>CM072511.1:84840409-84912909 GCA_036898135.1 Oncomelania hupensis | reverse complement strand
TCGAAAAGTACCAGAGACCTTGAAAATGTGAGCTCTTCAACGCTTATGCACACTACAGGAATTATGACATTCCAAATGCGTGCATAACGGCGCCATATATGATTTCATCATCATCATCATCATCATCATCATCATCATCATCATCATCATCATCATCATCATCATCATCATCATCATCATCATCATCATCATCACTACCTATTTATTAAAAAAAGAAAAAAACAGAAAACCAACAAAATTAAAAAATATATATATTAATACACACAAAAACATCAAACATATTATAGGCCTATGTTGCAAAATTGACGTCATACGATGAGTCATTGCCTCAGGGGCTATATA
This sequence comes from Oncomelania hupensis, assembly GCA_036898135.1. Lineage (NCBI taxonomy): Eukaryota > Metazoa > Mollusca > Gastropoda > Littorinimorpha > Pomatiopsidae > Oncomelania > Oncomelania hupensis. The sequence continues at coordinate 84,912,567 of CM072511.1, read as the reverse complement.
TCTGATACTTTGCTTATCACCATCATCATCGACAACAATAACAATAACAACAACAACAACAACAACAACTGCTAGTTCGCCAAGGTTTTTTAAGATTTGATTTACCGATATTATGCGTCCGGTAGGTGACAGGCTGTGAGTTAGATTTCATGAAGTATTCATACTAATGGATATCAGTGGCAGAAATGAAGTGAAACATTGTTGTCGGGGTCCCCTGTGCACTAATGCCGGTCTATTTCCAACCTGAGTTTCTAAGATCATAACGTTGGACTAAAGCCAGAGTAGGCAGGGCTGCCATGAGAGGCATGATGCTCTGTGTCTTCAGACGCTTACCATGTACAAGGGAAAGTGCTTGCATCCATCAATCAGGATTTTCGAGTGCTTCCTACAAGCTTGGTTCTTCTACGTACCTTAAACCAATGTTGAACATCGATTTATTCCTCTTCAGTCTGCAAATGACCTGCTTCATTTGACTAACTAGCACGCTTTCGATGAAATGTATGTCATTTGTCAGTTGTCAGCAGAAGAATAAATCACAATTAGTACAGTTCAAAGTGAAAATGTCCTTTTTTATTTTTGACAGGGAAAGTGTTCCGAATTTAACAGCTAAAGAGTACAATAACAAACGTCCATGCTAACGGCCAATCTTAATTGGAAGGTTCGTGGAGGTTCACGAACTTTCTTTTTCGAGGTTCTCAGATCCCGAACCTAGGTTTTTGAATCTCTTTTGTCTCTTTTCCCAAAACGAGGTTCCTGAACCTTTTTATGTCCACAAGATTCAGAAATCTAGGTTCGAGATCTGAGAACCTCGAAGGAAAGATTCATGAACGTCTACGAACCTTCCAGTTAACAGGCCTCACTCAAGGCAGCCAGAGATTCAAGTTCTGTCATTGTCAGCTTTCTCTGTGCAAGTCACTTGTTCTTTTTGTCCCTGAAGCTTATGAGGAAGCAAGTGTGCCGAGTTATGGCCGTTTCCCTTAAGGACAAATACGCTCTCTCTCTCTCTCTCTCTCTCTCTCTCTCTCTCTCTCTCTCTCTCTCTCACACACACACACACACACACACACACACATACACACAATACATATCTCTCTCTCACACACACATACATAATACATATCTCCCTCACACACACAAACATACGACCAACCCCTCTTTTCTTTCCTCCACCAAGGAAGTTGCATGCACCCTCATGGCACCACCAGTGTAATGGGAGCTCCAACGTGGTGGCGAACATCACCTAAATTGGCACAGTGAAGGAAAAGGAGAGAGACTGGAAGGCTGCCTTATTTGACCTGTCCTTGTCTACCCAGCCTTTGTCTCCCCTCTGCGACGCAACCTCCGCAGCTCTCTGAGACTACAAACATACTACATAAAAAGTCATGCTCCCAATTTGTTCGACTTGTCTTTGTCTCTTCGTGTACACCCCCCTCTCCCCACACACACATCCCTCCCTACACCCACTCCCGTAACACCGTGCGCTCTTTAGTACGCAGTATATGTTCCTTCTTACAACTATAGGTATACGATAGAAAAGAAATCATCATTCTAATTTTTCTGGCTTTCAAAACAAAAGCAGAAAAAACATTTTTCTCCCTTTGCTAGACTGGCTTCCCTGCACATTTTTCTGAGCGGGATGCAAGGAGACTCTTGTTCTTGTTTTTACCCGTGCGTCGAGTTGGATGTCATCACATGCTTTTTTCCCCAAACCCTGCGTTCAGTAGGATGCATTATATTTTGTTCTTGTTTAAAACAAAATCCAACTGGATTCTGTTTCAAAACTCCTGTGCGCTTCTTTTCCGTTACCTCGATGACCTTATGACTGTTTGCACTCCCCTGATTTCCCGAAGGCAAGGCAACTCTTGACAGCGTTGTCTAGTTGTCTACAAACATCTTGTGGGGCACTGAGCTAGACCACTTTGGCCCCTCCTGCTGATGAAGCCGACAGAAGGAGAAGAAGAAGAGGGGAAAAGAAGAAGAAGAAGAAGAAGAAGAAGATGATGATGGTGATGATGATGATGAAGATGCTAATAATGCTAATGATGATGATGATGATGATATTAATGATGATGACGACGACAATGACGATGGGGTGGATTGATGATGATGATGATGATGATGATGATGATGATGATGATGATGATGATGATGATGATGATGATGATGGGGTGGATGGAGGGTACAGGTTTAAGGGATGAGAAAAAAAGATGAGAACCAGATTTGCATTACGGTATGATTGACCCTCTGCCATACAACTGAGCTGGCTTTGTACTCCTAAATTATCATCATCATCATCAGCAGCAGCAGCTTTTCTATAGAATACAGCCCAGAATCTATATATATAAATTGCTTAGCCGGAAGTCCTTCTTCGCCACTACTATAAAGTTTGTCCGGTATGGACGCTGATCTGGGCAGGTGCTGGGGGCTACGGATCGGCCTTCTATGTGCTCAAAACCAGTGAAATCGTTATAGCCGACATTTCCTTACCGAACGTTTAACCGTTTCTGAGATAAATAAATAAACAAAATGTCCACAAACTGCAATAGCCTCATTCCGCGCGCTTCCATTATAAATCAAATTGAGGTTTCAGCATGTTTTCCCATATAGACCAAAAAATTTATTGTTTTTGTACGAAGCATTGATAGCTCAGTTGGTAACACTTTCGGCTCCCGTTTAGGACGACCCAAGTTCGAATCCGACGCGGGCCATATTTTTTTTAATGTTTTTTTTCCCCACTACAATATGGATACTTTTCTTTTTAATTTAGGCTTTTTACCTTTATTATTATTATTACTATTATTATTATTTATATTATATCTTATATAAAATTTCCTTTTAAAACCTTGGTGTTTATGATTTCTATTTGTATTATTCTATATTCAATATTATTATTATTATTATTATTATTATTATTATTATTATTATTATTATTATTATTATTATTATTATTATTATTATTATTATTATTATTATCAAGGATCGGGATGAGGTGGTATATTATTATTATTATTATTATTATTATTATTATTATTATTATTATTATTATTATTATTATTATTATTATTATTTATAAACTAATCATACTTATTATTATTATTATTATTATTATTATTATTATTATTATTATTATTATTATTATTATTATTATATCTTATATCAAATTTTATTTTAAAACCTTGGTGTTTTTATGATTTCTATTTGTATTATTCATTATTATTATTATTATTATTATTATTATTATTATTATTATTATTATTATTATTATCAAGGATCGGAATGGGGTGGTACGTGTAGGTAAAAGGGGGCTACGGGTAGGTTTAAAGGGGCATGGGTAGGCATAACGGGGATACGGGTATATATATAAGGGGGTATGTTGGATCTCATTTTTGATATGATGATGATGGTCATTGTTGTCAGGGTGGCGACGTGGTGATCGTCCTTAACGCTCATGCAATAGGACGGTAAGCATCGTGTTCCGTTCCGATTCCTTTCATCCATACCTGCGAAACGATCAACGGGGAAGTATCAAGGAGGGTACAGGTAGGTTACAAGGGGGGTACGAAAGGTATCAAGGGGTTATGGGGAGGTATCAAGTGGGTTCGGGGAGGTATCAAGGGGGTATGATGAGGCATCATGGAGGGGGGGGGGGGGAGGGGAGATATCAGAGGGGGGTATGGTGAGGTATCAAGGGGGATATGGGGAGGTATCATCGTCCAAATGAAACTCGCAGACAACAGTTGTCTCTCTGTCTACATTTTAAACAGCAACCTGTGTACCCTGGCTTGCCAGGGTACAAAAACCACTAGTGTTGTTATAATCAACAGTCACCGGTTTCTCTTATCATCTCCCCTAGGCTTTCACTTCAGCTGTCGTTTCCCAAAACACTCTATGTACCAGTGTACCCCAATGACCAGCGTTTTGTCACGATTGAGAGTGCTCTGTCCTACCCCTTTCCTCTTGGTTTCCACTAGTATTGTTGTCTTCTCTCTGAAAGCGAGCCTGATATTTTATTTTTGTTTACAAACTGTAAACTGTAAATTAGATACTACGACGAAGCCATGATGGTAGCTGAGGACAGAGAAAGATGGAGTACGCTGGTTAAACGACCATCTGTGGTGCCCCAACAACCTTTGAGTTCTGGGATATGGAGGATAGGATAGATACTACGATAACAGAAGAGCTTATTAATTCACATTATTGAGGTGACAGCTTTCCGATGAGAGTGAGAGTATATGCAGCTTAACACGCCATGAAAGTCTGTAATGCAATCATGGCGCGTCACGTCAGACTACAGGCACAGAATTGTTTCCCTCATGCTAATCTGCAGCAGAGCACTGGGGTTTGATCGTCAGGCTCCGCTGGGTTTGTTTCTATTTCGCCTTTGCCTGTATTTGAAAGGAAATAAGCCGTTTGTGGCTATAGCAGACGACGTTTTGAACGCTCGGACACGACATTTACATTCAAATTTCTCAAATATTACATTACATTACATAATTGTTGCTTTAGGTCCAGCGGACTCTTCCGAGCCAAATCAGGACCGGACAACCCCCAATTCGCATAAAAGATCTGCTGAAACAACCCTAGTGGGAAAACTGAATGCCCTCCACCAGCCAGTCACTTTACAATAAAGACATCCCACGCAGGGGACGGCTGAGGCTTCACCCCAACTTATCGAACCCCCGTTTACAAAAACAAAATAGAATACAAACATCATTATAAATTATCAACAAAACACATACATATAAAATGCCTACATTGCTAAATAATAAGATCATAGGAAGCCCTAGTGACCACCTGGCAGAAAGCGTCCAATATTCCCAAGCTGATCCAACAGACCTCATACACAAACAAGATGTCTTGTCCCGGAAGAGTTTTCAAGAAAAAAGGTAGGAGACTGGTCTAGCGAAGAAGACGATAGTATAGCAGATTGGTAGAACAGAGCAGGAAAGAGAAAGAGCAGATGAGAAAGACAGCGACAGTGGGAATTTAAAGCACTAAATTTCCAGAAAGTGGGGATACTATTTATACTGAAACCCCCGGCACCCCAACGGGGGTTTCTCAAATATTAGACACATATACAAAAATGTATGATGACTATAAAAGCAAACAGTCATCTCTTAGCACAAATTATTAAATGTTTTCCTCGCAAATTTGATTTGATATCCCCTTCAGGCTCCCTAATAGAACGTACAGTATCGTGTCTGCTAGTGAAAACCAGTATAAGTTACTTCTGGTTATCCCAATCCCTGCCCCCTGGTACCATTTTCGCTATTAATATTTCTGTCAGTACACGGACTTGGAAAAACACGTATCCTTTTATACGGTTGGAGCAAGCACTACTACACTGTTTCTGAACAGCATATACTGTATCTGCATTACGGATATTTAACTCTGGGTGGCGATATTTAGGGCCATACTCACTTGTAGCTAGAGAGTGACATCCTGTTTCTTTAATGGAAAATAGATTGCAGCAGTTTTTTTTGTTGTGTCTCCGAGAGCACAATTGGACAATATCTATGGCTATCAAATATAAGTTTTTCAAATAAATGACAGGGGTAGTAAATGAATAGTATCTTAAAAATATATATTTAATTACATGTTAACTACACTCAAATGACTAAACAATCAAGAATGTGACTAAAAACGTTTCATAAATACACCAAGAAAGTGTTGTTGCGTGCACCGAATTCTATTGACTTATTCGGAGTTATTCAAGTATTTGGAGATTCAACTTTTTAGAATCTCGGAACATATCATGGACAATCAAATTAAACAACGAGAGAGAGAGAGAGAGAGAGAGAGACAGAGAGAGACAGAGGGAGAGAGAGAGACAGACAGAGGGAGAGAGAGACAGACAGACAGACACAGAGAGAGAGAAAGAGAGAGAGAGATGATGTCGAGTTTAGATAAACTACGACTGCACGATATTTTTTACTATACCGTCTCCTGGTCTTAACGGAGCTGTCATTTGCACCGGCACCGAGCAGTATGAAGCCAGAAAACCGCGTACAGGAAGCTCGAAGGCGACTGCAAGGGAAAATTTGTTGCTGACACCCTGCTTGCTGTCCCTGTATACAGCTCATAAAAGATTGACGATGGTGACTGCCTGACAGCAAATTGCTGCGGAGCCCTTTGAGACTTGGGGATGCAGAAATAACGCGGGTTTTTCTTCTTTTTCACTCTCTTTCTCTCTCATCTCACCTACTCCCGCCAATTGGATGCCTTAAGGACCCTTAAGAAGTAAAACACCCAGAGAGCAATGTATCTATGGTTTTTAATAAAGCAATCATACTTATTTTCCGCAAGTACATCGGATGAAGAATTTTATTTATTTATTTGCTTAATTATTAATATATTTTAAATATTTCAACGTACAAATATAACCAGAAAAATTGGATTCTACAGACATAAAGACATCATGGGCGGTAGCACGTACCTGCCCAAAGGAAGCTTGCATCCCTTAATCAGCAGAGTGCGTGTTTTTGTTTGTTTCTTCTGTCATGTACGTATGCACAAAACAGGAAGTGGGTTCATCAAATTAGCGGGGAAGGTAATTACCCCGAGCAGGCCACACGACCCCCCAACCCACCCACTCTCACACCCCAAACACAAACACATACACGCCCATAACAAAACAAAAACAACTTCAGTATGTAAAGGGATCTAGAAAAAAAACTAAAGCACACGGAAAACGTCCACGTGTATTGTGCGAAATAGGAAGACAAAACCCCCTGGTATTTAAAAGAAGAAGAAGAAGAGGAAGAAGAAGAAGAAGAAGAAGAAGAAGAAGAAGAAGAAGAAGAAGAAGAAGAAGAAGAAGAAGAAGAAGAAGAAGAAGAAGAAGAAGAAGAAGAAGGAGGAGGAGGAGGAGGAGGATTTGTGGAGGTAATTGTGTGGAGAAAAGGGGTAGTGATAGCAATGTAGAAAATAAATTACCTACACCAGAGGGGAGTCGGTATCCTAACAATTGGCGGGATGAACTCCTCCAACTGGGAATTGTAAGCTTGTTCCACAGATGGAGGATCCTGGAGGGTGCTGAGGCAACAATAGGAATGATTAGTGGGATCGTGCGAGAAGCAGGAATGCGATGGAATAATGGACGGCTGTGGGGAGTTGCTCAGCCAGATCATGTCGCGAATTGCTTCAGGCTAGGTTCTAGTGAGGAGTCTTGTAGTTTGCGATGGGAAAAAATACAATAAGAAGACTATTCGACGTCAACATAGATGTCGAAAACAATCCCCTCCTTTAAACTGAGAGCCTCGAAATATCGACAAGCCCCTAAGCCATACTACAAAAAAAATTAATTTAATTTCGAGTTTCAAATGCCAAGTAAAAAATGCATGGCATCCATAATGATCTTCAATAAAGATGGATGTTAATGGGTGCCTTCTTGACCCAGTTTGGACAGGTGAGGGTTGTGGGTGCAAGGTGAAGATAATGAAATCTGTTTTTGGTAAGTGGAAAGTCTCACAGGAACAAAACACAAAAAGGCCTGGTCTTTGTGGCCTCTGATGCCTTACTAGTTCAGCCAACTGAACCGTAGTGTAAACCACACATTTTCCACGTGATTTTCTTCAATTACCCAGACAATGAAAACCTTCCTGAAATAAAACTGTTAAAAGGAACTTTGAAACGTAGACTATTAGGAAAATACAAAGACCAAAAAATATATATGTCTCGTTGTTTCCCGGTCTGGGTGCAAACTAAACAGAAGTAAATGAAAGAAAATACGTCTCGGAGAGACACTTTTGCCAAATTGCCAACCAGTCTTTAAAAACTGTTTCTGGAAATGAAAGTAGGAGGAAAAGAAAGAGAATTAAAATACGATGTTGGAGTTCCAACTGATTACATTCGGAAAGGCCGGAGTGCATGTACCTAAATCAACGCATTAAAACAGTTTAATTAAAGAAATCTTTGGACAAAGAAGAAGAAGAACAACAACAAAATGAAGATTAACAATGGGAGAAATTGTAAAGGTTAAAGGAGATCCTATCTATAATATGTCCGTGCAAATGCAAACTGCATGTGTGCTTGCGTCATTAGCCTGACTTTTATTCTGTACATTTCCACTTTAAATATGCATCAGTTTATTCCTGTTTCGCGTGAGGAGGCTAATTTCAGACACACGTAAATGGAAACAATGCAACCTTTAACTCACTGTTCTCGAATACAATGACTTTTGTTTACGAAACTAAGCAAAAGATGACTGTTACTTTTTAAAAACAACAACATATTGTTCTTTTTTCTCTTAAATATTGAATACCAAAGAGTTCAAAGGGTTAGTACTGTTAGCTGCTAAAAGGCACCGTAAAAAAATGCAAACTGTAAACACAATGAAACAAAAGGGTCCCAATGTTGCCTCTTCTGAATCAATTCTACGGTAAGATCAAAGGCAGAGCAGGCTTCTCTTCTCACACACAAAGTAAAACATCTGCTACTTCCCATCTTGGTTGTTTGTACAAAAAATATACGTTTGTTCCCCCCTTCCCCGCTTCCTCCCGTTTCCGACGGTACTGTATAGTACTGAATTATATTGTATCGTATCGCATCGCATCGTGTCGTATTGTATTGCATTACATTGCAATTTGTACTAGGCACAATACTACAATTAGGGTAATCCTAATGCTTTACGAGTAACATGAATATGCCTCTATTCACTACTGCTTGTTTTCATGGTTCCGGCTGCATAAAAAAAGAATCCTAACTTGTTTATTGTGTAACTATTGCCACTAGAACAACGTAACTCCGCTCAGGATGTAATCACAAGAGTACATTTCCTAATGTTTGTTTCTAATCTATGGCATCGTGTTCATAAAAAGTCCATACCAACTTGTTTATGATATACCGATTGCCACTACAACAAGATTGTTTTGAGGTTACACTCACCATGAGCACTGCTTTCACTGCTGCGTTATCTATTTGGTTCTGTTTGCATAAAAAGTCCAGCTGTAACTATTGCCACAACTACAACGTTATTCTAAGGTTACAGTAACATGAGCACTCCATTCGCTGCTGATAATCTCTTTGGTTCTGGTTGCATGAAAAGTCCATAACCTCCGCATCATTGCACTTGGCTAACATCACTACTTGTCACATTGATCAGATTACAACGCTTTTTACTGAACTACATGAGTATGCTACGTCGGTCAATGCAGCCCTAGATATAGATTGTTGAAGACATTCAGATATCCAGAGGGAAGCCAAACTGACACATAATCTAGTATAAAGAATATTATGTTGGCACTCTTGATAGAAATCTAAGGATGGAACGTTCACTGGACAAAAAGTAATCCATCTTTGAGATACTAGTACTATTTAGTATGGTATATAGTATTATTAGGGGGGGGGGTTGATCTGGGGATGTTTTTCATCTCCCCCCCCCCTAATAATACTGAGAGCCAAGGAAAGTAAGCGCAGTCAGGGCCATTAGTCGAATACCGTCATCATAAAGCTGACCCGGAGAAAAGGGTATATGTACTTAACGACAAAATCCATTATCGACGTTTTACTTTTACCTTTCTGATGCATTGAGGGGACAAGCAAATTGTCTGTATGAGGGCCGTGGAACCATGGTCTGCACTTCGGATGAAAGTAAACTTTGTCAGTGTAAATTAGATTACGAACTTTACGGTGTTGCTTTATGGTAGTCTGGGGTTTCTGTGTAAATTATTAGCTTTTTCAGGCTGACAGTCCGGGAGTTACAGCGGAACATCAAAGCGTCCGGTCCAGCATCTTCGCGGCCATTGTAGCGCTCTGTTTATAAACTTCCGCCACAAAGCTCTTGTCGCGCAGAAAACCGCTTTAGTTCCGGTCACGTGACACTGACTACCTAGGATGACTACATTATACGCAAAAACACCTGACGGTGATGATGAAAACGTATTGTCGTGGAAGGACGTATAGGCTTAGATATTTTGATAGTTCGGCGTAGCTGTCTCTCTATGCAGAAAGTGCACAATGTGGTAATAGTATTATTATGCCTTGAGTTAGCCTCATATATTCCCTTACCCAACCCCATTGTATCTCTCAATGCGGGGCTGTCAATTTACGTATGTTTGTAGAATAGTGACGCCAACATCCACGGCCCCTTGTAGCATATTTAAACTCGATTCCATGATGAGGTAGAGGGAAAAAAATCTGCAGTCAATATGTCGCAAGGAACGAAAGAAGGTAGGGTGGAGGATGGAGTTATATTCCATTTATTATCATCGAGAAGAAAAAAAATCAAACAACATAACAACCCATTCCAGTCCAAGAAAAAATACTCGACGGAAGTCTTTTTCCGTGCGTGTGCATGTCTTTCCTGAGCAGAAATACATTAACAAAAATGCCTCTTATAGGGAATTCTGTCGTCTATTTAAAAAAAAGTGCTGGGTAAATCCGAGCATCGTGAGAATAATATCGCCCACACTTAATATGGTGCTCATTTCCATGCAAGGGGAATCTCCCTCTTTTATATTCAGAGACGAAGACGGAAAATAGACACGTATAAAAACAAATAATAAACCCTATAACTTGGAGTCTCTTTCATATCCACAATCTTTACCTAAATGCCGTCTCTTTGATACAATAATAAACTATATTTTGCATTTATTATGAAATAAGGATTAAAGCATATATTTTCTCTTCTTTTTTCTTTGCTTACATAATATACAAAGAAAACCAACTTAATACCAGATATAAGAACTTGCGCGTTTCAAAGAGTTGGCAACGTATACTAAAAGTCCAAATTTGAAAAATGCTTCATAAGTATATGTGAATGTAAACCGCTTGGTAAAGGACACAATAATTATTATACTAATTTATCAGGAAGACGAGGGAAAATTTGAAGGAGACAAATGCGTGCCATATTAAAAGATTGTCTATAAATGTATTGCCCTTAAAAGCTTCGTCAGCGGTTACAACCCTACTGAGGTATAAAATCCAATTTAAAATTCCTATTATTATTATTATTATTATTATTATTATTATTATTATTATTATTATTGGTGGTGGTAGTAGTAGTAGTAGTAGTAGTAGTAGTAGTAGTAGTAGTAGTAGTAGTAGTAGTAGTAGTTATGCACCTAATCTAGACTTATCTCTAGGCGTTTACATGAATACAGAACAACTTTATAAAACAAAATGAGGAAAACTCATTAACTATTAACATTAACCTAATATCTAAAAACTAGTGACTCTAACACACATACACACGCACAAACGCAAACGCACGCACGCGCGTTCTCGCACACACACTCACAAGCGAACTATGACTTTGTAGATCTTTTTCACCTATTTCAATCGGTAGAAGGAAAATTAATGAGTTTTAAGAGAGGATTTAAATGACTGAATTGAAGATGAATTTCTGAAAGAAACAGGCAATTTGTTCCAAAAACTAGGCCCTGATAATAATTTTTTTTAAAAGAAGAAGCTAAAACTCATAAATACATGTACATTCAATTTTGTAAAGATTTTCTTAGTGTATTTTGTCCCACTCAAAGGAACGACCTAATCGAACAAAGCTTACAAAAAAAGGACTGTCATTTAACGCTGAACAACAAATAAATCAGAGGAAAATTGCCTATAGGTTTCAAATGAATTCATTCCTGAAGGGGGGATGAGGGTGAAGCAATGCGTGGTATCTATTGTAAAACATCAAGCAGTCCACCCTTTTGCTTGTCAGATTATGACGGGAAAATGGATACGAATACTTTTATCTATGTCCTACTGCTCTAAAACCCATTCCTTAGTTTCTCGGAGTTACACCGAGCGTCAAAGCCTGTTAGAAGCTTGAAAGTGTTTTAGATCATGAAGGAATGTTCTTGTGTTACAGCAAGTAACGTTAAATTAGCGCCATGGAAAGACGTTGAAACTGAAAGGAGATCAAACCCTGCACACACCCTCTCTCATGCACGCACTCACACACACACGCACACACATACACACACATATACACACCTTCTTCTTCTCCTATGCACTGTCGTGACAAAAACGAGTTTGCTCTAAGAGTGTTAAGACAACAAGGCTGCGGGCGTTCTAAAGCTGGGCATAATTTTGTGCTGCTGAAAGCAAAACCCGACAGCATGTTAAGTACATTGAATGTTGCATGCAGAATTACTATATATATAATACAACACACACACATAATATACCACACACAACACATACACACATAATATACAACACACACACTACACATACACATATATACCGCACACACAACACACATATATAGACAACACACTCAACACACACCACATAATATCACACACACACAACACCCACACACACACACACACACATATATATATATATATATATATATATATATATATATATATATATATATATATATATATATATATATATATATATAGAGAGAGAGAGAGAGAGAGAGAGAGAGAGAGAGAGAGAGAGAGAGAGAGAGAGAGAATATGTAAAGTATCTACATGTAGTGGAAAAAACATCATTACCATGTTTTCAATCACTTTAAATCCATAAACAAAACCCAATCAACATTTATAATAAACATTTATAATAAACAACACCACACCTACACTACCACTGCTCCATAATCACATAACCAACACATACACATACAGAATAAGATCTATAATAAGTACAGCTCAACAAAACTACTACCAAAGTTTTAAAAACCACACCCACACCCACCCACACACACACACACACACACACACACACACACCCACACACACACCCACACACACCCACAAACATTTTGCTATGTGATTTCAAACGGACGCTAACACACACGCATCCACTTAAACTCCCAGCTACCTAACCACACTAACTCACTCACACACACACACACACACACTTAAAAACATTCCCCAGGGAATTGTTCAAAGGGAAAAACCGATGGTTATCAACGTTCACGGATAGTTGGCTTTATGCATAATCTTGCAAAACCGTGAATACGCGATCGGAAGTATTTTCATGCACCATAAAATATCGCAGTTATGGCAGGCTAGTAGGTCATAGTTACGGTTTGTGCTTATGAGAAGAAAAAAAGAGAGAGAGCGAGAGAGAGAGAGAGAGAGAGAGAGAGAGAGAGAGAGAGAGAGAGAGAGAGAGAGAGGCACAGCACAAACTGACAGACACGCGCATCTAGACAAAAAGCAACCGTGGATATGTTTACTATAATTCCATCCATGGGAAACTGCCGGAAAATGCCATCAGGGCCCTAGAAATTTATAGTCCGAAAACAGGAGAGGCTAAATGTAATAAATCGATAACAGACACGTCAACACACAGGACCACTGGGATTTACAATGATGCTCGTGAATTTCAGCTATAAGATGGATCAACTAACTTGCGCTTAAGGAATGAATGAACATCATTTTGGGTATAAAATTGGCATTCGAATAGCACACTAATACGTCAGTTATAAAAGCATTATAAAGCGAAACATGTCAAGGGATAATGCACAAACTGCATGGGACAAAGCAAAATATGAACAGCGCCGAAGGACAGGACAACACCTGACTAACTAAGCTCATGCAGTTCATAGCATAATATGCATAAACAATTCCCCGCAGAACCCAACAAAATAAAGAACACAAATGGTAATCAGCTATTTAACAGTCAATTGCTTCTTCCGACACATAGGTGACGTTAGATCATTCCCATAACATTTAGTCCAACGCCGTACCTCAGTGCTAGAGTATTCGCCTGGCACACCGATGACCCAGGTTTGAATCCAGTGGTGGGCAAGGTAATAGCGGCAATGTTTTTGATTGTACTGATGGTTCAGTGTTGATTTAGGTCCTTACCTCTTCTTCCCTGGGATGGTTATCCCCGTCTAACACACTGACAACCGTGGGTGTGAATGTTTAAAACTTCGATGTTTTCACTTGACATTCTATACTGTCAGAAAACTTGGAACATTGTGCGTTTATTTACTTGAAAATATTTTATATGAACTGGCAAGTCCGATATATAATGAGTTATTTCTTTTAACTGACTAAATTATTATGAAGCTAGAGACACTGAGTGGGAAATAAGGCCGTGAAGTAATCACTTTATAAAAGTGTGTCATGTTTCCAAAGGAAAAATTAATATAATCTATAATTTAACAATAAGCGCATTATTATAAGTATTGTGGCTAGAAAGGGATTGTCGGGTAATATAAAAACGGAATGAAATATTAAAAAAACATGACCTTTCCGGCAAAAAGAAAACATCCGAGTCATAATTTATGTGACTTTGTTCAAACACACATAAAAAACTATACTTAAACCAAGTCATAAACATTACAATTCTGTTTTTGTTGGGTTTTTTTCCACACCGGAAAGGCCTGGTTTCATAAAAACATTCCATTTCATACTATCCGACTTTTCCCTACCTAGGCTACTTCATAGTCATGCAGAAATCAAGTGCATTACTTGCCTGTTTTAATGGTGTGATTTCAGATTCTGTAGAAATGCTTCGCTTTAAACAAGACCAAGGCTTATCTACCTGGCTGGAGTTCAACTGAAACAAAAGAAGACAATGTTTAAATTGTAAGAACGTGAATGTGTTATTTATATACGTGTTTATATATGTCAACGACCGGAAAATTATGAATTATTTAAAACTTCAAAACCACAACAGCATACTGGCTAACCAAACAAAATTGATTTTTGGCCACTGAAAAATGTTCACTGACAGATTGGATTCCCGCGGAAGGTGCAATCACGCTGCTTGCCGCGTTCACGTTTCTCAAGTTGTCTCCCTTAAATCGATTAGAGGGCTAAAAGGATTAAATAATAGCTTCTCCTTAAAAATAAACTCTTTCGTTAGGTCGCAAGACGAACTTGTAGAAAGAAGAATAAACAAATGCATAAACAATAAGAACAGAAAAATAGAACGAGAAAACAGAAACGAAAAAAGAGGACAGTTACTCTATTAAAACAATGAGAAAAGAATCTAGAGCATAGGGATATATAGACACAAATATAAAAAGAAAGATTGCAATCAAACATAGAAAAAAATGGAGATCCCCAATTTCAAATAAGGCATACATCTGTTAACGTCTCAAAAAATGCGGAAGAAAGAATAAAATATAACATTTTGTCCTACAAAAGTATTTTGTTTTGAAAAAAGGGATAACATAAAGGGTAAAACCTTTTAAAGATATATTGTGTTAACATTATTGTAACAAAATGAAGTGTGCTTTTTAAGATGTATACAAGTATACGTCTACAGGTATGTCTATACATGCCTTTAGATTTGTTAAAACAACAACACGAATTTGGGGCATAAATACAAGCAAACAGAATTTACCTTGCGATGTCATCGGTGCTGAAGTAACAAGAACTTATTTAAAACCAAACTCTACAACAAGGCACAACAGGAGTTAGTTAGTCAGTTAGTCATTGTTTAAAGGGTCCAGCGGACTGCAAAGAGCCGAATCAGTACCGCAACTTGGTTGAAAGGGGATTCGCCCCCGATCCGTATAAAAGATCTGCTGAAATAACCCTAATCGTAACACTAAAGACATTCCACCAGCTGGTCACTTACAATAAAGGCATGCAGGCGACACTGAAGCTTTACTCTAATTTATCGAACCCGGTTAACAAAAACAAAATAGAATATAAACATCATAATAAAATATTAACAAAACACATACCTACATTGCTAAATAATAACCATAAAACCATTCAGCGTTAGAATTTGGCATGCGCCCGAGCGACCGGGGAGCCTTAATACCTATTTGGGCACCTAGATCTTAGCTGACAGTGCCCCACCGGGCGCGTGTAAAATCCTAAAAGAAAGTTAACTCATTGAAGCTCCCTTCGAATAGTCAACATCGTAATTAAAGATCGGAGGAAAACTTCAGAGTGACAGCAACAAAAATATTCTGTTCCACATTGCATTCTTACTCTCTCCATTCGCTTTTGGCTGCGATAGGTCTGGAATAGTCTCCCTTTACGCATGAAGACGACCTTTTTGATTGGCAAGAAATTTATTAAATGACCAGTTGCTACCTCGCGCGTGCAAAACAAAAAATGAAAGGGGTTGTAAATTACAGTAAATCATTAAAATAAAATAAAATTGATGCATGGTAACATTCAAGCAAAAAAGCTGAAAAACGTCTTTGGCTTTATTTGGCATTGCTTTTCATTTGATTAATGTCCAAGTTCTTTCAACCAAAATTTCGAGTTCTTCTCAGATATTGAGCACTGAGCCTTTGTTATTGTTTGTATTGTTACTCTGATATTTTTATACACTTTGTTCTGTTTTAAGTGACAAAAATAATAAGCAGCTCTTTGAGGACAACCAAAAACACATTATTGTTTTTTTTTTGTTTTTTTGTTTTTTTGTCATTGTGTAACTGTTTTGTTAGCTTTAACTGGAAGGAATCTCTTAGAAGGTTTGCCCCTTTTTATTTCAAGTTGTCTTTGGGTACTGAACCCCCCGTTGGGGTGCCGGGGTTTTCAGTATAAATAGTATCCCCACTTTCTGGAAATTTAGTGCTTTAAATTCCCACTGTCGCTGTCTTTCTCATTTGTTCTTTCTCATTCCTGCTCTGTTCTATCAATCTGTTATACTATCTTCTTCTTCGCTAGAACAGTCACCTACATTTTTTCTTGAAAACTCTTCCGGGACAAGACTCCTTATTTGTGTGTGAGGTCTGTTGGATCAGCTTGGGAATATTGGACGCTTTCTGCCAGGTGGTCACTAGGGCTTCCTATGATGTTATTATTTAGCAATGTAGGCATTTTATGTGTATGTGTTTTGTTGATAATTTATAATGATGTTTGTATTCTATTTTGATTTTGTAAACAGGGGTTCAATAAATTAGAGTATAGCCTCAGCGTCCCCTGCGTGGGATGTCTTTATTGTAAAGTGACTGGCTGGTGGAGAGCCTTCAGTTTTACCACTAGGGTTGTTTGAGCAGATCTTTTATGCGGATCGGGGGTTGTCCGGTCCTGATTTGGCTCGGAGGAGTCCGCTGGACCTAAAGCAATAATCATGTATTGTATTGTTTGGGCAATGAAAAATGTGATTTGGCACCCAAACGTTTCAAGTATGGCACCCAAAGGGCACTCCCTTAAATTTTTAACCCTGAACCATAGAAAGCCCTAGTGACCATTTGGCAGAAAGCGCCCTTTAGCCCCAAGCTGACCCAACAGACCCCATACACAAATAAGTAGTTTTGGGAGAGTTTTTAAGAATAAAAAGTAGGATCCTGGTCTTGCGAAGAAGATAGTAGATTGATCTAACAGATTATGAACTATAGAAAGAGCAAATAAGAATGACAGAAACTGTGGTAATTTAAAGCACTAAATTCCCACAAAGTGGGGATACTGTTCATACAGAAACCCCGGTACCTCCATGGGTGGAACAAGAGGAGTGGGGAAGAAGAAAAGAAGGAGGAGGACGTTAAAAAGAACACGAACAAAAGAAAAAACACAAAGAAAGAGAAATGCAGCAGGAAGAAGAAGAAGAAGAAGAAGAAGAAGAAGAAGAAGAAGAAGAAGAAGAAGAAGAAGAAGAAGAAGAAGAAGAAGAAGAAGAAGAAGAAGAAGAAGAAGAAGAAGAAAACAATAACAAACAAAACCAACTATTACAACAACAACTTGAAAAAGGGGAATCGGTTGAATTATTTATAAACGCTGGAAAACAAAGGAGTAAAATGGCCGCCGCAGTAAGGCATCAAGTGCACAGATAAACGGCGATGGACGCCAGCAATAACACAAACATAAAAATAAAATATTTAAACATACAGGACATCCAACGTCTGTGTGCACGGACATAATGCTCATGCAAACAGTACAACAGCATCGTCCAATGTGAGAAAGAGACACACACTGTTATTCCTTAGTTAGTTCGTTATTCATTGCTTACATGGTCCAGCGGACTGCAAAGAGCCGAATCAGGACCACAAAATCAAGACCACAACTTGGCTGAAAGAGGACGCACCCCTGATCCGCATAAAAGGTCTGCTGAAACATCCCTAGTGGCCCCAACAAGGGGCGAACGTATGTGACTTAGGTACGAGACTATTGAGCTCACCGAGGGTTTTCTCCGGGCACTCCGGTTTCCTCCCTCCCTTCAATAATGGTACAGGACGCAGTCAATATAAAAAATTCAAAATTAAAAATGGGATTTTCTTTCCGTCTTCTAATAGCGATCTTCCTCCCTTTACACCACCTGTTTGAGTGATGGATGTGTATTTGGTGTGTGTGAGGGTGGATGAGACAGGTGAGCGTGTATGTTGGTATAGATCGCCGCGCTTTGAGCCTGATTGATTTGGGGAAATGCGCGTATATAGCAGCCTGTATTATTATTATTATTATTATTATTATTATTATTATTATTATTATTATTATTATTATTATTATTATTATTATTTAACACTGAAGGCACTCCACCAGCCGGTCACATTACAATAAAAGCATCCCACGCAGGGAACGCTGAGGCTATACTCTAATTTATCGAGTTTACAAAAACAAAATAGAATACAAACATCATTATAAAATATCAACAAAACACATACATATACCTACTTTGCCAAATAATAATATCATAGGAAGGCCCAGTGACCATTTGGCAGAAAGCATTCAATATTCCCAAGCTGATCCAACAGACCTCACACACAAATAAAAAGTTTTGTCCCGGAAGAAAAAAGGTTGGTGGCTGGTCTAGCGAAGAAGAAGGTAGTATAGTATATTAATAGAACAGAGTAGGAATGAGAAAGAACCAAGGAGAAAGACAGCGACATTGGGAATTTAAAGCACTAAATTTCCAGAAAGTGGAGATACTACTGATACAGAACCCCCGGCACCCCACGGGGTACACTGTTATTTATAAATATAAAATTGTCTGGTGGCTATTGAAAAAGGACAATGATGCAGAACAACAAACATACACAGAGAGACAAACAACATCAACAAATAAAAGGAGTTAACTCTTTGCCAGCTGATCTCTAGGACAAAAAATATGGTGTGCGTCTTTTTTGTCGGTCTGTTTTAAAAAAAACCACACACATCGAGAAGCAAATCCACACACAGATAGAGCAAGCAGTCCTTTGAAAACTGTTGGACACATTCTCGACGTTTATATCCTGGTATATGTCTGCCGCCTTAACACTGAACATCTAATATAATATTTATAGCTAGTTATTATATCTTCGTAATGTGTTTCAATATGTTTTTTTAGAAGAATCTGTAATGTTGCACGCTCTAAAACCGTTAAAGTGTACAAAGACGTCAGTGAGACGTTCGAAATTGCGTGGGTAAATCGGGGAGGAGGATACTCAAGCCTATTCCGGACCCTCCTTTCGCAGTAAAGATTGCTCTAGAATCTATGGGTCCTTTGGGAACTGCTAAGAAACGCCCTTTATTGCATGGCGAACGGTGCCGCCGCAATCATATAACGCAACTTTCAGAAATGTAATGGTTGAGTGTGGAAATGTGCACATATAGCCCGATTCCTCGACAAAAATGCGCACTCTCTCTCCCTCTCTCTCTCTCTCTCTCTCTCTCTCTCTCTCTCTCTCTCTCTCTCTCTCTCTCTCTCTCTCTCTCTCTCTCTCTCTCTCAACATTGTGGCCATCTTGGTTAAAGTGCAACATTGACGACCTTATTTAAGCTTACTTACATTACATTACATGATTATTGCTTTAGGTCCAGCGGACTCTTCCGAGACAAATCAGGACCGGACAACCCCCGATCCGCATAAAAGATCTGCTGAAACAACCCTACTGGTAAAACTGAACGCTCCCCACCAGCCAGTCACTTTACAATTAAAAAAAACAAACAAAATAGAATACAAACATCATTATAAATTATCAACAAAACACATACATATAAAATGCCTACATTGCTAAATAATAACATCATAGGAAGCCCTAGTGACCACCTGGCAGAAAGCGTCCAATATTCCCAAGCTGATCCGACAGACCTCACACATAAATAAGGAGTCTTGTCCCGGAAGAGTTTTTAAGAAAAAAGGTAGGTGACTGGTCTAGCGAAGAAGAAGACAGTATAGCAGATTGATAGAACAGAGCAGGAATGAGAAAGAACAAATGAGAAAGACAGCGACAGTGGGAATTTCAAGCACTAAAGTTCTTTGTGTCCATCTGTACCCGTTTACCAAAACCCCACACTTTCCCAAAGTGCTGAGTCTAAAATCACGTGGGTGAAAAGATATTACGTTAACTAAATAAATAAATACGATATTACAGGAGCGTGTGCAGCAATTGTTGTACGTTTTAAAGCAAATATTTATTCAGAAAACAGTGTATTTTCCTTTGCTACAGTGTGTAAGCCTATCCGTACCAGAGTACACACTCGCAGACACGGGTACAGATGGATACAAAGTTATTTATTTAATTAATCGTTCCTGTACAGTGCTTTTCCATTTCAACAGCTGCTCAAGGCGCCCACTTGCTTCCTCTTGGCGCATAATCTGAAGCCCAGAGATCTGAGCACAATCATGGGCGAGCGGGTATAGAGGAGCAGATTATTAGGGACCAGCTGACCGCAGGGGACTGACAAAGGGGGCGGGAGAGGTAAGTGTCCGTAACACATATAACAGATTTGTCCACGCCTAGCACGGACACTTGTAGGAGAAAGCCTGGGATGCACATTCGAAGACAGTTTATGTTAATGGAAACAAAAATGTGCACAACTTTGGAGAGACATAAATAAAGAAAGAAGGGGTGAACGAAAAAAAAAGTTTAGAAATGTCAATAAATGCTTAACTTTTTAAATTAAAAAAGTTTATAATTTCTTAAGCAAAATTACCAATTCTGTGTCGGCTGGTTCTTTCATCAAAGTCAACTCTACCTCTTGTTTTCATCCATCTATCTCCACTGACGGGAGGGTACTGACTGTGAAGGAGAAGGGAGGATGACGCATGCTTCAGCGAAAGAAGCCAAATTTACCACAGATCTTTAATTTGCACCCACCAACTTCACCCCATTACCCAATAACTTAAACTACAGCCTCCCATACTCTCAACCCGCACTTCTAAGCATCCAATCCTACCCGAACATGTCTCCTTCGACTCTACATTTCAATTCTAACTATTAAACCCACCACCCACCATCTCACCCCATCCCTTAATACCCTACATCTACATACAGCATCCCATTCTCAAACGCCCATGCCTTCATTACAAACCCGGAGAACTGGATCCCAATTTTTCTGCTTCAAACCCACATTATTATGTCCATTTCGTTCAAATTCATCTACCAACCTCCGAAACCCTACCTACAGCTTAATGCAATCTTCGTATCTCACACACCCATGTCCCAAGCCCCAAACCAGCAAATTCTGCTACCCTTCCCCTCTTCCTCCCTCCCTTCTTAGCGCATCTCACGTTTTGGCCTTCTCACCCGCACAGCTCAGGATGTGGGAAGGCAGCACCTACACTTCCCAGTCGCGGTGGCGTTAACGACAATCAGATTACGGAGATCGATACTAAATAATGCAGATGATTTCTCGGCTGGAAAAAAGCCCTTTTTACCTGCGACACAATCCGTGCGTGGTAAACCGATATTTAAATGTATGCTTGACAGACAGTCTGGTTACCGGTCAAGAGTAATGTTACAGGGAAATTATGTAGAAACATCGGATTTATGACGACACACATACACTAAAGACCCAAATGCTCATAAACATAATGACACACACATTATTACGAATTCACACACACATACATAACATACACACACAAACGCACGCGCGCGCGCACACACACATACACATAGATAAATACACACATATACACAAATATACATGTACATACAAACAAACATTACCAACCCAAACATACAAACATTCATACACAAATGCGTGCATGTTTGCATTGAGATACCATAAACTAAATCAGTGTCAAATCCGCACGGCGCGTTAGATCAGCGGGGAAGCTGCACAAGGACCCAACTGTGTCTTTTTCCTTTGCGTTAAAGTTGTCGCCCTTAATGCTGACAAATGGTGATTCCCAGCATGAGCAGACAATCCAGATCTGCATGAAGAACGACATAGCTTTCCTCCCTTGATTTTACCTTTCTGGTACCTTTTGCGTCGGCAAAGGAGACCAAGAGTCAACCTGTGCAAAATCACCGCGTATCCATATAATATTCTGAGACCAAAAGATGCACATTAATAAACCTCAAACCAAGCCAAAGGCGCACTACATGGTATGAACTGTACTGTTGGTACGCTACATTCAACAAATCTTTAATATTCACTGGGAACCACACCAATATCGAGGTTTGATAATGCAATTTATGGTCATCTATGGTAAATGAGCTAAAAGATCGCAGGACAAGAAACTACCGGTTATGCTACTACAGCTTTTAACACTAGTGTGCATACTGCTTATTTAAATGCATTCGAACGTTCACCCAAAGATATAGATACCTTAGAAGGATCACAGTTTAAAACCATATACATTAAGAATATACAGCTAGCCACTTTCATCGTATCACAAACACCTTGTAAAATATACTTCCAAACATACTTCACTCGCAATGTGTCACAAACATACTTCACTCGCAATGTGTCAGGTCTTACAACAGTACAAGTACGCCAAAGCATACACATGCACACACACACACGCACACACACACACCCCCACACACGCGCACACACACACAGAAAAAGGTAAATCAAGGCATATTTAAAGAACACTGTATGTTGTATTAAAATATACCATGGGGAAAATAAGAAACAATCATGCATTTGAATAAAAGTAACGTTGTCTTTCACACACATGATACATATATATAAATGCAAATGTTTCCCTAGTTAAAATGAACTGAAAATTACAATAATTAAATTATTTACTTTCATTATTCTTTCATTTATCTTTATTCTTTTACCGATTCCAAACCAGTACTTTCAAGGGGAGGGGAGAAAGAGAGTGGACAGAGAAAGAGAGTGGACAGAGAAAGAGACAAAGAGAGTGGACAGAGAAAGAGAGATTAACCGTCACTACCATGTCGTGCCAAAAGAATAATATACATAGGATTTTGTGTTATTATTGAGATTTCAACTGACACAAGCACTGCAACTTCTTGCTTTTCACGTGCTTTCTGCAAAACTAAATAGTTCTGCCGCGCGATGATAAAACAGTGTAAGTCCATTTTTTCTTTTTTTGTGTGTTTTGTTTATACCCTCGACGATGATACGACGAAGTGCATCTTCTGTGTGGTGTCTCTAAATTGCATCATCCACATTTTTTTAAAACAATCATAAAACACAAATAAATTAGGCAATAGATTGGCCTATTCAAAATGTCAGTTTTGTATCCCTGATCTGTATTTTGTCATCACACGGCAGTGGTCGTTACAATCACTTTCCTCGTGCCTTCACTAGTGTTCAGTGAGATCGAGTTCACACATTCTCCCAGTGTACATTGCAGGCTAACGTTTTTCTGAGTCACTCAGTCAGCGCCAGAACACCGGCGAGAGGGATAGCGACGACGACAGCCGCTCAGCATGGTGGAAAATGTCGGTGTAGTATTTCCTTTCTTAGTATCTTAGTAAAATGGTGTGGTGTTGGTAAATGGTGTAGTGTTAGGGTAACTCTTCCTGTAAGGGTTGACATCGAAGTTCATTTAGAACTTCAGATGTTAGTTCTTACAAACCAGGAATAAAGGACCAGAGTAGGCCTCTCACTCCTCGGGTTCTTGATTCCTCCCATTCCCCAGTAGTTAGAACTCTGCTGCAGTCTGGCAGCGGGCAGTGGACAGATACGTATCTGTGACAGGGGTATGCGTCCTGGCCTCCACGAGTTGCTAATTCTGCCTTTACACTTTTCATTAGATACCGAGGTCCACAGTACCGCAGAGGAAGGACAGCAAGCCCAGGACCGACCGCCGCGGCCGCCGAGGAGGGGACGGGAAGGGAGGGAGGAAGGGGAAAAAGTGGGGTGCGTGAGAGTGAGTCATCAATGTTTTGATTTCGCGTAAAGTAGGTGCACCTACTTTGAGATCTATACATTGATGTTGCTATGAATGAGGGAGTGAATACTTTGGTTATGCTATATGCATCTATTAATGCTCTGTTCTAAGTTCCAGCACCGCCAACGTGACCGACTGAGGGCCAAGGCAAGGATGTCACCACCGCACCGACAGAGCTGAGGGCACTAATGTGCACAACCACACTGTTTCTTCATATAAACAATTCCTCCATAGAACCACAACATGACCCTTTCGTTCAACCTTCAGCAGCTTACAACACCTTATAGCTGCTGTTCTTTATGCAGCTGCCAGTTATGTGATATCGTGACTGGCTTGCTATATGTCAAGATCTCTCCACTCTAGTAATGACGCCATGTAACTAAAACCTCAAGCATTTACAAACAAATCATGTGGTGAGAGATCATTTTCTTTTCAAGGACCATTGATATGGAATAGCCTCCCAGCCGATGTACGCCATGCGACATCCTATACTCTTTTTAAGAAAAAGTTGAAGACATACCTTTTTACTGCCACATACAATTAAAACGCTTTTTTTAATATTGCTGCTATTTGTGTGTGTGTCTGTGCGGTACACATGGTGTGTGTGGGTGTATGTGTGTGCTTTAATCTCTGCGAGGGAAAGCGCCTTATAAATAAATAAATAAATAAATAAATAAATAATAATAATAATAATAATAATAATAATAATAATAATAATAATAATAATAATAATAATAAAAATAATAATATGTCGTCTCAAAGCTTGTTTTTCCCCATCGCGCCTTCATTTTCCGTTGTTTTGACCTTGATACAATTTCGCTATATTTTTCGCTATGTTTTTCCACAGTCTCGGTTCTTGAAAAGTGGAATTTCTTTTACAAGGTATGCAACGTCTACAGTCTCAGAAACTGACCACACTGCAATTCCACCAAGGCGGATCATGTAGAGGTGACCATTATTATCACAAAACAATGGGCAGCTGTTGGAGTGCAGAGTCTGGGCAAGCAGAGCTAACAAATGTCAAGGAGAAAGGGGGAGATAGAACCAGGTTGAAGTCTCATGTTCATTTCCCATTATTGCTATCCTTAACAAAAAAGATAGACATTTGTCCCGACTGCCTCACCAGCCGGTTCGTAGTCTCATGTTACAGTTTACTTTCTATCCTAACAAAAGAGACATCATTCGTCTTATGTTTATTTGCATTTTGACTGCTCGCCACAAACTTCCACTTGTGCACTCATTTGGTGTATGTTGGGACAGCTTGGGGATATTGGACGCTTTGTGCACAATGGTCACTAGGGCTTTATATGGTATTATTATTTAACACTTTCTATGGTAATATTATTTAGCAATGTAGGCATTTTCTAGGTATGTATTTGGTAAATATTGTATAATGATGTTTATATTCTATCTTGTTTTTGTAAACGGGGGATCTATAAATTAGAATACAGTCTCGGCTTCCCCAGCACGGGATGTCTATATTGTAAAATGACCGGCTGGTGGAATGTCTTCAGTGTTTAACATTAGGGTTGTTTAACAGACTCTTTTATACGGATCAGGTTTTTTTTATACGGATGAAGGGTGAGCCCTCTTTGAAACACGCTGTGGTCATGATACGGCTCTTTACAGTCCGCTGGATCCTAAAAACAATAACTAACTCTTTAACCAAATTGTGGTCTTGATTCCGCACTTTGCAGTCAGCTGGATCCTATAAACAATGACTAACTAAATTCGCCATAGCTTGCCGAATTTAGAACGTATTTATCATTTAAATTCATGGTAAACGTCTTTGCATATGGCCTCTGTTAACTTTGTCAATAAAGTTTAGGAACATAGCTTCGGTATCCGAGAGCCTCGAAAAACATGGTTCTTGAAACTCCACGAACCTTCCCGAGTGAGAGAGAGAGAAAAAAAAAAGAGAGAGAGAGAGAGAGAGAGAGAGAGAGAGAGACAGACAGACAGACAGACAGTGTCACAAGCAGACCCGTTTACCCCTCACTATTTGAGCTTTTGCTTTTGAGACCTATTATTCAGGGTTGTGCAGAATTTCGTCTCATATGTTACAGACGAACAGGCAGGACATCGTGAGCCCAACTCAACAGAAGAGCAGAAACTAATCTACTATTCGAGTTGGCTGCCGAGGCATCTACAGCATCGTGCGCAGAGAGCCTCAAACGTCGTACCAAAAGTCAAAGACTACACGACGACCCAGCGTGTACAAGAAGCTACCTCAAAGCAGCACTTCACCCACGCATCCATTGATCAGTTAAGTGCCCAGGAAACAGTGCACTAAAACTGTAGCAAAAGGACCACAGTCTTCATTAACGCTAGTAGCCAGTGCCCTATGAAGAAAACATAGCTGCCTAGACTATCAGCGAGCGAACCATTCGCATCGACAATTGAACTTTTAATTTAGATTCGTACTTCGAAGATCGTGTATAGAGTAGAAGAAATAAATGTGTGATTGTGATTGTTATCAAGTGGCTGGACTACATATGATTTATAGCCGTGTGAAAGCTAGTGTGACAGTGATCTTTTACCATTTTGCTATCTATCTCTGTACCCCAGCCCTTAACACAGACCGAGCTAAACAAATAAATGTATTAAAGTAATTCACCGGGTGACTCACTAGCAGTTCCCATAGAACAAGACGTGAGGATTACAGCATTCCATTGTGCAGAGCCCCGCAACAAATAAACCCCACATTACAGACAGACAGACAGACAGACAGACATTGGAATGAAAATGAAACAGAGTTGGAGAGAAACAGAGATACAGGAACAATATATTCCTCAAACAGTCATTTCAAATGAAACTCTCCTCCCAACATTAAAACAATCACAAATTAATATTTTATGGATTTTCACTTTGAACATTTGTAAAATTAATGAGGTATAAATTGATAGAAAATGAGCGTAAGAGATTTTAAACGTTATATACACAATGCGCTTGGACTCGTGGATTACAAACAACGTAAAAGTATTAATTGTATTCGCAGCAAGCAATTTTAATTAAATAATTTATTATTTGAGTGTATATTGTTGTTGCCATTATCAATAAATAACAAAGGATGTATTGACAAATGTTTTACAAACATTGATTATATTAACAATTATATATTATACTGTAAAACAAGGTAGTAATAGAAGAAAAATAATTCCCTGCATTATCTAAGTACAAACTACAGAAACACTTTTTGTTAATGTATTGAGTATTGTGTGTGTGTGTGTTCGTGAGGGGGGAGGAGTGTGTGTGCGTGTGTGTGGCTGGGTGTGGGTGCGTGATAGCGTGCGCGTATGCTTCACACTGAGTAGCAGAGACTGGACGAGGCTTACGTCGCTTCTCCACCATCTCCGCTGCTGGTTACAGACTGCAAATACCGTCCCGAACTGAAAAATAACTATCCAACTACAACCGGCGTAATAGGTGAGCTTTGCGACAAGCAGCGGAGATTGGAAAGAGGCGAACGTAAACCTGGGCCAGTCTCAGCTACACAGCGTGAGCCGAGTCAGTATCTGTGTAAAATCATTAGTGGACAATGGATGGGCTTTTAGTGTCCTCAAATATATAACGTGTACTTCAGGGCAGGACCACTGAACAGAATTTCAACCTCAGGAAAATCTGCGAAAAATACCTACAGCACCAATAGGTTTGTAGACTTCTAAAAAGCGTTTGACCGAGTCTGGCATGCAGCTCTGTGGGCAACCATGAGAGTGCACATCAGACCTAAAATTATTGAAGTCATCAAAAGCCTGTATGGCAAGGCTACCAGTGCACTCCTCCACAACAAAGGCATCGGGAACTGGTTCAGAACAACAATCGGTGTGCGTCAAGGATGCCTACTCTTTCCAGCACTTTTCAACATAATTATTCCTGAAGCGCGTCATGTCAGATGCCCTTGCAGATCATGTTGGCACAATCAGAGTAGGAGGTAGAGCAATCTCCAACCTCCGTTTTGCAGATGATATTGATGGATTGGCTGGAGAGGAACAAGAACTTAAACAGCCGGTACAGAGGCTTGACACCACCTCCAGAGCCTGTGGAATGGAAATAAGTGCAGAAAAGACCAAAATGATGACCAACAACATCAAAGACATCAACATGGACAACAAAGTCCAAGGCCAATCCCTCAACACAGTGCATAGCTTCAAATATTCAGGAGGTCCTCTCCAGGATCGCACAAACAACTGTTGCCCGACAAGATTGAAGCCCATTTGGAAAGACAGGACGATCAGTCTACATTTCAAGGTAAGGCTGATGCGCTCTCTTGTCATCTCCATCTTCCTATACGCTTGCGAAACATGGACCCTTACAGCAGAGCTACAACGAAGAATACAAAGCATGGAGATGGGGTGCTACAGAAGACTTCTGGGCATTTCCTATACCCATCACATCACCAACATCGAAGTCCGCCAGACCATTACACAAGCCACTGGACAACATGATGACATGCTCACAGTGGTGACGAAACGGAGACTCCGATGGTATGGCCACGTCACCAGAGCATCAGGCCTTGCAAAAACCATCCTGCAAGGCTGTCACGAACTGGCTAGTATTAACTCTGCTTATTTTAATATTTAGCTTGGTTAGTATATATAATATTAGAATTTCAAAGTTAGGAGCAGACGATGAAAGTAATCAAGCGTAGCGGTAGCATACTGCCGATCATACACACAGTGATAGTTGACGCTGGCTGAGGCCATGACATCATCGTAATTACGAGAGTCGTAAACATTTTAACCAATGGGAGCTTACGCAAAGCGGTTCGAGCCAGTTTGACTGGGTCCAAACCTAGCTTATCTTTGGTCAGTTGGGAGGAATACACCGAAGTGTTAACAGCTAGAAAGCTGACAGAGAAATCTCTTCACTCATAGACCAGGAAGCAGGACGTTAGAATCTTAGAATTCTATCAAGCCACCACGGGCCTGAACTTGTCAAACAGACGGGCAGGCGAGCTATCCCGAGCTATCCCGAGCTATCCTGTGTGCCCCACTCCACAGAAACGACTAGTTGGTTGAGGAGACTCTACCGCACAAGACGGAAAGAGATACCCGAAGAAACACCCTGTCAGACCCCACAGCGTGGCAAGGGAACCCAACTACACAACGACACAGGTGGACCAGAAGCTACCTCACAGAAGGACTTCGAACACCCCACACATGAGTTAAGTGCATTAAACTGATCATAACAGGACCACAGTAGTCCAACTCTTCAGAAACTGTAAAACGGACCACAGTAGTCCAAATCTACATGAGATATCATAGCAAGTGCCCGAGGAAGAAATAACAGCTGCATAGACTATCAGCGATCGAACTATTAGCAGTGACTGAGACTTTTTAAGTTAGATTAGTACTTAGAGAATCTTGTATAGAGTAGAAGAAATAAATGTGTGATTTTAACTGTTATCAAGTGGCTGGACTACATATGATTCATAGCCGTGTGAAAGCTAGTGTGACAGTAATCTCTTACCATTTTTCTATCTATTTCTGTACCCCAACCTTAACACAGAACGAGCTAAACAAATAAATTTATTAAAGTAATTCATAGGGTGACTTACTAGCAGTTCCCACCGAATAAACGTGAGGGTCCATAATTCCATTGTGCAGAGCCCATAAACCCCACGTGACAAAGGCACGGTGCAAGGAGGCAGAAGAAGAGGGAGACATAAAAAGGTGGGAGGACAACATTCGAGAATGGACTGGTTTGACACTGAACGAAGCCACAAGTGTTGCTGGGAACAGAGAAAGTGGGAGTACGCTAGTTAAACGATCAGCTGTGGTGCCCCAATGACCTTTGAGTTACGGGATAGGATATAACTTCTCTTGCCTTTCAACATAAGGAAGAGATGCGTATTTAAGTTGGGCTTGAAAGTGGCTATGTATTGTTTGGAGAGCTGCGATGAGGGAGAGGAAAAGAGTTCCAAGTTGAATGACCAAGACTGAGAAAAATCGACAACCTGCAGAATAAAGTTTGTAGCTGGGTATTTGTAGCACACATTTCTCGGAGGAAGAATGAAGATTTAAAGATGGCTTGTAGAAGTGAATGTTCTGGAGAGATAGGAAGGACGCGCTTGTAATGTAGGTAATCCTCTGAGATACAGGAAGCCAAAAAAGGAATGTAAGAAGAGCGTGATATGATGATTTTTTGTTCTTTTTGAGGACCAGACGACCAACTGAGTTCTGAACACGTTGGAGCAGATAACAGATGACGAAGGAAGTTCAGCCAGAACAGTTACAGTAGTCTAAGCGTGACAGAACAAAAGAGGACATGCGTTTGGCAATAGCGGTCAGTGGTCAGATGCTTGCTGACAAGGCCTATTCTACGGAGACGAAAGTTGCATGTTCGACAGGTTTTGCGGAAGAATTCTGACATGGAGAGGGTGTTGTCAAGGATGACACCCAAGATTTTTGACAGAATATGACAGGAACAGTTTTTTGGCCAAGAATGACAGTGTCTACTGGGGAAAAAGACAGGTGGTGTTTGTACCCGTGAGCATAACCAGTTTTATTAGCATTGAGCTGGAGCTTGTTGGCAGTCACTCAGTTTAAAATATTTTCAAATCAGTCAGAAGTTTTGGTCAGAATAGATGGAAGGTTTTGAGGATTGTCACTGTTTTTGAGCTGTTTATCGTCTGAGTAGAAATGGTGGAAAGTGTTATGGTTTTTTGGATGATCTGAAACAGAGGAGATGAGTAAAGGGTGAATAGAACAGGGCCTAGAATTGGCTCCACAGGAACACAGAAGACAAATCTGGACGGTTCAGAAAGGTGGTTGTTGATGCAGACAGATAGGAACAATCAGAAAGGCATGAATGGAACCAGCTTAGGGCATGGTCTTTTATTCCAATGAGTTCTCAAGGCACTGAAGGCGGATGGAGTGATCGATAGTGTCCAAAAGCGGCTGAGAGATTGAAAAGAATCAACAAAGAGATTTTATCAGAGTTAGTGGCAGAGAGGAGGTCGTCCACGATGTAAAGAAGTTTTTTTTTAATGAACTTTTTTAAAATTCCAAAACAAGCATGAATACACAACAGTATTAATACATAAATAAATAAATAAATAATAAATATTAATACAGAACAGGAATACATACAATCATAACTATTATTATGCACAAAATATTGAAAGTAAACGGGAAAATTTTGCATTATTTCAATAGTACAAATTAGTCATGAAATCAAATATGAAAAAAACTTACAGTGTGTACATAATTACTATAATTTTACCATATATGCTATTCAAGCAAGCTTGGTTTACTTTTTTGCACAAAAATACAGACAGATAGGGAGCGAGAGAGAGAGGCAGAGAGAGAGAGAGAGAAAGAGAGAGGCAGAGAGACATAGGTCTCTATATAGGACTATTTTAACAAAGTCTTGAAGAACAACCATTGAGGCAAACAATAAATGAATTATAAGCGTTCAAACAGCGGGAGTGATTGATTGATTGATGCTTTAGGTCCAGCGGACTCTTCCGAGCCAAATCAGGACCGGACAACCCCCGATCCGCATAAAAGATCTGCTGAAACAACCCTAGTGGGAAAATTGAATGCCCTCCACCGGCCAGTCACTTTACAATAAAGACATCCCACGCAGGGGACGGCTGAGGCTTTACCCCAACTACTCGAACCCCCGGTTACAAAAACAAAATAGAATACAAACATCATTATAAATTATCAACAAAACATATACATATAAAATGCCTATATTGCTAAATAATAACATCATAGGAAGCCCTAGTGACCACTCGGCAGAAAGCGTCCAACACTCCCAAGCTGATCCAACAGACCTCATACACACACAAGGAGTCTTGTCCAGGAAGAGTTTTCAAGAAAAAACAGCGGGAGTGGGAGGCCCGGTGTCCTAAATACATCAATTAAATAAATAATTTATTGATTTTAATATAATTCATTTATTTTTAGATTTAATTTGTTTATTTTCCAAGTCATGTTTCTTTTTCCCCTTGTTTTGTGTTTACAGCAAGGGGCTGAAATAATGACCTTCCTCCGCAATAACATGTCACCTAGAATGATGTTGTTCCTGACCTCTATGGCCTTGACCTTTTTTCCTATTACCTTGACTTCCAAGATCAACAAAAGCATCAACAATGTAAACTCAACGGCACCTGGTCAGCTTTTGAGTAGCTTTGGGAACACGATCAGACAATTTTTTTAAATATTTTATGCATTGAATTGTAAACAATTTGATTTCGTGAAAAATATGGATTGACGCAGTACGATGACTAAGGCCCATAAGAGAATGTGGCATTCGCACAAAATTGTCCAAAATCTGCTCTCTTCAGCAACAAGAGTCAAGACACTTTCAAGAGTCACTTTATTACCCAATGAATTCAAAATACATATTTGTTTTGGTGATACGGTAAAACCTTCAGTCCCTCTGCAACAACAAACAACCTTCCAATGGACATTAAAACATTAAAATACTCTGATAGAGAAAGTTATTGTAAGGAGTAAAGCACAGGCGCGCGCCCACTCGCAACCCCCACACGCACACGCATACTCACGCATACCCCCCGCATTATTAAAACATCGTGAGATAAAATACAAAAAAGTCCAGCGTTCTTAACATTAACACACACACACACAAAGACACACGCATCCACATACACACACACGTACACACGCACACACACAAGAGTGGCCGTGTAGCACACTTGATAGTGAGCTGGTTTTCTATGCCGAACGTCGCGGGTTCGATCCCCGCATGGGACGAACTAATTACGTGACTTAGGTACGAGGCTTTTCAGGACACAGGGTTTTCCTTGGGTACTCCGGTATATATTACACATGCACGTAACTAACAGCTCGGCTTGCACAACTGCGATATAATATATATTTGTGAGTGTTTGTGTTAAATGTTTGTCACAAGGTGTCACAGTGCAATCACAGTATCTATAAGCTAACATACTGCCTATATACATGTGCCAACAATATTAAGTATAAACAACTGGGGGATGGAATGCTAACGTAATTATTTGCGCACTTTAGACACAGCATGCAGTATTTCATCTACCACTACCACCATCAATATTATCGTCGTGGTCGTTGTCGTCCTTGACATC
The DNA here is from genome assembly GCA_036898135.1 of Oncomelania hupensis. Lineage (NCBI taxonomy): Eukaryota > Metazoa > Mollusca > Gastropoda > Littorinimorpha > Pomatiopsidae > Oncomelania > Oncomelania hupensis. Next base: position 84,879,590 of record CM072511.1, on the reverse strand, counting down.
ATCATGATCATCATCATCATCGTCGTCGTCGTCGTCGTCGTCGTCCCCTTGTTCAACTGTTTCTTCTGCAGAGGTTACTAAGTGAGCGAGTATTGAGTATACGTACATGGAAGAGAGGCTCATGTACTGCACACATCTCCTCATCCCTTCTCCCTCCCTCCCCCTATTCACGGTGTGTGTGTGCGTGTATGTATGTGTGTGCGTACGTGCGTGTTTGTTTAAACGTTCTGATCTCGTCAAGTTAAACGACCTTTAAATTTGTGATTAATTTTTTTTTGGTAATTTGTTCAAAATTATGAATGCAGGGGTTTCAGGAAAACCCATATTAAATATTTGCAGACTATAACAAATATAATCGAAGAAATCCCAAAACAAAATAATTGCGTTGTTTACTTCGCAGCTGATGGCAGAAGGCACATGTCAAACTTCTAAATCATCAAACGAGAGAGCGTTGCAAAACCTATTAGGTAAAAAAAATGAACTAGAGAAGAGTCTGAACCAGACACCTAACATTATTGTGCTTTTAATGTGAACACTTTCAAGTCCTACATAATAGCAGAAACACGAGATGCAACAACAATAATGACAGATTGAAGTATGTGGCACAGAGAGAAAAATGGGTGATTCGCAGAAAAATGACCAGAAAATGGCAGATTAAAAAAACAACCTCGAACTAAGCTAGCTAGCACACGTATGGAAATTAAGCGGTAAAAACATTTTTAAAAAGAAATTTAAAGGTGTTAATTGCCAAAATCTTTCTTTACCTCAAGATGTTCGCCATGCATAAATATGATCACGATTCCGAGGCGATGTAGCAAAATGGTAGTTACATAAACATGACAAAATAATAAGAATCTAAATAAATAGTCATCCTAAATTAATCGTGCCCACTCACGGTCTGGCATTGCACGAACAATGCAAATAACCACAGTTGTTGCAGTATTCACCTTTTACAGAGAAACGCACAAAAGACCTACCGTCTACGCACGCAAAGAATGTTACGGCGGAGGTGTGAGGGCAGGATCGGAGGGAATATTCCACTACACTGGTGCGCATCAGAAATCACAAAAAAGATGTGCTCCATCATTTACTGCAAAATCGATTCCTCCAACAGTCATTGTTTTCTAGGTTTTGTTTCCTGACGTACCTCCTGTTGGGTTTCTCCCTTTTCTTCTGCCAGCCCACGTAACCCAGATAGGCTAGGACCCCTCTTCTCAGTTGCTAGCTAGCACAGTTCGCCTTGCCATGATATCTCTCTCTCTCTCTCTCTCTCTCTCTCTGACACCAACCCTCTCGTCCCCATTCACACTTTTCTGCTATCCTATGCACCAACGGGAATCCCCTCTATGAAAAATACTTCCGTTTTTTTTTCTCCGCGTGTTTTAGTGAATTATTTCCAAATATTCAAGAATAATAACATGTGTCACTGGCCACCTGTATCGTACCCTCACATATTTTTATTTTTTTTGCTGCAGTTTATTATCCCTTTCTATCGCAGTGGCGCGCCTAAACCCTACCTACCTAACATTATTTATGAATTTTTGAAAAATATTCGGAAAAACATAACGCCCAGATGCTGGCTCGAACCCACACCTGTTAGGCGCCATTTTTTTCTGGCTTGTGGACAATGCAAGTTAGTCCCGCCTTAGCCCACTTGGCCACAACTCTAGCCTAACATAGTCAGTTACTTCGTGTTTTGTGAAGGTTGCGACGGCGAAGCTATGGAAAACTACTGGAGTTTTCAGGTCCTGTTTCACTTTCTGTCGATGATCGACGCACCTCCGAAGTCGCCACAAATACAGGCCTCTACGATTGTTTTTTGCATTCTTTCACTGAGCATGTACTTCCTCCACCGTTTTTATACTTATCCCATTCGTTTTCTGGCTCTAACAATCGTCGTTTTCGGCAATTTGCCATATTTAAAAGTCACGCATCAAGCTTTGATAAAAGCAAAACAAGCCAAACCGGAACTTGGTTTCATATAACCTCGTTTTAATTTATAATGGCGATACCCACGAGTTTTTATGAGAGGTGCCGGAAAGTTGTGAATACCCCCCTAGCATCTTCCTTTTCACAAACACACACACACACACACACACACACTCACACACACCCACACACACACACCCACACACACACACACACACGCACACCCACACCCACACCCACACACCCACACAAGGAATTTGATTTCCCATGTAGTGAGCACTAATAAAAGGACAGAACAATATATATATTTCTTGTTTAATATAAAATTTCCTCGCGTCATGAAATGTGTGAGGATTCTTTTTTGTATGTAGTTAGCAAACACGCGTGCGGACAGTCTTATTCAATTTGATTTTGATTTAAAATGCCTGTGCGTCAGGCCTTTCTCGGATTTCGTTGATGGGCTGATCGGGCTGCAAAACTTGGTGCTTCAAATATTAATTCTCAAACAATAAAAATACCGTTCTCTTCTAAAGAAATTCAAAACTCTATAGAAAATATATTTGTAAAAGAGATTACACTTAATTGCAACTATAATAAACCTTGTGGAATTGCTAGATCAATTTCAAGCATGGCACATAGAATAATATTAAACTCAATTAAAACCAAATATTTTAAAAATGTGAAATGTATATGTGGTGAATCAATTTCACTGAAACATGTATTATTTCAATGCAGTAATATGCGTCCATTTTTGCCAAATAATGTTTCTATTATCGATTCCATTAATAACATAAGCTTTGATGTAAGCGTTAGATTAGCAAAAGCTTTGATTGATTCTCCAGTTGCTCAGTTTATATAATTATGTATTTTATATGTATGGATGTATGTATCTGGTGTAAATGTGTGTGAATGCGTGCGTACGTCTTATCATCTCGATGAAGAAGACGTTAATAAAACAACCAACCAACCAACCATGGATTTCTTGTTGTTGATGTTGCTGTTGCTTCCGCCCACCTCCCATAGCACACACTTTCCTCCTCCGCCTCTTCTGTCTCTCTCTAACACACTTAAACAAACGCAGGAACAATTTCTTTATTAAATATACTTTCGAAGGTAGTTGTTCATATCCAACTTCTGCCCGTTTATTTTTTCACACTACCTTGTGCCTTGTTTCGCAAATCTCTCTCTGTCTGTCTCTGTCTGTCTGTCTGTCTGCCTCTCTCTCTCCCTCTCTCTCTCCCTCTCTCTCCCTCTCTCTCTCTCTCTCTCTCTTTCTTTCTCTCTCTCTCTCTCTCTCTCTCTCTCTCTCTCTCTCTCTCTCTCTCTCTCTCTCTCTCTCTCTCTCTGTATCTGTATCTGGCATATGCTACAAAAGGGCTTCGGTGTTTTTATTGGGAACGCATTCTGATCGATAGCATTATCGGAAAGTTCTCGCAATATCTGGCTGTCATTGTCTTTTGCTTTTTCATTTTTTATCTGCAAGTGACAGGAAAACATTTTGGTGGGTTCCGTCTGTTATCACAGCTAAAACGATCTCTTACCACAAAGGCCAACGGTCATACAAAATTGCCGTTACCACAGCCATAATTATGTAAAACAATTCCAGTACGCTTCATATTTTGAACTTTAAAACCGTAAGATAAATGCGTGTTCAATCTACCCAAGAGAATAAACATTTAAAATAATGTATTCAATTCTATATGAGAAAGAGGCAATATTGAAACATCTACAACATTTCACTCCGCTTCAGACAAATTTGTTCTATTTCTCATGCAACACTGATGATGGTCTATAAAAATAAAAAAAAGGCATAATAAAAAGGATTTACGTGACAAAGGATGTCATACGCTGATCATACGTAAAATATTATCGCAAAACAAACCTTGAAAAGAAAAATGCACAGTGGAACTCAGCAGATGTTTTTAAAAAAAAATGTGTATTGCTCAAAATAAATTCTGAATGAAACTTGACATGCACAAAATGCCAGCAACAAATATAATTTTTCAGTTAAATTGTCGATAGATAAATGACTTCCTATGCATGAATGCAGAGGACAGAGAATTGAGAAAGAGAGAGAGAGAGAGAGAGAGAGAGAGAGAGAGAGAGAGAGAGAGAGAGAGAGAGAGAGAGAGAGAGATTTGATTTGATTTCTTTATTTCCAATAGGGCATGCCACTTTAGGAAGGAGTATGTGAACCATTACAATGATAATCCAAAGATTACATCAAAAAGCAAACCCTGTATCGACTTCATTTATGAAAGTACTTTTTATCTCTATTTGAAAGCCTAGTACAGAGTATACACATAAATTCTTAACAGTCGTAGCGTTGGTAGCAGACAATAACAATTTAAGACGAGAAGCACATGGTATTCTGTAATATTTTTTTTAGCAATCAGCTTGTTGTTAGAATTTTATAAAATGGACAGCAAAATGAATTTCATCTTCCAAACCATCACAAAGGGCAAAGTAAATCTTGCGTTATATGAAATCTATATCTATAAAAATGTACTTTAAAATAAGAGACACAATTTTGTCAAGATATACTTTAGCTGAAGATCAACATCCAAAGAAACATATGTAGGAATGTTATCAACGGAGGTACAAAACAATCTATAGGTGGAAAATCTATCATTTTCATTTATATGACCGAATACATTTTGTCATTTGCAATCGATTAAACGTTGCATAGGCTAAAAATGTTTCTTCATAGATGCAACACCCTGCTCTGGCCAAACAAAATCATACTGTTACGTTTGAGACGCGCACGATAGTACGTGTGAGACGCGCACGATAGATCCGATCGTTTTGTTTTGCAAAGCACGCAATAACAGAGTGTATTTACCATTGATTTGATTTTGCATTGTTGTTAGAAGAACATGGTATAATGTTAATAATTTTCGTTGGTCGATATTATTGGAAACTTTTTCTGGGGTTGCTTGTTTACTATCGATCGAAAGCATCTAGATAAATCTACTAGTAGCTGAGAAATTCTTCTAGCTTGAAGAAAGTTGTATGACGTAAGTCATTGCATAGTTCTTATGACGAATTTTAATGTAATTGGCTGTAATTGCGTCACGCTGGAATGTTCGAACGTTCTAGATAGAATAGAAAGACTATATAAGTGCCGTAGTGTGAGAGTTGAAAAAAATCAGAGTCTCCTCTCTGAAAATCCTTACGGGAAGAGAGGGGACTATAAACTGATAAACAAACAAAGAGTTGAAAAAGTTGAAGAGTGGATAGTTGAAAAAGTGGAAAGTGGGAAAAGCGATTAAGCGATTTGTGACGCAGCTGTTGATGCATGCTGAATAAAGTTGGAAAACTTCATACGACGACTCCTGCCTTGTTGCTGAGTGAACAGGTTGCGTAAATAAACGAAGCTGAGTTACACTTATCAGGATGAAAGCATCGGGGCTGAATCAACTACTGATAAAAAAAACCCAACAACGAGTATAACACATACCCTTTTGAAATAGGCAAGTTCTGATGTTTGTAACCCACGTTACATTTCCTGTGGCGTCTAAATCTGTAACATTAATTAAGCTTTCTTCGGTATTCCGTCATTTGACATTTGAATCAATTTCAACCAGTAGTGAAGACAAGAAAGCGTTTGACCGAGTCTGGCATGCAACTCTGTGGGCAACCATGAGAGTGTCCAAAATCAGCCCTAAAATTATTGAAGACATCAAAAGCCTGTATGACAAGGCTACCAGTGCAGTCTTTAATAACAGTGCCATCGAACACTGGTTCACAACAACAATCGCGTGCGTCAACGATGCCTACTGTCTCCAACACTTCAACATCTTCCTAGAGCGCATCATTTCAGATGCCCTTGCAGATCACGAAGGCAGAGTCAGCATAGGGGGGTAGAGCAGTCTCCAACCTTTGTTTTGCGGATGACATTGATGGATTGGCTGGAGAGAACAAGAACACGAAGATCTGGTACAGAGGCTTGGAAAAAAGTGCAGAGAAGACCAAAATGATGACAATCAACTCGGACATCAAAGTGCAAGGTCAATCCATTAACACGGTGTATAGCTTAAGATATTTAGGAGCAATTGTATCAGACAATGAGTCCCGACAGGAAGTCCTCTCCAGGATCGCACAAACAACTGCTGTCCTGACAACGTTGAAACCCATTTGGAAAGACAAGACCAGCAGTCTGCATTCCAAGGTAAGACTGTTGCGCTCCCTTGTTATTTCCATCTTCCTAAAAGCTTGCGAAACATCGACCCTCACAGCAGATCGACAACGAAGAATACAAGCATGGAGATGAGGTGCTACAAAAGACTTCTGGGCATTTCCTAAACCCAACACGTCACAAACGACAAAGTCCGACAGACCATCACACAAGCCATTGGACAACACGATGACATAGCTCACAGTGGTGAAGAAACGGAAACTCCCATGGTATGGCCACGCCACCAGACCATCAGGCCTTGCAAAGATCATCCTGCAAGGCACGGTGCAAGGAGGCAGAAGAGGGAGACAGAAAAAGAGGTGAGAGGACAACATTCGAGAATGGACTGGCTGGACACTGAGCGAGGCCATGAGAGTTGCTGAGGACAGAGAAAGATGGAGTAAGTTTGCATAAACGACCATCTGCGGTGCCCCAACGACCTCTGAATTATGGGATAGGATAGGATAGGATAGTGAAGACAATTACCAATAGAATTTATAATTATGGGATATCTCTTAATTCCTTATAAAAAATCATTATGGGTGCGTCGATTTACATTCAAAACTTACTTCAAGGCAAACAAATGGACTTTTTCACAAGATAGTGCAGCTGCTTCAAACCCCCATAGTTCGTATCCATATTGCATAATTAGCTGTACTTGACAATCAAACAGTTTTAAATAGACATCTAAAGAATGATTATTGAAAAAAAAAAGTTTCTGAAAGATACACAAAAGAGCTTTTTTCGCTTTGCTAGCCAAGTCTCTGCATGCAGCAGAAAAACTAAGCTTGGTTGAAAAATAAATACCAAAATACTTATATGGGTTAACCAACGGCATAACAGCATCATCAAAAAACCATATTTCCCTTGCAGACAGATAACCTCGTTTTCTAACATTAACAATATTACTTTTTCTATATTAACTTTCAAGTCTAAATTTCTCGCAATTCTTTGTAAATTATTTAACTGATTTTGAAGACCAGTAATTGTTTCTGACAAGAGTACAATATCATCAGCAAGTAAAAGCGCAAATATTTCAAAAGTATCCAATCATAAAGTAAAAGCACAAATATTTCAAAAGTATCCAATCATAATGTAACATCATGAATTCCGTTTTTAATAACTTCAACATTCAAACTCGTTAATAAAGAGTGAGAACACCGAGATGACAAGAAATAGGGAGAGTTAACTTAGCACCACATCTGGCACGGGTTTTCACACTAGCATAAATGCTTTTCACACAGCGAAACAGTTTACTTTTAATTCCAGTTTTAACGTATAATAGGCCACAATAGATTTCTATTAATAGTATCAAAACGTTTTTGTTTCAAAATCAATAAATGCGACATACAATTTGCGAGTTTTAATAAGCTGTTTCTGAACACAAGACAAACGTGTAAAAAGATTATCAATTGTTGAATAGCCACGTTTAAATCCTGCTTGATATTCACCGGTTAAGTTATTTTTTTCTGCCCATGTTTGCAAACACTTATTTATAATAAAACCATACAGTTTACTGCTAACGTTACAAAGACTAATACCTCTATAATTACTAGGATTATTCACATAATCTTTCTTGTACAATAGCAAGATAACTGACTCAGTCCAGCTATCTGGGTAAAGACCTTTATCAAACAACGCATTGAAAAAAGTAACAAACATTGGTGCTATGTGTTCTGCAGAAAATTTCAAAAACTCTCCACTAATAATATCAGGAGTTTCAGCTTTCTTCGATTTTAAATTTCTCAGTGCTAAAATCACCTCTTCCTGTGTGATAGGTCTAACAAAAAAAAACTAATCATTATTGAAAGCAGCATCTTCATAATTATAGCCGTTACCATCAAATATATCATTTTCAAGGAGAGATTTAAAATAATTAAACCAATCATTGACAGCGATTTGATTTCTAACATGTTTTGTTTTAGGAATATTATATATAGTGTCCCAGAACTCTGACATAACAAATGCAACCAAAGTTTCAATCATATTATTATATTGTAGCTTATTTTAATAACAAGGAACGTTTTTGTACTTTCTCCTGTGTTTACAAAATTTAAAAAAAAAACGATCAGCAACATACAATGTGCGACGAAACGTTTTCAATAAATTTCGTACGGTACGTCTTAGCTTCTTGCATTCATCATCAAGCCAATCACGCCTTTTCTTTTTTCCATTTAAGCATACACGCTTTTTCATGCTCTCAGCAGCCTTTTATATGCAAGTATTAAACAAAGATAATGCAAAATTTATGTTTGTGTCGATTACCTGGACAGAGTCTTTAGTTAGTTATTCATTGCTTACAGTGTCCAGCGGACTGCAAAGAGCCGAATCGGGACCACAAAATCAAGACCACAACTTGATTAAAACAGGATTCACCCCTAATCCGTATCAAAGATCTGCTGAAACAACCCTAGCGGTAACACTGAAGGCAACTCCACCAGCCGGTCAATTTACAATAAAGGCATCCCAAACAGGGGACGCTGAGGCTATACTCTAAATTATGGAACACCCGTTTACAAAAACAAAATAAAATATAAACATCATGATAAAATATCAACAAAACACATACACAGAACAAACATGCTTATATTGCTAAATAATAATATCATAGAAAGCCCCAGTAACAATTTGGCAGAAAGCGTCCAATATTCCCAAGCTGACCCAACAGACCTCATACACAAATAAAAAGTTTTTGAAGTTTTCAATAAATAAAAGGTAGATGACTGGTCTAGTGAAGAAGAAGATGTTATAGTAGACTGATAGAACAGAGTAGGAATGAGAAAGAACAAAGGAGAAAGATAGCGATATTGTGAATTTAAAGCACTAAATTTCCAGAAAGTGGGGATACTATTTATACAGACAGAATCTTTAACCATTAATTTTATATCTTGTGCCATAAAAGCTTTATTATACAGCAGCATTTTTTTCTGAATTCCAAACATATTTATTAATAAAAATAACTCATTTTGTTTTTGTTTTTTGGCGTACGCACATTATCAGCTGGAAAAACTACAGATAAGACGACAGGCAAATGTCCAAAGCCAGTTCTATCACAAACAGTCAAATTATATTTATCAAATACAACGGCAAGTAACTAATTCAGCAGACATCATAAAGTAATCAATAACACTGCAACCATTGTCACTGATGAACGTGAAGCGGGCTTCCTGGTCGCCATAACACATTCCACTTAAAATACATAAACCCAGTGCAGTGCACATACTCAACAAAGATTTGCTAAAACTATTTACCGTTGAATCTAGAGAGCGTCTACTAATAATATCATCATCATCACTCAAAGTATCAAAAAAGTCTGAGTCAGCGGTTTCTATCTATCCTATCCTATCCCGTAACTCAAAGGTCGTTGGGACACCACAGATGATCGTTTTACCATCTTTCTCTGTCCTCAGCAACCCTCATGGCTTCGCTCAGTGTCAAGCCAGTCCATTCTCGAATGTTGTCCTCCCAACTCTTTTTCTGTCTCCCTCTTCTTTTGTCTCCCTCTTCTTCTGCCTCCTTACACCGTGCCTTGCAGGATGGCCTTTGCATGGCCTGATGCTCTTGTGAGGTGACCATACCATGGGAGTTTCCGTTTCTTCACCACTGTGAGCATGTCATCGTGTTGTCCAATGGCTTGTTTGATGGTCTGTCGGACTTCGTTGTTGGTGAGGTGCTGGGTATAGGAAATGCCCAGAGGTCTTTTATAGCACCTCATCTCCATGCTTTGTATTCTTCGTTGTAGATCTGCTGCGAGTGTAAACGGTTACAGTCTGTGAAATATTGGAAGGTACGACTATTTGTTCACCAGAGATAAGGACAATATAGTCGTGGTTCAAAAGAGCCGAACCTAAAAGACAGTTTTCCAACATATTAATCCTATCACCATCATTTTCTACAGAAGAGTAACATCTTGAACCCTCAGGTGGCGCATATGCACATACAAAACATCTTTACCCAAGCCAAATAAAGATTTGCCAATGACAAACAATAGGACAAAAATAAGTGTTTACTTTGATTTCTGTGACATAAGGTAAATCACATGTTTCACAGAACAAATGACACCACCAGACAATTTTTTAGAGGGTTGACAAAAAACTTTGTAACCAAGCAGAAAATCCGTCCTGTAAAAAGACACTAAAAGCTACTACCAGTCAGACAAAAATAAAAGAAAAAAATAAAGTGAAGAAAAATCTCGATCACACAACTTCGAAGCCAAACCATTAATATTCCACTTCGAAGCCAAACCGTTAATATTCCAGTTCAAACAGAAAAAAGACTATATATGTAAAACTATATCTTCAATACTATCATCATCTGACAGTGCCCCAAACAACGACATTCCACTTCCTACCCCCGTTGGGGTGCCGGGGGCTTCAGTATAAATAGTATCCCCACTTTCTGGAAATTTAGTGCTTTAAATTCCCACTGTTGCTGTCTTTCTCATTTGCTCTTACTCATTCCTGCTCTGTTCTATCAATCTGCTATACTATCTTCTTCTTCGCTAGACCAGTTATCTACCTTTTTTCTTGAAAACTCTTCTGGCACAAGACTCCTTATTTGTGTGTGAGGTCTGTTGGATCAGCTTGGGAATATTGTTCGCTTTCTGCCAGATGGTCAGTAGGGCTTCCTATGATGTTATTATTTAGCAATGTAGGCATTGTATATATGTGTGTTTTGTTGATGATTTATAATGATGTTTGTATTCTATTTTGTTTTTGTAAACGGGGGTTCGATAAATTAGAGTACAGCCTCAGGGTCCCCTGCGTGGGATGTCTTTATTGTAAAGTGACTGGCTGGCGCAGAGCTTTCAGTTTTACCACTAGGGTTGTTTCAGCAGATCTTTTATGCGGATCATGGGTTGTCTGGTCCTGATTTGGCTCGGAAGTCTGCTGGACCTAAAGCAATAATCATGTTATGTAATGTAACGACATTCCATGTAGGCCTAACCCTATGTTCATTGTGAGTTACTAGGTTAGAGTGCGTAGTAAACAAGTGAGCACGTGAACTACTATATCAACGTCTTGCAACCCATTCATAAACCCATTACACAATCATCATCAGTAGCACGTGAACAATATTCTGTTCAATAATTGGTTGCACACGGCTTCTGCACACTATCAAAATACATAGTACTGGGCTGTGAATGAATAGAAGAACATCCAAGTGTGTCAATCAATGATGCGAGAGAGAGAGAGAGAGAGAGAGAGAGAGAGAGAGAGAGAGAGAGAAAGAAAGAGAGAGAGAGAGAGAGAGAGAGAGAGAGAGAGAGAGAGAGAGAGAGAGAGAGAGAGAGAGAGAGAGAGAACACCGATCAATGATGCGACTGTGTCTTTATAAAGACCTCTCAAGAAAACGACAGCTTTAATTTTTTTTTAAGGAAATGGTGCAATGAAGAATGGAAGAAACTAGTTCTACTGATCGATCTGTTCAACATAAACGAGTTAAATGTGTTCGTCATCTCCAATCTGCATCTCTTTATTCTTTTTTTGTGTCAATCTCGTTTTAGATTGATACGATGGTCCAAACCAAAACGTGAAGAGCAAAATAGATTTCCTGTGTTAGTTTTGTTTGTTTGTTTATTTGTTTGTTTTAAATTCTATTCACTAATGTCAAAACATGGACAATGCAAGAGGTACAAAAATAACTGAAAAATGTTTTTGTGTTGGGGTTGTGGCCGCGGTGGAATGCTGAATTGTTTTCCAAGTAATTAATTAATTCATTCTTTCTTTCTTTCTTTGGTTCCTTCCTTTTTTCTTTTCTTTCTTTCTTTCTTCTTCTTCTTTCGTCTTCTTTGTCCTTCTTCTCTTTGTCGTGACCCTTTTATTGATTTCGTCTTTGATATCGTTTTTAATTATTCTTTCTATCTTTCTTTAGTTTGTCCCTTTACATTTTTTATATTTTTATTATATTTGTGTGTGGGGGAGGGGGGAAATGGTAGTGGGTTGGGGGTGGGTTGTTTCTGTTAATTTCTAGCAACATTGTTTCTCAATCTACGCTTTTTAATACATCGTAGCATGTTCTATTATTCATTATGTTAAAACAGTACAGACATTCTTTAACTCGGGTCTCTTTCACAGTCGTAAACATGAATAGTTTAGTTAATCGAACTTCTCTCCATTAGCTTTCTCTCTTCCACTGATTTATCTGCAAGTGTAAGCCTAATTAGATCCAGATAAATCAAAACAGACAGCAGATGTTTTCTAAAGTTTTCAAACATTTCGAAGGTTTAATATTGGTATTTAGCAAATGTAATTTTCCTTTGTGGCTCGATGCATTGAATGCATGTTTATATTGCAGACTTGCATTGTCAGATCTTTCTAGTGTCAGAAAGGGTAAAAAGGGAGAAAAAAAAATATACATGGCACTGTCAATTTCACTGAGTGCATGCTTTTGAAAAAAAAATTCAGTTCTGTTCAGTTCAGTCCCGCAGCCGGACAGGCCGTTGAGGTGACATGAGGGATGCCGGCGATGAGAGTTGTCGCCGTTTCGATCTGACTGCAGCTATTATCAGGAGGCGCGGCATGTCTAGCGCCGTCCATGTTTTGACATTATCTGTCCAGCTCTTTCTTTGTCGTCCTTTGCGCCTGCTTTTTTCCATTGTTCCTTGCAGGATAGTTTTTGCAAGGGTGTGATGCCGCGTGACATGGCCAAACCACGCCAACTTTTTCCTCTTCATAATGGTAAGGAAGGGTACTTGAGGATCTGCACGTGACGTTACCACGCTTTTGACGTGGTCATTCGTCTTGCGTTCATGCCAGACAATATGCAGCAGTCTGGGATAGCATTTACTTTCAAATGCCTGGATGCGTTTTTCCAATTTTTTCGCAGCCGTACAGCAGAACGGCCAAGACCAGAGACCTGAAAAGTTTTACCTTTGTGTAGATATGAATATCTCTACACTTCCAGCCTGCCAAGATTGACATGGCCTCTTGCACGCGGAGTTTGAACTGCTCCCCTCGGGCAGTCGGTACCGCTCCAACAAATGCAAGAAGCCAAAGTACTCTCGCAGCTTTGTTCCCATGGCGGTGGGCAGACTGAATGCTGCCTCTGGCTCCAGTGGGCGCACCGGACGGTACACTGCCCTTCCCCCCCACACACACACGCTCTAGCTAGAGTCAACTATATAGTCAAGCTAGTGCCATTACAATATGCTAATTAAATTGTTCTGTCAGTATTTTGTATTTCAAAGTGATGCCAGATTGACATTAATGTAAATGGTTAATGTAATATTTTGATAACTTTCACAATTATACATATAGTATTAATACAATTATTGGCTTTGTCTCTTAGTTATGATAGTTGTAGAAAATTGAATAGTGTTAGGACATTATTAAATAAAACTTAAGTCTATTTTATTAAAATTATTTTATTTGTGCTGGACTGTATTAGTGTACATGTGATATTGTTTTGTTGTCTTAAGATATGATAGACTGACGATGAGTGTGTGTGGTGGGCATAAACGCAGTGGGCGTGTGGGTGTGTATGCGGGTGTGTGCGTGAGTGTCTACGTACTTTCATTCCATGAGTAAATTCCCATCTCACAAATCATTCTCACAACAGGTTTATTTTTTTGATAATTAATTATTTATGATCTTACCCATGTAATGTGTTTTATAAAGTGAGTATATCCTTGTGGCAAACCAAATTTTCCTTTTTAATCGAATAAAGAATATATTGACTATTGACTATATACTATTCTGTAACTCCCTAATAGCTCGCTCATTTTCGCTACTTGTTTCGAACCAGCTTCCTTTTTCTTGATTAAAATTAATCCAGCATTTAAACGACAGCCTGCATCGAATTTTCTGAAGTTCACCGCAGTGCGATTATTTTGGATTACAAAAAAGGCAAACCACAAAAAAGAACAAACATTAACTGATTAACACAGACTGGATTCTGCAGAAAAAAACAACTTTACGTCTTCTTTAACGTCTGTTTGTCATCAATTCTCTCTTCGGAGTTCCTAACATCAAAGCATCCACGAAAGGCATTCGAACAAAACAACAAGTAGAAGACTGCACGTGCACTCTTGTTTACCCTTTGATGACTGGCGATACAGCCGTTAAACTGAACGTAAAATTAAAAGGAAAACACCATTGACACCGTTCGCAACGCGTAGTGTTCCCTGCTTCATTACAAGGGCTGCATTTAATGATCGGTTAATGCGCTTGAGCGATGAGATAGGTCATGTACAACGTGAGGAGTATGAGACATATTTAACTATTAATACGAAACGCTCTATGGACACTGTGTTTTGTTTTTAACCTGACCCCAAAAAATGTATTTCAATTTTTTTAAAAACATAATTATAGATATACAAATATCAAAGTTAACAACAAATAGCATCGTTAACACTTGTCACACATAGAAGCGTAAAACCTGAATAACATATTAAACAGGATTTTTAGTTGTTTTATAATACAATTAATAATACAAAGGCACACTCTGAGAGTGACATTTTCCTCTAAGGTCTGGAATTCCTCCGTTGAATTAAAAAGAAAGCTATTTCAGTTAACAGTACATGGCCTACTTAACAATGTAAACTCTGAGTATGTGGGGTTACTGTTTCTAAGCTATTGTAAACACGTTGCATTTGAAAATAAAGTAATTATGTTGATTATCAAGGACATATTCAACAACGGAAACCCTCGGAGAGTTTCTTCCCTACCTCTAATAGATTGTAAACCTGAGTTGTAGATTCGTTCAACAATAAAGCTGCAATTTAGATTTTCAGCGTGTGAGAAGTAAATTCGTGCTCAAAGACTATGGATATTCTCTGAACGCGGTAAGAAATCGTAAACTCGAGCTTAATATCAGATGTTGAGAAATAATCATAAAGTCGCCTTTTAAAAAGGCAATCCTTTAAAACAACAACAACAAACGGCTGCATTACTTTGTTATTTAGGTTTTAAAAAATCAATGGTCTAAAATAATAGAAACCATCATTACCAGTTTGCCAATAATAGAGCCTTCACTTTAACCATGCTGTAAACGTCAACACATCCCACACGAATCCATATAGTTAAGAATCAACCCCACAGGAAACGGCCAAACACACTAACGCGTTTCCGCTCGATACGTCCTAAAAAGCCTCCTCTCCTTCAAGAAAGAGCCATTCATCAGGACAGCCCCATCATCGTAATAGCCCAGCGCTGTTCCATGCTGACAGCCAAAGAAAACATCAAAGTGGGAAATGGGGTTCTAACCCGGGTGGTGGTCAGCATGTTCGTCCTATAGCAATCCAACACTGCACTATGCTATGTTTTAAGATCCTGAAAATCTTGAGGAATAACCCCAACCGACCCCTTGTCCCCTTGGATGGTTATCCCCGTCTGCCATATCGCCAATGGTGGGTGTAGACGTTAAACCTCGATGTTCATTCATTCATTCCCAGCCCACATGAAAATAAATACCAAACAAAATATCACCAATGGGACAAACACCTAATAAATGAGTATGACCATTGCTACAGTACAGTCAGTGTCTGTCCTTTAAGCCATAAGGAACTTCAGGAAAGACTCAACCTAAGCGGTTGTCTCCTTTAGTATGTTGATCAAAATGAAGCTATGCGTTTACATAAATTAATCAGTTATTATTATAGAGCTTTCAGCTGAAAGAAAGTCATACGTTGTTTGGCAACATGCAACAACGAAATAGAGAGATGAAGATGATGTGGGAAAGGATAATCATAATCATCATCATCATCATCATCATCATCATCATCATCATCATCATCATCATTAGCAGCAGCAGCGTCAACAAACACACACACACACACACATATTTAAAACGCAAACGCGCGCGCTATCACATATCCATATACGCCAGGCATTAAACGAGCCAGTATGCAAGACAGTGACAGACAAGACATATCCATTTATAGCTCTGATATTTAACAAATCAACGATCAAACAACCGTTTCCCCATTAATGGCGCACTTAGCCTGTGCGACAAATAATATAGTGGCATTGTCGCATTCGATTTATTTAAAACAGAAACAGACAGCCCAGATAAAGTTCCTTCTAGTATATCAGAAAAAAAGGTCTCGGCAAGATTAAATTTCGCAAACGAAGCAAAAAAAAGGTTTTGTATTCGCATGTTTAATTTTTGTTCTTACAAGAATTAAACAGCCATAATATAAAAGTCCATTCCACTCAAACTAAAATCATAAAGACGCGGAAACGTGTCGAGTTCGTAGGGAAATGAGCGTTAAGATTTCGTGTTTGACTTAATATACAATCTAAAACAGAAAATCATACAATGATTTATTTTATAAGCAAATACATCAAAAAGAGGTAGACGCATAAAAGAAGTACACGTAGATGCATCCAAAGTTTAAGAGAAAGCAACGTGGCAAGCCATTCAAATATATTTTCACTCGCACATATAGCAGAAAATTCTGCATTTTGAAAAGTATTAATTTTTGTGACGATCTCTTTTTGTTGGCTTTATTCTAAAGAAGCACAATGAAAGCATGGAATGATGGGCCACTATCTGTATGCCAAAAATATAATCAAAAACGATTCAGCCAACTTTGAGATAAGGCGCAAAACAATTGACATCATCAATACAATCGGTTCAGCCGTTTCGGAAACATTGAGCAATACGTGTCTAGCCAACAAAATGGCTCCAGCGACCTTGAGTTGAGTTGAATAGATTACCGTCCCCGGACACAGAAGCGTATAGGGGACTTTGCGACCTTGATCTTTGTGGCAGTGCTTTTATGATGGCACGGGCGGCTGGTCCCAAAACGTAGGCAATGTTCTTATGAAGATTGGTCAAATTCTGTTCAGCGGTTTTTGAGATATGGCGTGCATGCAACGACCGACCTGGACCGACAGTTAGCTCGAACGGAATTTGGCTCGTTCTGTTTCCTGACTATTTCAAAGTATTTCCAGATATCGTATGGAAATACAAATATGCAGACAGCGAAACAACTTCTTTCTCTGTTCTTGCCTATTAGTAATCAATATTATCGGTCATGGACAATGTCAATTTCTCCTCTCAAAATTTTTCCCGGATAATGTCAAGGGCACACAACATAGATCGACCCATTGTCTGCATGAAGAAGTCAAGAGTAACAGGAAACGATATCAACGATATCAAGTGGATGAATACGACAAAATTGAACTAGATACCACCGGTTTTGTCAGAAATGGCTTTTATATAATGATATTTTTGATGTGTTTGTGATATAGTGTCATGAAGAACTTCTGATCCAATTCTTATTTTATTAGATTTATTTTGACGTTTCTGCTAGTAACTGATATAAGTTATTTTAAATATTATATTTGTTTTCTTTTGCTGCTTCATCTCACC
This sequence comes from Oncomelania hupensis, assembly GCA_036898135.1. Taxonomy (NCBI): domain Eukaryota; kingdom Metazoa; phylum Mollusca; class Gastropoda; order Littorinimorpha; family Pomatiopsidae; genus Oncomelania; species Oncomelania hupensis. Next base: position 84,862,165 of record CM072511.1, on the reverse strand, counting down.
CATTTTGTATAGAATTACCTCATTCTGTTTTACCACCTGTAAAAAAAAAAGATTAAATCTAACAAAATCCCTTTTTTGACAGAGGAAACGCGACTGACAAAACAGTAACAGTGCAGTCAGGTTCTGAGATCGCAAATAGACAATACTATATTGAAGTTTTTATCTCTTTGGTCCTGATTTAGAATCAAAGAGTCCACTGCGAACCATGCGTAACTCGAAGGTCATTGGGGCACTCTCATGATCGTTTAATCAGCGTACTCCATCTTTCTCTGTCCTCAGCAACCCTCATGGCTTCGCTCAGTGTCAAGCCAGTTCATTCTCGAATATTGTCCTCACACCTCTTTTTCTGTCTCCCTCTTCTTCTGCCTCCTTGCACCGTGCCTTGCAGGATGGTCTTTGCAAGGCCTGATGTTCTGGTGACGTGGCCATACCATCGGAGTTTTCTTTTCTTCACCGCTGTGAGCATGTCATCATATTGTCCAATAGCTTGTGTCATGGTCTGTCGGACTTCGTCATAGGTGATGTGCTGGGTATAGGAAATGCCAGGAAGTCTTCTGTAGCACATCATCTCCATTCTTTGTGTTCTTGATTGTAGATCTCCTGTGAGGGTCCATGTTTCGCAAGCGTATAGGAAGATGGAGATGACAAGGGAGCGCAGCAGCCTTACCTTGGAACCCTAGACTGATGGTCCAGTCTTTCCAAATGGGCTTCAACCTTGTCAGGCCAGCAGTTGTTTGTGCAATCCTAAAGGACTTCTGTGGGTACCCATTGTCCGATATAATGGCTCCTAAATAGTTGAAGCGATGCACTGTGTTGAGGGATTGGCCCTGGATTTTGATGTCCGTGTTGATGCCATTGGTGTTGTTAGTCATCAGTTTGGTCTTCTCTGCGCTTATTGCCATCCCATAAACTCTGGAAGTGGTGTCAAGCATCTGTACCAGCTGTCCAAGTTCTTGTTCCTCTTCAGCCAATCTATCATATCATCCGAAAAACGGAGTTTGGAGATTGCTCTACCCCCTATGCTGACTGTGCCTTCGTGATCTGCAAGGGCATCTGACATGATGCGCTCAAAGAAGATGCTGAAAAGTGCTGGAAAGAGTAGGCATACTTGACGCTCACCGATTGTTGTTCTGAACCAGTTTCCGATGGCGTAGTTGAGGGGGACTGTACGGGTAACGTGTCATACAGGCTTTTGATAACTTCTTGATAACTTCATTAATTTTAGGGCTGAAGTTGTACGCTCTCATGGTTGACCAAAGAGCTGCATTCCAGACTCGGTTAAACGCTTTCTTGGAGTCTTTAAACACATGATATAGATGTTGATGCTGTAGGTATTTCTCGCAGATTATTCGAAGTTGAAAATCTGTTCAGTGATACTTTGCCTGCCCTGAATTCCGGTTGTTCTTGAGCTATGATTTGTTCCGCTTGGGGATTCAACCTGTTGAGGAGGTTGGATGTTGGACCTGTTGGATAGCTGATGAGGCTGAAAGTGTGGTAATTTCACACTCCTGACGATTACCCTTTTTGGGAAGAGTGATGGCAAGCGATTTAGTCAATGGTGTAGACCACTTCCCACTCTGCCAGATCTTGTTACAGGTAATGGTGACGCCATTGCAACAATTATGTATATACATGTATAGAACTATTTTGAGGACACTGATAGTCACTCAGGTACGGTCGGGTCATGCGAGTAAAATCATTCATCAGCTGAGGTACGCTATGTGATAAAAATCACTCATGTCACGATGAAGCCAAGGGGAGAATGTTCCTTTCCGAGCTAATGTAGGAGGAAGTTTCGAATTGTCATTCCTTTCTCGGGACAAGTCAGAAAGGCAGTACCATAGATCTCTGTAGCCCACAATGTTCATACTTAGTGACACCGTTCTTGTCACGGTTAAATCATGCATAAAGAAGACACCGAAATATTCTTTTCGAGGAAGAGCACACAATATTGTTGTTGAGGTTTCGTGGTAAGTCAGGAATGTTACTTCTTCCTCACAAGTCTTAGGTTATTTGTAGGCTTACAAGGAAGAGTCACAAAGGTCGCAAGTCAGGCATGCTGCTTTTTCGTCAGTGGAAGTAGAATAGTTTGTGGTTTTTTTACGACTCTGGGCGAGTCAGCTATGTTGGTTTCTATTGACAAGAGCTAATAGCACGCTCCAATTTTCGTTAGCGTGACTGACTAGAAATGAACAAGTCGTAACGGTTCTTTGTTTTCGTGGCTCGTTATACACTAGAGCGAAAAAAAATAACAAACAGTCGTGATTGTTTTGTTTTTTTCGTGACTCACAACAGTCAAACTATTTCTTTTTTTTTTCGTGACGATGTAGGGATCGGGTCTTCGTGAACTAGAAAAAAGGCTACAATCTCAGTCAGAGGTCGTGGCTAACAATGTGAATTGATTTCTCGCCGGGGTCCAATTTCCCGAGCCTGTTTCTTACCCTTCATCTCTCCTTGTCGGCCTCTCACCACAGGGAATAGATGAATCTGAACTCTCACTCAGATCAATGAGGAATAAAGACAGGAGCATATAAAGATGGTGATGGAATAGGCTAAAGTGAGAGCTGAGAGCAGCAACGCGGCATGAGATGACAGTAGAGAGATATCTGAGTGGGTTAGCGGTACTGCGACACGAGACGTCATCCTGCTACACGAAACATACCAGACGTCTTCTTCTTCTGGAGTTGTGCAATTACTGCCGGTGTGCTGATTCATTTGCTGATTCAAGGTTAAAAAAAAAAGTTAGATATCAAGAGCCAAAAGCAGTTATGGAATATTTGATTTTGTTTAGAATTTGCTAATAAACAGTAAGAACACAATGAGGTACCCACCCTCTCGTTCAGTTCAAAGACAGTCGACCCTCGTGGCGCCGTGGGTTAGTCTTTGGTTTTCTATGCTGAAGGTCACGGGTTCGATCCCCGCAAGGGGCGAACATAATTATGTGACTAGGTATGAGACTATGGAGGTCACCTAGGGTTTTCTCCGGGTACTTCGGTTTCATCCCTCCCTTCAATAATGCAGTCAATCTAAAATATCTCATTTAAAGATTCGATGTCCTCTCCGTCTCATAATAGCGAACTTCCTGCTTTTCACCACATGTCTAAGTGATAGGATGTGTGTTTGTTGTGTGCGTGTGAGTGGGTGAAACATATGAGCGCGTATGTTGGAACCGATCGCCGTGCTTTAAGCCTGGTTGGTGATTTGGGAAAAAGGCGCGTATATAGCATCCATATTTTATTATTATTATTATTATTATTATTATTATTATTATTATTATTATTATTATTATTATTATTATTATTATTATTATTATTATTATTCACAAAACATTTGTCATGCCTCACGAAATCCTTGAAACTTAAAATGATTGGCAAAATGCGCTCTGCAAAATAAAGTAGTATATCGGATTTTGTAAAAACGTACCAGAAATGTGTGGTGGGGGGCAAAATCGTCAGGACGAAAACAAAAAGACAAGTGTTAGGATTTGAATTGATTTAAAATTAAAGATCAATCAAGGATAAAGTCAAAGCGAGAGAGAGAGAGAGAGAGAGAGAGAGAGAGAGAGAGAGAGAGAGAGAGAGAGTACTGGAGTGGAATCGAAGAGACAGCTGCCAAATTTAACAAAAAGAACTGGAAGGAAGAGACAGAAAAAATTTAACATCTCTTGTCAATGATGAACAAAACAGAAATCCTTTTAGAACGTGACTCTTCATTGCACGAATGAAGCTTTTCAGAGAAAGAAAACAAAGCACCGATGACAGTTTGGATGAATAGAAATAACGAAGAAAGTAGGAATGAAATAAATCAAAAGTCAAGAACTAAGACACAAAACAGTCTGAATAACATGCATCAAATGACAAGGAGAAAAATGGAAATGGAAAATCGGGAAACAAGGAAACTAAAAGGAATAAATAATTCAATGATGAATATTACCACTATAGAACAGAAAACGCTAAATCAGGAATGAAAACGAAATGGATGAGAAATTGCCCATTCAGACTCATTGTACAATCTACCTGGTATTGAATTAAATTTTTTGTACCCATTAATTCAAAGCAACGCTTCCCATTATTTCTCTACTAAAGACCGAACTAATTGAAATCAAATCTACATAAAATGCTGTACTAAAGAACACACACGACGTCTATACTTCTTTTGATCTGCAAATTTACGACGATTTTTTTCTATCAAAGACGTCATCTGTACCAAACTCCGTTAATATTCAATGTCTAAATGCCGGCTGTGGCGATCTCCACTGTAATCTCCTAAAAGCGTCTCTTTACCATAGAGCGAAATTCGACAAATACCCCTTATAAAAATAATGTCTAATTCACGCTAATAAGTGTGTTTTAATATTCATACATTTTTTTCCTTTTTTGGGGGGTGGGGGTGGGTGGGGGATCTGATATTTGTACATTCGAATGTAAAACGTTATGTCCGAGCATTCTAAAGTTCGTCTGCTATAAGCAACAAGTAGCTTATCTACCTTATAATACAGGTATAGGCGCACAGCGTTAACAACAATCTCCAATACAGTGCTGTGAATTAGCAAGGTAAAAAAAACACGTTCTGTGCACATAGTGAAAAGTGCGCTCAATCAACGTGATTAGTGGCGAAGCATGGAAGGGGTGGATCCTCTTGACGTTATCTACTGGGACCCCAATGATCTTTGAAGTTGTTAAATGCGCTTTTCATGGAAATTTTACTTCAATAATATGGATTAATAGACTCTTCTGTCATCATACTGTCTAATGTAAAAAAAAACAAACAAACAAAAAAACTTCAGATTAACTTTAAACAAATGACATATATCACAGTCGAGTCAATCTTTCGGGTTTGTTTTAATATTTGTGAATCTATAAATGTATTGTCCTGTTCTTCTTTTATTTTTATTTATTTAATCGTTCTTATAAAGCGTTTTACTAGCTTCAGAGCCGCTCAAGGCGCTGGCCGATACTGGATCCAACTCAAGTCGCCCGAGGCGCCCACTTGCAACCTTGGGCTCATATAATAGTCTGACCACCAGACGACTGACCACAATCCTTTGCGACCGGAGAGAGGGGAGAAAGGACCTAGTGCGTACTGGGTGTATTTGTGTAGCCAGCACTCACCCGTCTAGGACATGAGCGTCTGGATCTTTAAAGTACACGCGATGGAAATTGGAATGCGTGCGTGCACAGATTAGACCTCGGTTTATACTCTCATTTATATTAAGACGCAATCTGACTGGTACACTCATCAAAGAAGTAGGAAGTGAAATTGAACAATTCAAAAAGGTTTAAGGACTTCATTAATTGTATCATAAAGTATTTCACACACACATGGTTGTGTCCTTTTACTACTTCTCTATAGGGTTAAATTACCCTCATGTAGTCTGTCACCTTAAGTTATCATTCAAAATCAAAACAGACCATTTAAAACAAACAACTAATGTGTTCCTTTATACTTATTTTAACAGGATAGTGTTGCATATTTCCCAAACATAAATAAATAAAACTCCAGCTAAAGCCATGTTCAATCGCAGTAGCATTTTAGCAAAGCTTTCGTTGCATTTAAATGTTTTAATAGTTTCCTTGTACACAGTAAATGGCGCTGCACTGCGGCCCGCGTCTCTTTAGGGGAAGCCAGGAATTCCCTTTTCAGTGAGCATCTACCTAGGATTGAATAAAAACGTGTGTACCAAGTTTCAGCTCAGCTGGACCGTTAAAAACCGGAGATCAACAAACAGGCAAGCACACAGATAGACACACTGAGACAGACATTCAAGCAGATAGGTAGACAGAAAGACAGGCAGATTCCATTGATAACGTACGCTTTGATGTAAGAGTTAGATTAGCGACAGCTTTGATTGATTTCACATTGGCTCAGTAAAAGTTATTAGGTATTAGAGAGAAAGAGAGAGAGAGAGAGAGAGAGAGAGAGAGAGAGAGAGAGAGAGAGAGAGAGAGAGAGAGAGAGAGAGAGAGAGAGAGAGACAACCACAGCCAACCACCATCCCTCTTCACCTCCAACCACCCTCTTTCTCTCTCACTCACTCACTCGCACTCTCTCTCCCACGCACGAACACACACACATACACACCCACACACGCACACACAAACACACACACCCTACTCTTGCCCAAAACGCTCCCTTTCAGATTTTCCTGTTTTATCCTGTAATTTGTTTCATTTGGAAAGCCAGACATATTTATTTTTAATAAAAGCAAACACACTCGGACACAAAACGTGACCAGAATCGTCGTTTCCATAGAAACAATTTCAAGTGTCTTCTTCACAAGGATTAACATTGTCGTGCTTTCTTTTCTTTTTTTTTTTTTTTAACAAAACGTGCCTGTGCTACGTGTAGGTGTATTAGCCAACAAAGTGACCTTACACTGAACCAAATTTGTTCAGCTATTCTGTATTTTATTTGGAATAAAAAAGGCTATAGAGCATAATATAAGAAAGAATGCATTTGAAATTAAAGTGCGATATCATCTGGAAAAAAGCTCGCACCCTTAATAACAAAAACTCTCTCTCTTTCTCTCTCTCTCTCTCTCTCTCTCTCTCTCTCTCTCTTCTCTCTCTCTCTCTCTCTCTCTCTCTCTCTCTCTCTCTCTCTCTCTCTCTCTCTCTCTCTCTCTCTCTCTCTCTCTCTCTCTCTCTCTCTCTCTCTCTCTCTCTCTCTCTCTCTCTCTCTCTCTCTCTCTCTCTGTTCTACTCGTCACTTGTCTCCTTAAGTTTTTGCTAGTCCCTTTGCCATCTATCTTCATATTATGCAGTAAATTCACTAAGAGCGCCAATTGATCAATTGTGGGAAGTAAAGTAACAACACGGCTTGCAATCAGCGACCTGGCTTTTGATGTGGCTTCCCTTAATTAAATTCGATTACAGAAAAACAGTTACGCGTTGTCTCACACAAAAACCAGCGGGTGGAATTTTGTGGTGCTTCAGTGTGTGTGCGTGTGTGTCAGTTAATGTGTGGGTGTTGGTGCGTGCATGCGTGTGTGTGTGTGTGTGTGTGTGTGTGTGTGTGTGTGTGTGTGTGTTCGTGCTAACCTCTCTACTGCACGAATCTTTTCTCTGCAGCGTGTTTGCTATTTCGGATTCTTGGTGGTGATGTGGGGTGTAGGGGGTAAGGGGAGAGGAGAGGAATCATTATCTTCCTCGCCAAAAAGAGTCAAGCCGCAGTCTTCTATTATTTTCCCGTGGAAACTGGACAACCGATTTCCATTAGTCCAACTAAACATGAAATAAAGCCACACGAATCCGGGATGTTATCGTGTCGTTAATCAAGAACCGGAAACCAAACACAAAACAATTCGACCAAACAGAGTATAAACTAGTGTAACACTAGACGCACACATTGTACCACGTATCTCGGATTGGATGCTAAAGCTGATGCCGACAGACTGGGGTGGTGTGTGTGTGAACTAGGTAAACGCAAATAAAGGTCCCAAACATCGTTGAAATTGCACCCGTTTAATCTGACCACAAACTATTCTGGCAGGCAAAAGTCATGGTATTAATGGTTATTAAAGAGTCCAAGATGTCTCAAACTCCTTTAAGAACGAGCTGCCTGAAATGATCCAAGTAAGAGTTTCAATTGTTCGTGGTTAACCTAATTGACATCCGAAAGTGATCTTGAAAGAGTGTTTTAACGTGAAAGGGTCGGCTTGTGAATGGAAGAGAAAGATCTAGTCCTATAAATGTGTTGTTTCGCTGTAATGAACCTTCGCTCTTCACAGGAGACAGTTGCGTGTTGGAATTATGAAACAATCCGTATGAATTATCCATCTCGAGGTTGGTGATCTATATTTTCTTTTTCTATCCTATCCTATCCTGTCCCGTAACCCGGAGGTCGTAGGGGCACCACAGATGATCGTTTAACCAGCATACTTTATCTTTCTCTGTCCTCAGCAGCCTGATGGCTTCGCTCAGTGTCAAACCAGTCCATTCTCGAATATTGTCCTCCCACCTCTTTTTCGGTCTCCCTCTTCTTCTACCTCCTTGCACTGTGCCCTGCATTTTCTTTTTAGTGTCTGCATTTTAAAACCAGGACTCTTCATTAAACCCTGTTTGGGTCCGATGATCGCAACTTATCTATTTACTAATCAATAAACACAACTTCTTCACCTAAACAAATCAAGAGCACTACAAAATGGTTCCTAACCAGCCGAATTTAAGTATTAAAAATAGGTCAAGACTCTCTCATTATAAAAAAATAACTTTTTTTTCTAAAATTAAATCATCGATACGATGTCCTGAATTCGACTCTGGAGAATGAAAATCTCTCTCTCTCTAGCTCTCTCTCTCTCTCTCTCTCTCTCTCTCTCTCTCTCTCTCTCTCTCCCTCTCCGTCTCTCTCTCTCTTCTCTCTCTCTCTCTCTCTCTCTCTCTCCTCTGCTGGCATTAAAATAAATGACAACGTACATGGACGTCTCTCGGGTGGGGTGGGGTTTCTTGTGAGAAATACTTACTGTCAGTTTGTAGAGAGAATATTTTCAGAACTTGACAACTTTGTAATCTTGAAGTTATCCCAGCATCTTTTGAAAACAACAACAGATTGTATTTTAATAGGCTGTTATTTGCCTCCTGAGAACTCGCCTTACTATGAAGAGACTGATATTTACAATGGAGTGACTCTACTTGAAGACTGCCTGCTTGAGATTGTAAGAGAATACGATGATTTACCTCTAATATTATGTGGCGATTTTAATGCAAGAACGGGTTCTTCGCAAGCCAGCACGAGAGACCCTGTTGATAACATTTATGAAATTATGGACAAACAAGACGATTATTTTGATAATGATAATAATACAAGAAGAATTTCATCTGACCAAACCACTAACGCTTTTGGTCGTCTCTTGCTGGCCGTTTGTGAGGAGTTCCAACTCTGTATATTGAATGGAATTGTGTCGAAAGCATTTCCGGAAGTTTTACCTATGTTACTCGAAATGGCTCAAGTGTATTTGATTATTTCATTGTATCTCATTCACTTTTAGCCAATTGTCAAATGTTGAATATTTTACCTGTCATAGAATCAAAACACGCTATTGTAGAGTTTGGTTTTACAACACATGACTTTGATATCCAAGCCAAACACAATAAGGTTTCCTCTAAGATAATCAAATATATTTGGAATGACGACAGCAAAGATACATTTGTAGATATAATGCGTTCTGACGCAGTGAATGTTAAATTGACAGAGGCAATGGAGCTGATTGACACTGATGTTGACCTTGCTCTATCCAAATTTAACGACTGCTTCATGCTTGCTGGCGAGTGCATGAAAAGTACACAGACAGCGGGGACGGAGAGAGTCAAGGTGTGGTTTGACCTAGAGTGCAGAGAAAGCCGTCAACATTTAAGGAGTCAGTTGAGAAAGTTTCACAGGTCCAATAGTGACGCAGATCGATTTTCTTACGCTGAGAAACGAAGACAGTATAAAGAACTAATTCGAAATAAGAAACGAGCACACACAGAATCAATTATTAACACATTGAATAACTTATCAAATGATCCACGGAAATTCTGGGACACGTTGCGGTCCTTGCGTAGGAAAAGTTCAGCAGCATGTAATAGCATTTCAATTGAACAATGGTATGAACATTTTTATAACGTATTTAATTCTGATGTCAGTTTTGAGCATTGCAATGCAGCTGTTGATTTTGATTCAGAAAATGATGCAAATCCTTTTGATTGTGAGTACATAAATTCTCCTTTTACACGTTGTGAAATTCAATCTGCTATCAAAGTACTCAAAAATAAAAAAGCGGCTGGCCCAGATGGCCTGATTGGAGAATTCTATAAACAAAGCCTGGACGAAATTTTGCCATTTCTTGTTAAATTTTTTAATCATTTGTTTGACAATTGTATGTTTCCTGATAAATGGACTATGTCTCTTTTGCAACCATTACATAAAAATGGCGATGTCACGGCACCTGATAATTACAGAGGGATTTCCCTTCTTGATATTAGCAGTAAATTGTATAGTTATATTTTAAATAAACGTATTTCAGATTGGATTGAAGAAAACAATGTCGTTGGAGAAGAGCAGGCTGGTTTCAGGAAGGAACATAGTACTGCTGACCACATATTTACTCTGTTGGCTCTGGTTCAGAAACAATTATTAAGACACAGAAAACTTTATGTAGCCTTCATAGACTTTCGGAAGGCTTTTGATTCCATTAGTAGAGAGAAGCTTTGGAAGGTTCTATACACATCAAGTTTGAATGGTAAATTAGCAAAAGCAATACAGAGCATGTACAATGTTGTTAAAGCACGTGTTCGTGCTGGTGCAGACCTGTCTGATGAGTTTTGTGTCCACATGGACTGAAGCAGGGAGAAGTATGTTCTCCTGTACTGTTTTTTATTAATGAACTGACGAAAGATATTGTACATCATGGTAAACACGGGATCCAATTACCCCTAGAACTCATTGAATTGTTTATTTTGCTTTTTGCTGACGATGTAGTGTTGTTTTCAGATACAATAGTTGGGCTGCAAAATCAGCTGAATGTTCTTTGTGAAAGTGCAAAACGACTGGGTCTTGTTAACTTGGACAAATCGAATATTATTGTATTCCGTAATGGAGGTTTTTTTGGGCGAGAGAGAACAGTGGTTTTTTGATGGACGAGTTTTTGAAAATTGTTAATGTGTACAAATATTTAGGGATTTTCATGTCTACCAAATTAACATTTTCCTATACTTTTAAGGATCTAGCTAAACGAGCAAGGAAGGGCGTTTTAGCCATCATGAAGTTACTTTGGTCACTTGGAGAATTTTCACCCAAAGTCTTTTTTACACTTTTTGATTCACAAATTCAGCCAATTTTCACATACAGATCAGAATTATGGTGTTTAACTGCTGACCAGGAATGTATTGAAAGGGTTCACTTGTCAGCAATAAAACGTTTTCTGGGAGTTAGCACCAAATCTCCAAGACACTTGATATATGGTGAAGCAGGGGTATATCCCTTGCATGTTATGACATACACAAGATGTGTGAAATTTTGGCTTAGACTGACTATGCTTGGAAATCACAGATTTTCGAAGAAAGCATACAATATGTTACTGTATCTGCAGCAACAGAATTATACTACATGGGCTTGCAAAGTTCGAAACGTATTGTACAGGTTTGGTTTTGGAGTTGTCTGGGAAACACAGGGTGTTGGAAATGTAAAACTGTTTATTTTTTAATTTAAACAAAGACTTGTTGATTGTTTTAAACAAGATTGGAGTTCTGCGCTAGACGACCATGTTTTTTACTATATATATATTCCTGTTTCAAACGTGAAGTGGTTTGCGGTGAATACTTAAATTTAATTAGAAATATTGCAGTAAGGAAAGCAATTATTAGGTTTAGAATTGGAATGTCACCGTTGAATGCACACTTTGTTGAATTTAGAAAGGATCGTCTAATAGATGTTAATTGTCCTTTTTGTCCAAATGTTCAAGAGACTGAAATGCATATGTTACTGGTTTGTCCCAAATACACAGACATTCGGGATGATCTTATTCCGTTGAAGTTTACAAAGCAGCCATGCTTATCCAGATTTGTACTGCTTATGTCCAGCCAAAATCAAACAATTATTAGAAATGTTGCGTACTTTATTTACAAAGCAATTGCTATTAGAAAGAAAAATTTACACTGAATGTGTTTTTAACTGCAATGTTGTATGTTATCGAAATTTACCTTCATGCGTGATATGATGCGAATGCTTTTTCAAAACATTTTTTTTAAAAGAAAATTGTAAATGATATGTATTTAATATTGTCCTTTTATTTTAAAGATTATTTAAAGATTATTTTATATTGTATGTGATGCCTACCATTGTGATGGGCTGGTGGCCTTAACAATTAAATCTCAAAGTGTCTCTCTCTCTCTCTCTCTCTCTCTCTCCTCTCTCTCTCTCTCTCTCTCTCTCTCTCTCTCTCTCTCTCTCTCTTGCTCATCCTTCTGATTCAGAAAGTGTGTTTTAATTTTTTAATATTATTTTAAGATGTACAAACTCAAATACAATAAACAATTGCGCGAGCAGAAACCCATCTTTAAAAAAAATAAAAAATAAACACAAAGCACACACACACACACACACACACAGCCGAGGTTACAAAGTATTATCATGATTTTCCCGAAACGACACATACGTGCTGACACTGGGTCATATTTCGTCTCCCTTTATAAGTACTTTGAAGTATTCGAACACTAACCCTAACCCTAACCCAGCCTTAATCCTAACGGATCATGAATCTGACGTCAAAACAAGTAGGTGTGTAAATACAAGTTATGAAGATGTTCACTGGTTTGTCCAGATAACACTGTGTACATGTAAGTGTGCCCACACACACACACCCACACCCCCCCCCCCCCACACACACAATAATGCACGTTAACGAGAAATTAATGACCACTTTCGTAAAGCTAGCTCTGAGTCGGAACTGTTTTCCCCAAAATAAATAAAAAACAACAACTGATTTTATTTCTGGATTTCAGAGAAAGTAGCCACGGCTATGAAGCATTATTTATTATATTTCCGATTTTTGAAAAGATAAATGTAGCGAATATTGCAAAGCGAGAAAAATCCATGAAATTTCACTTGGATGGGAGATGTGCTGAAAAGGACATAAATCTTGAACCTTGCAAACTATTGATATACATTTGTGCTTTCTGTTCTTGTTCTTGATTTTTTTTCCTCATCTTGTTCATCTTGTTCTCCTTACTCTTGTTGCGGTTGTTGTTGTTGTTCTTTTTGTTTCTTTCTTCTTCTTCTTCTTTTTCTTCTTCTTCTTCTTCTTCTTCTTCTTCTTCTTCTTCTTCTTCTTCTTCTTCTTCTTCTTCTTCTTCTTCTTCATCATCCTTCTTCTTCTTCTTCTTCTTCTTCTTCTTCTTCTTCTTCTTCTTCTTCTTCTTCTTCTTCTTCATCCTTCTTCTTCTTCTTCTTCTTCTTCTTCTCTTCCTCCTCCTCCTCCTCCTCCTCCTCCTCCTCCTTCTTCTCCTCTTCTTCCTCATACGTTTGTATCTTTATTTGTGTCTTTCGTGTTCTTTTTATTGTCCTTTTTGCTTTATTCTTTATAGAAGAAGACACATTAAAAAGGGAGCGCCGGAATTGGAGACGTCAGGAACGAAGTGTAGGAAAAAAAACTTTCTTGTAACAGTTGTACATTTGAAAAGATTTTTTTTTTACTTTACACATTTATTTTAAATCTAACTGAGGTGACTTATTTTATTTTATTTTATTTTATTTTATTTTATTTTATTTGAAAAGCTTGTGTGACAGACCATCACACAACCGGACAACACGATGACATGCTCACAATGTTGAAGAAACGGAAACTTCGATGGGGTGCCACGTCACCAGAGCATCAGGCCTTGCAAAGACCATCCTGCAAGGCACGGTGCAAAGAGGCAGAAGAAGAGGGAGAAAGAAAAAGAGTTGGGATGACAACATTCGAGAATGGACTGGCTTGATTCTGAGCGAAGCCATGAGGGTTGCTGAGGACAGAGAAAGATGGAGTGTGCGGGTTAAACGATCATCTGTGGTGCCCATCTGTGGGGTGTCGGATAGCGCAGTGGTTGCAGCACTCGCTACTGTGTCGCAAGTTAAGCACCGTCCAGTGCGGTTAGCACTTGGATGGGTGACGGCAAACCGTGAAGCGACAAATAACAACGCCTCCAGTTGACTCAACTGTGACTGAGTATCTACTCTCTTAAGGGTTGGGAAGGTAAAGCAGCGAGGGAGAGAGATGGGCATCACCCTCATTACGCTGGCCCAAGATAAGTGTGATCTCCAACATCACGCTCCCTTACGGCCACAAGGCTATGGGACCACCTTTACCTTTTACCTTTATCTGTGGTGCCCAAACGACCTTTGAGTTATGGGATAGGATAGGGCAGGATAGGATTTGAGACGCTTTAAAATAAATCGGCTTGGATGATTAGAAAGTGAAAGGAGCAACACAGTAAAATTCGGAAACAAAAAGTCATTACAACTCCATAGTTAAGCGTACCAACGTGAGCGTGCCAGAAAAAAAGACGAGGTAAACAACGAATAATGTGTGTGTGTGTGTGTGGGTGTGTGTGTGTGTGTGTGTGTGTGTGTGTGTGTGCGTGGGTACCCACATACTTGCAATTCATCAGAACTGGGTTTATTTAAGAATGTAGGAATCGGAAAGTGATTTTTTGACGGAAAGAACGCAAACTTCTTCTAGAAATGTAAGAATCTAAGTCAAAATTGGCTCTTTCCGTCTAAAAAGTTGACCTAGTTCGTTACCTATAGGCGACGAATGGGCAAATAGGTCGACTTTTCTTCAAAATTTCTCCGAAATTTGACTGTATTTTCTCTGTCCCGGATAGAGCACTCCTGTGTACTTAAAACACTCTCATGCACTACAACTGCACTCCCATGCACTATAAGAGCACTCCCGCCCACTTAGAAAAAAGTGGGGTCCTGGAAAAAAGTGGGTTCCAAGCAAATAAACCCATTTGTTACTAAGAAAGACAAGGTCTGCTACCCATTTGTGCGCTTTTGTGTGTGTGTGTGTGTGTGTGTGTGTGTGTATATATATATATATTGTGTGTGTGTGTGTGGTTGTTTGTTGTTTGTATACATATGCGTGTGTGTGTGCGTGTGTGTGTTTGCGCGCTTATACGTATATTATTATCTATTATGGATGACGTCTGCATTGGATATCACCAATGACAGAGACAACAGATGAGGTAGCTCTACAGATATATTGTGTGATGTTGAGTGATTGTAGCAGTGGCTATCTAATTCTATAACGTAGATGACAATATCTCCGGCCCATCTGATAAAAGCATCTCCGCCTTCTCTGTGGCTAGCATGTTTCGCTTATTGATTCTGATGGAGAGTAAATTATTGTTTCTGGCGACTGCCTCCGTGCGTAGCAATCATAATGAAAGCGTCCTTGGTCACTAGCGTAACGAGCTAGGACCGCTACCCAGACAAAAATACTACCATTAACATCTTACATTACAAAATACATTTGTCTTGTTATTTACATTATTAATCATATTGTGATTCTGTTGCGTCTCTTTCAAAATATGATTTTTTTACGGTTCAAAGACCTAAGTTAGTCATAACTGCGATTTGAAGTTGAATGATGACTCTTTCCTGCTTATGGAGTATCTAAATTTGATTTTTTCTTTCATTGGCCATAATTCAAGAGATCAGCAACACTCGATGTTCTAGGTTGGTCCAGCTCGCACAATGAAAAATAAATACAAGAGCACTGACATTAAGCCACAAAGACAAAATTCAAAGGTACATTCGATCCAGTACGGGGTGATTCCAGTGCATTTCGCAAGTTGGTGCTTAACTTGTACTACGGAGTAAGATGTCATACATTCATATCTGACGTACCACGGTCACATTTTTCCAGATCGCATGGTGATTTGTGTTGTTCAATATTTGTAGGCGAATATTTAATCATAATAGCCGCGGAGGATTAAAAGCATTTTACTGTACACAATGTTTGCGCTAAATGCATGATCCATACTCACCTGAAATTTAAACAATTTCACCGTGATAGCTTTGGGCTCATGATATTGAGTGTACACTGGTAAACTCATTTTTCTTGAACAACTACATTCGGACAGGGTCAGTAACAATTATTTGTGCAACAGTAACAATTATTAACTATTTACCATTGGGTTTTTTGTTCTACCTTTTTTTAGACATAAGTGTGAAACAGAAGAAAAAGACAGGTTTTACAAATTGCTATTGAAGCTCTATCCTTGGCTGATGTCAAGTTAAATTAATCGCACAGTCTCATTTCGTTGGCCGATAAATATTTGCTCATTGATAAAATGTTGAGAGAATGATGTTCATACAAGGGACATAGTTCTATCATTAAATTGACCAGTATTGTAAGTTTGTATGTTCATGTTTGTGTGTATGTGACAGTGTGTGAGAGTGTGTGTATGTATGAAAATGTGTCGAAGAGAGAGTGGTGCGGAGTGTGTGGGAGTGCACGTGTGTGTGTAGGAAGAGAGAAAAAGAGAGCGGGAGAGAGTGTGTGTGTGCTTGTCTGTGTGCGTGTGCATTTTACTATTTGGGATTCCATAATAATGATTTTTTGTTTATGATTCTCCTATACCAAGCCTAATGTGGTTACCCCCGCTATAGGGACTATGAGCCCATTCAACAAAAGAAAGAACAATGGAACACTTTAAATTCAATCCCACGAAGCACCTAAATGTATGCACATTCTTGCTGGAAGGTGTGATACAAAT
The DNA here is from genome assembly GCA_036898135.1 of Oncomelania hupensis. Classification (NCBI taxonomy): domain Eukaryota; kingdom Metazoa; phylum Mollusca; class Gastropoda; order Littorinimorpha; family Pomatiopsidae; genus Oncomelania; species Oncomelania hupensis. Next base: position 84,845,927 of record CM072511.1, on the reverse strand, counting down.
GATTAATAAACATTTAAAAGAAACTGAAGAAGAAGAATGATGATGATGATGATGATGATGATGATGATGATGATGATGATGATGATGATGATGATGATGATATGATGATGATGATGATGATGATAATGGTGATGATGATGATGATGATGATGATGATGATGATGATGATGATGATGATGATGATGATGATGATGATGATGATGATGATGAACAAGAACAAGAACACGAACAAGAAGTGACACAACAATAGCAACAACAACAAACCGATAACATATCTGTCTTGCATTTTGGAGATTGTTGCAAGACCACGTCCGATTTTTTAATTGAGCATAAAACGTACTTTTTAATTATTAGAACAATATCGGGTGGTAAATAATTCCCACATTCTGCGAAACGTCCATGTAAAATGGATTGAAATCGACAAGTGAACACATTCAACAAGAACAAAACAAAACAACAACACAAATAGTGCTGCTGCCACTCAAATGAGGGTTTGACAAACAAAGACCTTTAAACAAAAACTGTTCTCTAATCCATCTCGTTCTGCCAACGCCTGTCTGCTCGCCTGTCTAGCATGTTCATGTGTTAAAAACTGAGTTTCAAAAGTGGAAAAGAATGAAAGAGTGGAGGGTCGTTGAGTGAGAGAAGGGGGAAAATCGTAATGACAGAGAAGACGAGTGTGCAGTGCCTCCTATAGGGTTCTTTAAAACGAAAAAAAATGTTGATTTAATAATCAGGAATAATCACAATCTGCTAATAGATCAAACGGTAAAACAATCTCATCATTGTTTTCAACGGAGAGAATAGCATTAACAACAATCATAATTTCTTCTAAATTACAATTTAGGACTAGAGCTTGCCATGGGGCGATATTTCATTAACGCTTCAATCCAGCACAAAAAAACATAGCACACATTACAACTTTATCTGTGTTAGGAAACTACAGCTTTACAGTCAGTTAGAACGTGTCTTTCTTCCTGCCTTGTATTAAGGACAAAGCATGAGACAATAATATTTCATCCTAGCATCAAATGTAACACGTTTAGATCGCATAGATATATGCGTGGTCTGGTAGCACACTTTTTTATGGAGCTGGTTTTCTAAGCCGAAGGTCGCGGATTCGAACCTCTCATGGGACGAACGTTCGTGACTTAGGTACGAGAACTTTCATGATAGCGAGGGGTTTCTACGGGTAACAGTTTCCTTCTTCTCTTCAATAATGCTACTGGACCCAGCCAATCTTAATTTTAAAAAAAACACTCTTCAGAGTTCGATTTTAAAAAAAGCGAGTGGTATTATTATTGTTATTCTTCTTCTTCTTCTTCTTCTTCTTCTTCTTCTTCTTCTTCTTCTTCTTCTTCTTCTTATTATTATTATTATTATTATTATTATTATTATTATTAAGTCTTTTAAATATGGAAAATTACAGACAATAACATCACAAACAGTGGGTATCGTCTTGGGACATCCTGCTAATACAAACAGCGCTTAACCGCTGACAAAGATAATGAACTTCTGAAGCAACCATTTTTTTAAAACTTCGTTTGGTTTAAAACACGTTTGATTATGTGTATCTTAATGTCGAAATGTATAATTATAAAACACATAAACGCAAAATATAACATCTAAAAACAAACCTTCTGTATTATAAAAACATCGAAAACAGTTAAGCTGATTCTCGATCACGATTCGATTCAGCAAAAAGCGTGCAATAATTAATTAAAGACTGGAAGGCAAAGACAAAGAAGAGCAAACTAAAACAAACAAGCAGCGTGATAGAAAAGATTAAAATTAAGACTTCAAGACACGCTATTCAACTTTTTTTTTAAAAATCCCAATGTATCTGTAATTATTAAACGACTGCAAGGCATGATACTCAGACTGTTTTCCCAAAAGACATTATTTGACAAACCCTACAAAAGCGGCGATTCATAAAAAAAAACAACAGCAACAAATATTGATCTTTACTTTAAAAGGAACTGATAATGACAGTGCCCAGAGCGTGAACAATTATCGACCACGAAAGTTACAATGAGGACAGCACACAAATACCGCTAGGTCTGGGATTAAAAATGCCTCATTAAAAAGGAATAGAATGAAAAGGCCTCATTTGAACAGTACAGAATCACGACAAGAAAAAAAAATTACTTCAACATTAAGGATTATATATTTGAAAATGAATTGCAACGTTAGTCAAAAATGGTATAAAATTTGAGAGACAAAGAAGAAAACAAAATTAAATTCAGGAGAAACCGACTTATAAACCATTGGAATTCTTTCCCATCTCCTTCTCTCCTCATATCTCCTCCCCTTCCAGTCCAAATCTACACCTAGGTTGACCAAACCAATATAACTATTCCCGTTCACGTTCATACAGTACATGCACAAATGAAGCAAGCTCACAATAACATATAAGTTTTTAATGAACAAAATTGTCAATCAAGTTATAATTGGCCCACACCATGGACCCAGTCGCTTGTAACCACTCTTCCTAAAAAAAACGTAACCTTCGGCAGTGTGAAAATTACCGCACCATCAGCCTCATCAGCCATCCAAGCAAGGTCCTCCTGAAAATAATACTCAACAGGTTGAAACCCCAAGCTGAACAAATCATAGCTAAAGAACAAGCAGGATTCAGGGCAGGACAAAGTACCACTGAACAGATTTTTTACCTCAGAATAATCTGCGAGGAATACCTACAGCATCAACTATATAATGTGTTTGTAGATTTTAAACAAGCGTTTGACTGAGCATGGCATGCAGCTCTGTGGGCAACCATGAGAGTGTACAACATCAGCTCTAAAATTATTGAAGTCATCAAAAGCCTGTATGACAAGGCTACTAGTGCAGTCCTCCACAACAGCGCCATCGGGAACTGGTTCAGAATAATAATCGGTGTGCGTCAAGGATGCCTACCCTCTCCAACACTCTTCAACATCTTCCTACAGCGCATCATGTCATATGTCCTTGAAGATCACGAAGGCACAGTCAGCATAGGCGGTAGAACAATCTTAAATCTCCACTTAGCGGAAAACACTGATAGATTGGCTGGAGTGGAACAAGAACTTGAACAGCTGGTACAGAGGCTTGACACCACCCCCAGAGCTTATGGAAAGGAAATAAGAGCAGAGAAGATCAAAATGATGACCAACAATACCAATGGCATCCACACGGACATCAAAGTCCAAGGCCAATCCCTCAACACAATGCATAGCTTCAAATATTTAGGAGCCATTGTATCAGACAACGGGTACCGACAGGAAGTCATCTCCAGGATCGCATAAACAACTGCGACCCTGGCAATGTTGAAGCCCATTTGGAAAGACAGGACGGGACCACCAGTCTACATTCCAAGTTAAGGCTGCTGCGCTCCCTTGTCATCTCCGTCTTCCTATACGCTTGCGAAACATGGACCCTCACAGCAGATCTACAACGAAGAATACAAAGCATGGAGATGAGGTGCTACAGAAGACTTCTGGGCATTTCCTATACCTAGCACATCACCAACAACGAAGTCCGACAGACCAGTACACAAGCCATAGGACAATACGATGACATGCTCACAGTGTTGAAGAAACGGAAACTCCGATGGTATAGCCACGTCACCAGAGCATCATGCCTTGCAAAGACTATCCTGCAAGGCACGGTGCAAGGAGGCAGAAGAACAGGGAGACAGGAAAAGATGTGGGAGGACAACATTCGAAAATTGATTGGCTTTACACTGAGCGAGGCCATGAGGGTTGCTGAGGACAGAAAGATGGAGTACGCGGGTTAAACGATCATCTGTGGTGCCTCAATAATCTTAGAGTTACGGGATAGGATAGGATAGGATAGGATAGGAAACTGTCAAAACGGACTAATTAAACAGACATTTTTTTTAAGTCACAGACGGACGACAGGAAACAACACGCAAAACAATTGGTATACATGTAAGAATGAAGCAATTAGAAATCATGAAATACCTACAAAACAAGATAAATTGAATATTACAATGAGTGTCACACCCAAACAAAAAAGTCTGAGAAGGGCGAGACAAGGCTTATCAGACAGGAACAATAATGTACTAAACATGGATGAAATGTGTAATGTGAAAATGTGAAAAGATTGTATTTAAAACTGATACTGGATCTTCTGTATTTAAAACTGACATTGGATCTTCTATATTTCAAATTGATATTGCATCTTTTGTATTTCAAACTGATAGTGGATCTTCAAGTTGTGAAAGAATTCTTTGCTATAATTACCGTAATAGGATACAAAATACAATTTCCTCTAGAGCCCAAATAACTAATCCACAATAGGAAATTGACTTCTCAACTTGCCCTTTGCGAGACTGCGGTACCTGAAACCAAATCTTGACACTATAACCAACACAGCCCTCAGGTTCTTTACACGTACAGAACCTGGGCAGTGGGCGGTGAAAGGAATCTAGCACGAAAGGACTTGTAAGTCTTGTTGAGCACAAGTTCTCAAGAAGTGTTTGTGAAAGAGGGTGGATGGAGAGAGTGAGAACCAGGACGGGAAGTCTCCTGGGGCCTCGCCAAACATAACGAGATTTCCAGAGAACCACTTGGCGGAAGTGATGATTATGGACAAAATGGCTCCTTCACCCTAATCGCCTTGACCTGGGAGACCCTCTCAGTGAAAGCTGATAAAGAACTACCGTTAGAACCTTAGAAAAGATACATCGGGCCTGTGCATGAAATCATACACTACTCTTTCGCGTTGACTATATACGAGTACTAATACAGGATTAAGAGTTGTAGATTTGATCAGAAGATTACCTCCACTTCCTCCTTACCACTGATTGCTAGAACTGAACTGTTTTACCGCGCTTTTCAAGCTCACAAAAGTGCTCTTAAAGGCGCTATCTGCATTATAATTATGAAAAACAAAAATAATAAGTTTAGATTTGATAATATTCCACCCGGTACTCGCATCCTCTTTCACACCATCTACATTGTATGCTAAAACAGAAATAAATCTAAACATACAAAGAAAATAATAATTTAAAAAAACCCAAAGTTTCTTATGCCGAAAAAAGATGTTGAGATTTTATTAAGAATCCATTTCACGGCCCACACAATATTAATATAGTCAAATGAGACAGAAATTGATCATAAGAACCGATTTGCTCTCACAACCTCTGCATTCTTTGGTAATCCTAAATCAGATCTGATTACTATTTTTTTAAATTAAAATTTTTAGAAAGTAATAAAAAAATAAAATCACACACACAAGAAATAAATAGTATGTTTTGGAAATCGTTTTCCTTATCACAAACAACTGCTTTATCCTTGTCCAAGACAAACATCCCTTACTCCACCCTTCCTCCCCACCCCACCCCATCCCCACTTTCCCGCCTATCAGTTCCAGACGAACCTTTTTCTACGTCCAAACCAAACATTTTCTCCCCTGCAAAGCAAACGTTTTCCACCGCCACACAAAACAAAGCAATTAATACCCGGACAAACATCCATTTAAAAGCCAACGGTTGATTATAACATAATGCTTTTAT
>CM072511.1:84665940-84839909 GCA_036898135.1 Oncomelania hupensis | reverse complement strand
CACGTGACACTACCTAGGATGACTACATTATACGCAAAAACACCTGACGGTGATGATGAAAACGTGTTGTCGTGGAAGGACGTATAGATATTTTGATAGTTCGGCGTAGCTGTCTCTCTATGCAGAAAGTGCACAATGTGGTAATAGTATTATTATGCCTTGAGTTAGCCTCATATATTCCCTTACCCAACCCCATTGTATCTCTCAATGCGGGGCTGTCAATTTACGTATGTTTGTAGAATAGTGACGTCAACATCCACGGCCCCTTGTAGCAAATTTAAACTCGATTCCATGATGAGGTAGAGGGAAAAAAATCTGCAGTTAATATGTCGCAAGGAACGAAAGAAGGTAGGGTGGAGGATGGAGTTATATTCCATTTATTATCATCGAGAAGAAAAAAAATCCAACAACATAACAACCCATTCCAGTCCAAGAAAAAATACTCGACGGAAGTCTTTTTCCGTGCGTGTGCATGTCTTTCCTGAGCAGAAATACATTAACAAAAATGCCTCTTATAGGGAAATCTGTCGTCCATTAAAAAAAAAGTGCTGAGTAAATCCGAGCATCGTGAGAATAATATTGCCCACACTTAATATGGTGCTCATTTCCATGCAAGGGGAATCTCCCTCTTTTATATTCAGAGACGAAGACGGAAAATAGACATGTATAAAAACAAATAATAAACCCTATAACTTGGAGTCTCTTTCATATCCACAATCTTTACCTAAATGTCGTCTCTTTGATACAATAATAAACTATATTTTGCATTTATTATGAAATAAGGATTAAAGCATATATATTTTCTCTTCTTTTTTCTTTGCTTACATAATATAAAAAAATCCAACTTAATACCAGATATAAGAACTTGCGCGTTTCAAAGAGTTGGCAACGGATACTAAAAGTCCAAATTTGAAAAATGCTTCATAAGTATATGTGAATGTAAAGCGCTTGGTAAAGAACACAATAATTATTATACTAATTTATCAGGAAGACGAGGGAAAGTTTGAAGGAGACAAATGCGTGCCATGTTAAAAGATTGTCTATAAATGTATTGCCCTTAAAAGCTTCGTCAGCAGTTACAACCCTACTGAGGTATAAAATCCAATTTAAAATTATTATTATTATTATTATTAGTAGTAGTAGTAGTAGTAGTAATCATAGTAATCATGATATTGATGGATTGGCTGGAGAGGAACAAGAACTTGAACAGCTTGTACAGAGGCTTGACACCACCTCCAGAGCTTATGGAATGGAAATAAGTGCAGAGAAGACCAAAATGATGACCAACAACACCAATGGCATCAACACGGACATCAAAGTACAAGGCCAATCCCTCAACACAGTGCACAGCTTCAAATATTTAGGAGCCATTGTGTCAGACAATGGGTCTCGACAGGAAGTCCTCTCCAGGATCGCACAAACAACTGCTGCCCTGACAAGGTTGAAGCCCATTTGGAAAGACAGAACCATCAGTCTACATTCCAAAGTAAGACTGCTGCGCTCTCTGGTCATCTCCATCTTCCTATATGCTTGCGAAGCATAGACCCTCACAGCAGATCTCCAACGAAGAATACAAAGCATGGAGATGAGGTGCTACAGAAGACTTCTGTGCATTTCCTATACCCAACACATCACCAACATTGAAGTCCGACAGACCATCACACAAGCCATTGGACAACACGATGACCTGCTCACAGTGGTGAAGAAACGGAAACTCCGATGGTATGGCCACGTCACCAGATCATCAGGCCTTGCAAAGACCATTCTGCAAGGCACAGTGCAAGGAGGTAGAAAAAGGGGGAGACCGAAAAAGAGGTGGGAGGACAACATTCGAGAATGGACTAGTTTGACACTGAGCGAAGCCATGAGGGCTGCTGAGGACAGAGAAAGATGGAGTATGCTGGTTAAGCGATCATCTGTGGTGCCCCTACGACCTTCGGGTTATGGGACAGGATAGGATAGGATAGGATAGTAGTAGTAGTAGTAGTAGTAGTAGTAGTAGTAGTAGTAGTAGTAGTTAAGCACCTAATCTAGACTTATCTCTAGGTGCTTACATGAATACAGAACAACTTTATAAAACAAAATGAGGAAAACTCATTAACTATTAACAGTAACCTAATATCTAAAAACTAGTGACTCTAACACACATACACACGCACACAAGCAAACACACGCACGCGCGTTCTCGCTTAAACACTCACAAGCGAACTATGACTTTGTAGATCTTTTTCACCGATTTCAATCGGTAGAAGGAAAATTAATGAGTTTTCAGAGAGGATCTAAATGACTGAATTGAAGATGAATTTCTGAGAGAAACAGGCAATTTTATTCCAAAAACTAGGCCCTGATAAGAATTTTTTTTAAAAGAAGAAGCTAAAACTCATAAATACATGTACATTCAATTTTGTAAAGATTTTCTTAGTGTATTTTGTCCCACTCAAAGGAACGACCTAATCGAACAAAGCTTACAAATCAAGGACTGTCATTTAACGCTGAACAACAAATAAATCAGAGGAAAATTGCCTATAGGTTTCAAATGAATTCATTCCTGAAGGGGGGATGAGGGTGAAGCAATGCGTGGTATCTATTGTAAAACATCAAGCAGTCCACCCTTTTGCTTGTCAGATTATGACGGGAAAATGGATACGAATACTTTTATTTATGTCCTACTGCTCTAAAACCCATTCCTTAGTTTCTCGGAGTTACACCGAGCGTCAAAGCCTGTTAGAAGCTTGAAAGTGTTTTAGATCATGAAGGAATGTTCTTGTGTTACAGCAATTAACGTTAAATTAGCGCCATGGAAAGACGTTGAAACTGAAAGGAGATCAAACCCTGCACACACCCTCTCTCATGCACGCACTCACACACACACACACATATACACACCTTCTTCTCCTATGCACTGTCGTGACAAAAACGAGTTTGCTCTAAGAGTGTTAAGACAACAAGGCTGCGGGCGTTCTAAAGCTGGGCATAATTTTGTGCTCCTGAAAGCAAAACCCGACAGCATGTTAAGTACATTGAATGTTGCATGCAGAATTACTATATATATAATACAACACACACACTACACATACACATATATACCGCACACACAACACACATATATAGACAACACACTCAACACACACCACATAATATCACACACACACACACACCCATACACACACACACACACACACACATATATATATATATATATATATATAGAGAGAGAGAGAGAGAGAGAGAGAGAGAGAGAGAGAGAGAGAGAGAGAGAGAGAGAGAGAGAGAGAGAGAGAATATGTAATGTATCTACATGTAGTGGAAAAACAACATTACCATGTTTTCCATCACTTTAAATCCATAAACAAAACCCAATCAACATTTATAATAAACATTTATAATAAACAACACCACACCTACACTACCACTGCTCCATAATCACATAACCAACACATACACATACAGAATAAGATCTATAATAAGTACAGCTCAACAAAACTACTACCAAAGTTTTAAAAACCACACCCACACCCACCACACACACACACACACACACACACACACACACACACACACACTCCCACACACACCCACAAACATTTTGCTATGTGATTTCAAACGGACGCTAACACACACGCATCCACTTAAACTCCCAGCTACCTAACCACACTAACTCACTCACACACACACACACACACACACATCCACACACACCCACACACTTAAAAACATTCCCCAGGGAATTGTTCAAAGGGAAAAACCGATGGTTATCACCGTTCACGGATAGTTAGCTTTATGCATAATCTTGCAAAACCGTGAATACGCGATCGGAAGTATTTTCATGCACCATAAAATATCGCAGTTATGGCAGGCTAGTAGGTCATAGTTACGGTTTGTGCTTATGAGAAGAAAAAAAAAAAGAGAGAGAGAGAGAGAGAGAGAGAGAGAGAGAGAGAGAGAGAGAGAGAGAGAGAGAGGCACAGCACAAACTGACAGACACACGCATCTAGACAAAAAGCAACCGTGGATATGTTTACTATAATTCCATCCATGGGAAACTGCCGGAAAATGCCATCAGGGCCCTAGAAATTTATAGTCCGAAAACAGGAGAGGCTAAATGTAATAAATCGATAACAGACACGTCAACACACAGGACCACTGGGATTTACAATGATGCTCGTGAATTTCAGCTATAAGATGGATCAACTAACTTGCGCTTAAGGAATGAATGAACATCATTTTGGGTATAAAATTGGCATTCGAATAGCACACTAATACGTCAGTTATAAAAGCATTATAATGCAAAACATGTCAAGGGATAATGCACAAACTGCATGGGACAAAGCAAAATATGAACAGCGCCGAAGGACAGGACAACACCTGACTAACTAAGCTCATGCAGTTCATAGCATATGCATAAACAATTCCCCCCAGAACCCAACAAAATAAAGAACACAAATGGTAATCAGCTATTTAACTGTCAATTGCTGCTTCCGACACATAGGTGACGTTAGATCATTCCCATAACATTTAGTCCAACGCCGTACCTCAGTGCTAGAGTATTCGCCTGGCATACCGATGACCCAGGTTTGAATCCAGCGGTGGGCAAGGTAATAGGCAATGTTTTTGATTGTACTGATGGTTCAGTGTTGATTTAGGTCTTTACCTCTTCTTCCCTGGGATGGTTATCCCCGTCTAACACACTGACAACGGTGGGTGTGAATGTTTAAAACTTCGATGTTTTCACTTGACATTCTATACTGTCAGAAAACTTGGAACATTGTGCGTTTATTTACTTGAAAATATTTTATATGAACTGGCAAGTCCGTTATATAATGAGTTATTTCTTTTAACTGACTAAATTATTATGAAGCTAGAGACACTGAGTGGGAAATAAGGCCGTGAAGTAATCACTTTATAAAAGTGTGTCATGTTTCCAAAGGAAAAACTAATATAATCTATAATTTAACAATAAGCGCATTATTATAAGTATTGTGGCTATCAGGGGTGGGAATTGCTGAAGTGAAAAATAAAGGAAACTATGGGGGTCCGGGGGCATGCCCCCCCGGAAAATTTTCAAAATCAAGAACAAAATCTGTGCAATCTGGCGTATTCTGATTGCAAAATGTAAGTAGTTTTGAAGTATGAAAAACATTCTTTTTTGTCTTTTTTTCTTGTGCTTTTTGTTTGAATGACCAAAGAATATAATGCTGTGATATAGTGCTGATAAACAATGTACAACTAACAGACATGTTGCATAAAGAAAATAACATAAATTCAAAAAGGATTTTTGTATATAACTGTATACATGCAATAGTGTAAAAAATTTATTTTTTTTAATTTTTTGGCGGAAGCATTATTGTTTTTGGCGGATGGGATTTTTTTAATGGCGGAAATCCGCCAAATGGCGGACAATTCCCACCCCTGGGCTATAGAAAGGGAAAGTCGGGTAATATAAAAACGGAATGAAATATATAAAAAAACATGACCTTTCCGGCAAAAAGAAAACATCCGAGTCATAATTTATGTGACTTTGTTCAAACACACATAAAAACAAAAACTTAAACCAAGTCATAAGCATTACAGCTGTTACGTTTTAAAGAAATATAACATTGTCCACAAAATGGAAAAACATAAGGCAACTAATCAATATTCATGAATATGTGCAGATTCTAGTATACAAGGTGTATACAATTCTCACAGGTACTAACAATTTTTTGTAAACACAACAAGCACTGTTTTGCATGTCATCGCGTGTTAAGGGCCAACGAAATTAAAAAAACTCTAACAAGGCACAACAGAGTTAGTCAGTTAGTCATTGTTTAAAGGTCCACTGCAAAGAGCCGACAGTACGCAATGGGGGGATAGACAATATAAAAGATCTGCTGATAACCCTAATCGTAAACTAAAGACATTATTAAAGGCATGCAGCTGAAGTTACTCTAATTTATCGAAGAATATTATATTTTATTTTAATGTTAAATAATATTTTTTTTTTTTTTGATTTGTGTGTCCTATAAGTATTATGAAGCTCCCTTATGTATATTGTAATTTGTTTTTCAGGGTGAGTGATATTCTGTTCCACATTGCATAATATCTTACTTTTTTTTGGGGATAGGTCTGGAATAGTCTTTTACGCATTTTTTTGATTGTAAGAAATTTATGTTTGTTTGCTTTTTGAAAACAAAAAATAAATTGGTTGTGTTTACAGTTGTAAAATAAAATTTTTTTTTGGTTATTTTTTTTTTGTTTTTTCTTGAAAGTGTTCATTCTTGTTATTGAGCATTGATTTTTATTTTTTGTTACTTTTATTTTTATTTGTTTTAAGTTTTGTTTTTTTGGTTTTTGTTTTTTTTTTTTGTTTTGTTTTTTTTTTTTTGTTTTGTTTTTTATTTGGGTGCTTTTTGGTTTTTTTTTTTCAAGTTGTCTTTGGGTACTGAACCTGGGTTGGGGTTTTGTTGTATTTTTGGAAATTTAGTGCTTTAATTTTTATATTTATTTGTTGTTATTTTTGTTAAATATAATGTATTACATTTCTTTTTAGAAAATACATTTTTTGATTGAAAAGTAAATGTGGAAGAAATATTGATTTTGGGGATAGTTTATGATTTTTGTGATTTTTGATTTAGCAATGTATAGTGTATAGTGTTTTGTTGATAATTTATAATGATGTTGTTTTGTTTTGATTTTGTATATTTTTCTTTGTGTATGTTTTTATAAATGTTTTGTTTGTTTAAGTGGACTGGTGTTGATTTTTGGATGTTTTGATTTTTAGGTTGTTTGAGCAGATCTTTATGCGGATCGGTTGTCCGGTTGTGGGAGAGTCGAGGAGTAAGCTAAATAATTGTATTGTATTGTTTGGGCAATGAAAATGTGATTTGGCACCCAAACGTTTGTATGGCACCCAAAAGGGCACTCCCTTAAATTTTTAACCTGAACCATAGAAAGCCCTAGTGACCATTTGGCAGAAAGCGCCCTATAGCCCCAAGCTGACCCAACAGACCCATACACAAATAAGGAGTTTTGGGAGAGTTTTTAAGAATAAAAAGTAGGCTCCTGGTCTTGCGAAGAAGATAGTAGATTGATCTAACAGATTATGAACTATAGAAAGAGCAAATAAGAATGACATAAACTGTGGTAATTTAGAGCACTAAATTCCCACAAAGTGGGGATACTGTTCACACAGAAACCCCGGTACCTCCATGGGTGGAACAAGAGGAGTGGGGAAGAAGAAAAGAAGGAGGAGAACGTTAAAAAGAACACGAACAAAAGAAAAAACACAAAGAAAGAGAAATGCAGCAGGAAGAAGAAGAAGAAGAAGAAGAAGAAGAAGAAGAAGAAGAAGAAGAAGAAGAAGAAGAAGAAGAAGAAGAAGAAGAAGAAGAAGAAGAAGAAGAAGAAAACAATAACAAACAAAACCAACTATTACAACAACAACTTGAGGAAGGGGAATCGGTTGAATTATTTATAAACGCTGGAAAACAAAGGATTAAAATGGCCGCCGCAGTAAGGCATCAAGTGCACAGATAAACGGCGAAGGACGCCAGCAATAACACAAACATAAAAATAAAATATTTAAACATACAGGACATCCAACGTCTGTGTGCACGGACATAATGCTCATGCAAACAGTACAACAGCATCGTCCTATGTGAGAAAGAGACACACACTGTTATTCCTTAGTTAGTTCGTTATTCATTGCTTACATGGTCCAGCGGACTGCAAAGAGCCGAATCAGGACCACAAAATCAAGACCACAACTTGGCTGAAAGAGGACGCACCCCTGATCCGCATAAAAGGTCTGCTGAAACATCCCTAGTGGCCCCAACAAGGGGCGAACGTATGTGACTTAGGTACGAGACTATTGAGCTCACCGAGGGTTTTCTCCGGGCACTCCGGTTTCCTCCCTCCCTTCAATAATGGTACAGGACGCAGTCAATATAAAAAATTCAAAATTAAAAATGTGATTTTCTTTCCGTCTTCTAATAGCGATCTTCCTCCCTTTACACCACCTGTTTGAGTGATGGATGTGTATTTGGTGTGTGTGAGGGTGGATGAGACAGGTGAGCGTGTATGTTGGTATAGATCGCCGCGCATTGAGCCTGATTGATTTGGGGAAATGCGCGTATATAGCAGCCTGTATTATTATTATTATTATTATTATTATTATTATTATTATTATTATTATTATTATTATTATTATTATTATTATTATTATTATTATTATTATTATTTAACACTGAAGGCACTCCACCAGCCGGTCACATTACAATAAAAGCATCCCACGCAATGGACGCTGAGGCTATACTCTAATTTATCGAGTTTACAAAAACAAAATAGAATACAAACATCATTATAAAATATCAACAAAACACATACATATACCTACTTTGCCAAATAATAATATCATAGGAAGGCCCAGTGACCATTTGGCAGAAAGCATTCAATATTCCCAAGCTGATCCAACAGACCTCACACACAAATAAAAAGTTTTGTCCCGGAAGAGTTTTCAAGAAAAAAGGTTGGTGGCTGGTCTAGCGAAGAAGAAGGTAGTATAGTATATTAATAGAACAGAGTAGGAATGAGAAAGAACCAAGGAGAAAGACAGCGACAGTGGGAATTTAAAGCACTAAATTTCCAGAAAGTGTAGACACTACTGATACAGAACCCCCGGCACCCCACGGGGTACACTGTTATTTATAAATATAAAATTGTCTGGTGGCTATTGAAAAAGGACAATGATGCAGAACAACAAACATACACAGAGAGACAAACAACGTCAACAAATAAAAGGAGTTAACTCTTTGCCAGCTGAACTCTAGGACAAAAAATATGGTGTGCGTCTTTTTTGTCGGTCTGTTTTTAAAAAAAAACACACATCGAGAAGCAAATCCACACACAGATAGAGCAAGAAGTCCTTTGAAAACTGTTGGACATATTCTCGACGTTTATATCCTGGTATATGTCTGCCGCCTTAACACTGAACATCTAATATAATATTTATAGCTAGTTATTATATCTTCGTAATGTGTTTCAATATGTTTTTTTAGAAGAATCTGTAATGTTGCACGCTCTAAAACCGTTAAAGTGTACAAAGACGTCAGTGAGACGTTCGAAATTGCGTGGGTAAATCGGGGAGGAGGATACTCAAGCCTATTCCGGACCCTCCTTTCGCAGTAAAGATTGCTCTAGAATCTATGGGTCCTGCGGGAACTGCTAAGAAACGCCCTTTATTGCATGGCGAACGGTGCCGCCGCAATCATATAACGCAACTTTCAGAAATGTAATGGTTGAGTGTGGAAATGTGCACATATAGCTCGATTCCTCGACAAAAATGCGCTCTCTCTCTCTCCCTCTCTCTCTCCCTCTCTCTCTCTCTCTCTCTCTCTCTCTCTCTCTCTCTCTCTCAACATTGTGGCCATCTTGGTTAAAGTGCAACATTGACGACCTTATTTAAGCTTACTTCCATTACATTACATGATTATTGATTTAGGTCCAGCGGACTCTTCCGAGCCAAATCAGGACCGGACAACCCCCGATCCGCATAAAAGATCTGCTGAAACAACCCTACTGGTAAAACTGAACGCTCCCCACCAGCCAGTCACTTTACAATTTAAAAAAAAACAACAAAATAGAATACAAACATCATTATAAATTATCAACAAAACACATACATATAAAATGCCTACATTGCTAAATAATAACATCATAGGAAGCCCTAGTGACCACCTGGCAGAAAGCGTCCAATATTCCCAAGCTGATCCGACAGACCTCACACATAAATAAGGAGTCTTGTCCCGGAAGAGTTTTTAAGAAAAAAGGTAGGTGACTGGTCTAGCGAAGAAGAAGACAGTATAGCAGATTGATAGAACAGAGCAGGAATGAGGAAGAACAAATGAGAAAGACAGCGACAGTGGGAATTTCAAGCACTAAAGTTCTTTGTATCCATCTTACCCGTTTACCAAACCCCCACACTTTCCCAAAGTGCTGAGTCTAAAATCACGTGGGTGAAAAGATATTACGTTAACTAAATAAATAAATACGATATTACAGGAGCGTGTGCAGCAATTGTTGTACGTTTTAAAGCAAATATTCATTCAGAAAACAGTGTATTTTCCTTTGCTACAGTGTGTAAGCCTATCCGTACCAGAGTACACACTCGCAGACACGGGTACAGATGGATACCAAGTTATTTATTTAATTAATCGTTCCTATACAGTGCTTTTCCATTTCAACAGCTGCTCAAGGCGCCCACTTGCTTCCTCTTGGCGCATAATCTGAAGCCCAGAGATCTGAGCACAATCATGGGCGAGCGGGTATAGAGGAGCAGATTATTAGGGACCAGCTGACCGCAGGGGACTGACAAAGGGGGCGGGAGAGGTAAGTGTCCGTAACACATATAACAGATTTGTCCACGCCTAGCACGGACACTTGTAGGAGAAAGCCTGGGTGCACATTCGAAGACAGTTTATGTTAATGGAAACAAAAATGTGCACAACTTTGGAGAGACATAAATAAAGAAAGAAGGGGTGAACGAAAAAAAAAAGTTTAGAAATGTCAATAAATGCTTAACTTTTTAAATTAAAAAAGTTTATAATTTCTTAAGCAAAATTACCAATTCTGTGTCGGCTGGTTCTTTCATCAAAGTCAACTCTACCTCTTGTTTTCATCCATCTATCTCCACTGACGGGAGGGTACTGACTGTGAAGGAGAAGGGAGGATGACGCATGCTTCAGCGAAAGAAGCCAAATTTACCACAGATCTTTAATTTGCACCCACCAACCTCACCCCATTACCCAATAACTTAAACTACAGCCTTCCATACTCTCAACCCGCACTTCTAAGAATCCAATCCTACCCGAACAAGTCTCCTTCGACTCTACATTTCAATTCTAACTATTAAACCCACCACCCACCATCTCACCCCATCCCCCAATACCCTACATCTACATACAGCATCCCATTCTCAAACGCCCATGCCTTCATTACAAACCCGGAGAACTGGATCCCAATTTTTCTGCTTCAAACCCACATTATTATGTCCATTTCGTTCAAATTCATCTACCAACCTCCGAAACCCTACCTACAGCTTAATGCAATCTTCGTATCTCACACACCCATGTCCCCAGCCCCAAACCAGCAAATTCTGCTACCCTTACCCTCTTCCCCCCTCCCACGCACTCAGAATTTTCGCGTCTCCCACACTTTCTTAGCGCATCTCACGTTTTGGCCTTCTCACCCGCACAGCTCAGGATGTGGGAAGGCAGCACCTACACTTCCCAGTCGCGGTGGCGTTAACGACAATCAGATTACGGAGATCGATACTAAATAATGCAGATGATTTCTCGGCTGGAAAAAAAGCACTTTTTACCTGCGACACAATCCGTGCGTGGTAAACCGATATTTAAATGTATGCTTGAAAGACAGTCTGGTTACCGGTCAAGAGTAATGTTACAGGGAAATTATGTAGAAACATCGGATTTATGACGACACACATACACTAAAGACCCAAATGCTCATAAACATAATGACACACACATTATTACGAATTCACACACACATACATACACACACAAACGCACACACGCGCACACACACATACACACAGATATATGTATGTATACATAAATACATGTATACATACAAAAATACGTATGTACGTACATACACACATATACACAAATATACATGTACATACAAACAAACATTACCAACCCAAACATACATACATTCATAAACAAATGCGTGCATGTTTGCATTGAGATACCATAAACTAAATCAGTGTCAAATCCGCACGGCGCGTTAGATCAGCGGGGAAGCTGCACAAGGACCCAACTGGGTCTTTTTCCTTTGCGTTAAAGTTGTCGCCCTTAATGCTGACAAATGGTGATTCCCAGCATGAGCAGACAATCCAGACCTGCATGAAGAATGGCATAGCTTTCCTCCCTTGATTTTACCTTTCTGGTACCTTTTGCGTCGGCAAAGGAGACCAAGAGTCAACCTGTGCAAAATCACCGCGTATCCATATAAATTATTCTGAGACCAAAAGATGCACATTAATAAACCTCAAACCAAGCCAAAGGCGCACTACATGGTATGAACTGTACTGTTGGTACGCTACATTCAACAAATCTATAATATTCACTGGGAACCACACCAATATCGAGGTTTGATAATGCAATTTATGGTCATCTATGGTAAATGAGCTAAAAGATCGCAGGACAAGAAACTACCGGTTATGCTACTACAGCTTTTAACACTAGTCTGCATACTGCTTATTTAAATGCATTCGAACGTTTACCCAAAGATATAGATACCTTAGAAGGATCACAGTTTAAAACCATATACATTAAGAATATACAGCTAGCCACTTTCATCGTATCACAAACACCTTGTAAAATATACTTCCAAACATACTTCACTCGCAATGTGTCACAAACATACTTCACTCGCAATGTGTCAGGTCTTACAACAGTACAAGTACGCCAAAGCATACACACGCACACACACACACACACGCACACGCACACCCACACACGCGCACACACACAGAGAAAAAGGTAAATCAAGGCATATTTAAAGAACACTGTATGTTGTATTAAAATATACCATGGGGAAAATAAGAAACAATCATGCATTTGAATAAAAGTAACGTTGTCTCTCACACACATGATACATATATATAAATGCAAATGTTTCCCTAGTTAGAATGATCTGAAAATTACAATAATTAAATTATTTACTTTCATTATTCTTTCATTTATCTTTATTCTTTTACCGATTCCAAACCAGTACTTTCAAGGGGAGGGGAGAAAGAGAGTGGACAGAGAAAGAGAGTGGACAGAGAAAGAGAGAGATTAACCGTCACTACCATGTCGTGCCAAAAGAATCATATACATAGGATTTTGTGTTATTATTGAGATTTCAACGGACACAAGCACTGCAACTTCTTGCTTTTCACGTACTTTCTGCAAAACTAAATCGTTCTGCCGCGCGATGATAAAACAGTGTAAGTCCATTTTTTCTTTTTTTGTGTGTTTTGTTTATACCCTCGACGATGATACGACGAAGTGCATCTTCTGTGTGGTGTCTCTAAATTGCATCATCCACATTTTTTAAAACAATCATAAAACACAAATAAATTAAGCAATAGATTGGCCTAATCAAAATGTCAGTTTTGTATCCCTGATCTGTATTTTGTCATCACACGGCAGTGGTCGTTACAATCACTTTCCTCGTGCCTTCACTAGTGTTCAGTGAGATCGAGTTCACACATTCTCCCAGTGTACACTGCAGGCTAACGTTTTTCTGAGTCACTCAGTCAGCGCCAGTACACCGGCGAGAGGGATAGCGATGACGACAGGCGCTCAGGGCTTCAATGGTGGAAAATGCCGGTGTAGTATTTCCTTTCTTAGTATCTTAGTAAAATGGTGTGGTGTTGGTAAATGGTGTAGTGTTAGGGTAACTCTTCCTGTAAGGGTTGACATCAAAGTTCATTTAGAACTTCAGATGTTAGTTCTTACAAACCAGGAATAAAGGACCAGAGTAGGCCTCTCACTCCCTACGGGTTCTTGATTCCTCCCATTCCCCAGTAGGCCTAGTTAGAACTCTGCTGCAGTCTGGCAGCGGGCAGTGGACAGATACGTATCTGTGACAGGGGTATGCGTCCTGGCCTCCACGAGTTGCTAATTCTGCCTTTACACTTTTCAGTAGATACCGAGGTCCACAGTACCGCAGAGGAAGGACAGCAAGCCCAGGACCGACCGCCGCGGCCGCCGAGGAGGGGACGGGAAGGGAGGGAGGAAGGGGAAAAAGTGGGGTGCGTGAGAATGATTCATCAATGTTTTGATTTCGCGTAAAGTAGGTGCACCTACTTTGAGATCTATACATTGATGTTGCTATGAATGAGGGAGTGAATACTTTGGTTATGCTATATGCATCTATTAATGCTCTGTTCTAAGTTCCAGCACCGCCAACGTGACCGACTGAGGGCCAAGGCAAGGATGTCACCACCGCACCGACAGAGCTGAGGGCACTAATGTGCACAACCACACTGTTTCTTCATATAAACAATTCCTCCATAGAACCACAACATGACCCTTTCGTTCAACCTTCAGCAGCTTACAACACCTTATAGCTGCTGTTCTTTATGCAGCTGCCAGTTATGTGATATCGTGACTGGCTTTGCTATATGTCAAGATCTCTCCACTCTACATGTAACTAAAACCTCAAGCATTTACAAACAAATCATGTGGTGAGAGATCATTTTCTTTTCAAGGACAATTGATATGGAATAGCCTCCCAGCCGATGTACGCCATGCGACATCTATACTCTTTTTAAGAAAAAGTTGAAGACATACCTTCTTACTGCCACATACAATTAAAACGCTTTTTTTATATTGCTGCTATTTGTGTGTGTGTCTGTGCGGTACACATGGTGTGTGTGGGTGTATGTGTGCGCTTTAATCTCTGCGAGGGAAAGCGCCTTATAAATAAATAAATAAATAAATAAATAAATAAATAAATAAATAATAATAATAATAATAATAATAATAATAATAATAATATGTCGTCTCAAAGCTTGTTTTTCCCCATCGCGCCTTCATTTTCCGTTGTTTTGACCTTGATACAATTTCGCTATATTTTTCGCTATGTTTTTCCACAGTCTCGGTTCTTGAAAAGTGGAATTTTTTTTACAAGGTATGCAACGTCTACAGTCTCAGAAACTGACCACACTGCAATTCCACCAAGGCGGATCATGTAGAGGTGACCATTATTATCACAAAACAAGGGGCAGCTGTTGGAGTGCAGAGTCTGGGCAAGCAGAGCTAACAAATGTCAAGGAGAAAGGGGGAGACAGAACCAGGTTGAAGTCTCATGTTCATTTCCCATTATTGCTATCCTTAACAAAAAAGATAGGCATTTGTCCCGACTGCCTCACCAGCCGGTTCGTAGTCTCATGTTACAGTTTACTTTCTATCCTAACAAAAGAGACATCATTCGTCTTATGTTTATTTGCATTTTGACTGCTCGCCACAAACTTCCACTTGTGCACTCATTTGGGTATGGTGTATGTTGGGACAGCTTGGGGATATTGGACGCTTTGTGCACAATGGTCACTAGGGCTTTATATGGTATTATTATTTAACACTTTCTATGGTAATATTATTTAGCAATGTAGGCATTTTCTAGGTATGTATTTGGTAAATATTGTATAATGATGTTTATATTCTATCTTGTTTTTGTAAACGGGGGATCTATAAATTAGAGTACAGTCTCAGCGTCCCCTGCACGGGATGTCTATATTGTAAAATGACCGGCTGGTGGAACGTCTTCAGTGTTTACCATAAGGGTTGTTTAACAGATTCTTTTATACGGATCAGGTTTTTTTTATACGGATGAAGGGTGAGCCCTCTTTGAAACACGCTGTGGTCATGATACGGCTCTTTACAGTCCGCTGGATCCTAAAAACAATAACTAACTCTTTAACCAAATTGTGGTCTTGATTCCGCACTTTGCAGTCAGCTGGATCCTATAAACAATGACTAACTAAATTCGCCATAGCTTGCCGAATTTAGAACGTATTTATCATTTAAATTCATGGTAAACGTCTTTGCATATGGCCTCTGTTAACTTTGTCAATAAAGTTTAGGAACATAGCTTCGGTATCCGAGAGCCTCGAAAAAACATGTTTCTTGAAACTCCACGAACCTTCCCGAGTGAGAGAGAGAGAAAAAAAGAGAGAGAGAGAGAGAGAGACAGACAGACAGACAGACAGACAGACAGACAGTGTCACAAGCAGACCCGTTTACCCATAACTATTTGAGCTTTTGCTTTTGAGACCTATTATTCAGGGTTGTGCAGAATTTCGTCTCATATGTTACAGACGAACAGGCAGGACATCGTGAGCCCAACTCAACAGAAGAGCAGAAACTAATCTACTATTCGAGTTGGCTGCCGAGGCATCTACAGCATCGTGCGCAGAGAGCCTCAAACGTCGTACCAAAAGTCAAAGACTACACGACGACCCAGCGTGTACCAGAAGCTACCTCAACGCAGCACTTCACCCACGCATCCATTGATCAGTTAAGTGCCCAGGAAACAGTGCACTAAAACTGTAGCAAAAGGACCACAGTCTTCATTAACGCTAGTAGCCAGTGCCCTATGAAGAAAACATAGCTGCCTAGACTATCAGCGAGCGAACCATTCGCATCGACAATTGAACTTTTAATTTAGATTCGTACTTCGAAGATTGTGTATAGAGTCGAAGAAATAAATGTGTGATTTTGACTGTTATCAAGTGGCTGGACTACATATGATTTATAGCCGTGTGAAAGCTAGTGTGACAGTGATCTTTTACCATTTTGCTATCTATCTCTGTACCCCAGCCCTTAACACAGACCGAGCTAAACAAATAAATGTATTAAAGTAATTCACCGGGTGACTCACTAGCAGTTCCCATAGAACAAGACGTGAGGATTACAGCATTCCATTGTGCAGAGCCCCGCAACAAATAAACCCCACATTACAGACAGACAGACAGACAGACAGACATTGGAATGAAAATGAAACAGAGATGGAGAGAAACAGAGATACAGGAACAATATATTCCTCAAACAGTCATTTCAAATGAAACTCTCCTCCCAACATTAAAACAATCACAAATTAATATTTTATGGATTTTCACTTTGAACATTTGTAAAATTAATGAGGTATAAATTGATAGAAAATGAGCGTAAGAGATTTTAAACGTTATATACACAATGCGCTTGGACTCGTGGATTACAAACAACGTAAAAGTATTAATTGTATTCGCAGCAAGCAATTTTATTAAATAATTTATTATTTGAGTGTATATTGTTGTTGCCATTATCAATAAATAACAAAGGATGTATTGACAACTGTTTTACAAACATTGATTATATTAACAATTATATATTATACTGTAAAACAAGGTAGTAATAGAAGAAAAATAATTCCCTGCATTATCTAAGTACAAACTACAGAAACACTTTTTGTTAATGTATTGAGTATTGTGTGTGCGTGTTCGTGAGGGGGTAGGAGTGTGTGTGCGTGTGTGTGGCTGGGTGTGGGTGCATGATAGCGTGCGCGTATGCTTCACACTGAGTAGCAGAGACTGGCCGAGGCTTACGTCGCTTCTCCACCATCTCCGCTGCTGGTTACAGACTGCAAATACCGTCCCGAACTGAAAAATAACTATCCAACTACAACCGGCGTAATAGGTGAGCTTTGCGACAAGCAGCGGAGATTGGAAAGAGGCGAACGTAAACCTGGGCCAGCGTGAGCCGAGTCAGTAACTGTGTAAAATCATTAGTGGACAATGGATGGGCTTTTAGTGTCCTCAAATATATAACGTGTACTTCAGGGCAGGACCACTGAACAGAATTTCAACCTCAGGAAAATCTGCGAAAAATACCTACAGCACCAATAGGTTTGTAGACTTCTAAAAAGCGTTTGACCGAGTCTGGCATGCAGCTCTGTGGGCAACCATGAGAGTGCACATCAGACCTAAAATTATTGAAGTCATCAAAAGCCTGTATGGCAAGGCTACCAGTGCACTCCTCCACAACAACGGCATCGGGAACTGGTTCAGAACAACAATCGGTGTGCGTCAAGGATGCCTACTCTTTCCAGCACTTTTCAACATAATTATTCCTGAAGCGCGTCATGTCAGATGCCCTTGCAGATCATGTTGGCACAATCAGAGTAGGAGGTAGAGCAATCTCCAACCTCCGTTTTGCAGATGATATTGATGGATTGGCTGGAGAGGAACAAGAACTTAAACAGCCGGTACAGAGGCTTGACACCACCTCCAGAGCCTGTGGAATGGAAATAAGTGCAGAAAAGACCAAAATGATGACCAACAACATCAAAGACATCAACATGGACAACAAAGACCAAGGCCAATCCCTCAACACAGTGCATAGCTTCAAATATTCAGGAGGTCCTCTCCAGGATCGCACAAACAACTGTTGCCCCGACAAGATTGAAGCCCATTTGGAAAGACAGGACGATCAGTCTACATTTCAAGGTAAGGCTGATGCGCTCTCTTGTCATCTCCATCTTCCTATACGCTTGCGAAACATGGACCCTCACAGCAGAGCTACAACGAAGAATACAAAGCATGGAGATGGGGTGCTACAGAAGACTTCTGGGCATTTCCTATACCCATCACATCACCAACATCGAAGTCCGCCAGACCATTACACAAGCCATTGGACAACATGATGACATGCTCACAGTGGTGACGAAACGGAGACTCCGATGGTATGGCCACGTCACCAGAGCATCAGGCCTTGCAAAAACCATCCTGCAAGGCACGGTGCAAGGAGGCAGAAGAAGAGGGAAACATAAAAAGGTGAGAGGACAACATTCGAGAATGGACTGGTATGACACTGAACGAAGCCACGAGTGTTGCTGGGAACAGAGAAAGTGGGAGTACGCTAGTTAAACGATCAGCTGTGGTGCCCCAATGACCTTTGAGTTGCGGGATAGGATATAACTTCTCTTGCCTTTCAACATAAGGAAGAGATGCGTATTTAAGTTGGGCTTGAAAGTGGCTATGTTTGGAGAGCTGCGATGAGGGAGAGGAAAAGAGTTCCAAGTTGAATGACCAAGACTGAGAAAAATTGACAACCTGCAGAAGAAAGTTTGTAGCTGGGTATTTGTAGCACAAATTTCTCGGAGGAAGAATGAAGATTTAAAGATGGCTTGTAGAAGTGAATGTTCTGGGAGAGATAGGAAGGACGCGCTTGTAACAGAAAGTACATATTTTGTAGGTAATCCTCTGAGATACAAGAAGCCAGAAAAGGAATGTAAGAAGAGCGTGATATGATGATTTTT
The DNA here is from genome assembly GCA_036898135.1 of Oncomelania hupensis. Taxonomy (NCBI): domain Eukaryota; kingdom Metazoa; phylum Mollusca; class Gastropoda; order Littorinimorpha; family Pomatiopsidae; genus Oncomelania; species Oncomelania hupensis. Next base: position 84,821,060 of record CM072511.1, on the reverse strand, counting down.
TGTTCTTTTTGAGGACCAGACGACCAACGGAGTTCTGAACACGTTGGAGCAGATGAACAGATGACGAAGGAAGTTCAGCCAGAACAGTTACAGTAGTCTAAGCGTGACAGAACAAAAGAGGACATGCGTTTGGCAATAGCGGTCAGTGGTCAGATGCTTGCTGACAAGGCCTATTCTACTGAGATGAAAGTTGCATGTTCGACAGGTTTTGCGGAAGAATTCTGACATGGAGAGGGTGTTGTCAAGGATGACACCCAAGATTTTTGACAGAATATGACAGGAACAGTTTTTTGGCCAAGAATGACAGTGTCTACTGGGGAAAAAGACAGGTGGTGTTTGTACCCGTGAGCATAACCAGTTTTATTAGCATTGAGCTGGAGCTTGTTGGTAGTCACTCAGTTAAAAATATTTTCAAATCAGTCAGAAGTTTTGGTCAGAATAGATGGAAGGTTTTGAGGATTGTCACTGTTTTTTTAGCTGTTTATCGTCTGAGTAGAAATGGTGGAAAGTGTTATGGTTTTTTGGATGATCTGAAACAGAGGAGATGAGTAAAGGGTGAATAGAACAGGGCCTAGAATTGGCTCCACAGGAACATAGAATACAAATCTGGACGGTTCAGAAAGGTGGTTGTTGATGCAGACAGATAGGAACAATCAGAAAGGCATGAATGGAACCAGCTTAGGGAATGGTCTTTTATTCCAATGAGTTCTCAAGGCACTGAAGGCGGATGGAGTGATCGATAGTGTCAAAAGCGGCTGAGAGATTGAAAAGAATCAACAAAGAGATTTTACCAGAGTTAGTGGCAGAGAGGAGGTCGTCCACGATGTGGAGAACTTTTTTCTTTTTTTTATAAACAACTTTTTTAAAATTCCAAAACAAGCATGAATACACAACAGTATTAATACATAAATAAATAAATAAATAATAAATATTAATACAGAACAGGAATACATACAATCATAACTATTATGCACAAAATATTGAAAGTAAACGGGAAAATTTTGCATTATTTCAATAGTACTAATTAGTCATGAAATCAAATATGAAAAAAACTTACAGTGTGTACATAATTACTATAATTTTACCATATATGCTATTCAAGCAAGCTTGGTTTACTTTTTTGCACATAAATACAGACAGATAGGGAGCGAGAGAGAGAGGCAGAGAGAGAGAGAGAAAGAGAGAGGCAGAGAGACATAGTCTCTATATAGGACTATTTTAACAAAGTCTTGATGAACAACCATTGAGGCAAACAATAAATGAATTATAAGCGTTCAAACAGCGGGAGTGATTGATTGATTGTTGCTTTAGGTCCAGCGGACTCTTCCGAGCCAAATCAGGACCGGACAACCCCCGATCCGCATAAAAGATCTGTTGAAACAACCCTAGTGGGAAAATTGAATGCCCTTCACCGGCCAGTCACTTTACAATAAAGACATTCCACGCAGGGGACGGCTGAGGCTTTACCCCAACTACTCGAACCCCCGGTTACAAAAACAAAATAGAATACAAACATCATTATAAATTATCAACAAAACATATACATATAAATGCCTATATTGCTAAATAATAACATCATAGGAAGCCCTAGTGACCACCCGGCAGAAAGCGTCCAACACTCCCAAGCTGATCCAACAGACCTCATACACAAACAAGGAGTCTTGTCCAGGAAGAGTTTTCAAGAAAAAACAGCGGGAGTGGGAGGCCCGGTGGCCTAATGGTAGAGCTTTGGCTTGCGGATCTGAAGGTCCCGGGTTCGAGCCCAGGCCGGGGCATTGTGTTGTGTCCTTGGGAAAGACACTTTACTCCCGTTTCCTACTCCTTCGGAGGAGAATATAAACCGAGGTCTAGTCTGTGTCGCATACATTCCATCATAACGGACTTTAAAGATCCTGACGCTCATGTCCTAGACGGGTGAGTGCCGGCGACAAGAACACACCCAGCATGCACCTAGGTCCTTCTCCCCCATCCCTGGTTGCCCAGGATTGTGCTCAGTTGTCTGGGGCGTTATTACGGTGCGCCCAAAGGCTGCAAGTTGGCGCATCGGGCGGCTTGAGTTAGATCCTAAATCGGCCAGCGCCTTGAGCAGCTCTTGAGCTGAAAAAGCGCTATATAAGTACGATTAAATAAATAAATAAATATAAGGGTGCCATGCTTGCATACATTTTTCTTGTGTCAACTGTACACAAGCTATATACTTCTCTATCTCATATCTGTGTTTTATTACAGATGTAAATGACTGATAGAGTGGAGTATGTTTTTCCATTTTACATCTATAAATATATGATTTAGATAATAATATTATTAAATCCAAAATGTTATCAGTTTTTATATTTCTGTCACAGCCAAATATAACCAAATGCTCGCTAAAGTGGAAGGCAACAGCATTATAGCATTTAGAATTAATGTCCCTTTCAAATTCCTTCCAAAATACTTGAACTTAGGGGCATTTAAAGAATAGATGTTTAATGTTTTCTCTTTCGTCTTCACAAAAAGTACAGCTATTATCCTGCTCTATTCCCATATTGGATAATACTATATTAGTTCCTAAAATTCTGTGAATTATTCTAATTTGCAGCCACTTTAAATGTATATCCGTAACTCCACATATCTTCTTAAATATTATTTTCCATTCTAATCTTCGCTCAATTCTTTTATCCCAGTTCTTACAACAATTTGGTTTTACTTCATTATTAATTAATGCGTCATAAAATATTCTTGCACCTCTAGGACATTTACCTACAAGTCTCAACACTTTACTGGTTTTGTAATCGACACAGTTACTATTTTCTGTCACCAATCCACTCCAACGAATATATTTTTTAACGGCATTAACACATCCATAGTATGCCAGGAAATTGGTAGTAACTCAAAATTTATCAACAAAAGCTTCATATATAAAAACATTACCATCATTATTAAGCAGACTTCCAACTGTATATAGATTTTTCTCAATCCATTCCTGGTAGAAAATTGTTTTCCCTTCCACCGATGTGAAGAACTTGATTCAGTAGAGTGGTCAGGACGGTAGGCAGATTGAAATGGGCAGAACAAGTTGTTGGAAGAGAGACGATGGTTATGCTGTTTAAGGACAATTTTCTCCAGGAGTTCGGATAGGAAAAAAAGATTATTAATTACGATAATACCAATAATAATAATAATAATAATAATAATAATTATTATTATTATTATTATTATTATTATTATTATTATTATTATTATTATTATTATTATTATTATTATTATAAAATGTTCTGGAGAATTTTCTCTGGTGTGGCTCCAAAAGGCTGGTATACATCCATTCTTCAGAGTTCTACTGTCCTGAAGGTGAATAATGAAGGTGAATATGAAGGTGAATAAAGGTGAATAGGTGTAATAAGTGCTATTGCAGAGTTAATTCAACGTAGGAAGATGTGACAACACCGAAAGCATTTGCTGCTAATTTAAGTAAGTAAAGTTCTAAATAAACAGTCTCCTCTTCAGCAGTCTCCTCAACAGAACCGAGTTGTGATTTTTTTATTTGACTTCAATACATCAATTAAATAAATAAGTTATTGATTTTAATATAATTCATTTATTTTTAGATTTAATTTGTTTATTTTCCAAGTCATGTTTCTTTTTCCCCTTGTTTTGTGTTTACAGCAAGGGGCTGAAATAATGACCTTCCTCCGCAACACCATGTCACCTAAAATGATGTTGTTCCTGACCTCTATGGCCTTGACCTTTTTTCCTATTACCTTGACTTCCAAGATCCACAAAAGCATCAACAATGTAAACTCAACGGCGCCTGGTCAGCTTTTGAGTAGCTTTGGGAACACGATCAGACAATTTTTTAAAATATTTTATGCATTGAATTGTAAACAATTCTTTGATTTCGTGAAAAATATGGATTGACGCAGTACGATGACTAAGGCCCATAAGAGAATGTGGCATTCGCACAAAATTGTCCAAAATCTGCTCTCTTCAGCCACAAGAGTCAAGACACTTTCAAGAGTCACTTTATTACCCAATGAATTCAAAATACATAGGATTTTGTTTTGGTGATACGGTAAAACATTCAGTCCCTCTGCAACAACAAACAACCTTCCACTGGACATTAATACAGTAAAATACTCTGATAGAGAAAGTTATTGTAAGGAGTAAAGCACAGGCGCGCGCCCACTCGCAACCCCCCACACGCACACGCATACTCACGCATACCCGCATGGGTATCTAAATTAAAACATCGTGACATAAAATACAAAAAAGTCCAGCTTTCTTAACATTAACACACACACACACACACAAAGACACACGCATCCACACACACACACACACACACTCACACCCACACACACACACACACACACACACACACACACACACACACACAAGTGGCCGGGTAGCACACTTGATAGTGAGCTGGTTTTCTATGCCGAACGTCGCGGGTTCGATCCTCGCATGGGACGAACTAATTACGTGACTTAGGTACGAGGCTTTTCAGGACACAGAGGGTTTTCTTTGGGTACTCCGGTATATATTACACATACACGTAACTAACAGCTCGGCTTTCACAACTGCGATATAATATATATTTGTGAGTGTTTGTGTTAAATGTTTGTCACAAGGTGTCACAGTGCAATCACAGTATCTATACTGCCTATATACATGTGCCAAAACTATCAAATATAAACAACTGGGGGATGGAATGCTAACGTAATTATTTGCGCACTTTAGACACAGCATGCAGTATTTCATCTACCACTACCACCATCAATATTATCGTCGTGGTCGTTGTCGTCCTTGACATCATCATCATCATCATCATCATCATCATCATCATCATCATCATCATCATCATCATCATCATCGTCGTCGTCGTGGTCGTCCCCTTGTTCAACTGTTTCTTCTGCAGAGGTTACTAAGTGAGCGAGTATTGAGTATACGTACATGGAAGAGAGGCTCATGTACTGCACACATCTCCTCATCCCTTCTCCCTCCCTCCCTCCCCCTATTCACGGTGTGTGTGTGCGTGTATGTATGTGTGTGCGTACGTGCGTGTTTGTTTAAACGTTCTGATCTCGTCAAGTTAAACGACCTTTAAATTTGTGATTAAATTTTTTTTTGTAATTTGTTCAAAATTATGAATGCAGGGGTTTCAGGAAAACCCATATTAAATATTTGCAGACTATAACAAATATAATCGAAGAAATCCCAAAACAAAATAATTGCGTTGTTTACTTCGCAGCTGATGGCAGAAGGCACATGTCAAACTTCTAAATCATCAAACGAGAGAGCGTTGCGAAAACTATTAGGTAAAAAAATGAACTAGAGAAGAGTCTGAACCAGACACCTAACATTATTGTGCTTTTAATGTGAACACTTTCAAGTCCTACATAATAGCAGAAACACGAGATGCAACAACAATAATGACAGATTGAAGTATGTGGCACAGAGAGAAAAATGGGCGATTCGCAGAAAAATGACCAGAAAATGGCAGATTAAAAAAACAACCTCGAACTAAGCTAGCTAGCACACGTATGGAAATTAAGCGGCAAAAACATTTTAAAAAAGAAATTTAACGGTGTTAATTGCCAAAAACGATTGCAAGTTTCTTTCATTACCTCAAGATGTTCGCCATGCATAAATATGATCACGATTCCGAGGCGATGGAGCAAAATGGTAGTTACATAAACATGACAAAATAATAAGAATCTAAATAAATAGTCATCCTAAATTAATCGTGCCCACTCACGGTCTGGCATTGCACGAACAATGCAAATGACCACAGTTGTTGCAAGTATTCACCTTTTACAAAGAAACGCACAAAAGACCTACCGTCAACGCACGCACAGACTGTTACGGCGGAGGTGTGAGGGGAGGGTTCGGAGGGAATATTCCACTACACTGGTGCGCATCAGAAATCACAAAAAAGATGTGCTTCATCATTTACTGCAAAATCGATTCCTCCAACAGTCATTGTTTTCTAGGTTTTGTTTCCTGACGTACCTCCTGTTGGGTTTCTCCCTTTCCTTCTGCCAGCCCACGTAACCCAGATAGGCTAGGACCCCCTCTTCTCAGTTGCTAGCTAGCACAGTTCGCCTTGCCATGATATCTCTCTCTCTCTGACACCAACCTTCTCGTCCCCATACCCCCCTAGCATCTTCCTTTTCACAAACACACACACACACACACGCACACCCACACACACCCACACAAGGATTTTGATTTCCCATGTAGTGAGCACTAATAAAAGGACAGAATAATATATATTTCTTGTTTAATATAAAATTTCCTCGCGTCATGAAATGTGTGAGGATTTCTTTTTTGTATGTAGTTAGCAAACACGCGTGCGGACAGTCTTATTCAATTTGATTTTGATTTAAAATGCCTGTGTCAGGCCTTTCTCGGATTTCGGTGATGGGCTGATCGGGCTGCAAAACTTGGTGCTTCAAATATTAATTCTCAAACAATAAAAATACCGTTCTCTTCTAAAGAAATTCAAAACTCTATAGAAAATATATTTGTAAAAGAAATTACACTTAATTGCAACTATAATAAACCTTGTGGAATTGCTAGATCAATTTCAAGCATGGCACATAGAATAATATTTAACTCAATTAAAACCAAATATTTTAAAAATGTGAAATGTATATGTGGTGAATCAATTTCACTGAAACATGTATTATTTCAATGCAGTAATATGCGTCCATTTTTGCCAAATAATGTTTCTATTATCGATTCCATTAATAACATAAGCTTTGATGTAAGCGTTAGATTAGCAAAAGCTTTGATTGATTCTCCAGTTGCTCAGTTTATATAATTATGTATTTTATATGTACGGATGTATGTATCTGGTGTAAATGTGTGTGAATGCGTGCGTACGTCTTATCATCTCGATGCAGAAGACGTTAATAAAACAACCAACCAACCAACCATGGATTTCTTGTTGTTGATGTTGCTGTTGCTTCCGCCCACCTCCCATAGCACACACTTTCCTCCTCCGCCTCTTCTGTCTCTCTCTAACACACTTAAACAAACGCAGGAACAATTTCTATATTAAATATACTTTTGAAGGTAGTTGTTCATATCCAACTTCTGCCCGTTTATTTTTTCACACTACCTTGTGCCTTGTTTCGCAAATCTCTCTCTGTCTGTCTCTGTCTGTCTGTATGTCTCTCTCTCTCTCTCTCTCTCTCTCTCTCTCTCTCTCTCTCTCTCTCTCTCTCTCTCTCTCTCTCCCCCTCCCTCTCTCTCTCTGTATCTGTATCTGGCATTTGCTACAAAAGGGCTTCGGTGTTTTTATTGGGAACGCATTCTGATCGATAGCATTATCGGAAAGTTTTCGCAATATCTGGCTGTCATTGTCTTTTGCTTTTTCCTTTTTTATCTGCAAGTGACAGGAAAACATTTTGGTGGGTTCCGCCTGTTATCACAGCTAAAACGATCTCTTACCACAAAGGCCAACGGTCATACAAAATTGCCGTTACCACAGCCATAATTATGTAAAACAATTCCAGTACGCTTCATATTTTGAACTTTAAAACCGTAAGATAAATGCGTGTTCAATCTACCCAAGAGAATAAACATTTAAAATAATGTATTCAATTCTATATGAGAAAGAGGCAATATTGAAACATCTACAACATTTCACTCCGCTTCAGACACATTTGTTCTATTTTCCATGCAACACTGATGATGGTCTATAAAAATAAAAAAAAGGCATAATAAAAAGGATTTACGTGACAAAGGATGTCATACGCTGATCATACGTAAAATGTTATCGCAAAACAAACCTTGAAAAGAAACATTCACAGTGGAACTCAGCAGATGTTTTTTAAAAAAAAAAAGGTTTAATGCTCAAAATAAATTCTGAATGAAACTTGACATGCACAAAATGCCAGCAACAAATATAATTTTGCAGTTAAATTGTCGATAGATAAATGACTTCCTATGCATGAATGCAGAGGACAGAGAATTGTGAGAGAGAGAGAGAGAGAGAGAGAGAGAGAGAGAGAGAGAGAGAGATTTGATTTGATTTGATTTCTTTATTTCCAATAGGGCATGCCACTTTAGGAAGGAGTATGTGAACCATTACAATGATAATCCAAAGATTACATCAAAAAGCAAACCCTGTATCGACTTCATTTATGAAAGTACTTTTTCTCTCTATTTGAAAGCCTAGTACAGAGTATACACATACATTCTTAACAGTCGTAGCGTTGGTAGCAGACAATAACAATTTAAGACGAGAAGCACATGGTATTCTGTAATATTTTTTTCTTTTTAGCAATCAGCTGTTGTTAGTTTTATAAAATGGACAGCAAAATGAATTTCATCTTCTACACCATCACAAAGGGCAAAGTAAATCTTGCGTTATATGAAATCTATATCTATAAAAATGTACTTTAAAATAAGAGACACAATTTTGTCAAGATATACTTTAGCTGAAGATCAACATCCAAAGAAACATATGTAGGAATGTTATCAACGGAGGTGCAAAACAATCTATAGGTGGAAAATCTATCACTTTCATTTATATGACCGAATACATTTTGTCATTTGCAATCGATTAAACGTTGCATAGGCTAAAAATGTTTCTTCATAGATGCAACACCCTGCTCTGGCCAAACAAAATCATACTGTTACGTTTGAGACGCGCACGATAGTAGGCTACGTGTGAGACGCACACGATAGATCCGATCGTTTTGTTTTGCAAAGCACGCAATAACAGAGTGTATTTACCATTGATTTGATTTTGCATTGTTGTTAGAAGAAGCATGGTATAATGTTAATATTTTTCGTTGGTCGATATTATTGGAACATTTTCTGGGGCTGCTTGTTTACTATCGATCAAAGCATCTAGATAGATCTACTAGTAGCTGAGAAATTCTTCTAGCTTGAAGAAAGTTGTATGACGTAAGTCATTGCATAGTTCTGATGACGAATTTTAATGTAATTGGCTGTAATTGCGTCACGCTGGAATGTTCGAACGTTCTAGATAGTATAGAAAGACTATATAAGTGCCGTAGTGTGAGAGTTGATAAACTGATAAACATTATCATTGACAGTGAGCCAGACCAAATGGTCTGGTAAATATGTATGATGAGGGCTTTTTAGCCCAATTTTATTGTCCTTAACGCTCATGCAATAGGACGTTAAGCATCGTTTTTCGTTCGTTGAAATAAGTCTCCTCTCTGAAAATCCTTATCGGGAAGAGAGAGGACTATAAACTGATTAAAAAAAAAAAAAAGTTGAAAAAGTTGAAGAGTGGATAGTTGAAAAAGTGGAAAGTGGGAAAAGCGATTAAGCGATTTGTGACGCAGCTGTTGATGCATGCTGAATAAAGTTGGAAAACTTCATACGACGACTCCTGCCTTGTTGCTGAGTGAACAGGTTGCGTAAATAAACGAAGCTGAGTTACACTTATCAGGATGAAAGCATCGGGGCTGAATCAACTACTGATAAAAAAAACCAACAACGAGTATACTTTTTTTGAAATAGGCAAGTTCTGATGTTTGTAACCCACGTTACATTTCCTTTGGCGTCTAAATCTGTTAACATTAATTAAGCTTTCTTCGGTATTCCGTCATTTGACATTTGAATCAATTTCAACCAGTAGTGAAGACAAGAAAGCGTTTGACCGAGTCTGGCATGCAACTCTGTGGGCAACCATGAGAGTGTCCAAAATCAGCCCTAAAATTATTGAAGACATCAAAAGCCTGTATGACAAGGCTACCAGTGCAGTCTTTAATAACAGTGCCATCGAACACTGGTTCACAACAACAATCGCGTGCGTCAACGATGCCTACTGTCTCCAACACTCTTCAACATCTTCCTAGAGCGCATCATTTCAGATGCCCTTGCAGATCACGAAGGCAGAGTCAGCATAGGGGGTAGAGCAGTCTCCAACCTTTTGCGGATGACATTGATGGATTGGCTGGAGAGAACAAGAACACGAAGATCTGGTACAGAGGCTTGGAAAAAAGTGCAGAGAAGACCAAAATGATGACAATCAACTCGGACATCAAAGTGCAAGGTCAATCCCTTAACACGGTGTATAGCTTAAGATATTTAGGAGCAATTGTATCAGACAATGGGTCCCGACAGGAAGTCCTCTCCAGGATCGCACAAACAACTGCTGTCCTGACAACGTTGAAACCCATTTGGAAAGACAAGACCAGCAGTCTGCATTCCAAGGTAAGACTGTTGCGCTCCCTTGTTATCTCCATCTTCCTATACGCTTGCGAAACATCGACCCTCACAGCAGATCGACAACGAAGAATGCAAGCATGGAGATGAGGTGCTACAAAAGACTTCTGGGCATTTCCTATACCCAACATGTCACAAACGACAAAGTCCGACAGACCATCACACAAGCCATTGGACAACACGATGACATGCTCACAGTGGTGAAGAAACGGAAACTCCCATGGTATGGCCACGCCACCAGACCATCAGGCCTTGCAAAGACCATCCTGCAAGGCACGGTGCAAGGAGGCAGAAGAGGGAGACAGAAAAAGAGGTGGGAGGACAACATTCGAGAATGGACTGGCTGGACACTGAGCGAGGCCATGAGAGTTGCTCAGGACAGAGAAAGATGGAGTAAGTTGCTTAAACGACCATCTGCGGTGCCCCAACGACCTCTGAATTATGGGATAGGATAGGATAGTGAAGACAATTAACAATAGAATTTATAATTATGGGATATCTCTTAATTCCTTATACAAAATCATTATGGGTGCGTCGATTTACATTCAAAACTTACTTCAAGGCAAACAAATGGACCTTTTCACAAGATAGTGCAGCTGCTTCAAACTCCCATAGTTCGTATCCATATTGCATAATTAGCTGTACTTGACAATCAAACAGTTTTAAATAGACATCTAAAGAATGATTATTGAAAAAACACAGTTTCTGAAAGATACACAAAAGAGCTTTTTTCGCTTTGCTAGCCAAGTCTCTGCGTGCAGCAGAAAAACTAAGCTTGGTTGAAAAATAAATACCCAAATACTTATATGGGTTAACCAACGGCATAACAGCATCATCAAAAAACCATATTTCCCTTGCAGACAGATAACCTGGTTTTCTAAAATTAACAATATTACTTTTTCTATATTAACTTTCAAGTCTAATTTTCTCGCAATTCTTTGTAAATTATTTAATTGATTTTGAAGACCAGTAATGGTTTCTGAGAAGAGTACAATATCATCAGCAAGTAAAAGCACAAATATTTCAAAGTATCCAATCATAATGCAGGGGCGTCGCACGGTCCAAAATATTGGGGGGGGGGGGCAACCCTGTCGACGGGGAGGTGGGGGGTGGGGGGGCTGACAAGCGGGACGCACCCTGTAATATATCCTCGTACCTTCATCCAACTGAAAGACTGAGAGTAAAAACATTTAATAATTTATGTTCTTCTTTACTGAAAATACAAGATTCATTTCCAGAAACTACAAATACATGATTAGCGATATGTAATAATGATTAAAACCAGGAAACACGAACATTAATTACCTGCCGCAAGATCATCTAGGTTGAAATTGTGTCTTCTCTATAAATCACAACTCGTTTTGCATATTGCATACATATAATGACCAAACACTTCCACTACCAGTTTCAGAAAATCAGTCAATTGATCAATTTGTTTTACTAGGGCGTATATTACTCGCAGTTTCTCTAAAGCAAAATACTGTCTGTCTGAGTGCCTTTTGTCTTGGTGATCACACCCAGCTTGCAGTTGTCCAGGACGCTGAAAGTTCCAAACACTTCTCTACGGTGCTGAGAAGATGCAAAAGTATTGGCAAGCTTAACCAAATCCAAGAAATCCGTCCTTTGTTTGTGGATGTGGAGCAGCATCAAGTGGTTCAGACGCTCTTCTGTTGAGCTTGACCTGAGGTAGTTCTTGACCCTCCTCATCTATATATTAATCGAGCAGCCTTTTCAGATCACGAGGGGCCGTTTTAGCCAACCAGCGGCTTTGTTGTGAAGTTAATTTTGAGCTTCAGTTGGCTCCAAGTTTTACAGATTACAGCTGAACTGTCCATATAATTGCTTCCACGCGAGTTTTGCCATTCGGCGCTCGATCACCCGCTGCCGATACAACAAAACTTAACATTCTTTTCGATCGCAAAACGGCTTCAGTTTGCATTTTACTGCCTCCAAAAACACTGTAAAAACACATGTGTGAGACGGTATTTTTAGAACCAATCATTTATGTCCTTAGCCCTGCCATCAATTCCGCATACCATTTCTACCAAGGATTTCGTATTTTATTCCAAATCGCTTTTAATCGATCGGCGTTCGCTATATTGTTGTTTAATCCAGTTTCAAGTTTATAACACTAATAAAATCGAGGGGTTCAACATGTTTTATGATATTGGACCTAAAATCAGTTTAGAGAATAATAGCATCCCGTGGTTCAATGGATAAGGCGTTTGACTGTCAATAAGGAGACACGGGTTCGAATCTCGCTTGGTCCTTTTTAAAAAAAAAAAAAAAAAATTTAATAATACAGAGCGAGAGAGATATAAGAGAGATACAGATAATAAAGAAAAAGAGCGGAACAGAGGCAACTGAAAAACAAAACGAGGTGCAAGTAAAATGCTAAAAAAAAAATAATAATAAATAAATATATAAATAAAAATAAAATCATAGCACAGGTATTAATAACTGCTTCATATTCTGTTTTTTTTTCATTTATCCATGATGCGTGTACTTCTTAGAACACTTAACATCTTATGCTTTTTTAAAAAAAATTAGGTATAGGTAGGTCTGTTTAAAAAAAAAAACATTTAGAAAATAACATTATAGTTTTATTGTAAATTTCATAGCATAATTAATTGTCATTCCATTCGATTCATCAGAAAAAAATATTAAATTAAGAGCAAACTTTACATTAAAAATAAATATTTAGAATCTAAATTAAAACTGAATTGTTCCCAAATAAATATCTGTAGGGACTAAAGGTCCATATTTACATTTACATGGCTTGGTGCTTTTTTTATGATTGCCTCAATTTGGTATTTCATTGGTATGTATTATAAGGAAAAAAGTTCTGTGCATGCAGTGATAGCATTGCCTTATTGTTTTAATCACATGCATGTGCAATAAATCAGTAATGCTGTTCTCCTCAAATAAATGATTATTGTGTTTTATTACAATTATAAGTTTATTGTTAATCTATGTCTCTTTTTAGTGATTCACCACTGACAGTGTACTTCAGCCTTCCACTTCCAGAATCATAAACACAACAAAGATTAAATTATTATATCAAAGATACTTTTATACAATGTGAATTAATTTTCGAGCTAATGTTAATTAAAAGTATCTTTGATATACTGTATATCTTAGTTGTGTTTATGATTCTGGAAGTGGAAGGCTGAAGTGCACTGTCAGTGGTGAATCACTAAAAAGAGACATAGATTAAAGATAAACATATAATTGTATTTTACTTTCAAAATACTTAGCAGCTCCTGTTGTGTTTACAATTTCTTCCACTTTCAGGCAATTGATATTTCCTACATGTAGTTATTGTACCAACACCACAACATAAACTATACACTATGTAGGCTACAATGGAACATTATAGTCTCAAATAAATTTGACTTCACTCAGTGGCTGACAGCTTGGACACCCAAAGATAACCTATAACGGGCATAAAATCAGCAATACAACAACAAAATATAATATATACTTTTAATTATACAACAATACAAGACAAATGAATTTTCGTGCTTTGCTCTTCTTCAGATTAAAAACAAACCTAAAATGACAAAATGCTGCAGAATGCACAAAAAAAGTCACTTCCAGGAAATTTTTTGAAACGGGCATATAACATCAGGCCCAGCAATTGGGTCATCAAAAATTTATTTGGACGGGTAATAACTGCTAGTGGCACTGAAAGTTCTTTCGCTCACGGCATTGGTGGCAGGCATGACCAAAATGAGCTTCAGTAAAAGCCCAACCTCAGACATGAGAGCTAGCTTTGAGACAGACAGTAACTTGAAATGCTGAACAACGGCTGACAACTCAACTATTTATTGACACTTGCACATTCACCCTTGCCTTACTCATTTTACAGACTAAAGTAAATAATTGATATCAACAAACCTGGAAAACAGACGATTCCATTGTTTTAGCTGATGCCTTTCAGGTGATTGCGTTAGCGCCACGAAATATTTTGTTGTGAAACACAGGCACATGCTAATAGATTATTGTAATATTATTTCGTACGTTAGCCCTTTACACTACGGTTTAAAAATATGGTGATTTTTTTAATTATTGATTCTTCCTGCCTTCCTCTATCGTTTGAAATCTTCTTCTTCTTCTTCTTTTCTTCTTTCTCTCTCTCTTTTTTTTTGTTGCCAAATTATTGGGGGGGCAGGTGCCCCCCCTGCCCCCCCGTGTGCGACGCCCCTGTAATGTAACATCATGAATTCCGTTTTTAATAACTTCAACAGCAAAATCTATAATAAAGAGTGAGAACACCGAGAGGACAAGAAATAGGGATAGTTAACTTAGCACCACATCTGGCACGGGTTTTCACACTAGCATAAATGCTTTTCACACAGCGAAACAGTTTACTTTTAATTCCATTTTTAAAGTATAATAGGCCACAATAGATTTCTCTTAATAGTATCAAAACATTTTTGTTTCAAAATCAATAAATGCGACATACAATTTGCGAGTTTTAATAAACTGTTTCTGAACACAAGACAAACGTGTAAAAAGATCATTAATTGTTGAATAGCCACGTTTAAATCCTGCTTGATATTCACCGGTTAAGTTATATTTTTTTCTGCCCATGTTTGCAAACACTTATTTATAATAAAACCATACAGTTTACTGCTAACGTTACAAAGACTAATACCTCTATAATTACTAGGATTATTCACATCATCTTTCTTGTACAATAGCAAGATAACTCACTCAATCCAGCTATCTGGGTAAAGACCTTTATCAAACAACGCATTGAAAAAAGTAACAAACATTGGTGCTATGTGTTCTGCAGAAAATTTTAAAAACTCTCCACTAATAACATCAGGACTTTCAGCTTTCTTCGATTTTAAATTTCTCAGTGCTAAAATCACCTCTTCCTGTGTGATAGGTCTAACAAAAAAAACAAATCATTATTGAAAGCAGCATCTTCATAATTATAGCCGTTACCATCAAATATATCATTTTCAAGGAGAGATTTAAAATAAATAAACCAATCATTGACAGCGATTTGATTTCTAACATGTTTTGTTTTAGGAATATTATATATAGTGTCCCAGAACTCTGACATAACAGATGCAACCAAAGTTTCAATTATCATATTATTATATTGTAGCTTATTTTAATAACAAAGAACGTTTTTGTACTTTCTCCTGTGTTTACAAAATTTAAAAAAAAACGATCAGCAACATACAATGTGCGACGAAACGTTTTCAATACATTTCGTACGGTATGTCTTAGCTTCTTGCATTCATCATCAAACCAATCACGCCTTTTCTTTTTTCCATTTAAGCATACACGCTTTTTCATGCTCTCAGCAGCCTTTTAAAGAAAGACAATGCAAAATTTATGTTTGTGTCGATTACCTGGACAGTCTTTAGTTAGTTATTCATTGCTTACAGGGTCCAGCGGACTGCAAAGAGCCGAATCGGGACCACAAAATCAAGACCACAACTTGATTAAAACAGGATTCACCCCTAATCCGTATCAAAGATCTGCTGAAACAACCCTAGCGGTAACACTGAAGGCAACTCCACCAGCCGGTCAATTTACAATAAAGGCATCCCAAACAGGGGACGCTGAGGCTATACTCTAAATTATGGAACACCCGTTTACAAAAACAAAATAAAATAAAAACATCATGATAAAATATCAACAAAACACATACATAGAACAAACATGCTTACATTGCTAAATAATAATATCATAGAAAGCCCCAGTAACAATTTGGCAGAAAGCGTCCAATATTCCCAAGCTGACCCAACAGACCTCATACACAAATGAAGAGTTTTTGAAGAGTTTTCAAGAAATAAAAGGTAGATGACTGGTCTAGTGAAGAAGAAGATATTATAGTAGACTAATAGATATGAATGAGAAAGAACAAAGGAGAAAGATAGCGATATTGTGAATTTAAAGCACTAAATTTCCAGAAAGTGGGGATACTATTTATACAGACAGAATCTTTAACCATTAATTTTATATCTTGTGCCATAAAAGCTTTATTATACAGCACCATTTTTTTCTGAATTCCAAACATATTTGTTAATAAAAATAACTCATTTTGTTTTTGTTTTTTGGCGTACGCACATTATCAGCTGGAAAAACTACAGATAAGACGACAGGCAAATGTCCAAAGCCAGTTCTATCACAAACAGTCAAATTATATTTATCAAATACAACGGCAAGTAACTAATTCAGCAGACATCATAAAGTAATCAATAACACTGCAACCATTGTCACTGATGAACGTGAAGCGGGCTTCCTGGTCGCCATAACACATTCCACTTAAAATACATAAACCCAGTGCAGTGCACATACTCAACAAAGATTTGCTAAAACTATTTACCGTTGAATCTAGAGAGCGTCTACTAAGAATATCATCATCATCACTCAAAGTATCAAAAAAGTCTGAGTCAGCGGTTTCTATCTATCCTATCCTATCCCGTAACTCAAAGGTCGTTGGGACACCATAGATGATCGTTTTACCAGCGTACTCCATCTTTCTCTGTCCTCAGCAACCCTCATGGCTTCGCTCAGTGTCAAGCCAGTCCATTCTCGAATGTTGTCCTCCCAACTCTTTTTCTGTCTCCCTCTTCTTCTGTCTCCCTCTTCTTCTGTCTCCCTCTTCTTCTGTCTCCCTCTTCTTCTGCCTCCTTACACCGTGCCTTGCAGGATGGCCTTTGCATGGCCTGATGCTCTTGTGAGGTGACCATACCATGGGAGTTTCCGTTTCTTCACCACTGTGAGCATGTCATCGTGTTGTCAAATGGCTTGTTTGATGGTCTGTCGGACTTCGTTGTTGGTGAGGTGCTGGGTATAGGAAATGCCCAGAAGTCTTTTATAGAACCTCATCTCCATGCTTTGTATTCTTCGTTGTAGATCTGCTGTGAGTGTAAACGGTTACAGTCTGTGAAATATTGAAGGTACGACTATTTGATCACCAGAGATAAGGACAATATAGTCGTGGTTCAAAAGAGCCGAACCTAAAAGACAGTTTTCCAACATATTAATCCTATCACCATCATTTTCTACAGAAGAGTAACATCTTGAACCCTCAGGTGGCGCATATGCACATACAAAACATCTTTACCCAAGCCAAATAAAGATTTGCCAATGACAAACAATAGGACAAAAATAAGTGTTTACTTTGATTTCTGTGACATAAGGTAAATCACATGTTTCACAGAACAAATGACACCACCAGACAATTTTTTAGAGGGTTGACAAAAAACTTTGTAACCAAGCAGAAAATCGTCCTGTAAAAAGACACTAAAAGCTACTACCAGTCAGACAAAAATAAAAGAAAAAAATAAAGTGAAGAAAAATCTCGATCACACAACTTCGAAGCCAAACCATTAATATTCCACTTCGAAGCCAAACCATTAATATTCCAGTTCAAACAGAAAAAAGACTATATATGTAAAACTATATCTTCAATACTATCATCATCTGACAGTGCCCCAAACAACGACATTCCACTTCCTACCCCCGTTGGGGTGCCGGGGGTTTCAGTATAAATAGTATCCCCACTTTCTGGAAATTTAGTGCTTTAAATTCCCACTGTTGCTGTCTTTCTCATTTGCTCTTACTCATTCCTGCTCTGTTCTATCAATCTGCTATACTATCTTCTTCTTCGCTAGACCAGTCATCTACCTTTTTTCTTGAAAACTCTTCCGGGACAAGACTCCTTATTTGTGTGTGAGGTCTGTTGGATCAGCTTGGGAATATTGGACGCTTTCTGCCAGATGGTCAGTAGGGCTTCCTATGATGTTATTATTTAGCAATGTAGGCATTGTATATATGTGTGTTTTGTTGATAATTTATAATGATGTTTGTATTCTATTTTGTTTTTGTAAACGGGGGTTCGATAAATTAGAGTACAGCCTCAGCGTCCCCTGCGTGGGATGTCTTTATTGTAAAGTGACTGGCTGGCGCAGAGCTTTCAGTTTTACCACTAGGGTTGTTTCAGCAGATCTTTTATGCGGATCATGGGTTGTCTGGTCCTGATTTGGCTCGGAAGTCTGCTGGACCTAAAGCAATAATCATGTAATGTAATGTAACGACATTCCATGTAGGCCTAACCCTATGTTCATTGTGAGTTACTAGGTTAGAGTGCGTAGTAAACAAGTGAGCACGTGAACTACTATATCAACGTCTTGCAACCCATTCATAAACCCATTACACAATCATCATCAGTAGCACGTGAACAATATTCTGTTCAATAATTGGTTGCACACGGCTTCTGCACACTATCAAAATACATAGTACTGGGCTGTGAATGAATAGAAGAACATCCAAGTGTAGAGAAAGAGAGAGAGAGAGAGAGAGAGAGAGAGAGAGAGAGAGAGAGAGAGAGAGAGAGAGAGAGAGAGAGAGAGAACACCAATCAATGATGCGAGAGAGAGAGAGAGAGAGAGAGAGAGAGAGAGAGAGAGAGAGAGAAAGAAAGAAAGAGAGAGAGAGAGAGAGAGAGAGAGAGAGAGAGAGAGAGAGAGAGAGAGAGAGAGAGAGAGAGAGAGAGAGAACACCGATCAATGATGCGACTGGGTCTTTTATAAAGACCTCTCAAGAAAACGACAGCTTTAATTTTGTTTAAGGAAATGGTGCAATGAAGAATGGAAGAAACTAGTTCTACTGATCTGTTCAACATAAA
The DNA here is from genome assembly GCA_036898135.1 of Oncomelania hupensis. Taxonomy (NCBI): domain Eukaryota; kingdom Metazoa; phylum Mollusca; class Gastropoda; order Littorinimorpha; family Pomatiopsidae; genus Oncomelania; species Oncomelania hupensis. The sequence continues at coordinate 84,802,210 of CM072511.1, read as the reverse complement.
CGAGTTAAATGTGTTCGTCATCTCCAATCTGCATCTCTTTATTCTTTTTTTGTGTCAATCTCGTTTTAGATTGATACGATGGTCCAAACCAAAACGTGAAGAGCAAAATAGATTTCCTGTGTTAGTTTTGTTTGTTTGTTTATTTATTTGTTTTAAATTCTATTCACTAATGTCAAAACATGGACAATGCAAGAGGTACAAAAATAACTGAAAAATGTTTTTGTGTTGGGGTTGTGGCCGCGGTGGAATGCTGAATCGTTTTCCAAGTAATTAATTAATTCTGTATTTCTTTCTTTCTTTCCTTCCTTCCTTTTTTTCTTTTCTTTCTTTCTTTCTTCTTCTTCTTTCGTCTTCTTTGTCCTTCTTCTCTTTGTCGTGACCCTTTTATTGATTTCGTCTTTGATATCGTTTTTAATTATTCTTTCTATCTTTCTTTATTTTGTCCCTTTCAGTGGTGTTCCTAGGATTAGAGGGCAATAGGACAAAATGTCCTAAATCATAAAACTAATCGGACATCATGTCCTGACTACATAAAAGCAATAGGACATTCAGATTGTGAAGCGAACCGATTAATGGTGCTTCTTTAAGATCGTTGCAGAGGAAGTATGGTGTAGGTTATTTCCCTTTAAAAATGTTGAGAGTTGCGGCCCTTTTGTTGTTCGACGGAATGTACTACTCGTTTTAACGGCTTTGACACTCCAGTTTGTAAAGATGTTTCTTGCAGTGACCGCTCTAGTCATAATACTATCGGACAATGACCGCTAATTTCGCAATAGAATCGGACATTTGACGGGACACAGGTGTTTGCATTCGGTCATTTTCCAAACGAATCGGACCATGACCGATGTCCGAGGCCTCGGGACATCACTGCCTTTACATTTTTTATAATTTTCTTATATTTGTGTGTGGGAGAGGGGGGAAATGGTAGTGGGTTGGGGGTGGGTTGTTTCTGTTAATTTCTAGCAACATTGTTTCTCAATCTACGCTTTTTAATACATCGTAGCATGTTCTATTATTCATTATGTTAAAACAGTACAGACATTCTTTAACTCGGGTCTCTTTCACAGTCGTAAACATGAATAGTTTAGTTAATCGAACTTCTCTCCATTAGCTTTCTCTCTTCCACTGATTTATCTGCAAGTGTAAGCCTAATTAGATCCAGATAAATCAAAACAGACAGCAGATGTTTTCTAAAGTTTTCAAACATTTCGAAGATTTAATATTGGTATTTAGCAAATGTAATTTTCCTTTGTGGCTCGATGCATTGAATGCATGTTTGTTTATATTGCAGACTTGCATCGTCAGATCTTTCTAGTTTCAGAAAGGGTAAAAAGGGAGAAAAAAAATATACATGTCACTGTCAATTTCACTGAGTGCATGCTTTTGAAAAAAAAAATTCAGTTCTGTTCAGTTCAGTCCCGCAGCTGGACAGGCCGTTGAGGTGACATGAGGGATGCCGGCGATGAGAGTTGTCGCCGTTTCGATCTGACTGCAGCTATTATCAGGAGGCGCGGCATGTCTAGCGCCGTCCATGTTTTGACATTATCTGTCAAGCTCTTTCTTTGTCGTCCTTTGCGCCTGCTTTTTTCCATTGTTCCTTGCAGGATAGTTTTTGCAAGGGTGTGATGCCGCGTGACATGGCCAAACCACGCCAACTTTTTCCTCTTCATAATGGCAAGGAAGAGTACTTGAGGATCTGCACGTGACGTTACCACGCTTTTGACGTGGTCATTCGTCTTGCGTTCAGGCCAGACAATATGCAGCAGTCTGTGATAGCATTTACTTTCAAATGCCTGGATGCGTTTTTCCAATTTTTTCGCCACCGTACAGCAGAACGGCCAAGACCAAAGACCTGAAAAGTTTTACCTTTGTGTAGATATGAATATCTCTACACTTCCAGCCTGCCAAGATTGACATGGCCTCTTGCACGCGGAGTTTGAACTGCTCCCCTCGGGCAGTCGGTACCGCTCCAACAAATGCAAGAAGGCAAAGTACTCTCGCAGCTTTGGTCCCATGGCGGTGGGCAGTCTGAATGCTGCCTCTGGCTCCAGTGGGCGCACCGGACGTTAACACTGCCCTTCCCCCCCCCACACACGCTCTAGCTAGAGTCAACTATATAGTCAAGCTAGTGCCATTACAATATGCTAATTAAATTGTTCTGTCAGTATTTTGTATTTCAAAGTGATGCCAGATTGACATTAATGTAAATGGTTAATGTAATATTTTGATAACTTTCACAATTATACATAGTATTAATACAATTATTGGCTTTGTCTCTTAGTTATGATAGTTGTAGAAAATTGAATAGTGTTAGGACATTATTAAATAAAACTTAAGTCTATTTTATTAAAATTATTTTATTTGTCCTGGACTGTATTAGTGTACATGTGATATTGTTTTGTTGTCTTAAGATATGATAGACTGACGATGAGTGTGTGGTGGGCATAAACGCAGTGGGCGTGTGGGTGTGTATGCGGGTGTGTGCGTGAGTGTCTACGTACTTTCATTCCATGAGTAAATTCCCATCTCACAAATCATTCTCACAACAGGTTTATTTTTTTGATAATTAATTATTTATGATCTTACCCATGTAATGTGTTTTATAAAGTGAGTATATCCTTGTGGCAAACCAAATTTTCCTTTTTAATCGAATAAAGAATATATTGACTATTGACTATATACTATTCTGTAACTCCCTAATAGCTCGCTCATTTTCGCTACTTGTTTCGAACCAGCTTCCTTTTTCTTGATTAAAATTAATCCAGCATTTAAACGACAGCCTGCATCGAATTTTCTGAAGTTCACCGCAGTGCGATTATTTTGGATTACAAAAAAGGCAAACCACAAAAAAAGAACAAACATTAACTGATTAACACAGACTGGATTCTGCAGAAAAAAACAACTTTACGTCTTCTTTAACGTCTGTTTGTCATCAATTCTCTCTTCGGAGTTCCTAACATCAAAGCATCCACGAAAGGCATTCGAACAAAACAACATGTAGAAGACTGCACGTGCACTCTTGTTTACCCTTTGATGACTGGCGATACAGCCGTTAAACTGAACGTAAATTTAAAAGGAAAACACCATTGACACCGGTCGCAACGCGTAGTGTTCCCTGCTTCATTACAAGGGCTGCATTTAATGATCGGTTAATGCGCTTGAGCGATGAGATAGGTCATGTACAACGTGAGGAGTACGAGACATATTTAACTATTAATACGAAACGCTCTATGGACACTGTGTTTTGTTTTTAACCTGACCCCCAAAAAATGTATTTCAATTTTTTTTAAAAACATAATTATAGATATGCAAATATCAATGTTAACAACAAATAGCATCGTTAACACTTGTCGCACATAGAAGCGTAAAACCTGAATAACATATTAAACGGGATTTTTAGTTGTTTTATAATACAATTAATAATACAAAGGCACACTCTGAGAGTGACATTTTCCTCTAAGGTCTGGAATTCCTCCGTTGAATTAAAAAGAAAGCTATTTCAGTTAACAGTACATGGCCTACTTAACAATGTAAACTCTGAGTATGTGGGGTTACTGTTTCTAAGCTATTGTAAACACGTTGCATTTGAAAATAAAGTAATTATGTTGATTATCAAGGACATATTCAACAACGGAAACCCTCGGAGAGTTTCTTCCCTACCTCTAATAGATTGTAAACCTGAGTTGTAGATTCGTTCAACAATAAAGCTGCAATTCTAGATTTTCAGCGTGTGAGAGAAGTAAATTCGTGCTCAAAGACTATGGATATTCTCTGAACGCGGTAAGAAATCGTAAACTCGAGCTTAATATCAGATGTTGAGAAATAATCATAAAGTCGCCTTTTAAAAAGGCAATCCTTTAAAACAACAACAACAAACGGCTGCATTACTTTGTTATTTAGGTTTTAAAAAATCAATGGTCTAAAATAATAGAAACCATCATTACCAGTTTGCCAATAATAGAGCCTTCACTTTAACCATGCTGTAAACGTCAACACATCCCACACGAATCCATATAGTTAAGAATCAACCCCACAGGAAACGGCCAAACACACTAACGCGTTTCCGCTCGTTACGTCCTAAAAAGCATCCTCTCCTTCAAGAAAGAGCCATTCATCAGGACAGCCCCATCATCGTAATAGCCCAGCGCTGTTCCAAGCTGACAGCCAAAGAAAACATCAAAGTGGGAAATGGGGTTCTAACCTGGGCGGTGGTCAGCATGTTCGTCCTATAGCAATCCAACACTGCACTATGCTATGTTTTAAGATCCTGAAGATCTTGAGGAACAACCCCAACCGACCCCTTGTCCCCTCGGATGGTTATCCCCGTCTGCCATATCGCCAATGGTGGGTGTAGACGTTAAACAATCGATGTTCATTCATTCATTCCCAGCCCACATGAAAATAAATACCAAACAAAATATCACCAATGGGACAAACACCTAATAAATGAGTATGACCATTGCTACAGTACAGTCAGTGTCTGTCCTTTAAGCCATAAGGAACTTCAGGAAAGACTCAACCTAAGCGGTTGTCTCCTTTAGTATGTTGATCAAAATGAAGCTATGCGTTTACATAAATTAATCAGTTATTATTATAGAGCTTTCAGCTGAAAGAAAATCATACGTTGTTTGGCAACATGCAACAACGAAATAGAGAGATGAACATGATGATGTGGGAAAGGATAATCATAATCATCATCATCATCATCATCATCATCATCATTAGCAGCAGCAGCATCAACACACACACACACACACACACACACACACACATTTAAAACGCGCACGCGCGCTATCACATATCCATATACGCCAGGCATTAAACGAGCCAGTATGCAAGACAAGACAGACAAGACATATCCATTTATAGCTCTGATATTTAACAAATCAACGATCAAACAACCGTTTCCCCATTAATGGCGCACTTAGCATGTGCGACAAATAATATAGTGGCATTGTCGCATTCGATTTATTTAAAACAGAAACAGACAGCCCATATAAAATTCCTTCTAGTATATCAGAAAAAAAGGTCTCGGCAAGATTAAATTTCGCAAACGAAGCAAAAAAAGGTTTTGTATTTGCATGTTTAATTTTTGTTCTTACAAGAATTAAACAGCCATAATATAAAAGTCCATTCTACTCAAAATAAAATCATAAAGACGCGGAAACGTGTCGAGTTCGTAGGGAAATGAGCGTTAAGATTTCGTGTTTGACTTAATATACAATCTAAAACAGAAAATCATACAATGATTTATTTTATAAGCAAATACGTCAAAAAGAGGTAGACGCATAAAAGAAGTACACGTAGATGCATCCAAAGTTTAAGAGAAAGCAACGTGGCAAGCCATTCAAATATATTTTCACTCGCACATATAGCAGAAAATTCTGCATTTTGAAAAGTATAAATTTTTGTGACGATCTCTTTTTGTTGGCTTTATTCTAAAGAAGCAACATGAAAGCATGGAATGATGGGCCACTATCTGTATGCCAAAAATATAATCAAAAACGGTTCAGCCAACTTTGAGATAAGGCGCAAAACAATTGACATCATCAATACAATCGGTTCAGCCGTTTCGGAAACATTGAGCAATACGTGTCTAGCCAACAAAATGGCTCCAGCGACCTTGATCTTTGTGGCAGTGCTTTTATGATGGCACGGGCGGCTGGTCCCAAAACTTAGGCAATGTTCTTATGAAGATTGGTCAAATTCTGTTCAGCGGTTTTTGAGATATGGCGTGCATGCAACGACCGACCTGGACCGACAGTTAGCTCGAACGGAATTTGGCTCGTTCTGTTTCCTGATTATTTCAAAGTATTTCCAGATATCGTATGGAAATACAAATATGCAGACATAGCGAAACAACTTCTTTCTCTGTTCTTGCCTATTATTAATCAATATTATCAGTCGTGGACAATGTCAATTTCTCCTCTCAAAATTTTTCCGGATAATGTCAAGGGCACACAACATAGATCGACCCATTGTCTGCATGAAGAAGTCAAGAGTAACAGGAAACGATATCAACGATATCAAGTGGATGAATACGACAAAATTGAACTACGATACCACCGGTTTTGTCAGAAATGGCTTTTATATAATGATATTTTTTATGTGTTTGTGATATAGTGTCATGAAGAACTTCTGATCCAATTCTTGTTTTATTAGATTTATTTTGACGTTTCTGCTAGTAACTGATATAAGTTATTTTAAATATTATATTTGTTTTCTTTTGCTGCTTCATCTCACCCATTTTGTATAGAATTACCTCATTCTGTTTTACCACCTGTAAAAAAAAAGATAAAATCTAACAAAATCCCTTTTTTGACAGAGGAAACGCGACTGACAAAACAGTAACAGTGCAGTCAGGTTCTGAGATCGCAAATAGACAATACTATATTGAAGTTTTTATCTCTTTGGTCCTGATTTAGAATCAAAGAGTCCACTGCGAACCATGCGTAACTCGAAGGTCATTGGGGCACACTCATGATCGTTTAATCAGCGTACTCCATCTTTCTCTGTCCTCAGCAACCCTCATGGCTTCGCTCAGTGTCAAGCCAGTTCATTCTCGAATATTGTCCTCACACCTCTTTTTCTGTCTCCCTCTTCTTCTGCCTCCTTGCACCGTGCCTTGCATGGTCTTTGCAAGGCCTGATGTTCTGGTGACGTGGCCATACCATCGGAGTTTTCGTTTCTTCACCGCTGTGAGCATGTCATCATATTGTCCAATAGCTTGTGTCATGGTCTGTCGGACTTCGTCATAGGTGATGTGCTGGGTATAGGAAATGCCCAGAAGTCTTCTGTAGCACATCATCTCCATTCTTTGTGTTCTTGATTGTTGATCTCCTGTGAGGGTCCATGTTTCGCAAGCGTATAGGAAGATGGAGATGACAAGGGAGCGCAGCAGCCTTACCTTGGAACCCTAGACTGATGGTCATGTCTTTCCAAATGGGCTTCAACCTTGTCAGGCCAGCAGTTGTTTGTGCAATCCTAAAGGACTTCTGTGGGTACCCATTGTCCGATATAATGGCTCCTAAATAGTTGAAGCGATGCACTGTGTTGAGGGATTGGCCCTGGATTTTGATGTCCGTGTTGATGCCATTGGTGTTGTTAGTCATCAGTTTGGTCTTCTCTGCGCTTATTGCCATCCCATAAACTCTGGAGGTGGTGTCAAGCATCTGTACCAGCTGTTCAAGTTCTTGTTCCTCTTCAGCCAATCTATCATATCATCCGAAAAACGGAGTTTGGAGATTGCTCTACCCCCTATGCTGACTGTGCCTTCGTGATCTGCAAGGGCATCTGACATGATGCGCTCAAAGAAGATGCTGAAAAGTGCTGGAAAGAGTAGGCATACTTGACGCTCACCGATTGTTGTTCTGAACCAGTTTCCGATGGCGTAGTTGAGGGGGACTGTACGGGTAACGTGTCATATAGGCTTTTGATAACTTCTTGATAACTTCATTAATTTTAGGGCTGAAGTTGTACGCTCTCATGGTTGACCAAAGAGCTGCATTCCAGACTCGGTTAAACGCTTTCTTGGAGTCTTTAAACACATGATATAGATGTTGATGCTGTAGGTATTTCTCGCAGATTATTCGAAGTTGAAAATCTGGTCAGTGATACTTTGCCTGCCCTGAATTCCGGTTGTTCTTGAGCTATGATTTGTTCAGCTTGGGGATTCAACCTGTTGAGGAGGTTGGATGTTGGACCTGTTGGATAGCTGATGAGGCTGAAAGTGCGGTGATTTCACAATCCTGACGATTACCCTTTTTGGGAAGAGTGATGGCAAGCGACTTAGTCAATGGTGTAGACCACTTCCCACTCTGCCAGATCTTGTTACAGATAATGGTGACGCCATTGCAACAATTATGTATATACATGTATAGAACTATTTTGAGGACACTGATAGTCACTGAGGTACGGTCGGGTCATGCGAGTAAAATCATTCATCAGCTGAGGTACGCTATGAGATAAAAATCACTCATGTCACGATGAAGCCAAGGGGAGAATGTTCCTTTCCGAGCTAATGTAGGAGGAAGTTTCGAATTGTCATTCCTTTCTCGGGACAAATCAGAAAGGCAGTACCATAGATCTCTGTAGCCCACAATGTTCATACTTAGTGACACCGTTCTTGTCACGGTTAAATCATGCATAAAGAAGACACCGAAATATTCTTTTCGAGGAAGAGCACACAATATTGTTGTTGAGGTTTCGTGGTAAGTCAGGAATGTTACTTCTTCGTCACAAGTCTTAGGTTATTTGTAGGCTTACAAGGAAGAGTCACAAAGGTCGCAAGTCAGGCATGCTGCTTTTTCGTCAGTGGAAATAGAATAGTTGTATGTGGTTTTTTTACGACTCTGGGCGAGTCAGCTATGTTGGTTTCTAGTGACAAGAGCTAATAGCACGCTCCAATTTTCGTTAGCGTGACTGACTAGAAATGAACAAGTCGTAACGGTTCTTTGTTTTCGTGGCTCGTTATACACTAGAGCGAAAAAAATAACAAACAGTCGTGATTGTTTTGTTTTTTTCGTGACTCACAACAGTCAAACTATTTCTTTTTTTTTTCGTGACGATGTAGGGATCGGGTCTTCGTGAACTAGAAAAAAGGCTACAATCTCAGTCAGAGGTCGTGGCTAACAATGTGAATTGATTTCTCGCCGGGGTCCAATTTCCCGAGCCTGTTTCTTACCCTTCATCTCTCCTTGTCGGCCTCTCACCACAGGGAATAGATGAATCTGAACTCTCACTCAGATCAATGAGGAATAAAGGCAGGAGCATATAAAGATGGTGATGGAATAGGCTAAAGTGAGAGCTGAGAGCAGCAACGCGGCATGAGATGACAGTAGAGAGATATCTGAGTGGGTTAGCGGTACTGCGACACGAGACGTCATCCTGCTACACGAAACATACCAGACGTCTTCTTCTGGAGTTGTGCAATTACTGCCGGTGTGCTGATTCAAAGTTAAAAAAAAAGTTAGATATCAAGAGCCAAAAGCAGTTATGGAATATTTGATTTTGTTTAGAATTTGCTAATAAACAGTAAGAACACAATGAGGTACCCACCCTCTCGTTCAGTTCAAAGACAGTCGACCCTCGTGGCGCCGTGGGTTAGTCTTTGGTTTTCTATGCTGAAGGTCACGGGTTCGATCCCCGCAAGGGGCGAACATAATTATGTGACTAGGTATGAGACTATGGAGGTCACCTAGGGTTTTCTCCGGGTACTTCGGTTTCATCCCTCCCTTCAATAATGCAGTCAATCTAAAATATCTCATTTAAAGATTCGATGTCCTCTCCGTCTCATAATAGCGAACTTCCTGCTTTTCACCACATGTCTAAGTGATAGGATGTGTGTTTGTTGTGTGCGTGTGAGTGGGTGAAACATATGAGCGCGTATGTTGGAACCGATCGCCGTGCTTTAAGCCTGGTTGGTGATTTGGGAAAAGGCGCGTATATAGCATCCATATTTTATTATTATTATTATTATTATTATTATTATTATTATTATTATTATTATTATTATTATTATTATTATTATTAATATTGTTATTATTATTATTATTCACAAAACATTTGTCATGCCTCACGAAATTCTTGAAACTTAAAATGATTGGCAAAATGCGCTCTGCAAAATAAAGTAGTATATCGGATTTTGTAAAAACGTACCAGAAATGTGTGGTGGGGGGCAAAATCGTCAGGACGAAAACAAAAAGACAAGTGTTAGGATTTGAATTGGTTTAAAATTAAAGATCAATCAAGGATAAAGTCAAAGCGAGAGAGAGAGAGAGAGAGTACTGGAGTGGAATCGAAGAGACAGCTGCCAAATTTAACAAAAAGAACTGGAAGGAAGAGACAGAAAAAATTTAACATCTCTTGTCAATGATGAACAAAACAGAAATCCTTTTAGAACGTGACTCTTCATTGCACGAATGAAGCTTTTCAGAGAAAGAAAACAAAGCACCGATGACAGTTTGGATGAATAGAAATAACGAAGAAAGTAGGAATGAAATAAATCAAAAGTCAAGAACTAAGACACAAAACAGTCTGAATAACATGCATCAAATGACAAGGAGAAAAATGGAAATGGAAAATCGGGAAACTAAAAGGAATAAATAATTCAATGATGAATATTACCACTATAGGAACTTGAAGAAAACGAGAAAGAAAAAGACTCAGAACAGAACGCACACTAAATCAGGAATGAAAACGAAATGGATGAGAAATTGCCCATTCAGACTCATTGTACAATCTACCTGGTATTGAATTACATTTTTTTTGTACCCATTAATTCAAAGCAACGCTTCCCATTATTTCTCTACTAAAGACCAAACTAATTGAAATCAAAGCTACATAAAATGTTGTACTAAAGAACACACACGACGTCTATACTTCTTTTGATCTGCAAATTTACGACGATTATTTTCTATCAAAGACGTCATCTGGTACCAAACTCCGTTAATATTCAATGTCTAAATGCCGGCTGTGGCGATCTCCACTGTAATCTCCTAAAAGCGTCTCTTTACCATAGAGCGAAATTCGACAAATACCCCTTATAAAAATAATGTCTAATTCACGCTAATAAGTGTGTTTTAATATTCATACATTTTTTTCCTTTTTTGGGGGTGGGGGTGGGGGGGGATCTGATATTTGTACATTCGAATGTAAAACGTTATGTCCGAGCATTCTAAAGTTCGTCTGCTATAAGCAACAAGTAGCTTATCTACCTTATAATACAGGTATAGGCGCACAGCGTTAACAACAATCTCCAATACAGTGCTGTGAATTAGCAAGGTAAAAAAAACACGTTCTGTGCACATAGTGAAAAGTGCGCTCAATCAACGTGATTAGTGGCGAAGCGTGTAAGGGGTGGATCCTCTTGATGTTATCTACTGGGACCCCAATGATCTTTGAAGTTGTTAAATGCGCTTTTCATGGAGATTTTACTTCAATAATATGGATTAATAGACTCTTCTGTCATCATACTGTCTAATGTAAAAAAACAACAACATCAGATTAACTTTAAACAAATGACACATATCACAGTCGAGTCAATTTTTCGGGTTTGTTTTAATATTTGTGAATCTATAAATGTATTGTCCTGTTCTTATTTTATTTTTATTTATTTAATCGTTCTTATAAAGCGTTTTACTAGCTTCAGAGCCGCTCAAGGCGCTGGCCGATACTGGATCCAACTCAAGTCGCCCGAGGCACCCACTTGCGCTCATAGTCTGACCACCAGACGACTGACCACAATCCTATGCGACCGGAGAGAGGGGAGAAAGGACCTAGTGCGTACTGGGTGTATTTGTGTAGCCAGCACTCACCCGTCTAGGACATGAGCGTCTGGATCTTTAAAGTACACGCGATGGAAATTGGAATGCGTGCGTGCACAGATTAGACCTCGGTTTATACTCTCATTTATATTAAGACGCAATCTGACTGGTACATTCATCAAAGAAGTAGGAAGTGAAATTGAACAATTCAAAAAGGTTTAAGGACTTCATTAATTGTATCAAAGTATTTCACACACACATGGTTGTGTCCTTGTACTACTTCTCTATAGGGTTAAATTACCCCCATGTAGTCTGTCACCTTAAGTTATCATTTAAAATCAAAACAGACCATTTAAGCTAAAACAAACAACTAATGTGTTCCTTTATACTTATTTTAACAGGATAGTGTTGCATATTTCCCAAACATAAATAAATAAAACTCCAGCTAAAGCCATGTTCAATCGCAGTAGCATTTTAGCAAAGCTTTCGTTGCATTTAAATGTTTTAATAGTTTCCTTGTACACAGTAAATGGCGCTGCACTGCGGCCGCGTCTCTTTAGGGGAAGCCAGGAATTTCCTTTTCAGTGAGCATCTACCTAGGATTGAATAAAAACGTGTGTACCAAGTTTCAGCTCAGCTGGACCGTTAAAACCGGAGATCAACAAACAGGCAAGCACACAGATAGACACACTGAGACAGACATTCAAGCAGATAGGTAGACAGAAAGACAGACAGATTCCACTGATAACGTACGCTTTGATGTAAGAGTTAGATTAGCGACCGCCTTGATTGATTTCCCATTGGCTCAGTAAAAGTTATTAGGTATTAGAGAGAGAGAGAGAGAGAGAGAGAGAGAGAGAGAGAGAGAGAGAGAGAGAGAGAGAGAGACAACCACAGCCAACCACCATCCCTCTTCACCTCCAACCACCCTCTTTCTCTCTCACTCACTCACTCGCACTCTCTCTCCCACGCACGAACACACACACACATACACACCCACACACGCACACCCACACAAACACACACACACACACCCTACTCTTGCCCAAAACGCTCCCTTTAAGATTTTCCTGTTTTATCCTGTAATTTGTTTCATTTGGAAAGCCAGACATATTCATTTTTAATAAAAGCAAACACACTCGGACACAAAACGTGACCAGAATCGTCGTTTCCATAGAAACAATTTCAAGTGTCTTCTTCGCAAGGATTAACATTGTCGTGCTTTCTTTTCTTTTTTTTTTTAACAAAACGTGCCTGTGCTACGTGTAGGTGTATTAGCCAACAAAGTGACCTTACACTGAACCAAATTTATTCAGCTATTCTGTATTTTATTTGGAATAAAAATGGCTATAGAGCATAATATAAGAAAGAATGCATTTGAAATTAATTAAAGTGCGATTTCATCTGGAAAAAAGCTCGCACCCTTAATAACAAAAAACTTTTGCTCTCTCTCTCTCTCTCTCTCTCTCTCTCTCTCTCTCTCTCTCTCTCTCTCTCTCTCTCTCTCTCTCTCTCTCTCTCTCTCTCTCTGTTCTACTCGTCACTTGTCCCTCTTTAAGTTTTTGCTAGTCCCTTTGCCATCTATCTTCATATTATGCAGTAAATTCACTAAGAGCGCCAATTGATCAATTGTGGGAAGTAAAGTAACAACACGGCTTGCAATCAGCGACCTGGCTTTTGATGTGGCTTCCCTTAATTAAATTCGATTACAGAAAAACAGTTACGCGTTGTCTCACACAAAAACCAGCGGGTGGAATTTTGTGGTGCTTCAGTGTGTGTGCGTGTGTGTCAGTTATTGTGTGGGTGTTGGTGCGTGCATGCGTGTGTGTGTGTGTGTGTGTTCGTGCTAACCTTTCTACTGCACGAATCTTTTCTCTGCAGCGTGTTTGCTATTTCGGATTCTTGGTGGTGATGTGGGGTGTAGGGGGTAAGGGGAGAGGAGAGGAATCATTATCTTCCTCGCCAAAAAGAGTCAAGCCGCAGTCTTCTATTATTTTCCCGTGGAAAATGGACAACCGATTTCCATTAGTCCAACTAAACATGAAATAAAGCCACACGAATCCGGGATGTTATCGTGTCGTTAATCAAGAACCGGAAACCAAACACAAAACAATTCGACCAAACAGAGTATAAACTAGTGTAACACTAGACGCACACATTGTACCACGTATCTCGGATTGGATGCTAAAGCTGATGCCGACAGACTGGGGTGGTGTGTGTGTGAACTAGGTAAACGCAAATAAAGGTCCCAAACATCGTTGAAATTGCACCCGTTTAATCTGACCACAAACTATTCTGGCAGGCAAAAGTCATGGTATTAATGGTTATTAAAGAGTCCAAGATGTCTCAAACTCCTTTAAGAACGAGCTGCCTGAAATGATCCAAGTAAGAGTTTCAATTGTTCGTGGTTAACCTAATTGACATCCGAAAGTGATCTTGAAAGAGTGTTTTAACGTGAAAGGGTCGGCTTGTGAATGGAAGAGAAAGATCTAGTCCTATAAATGTGTTGTTTCGCTGTAATGAACCTTCGCTCTTCACAGGAGACAGTTGCGTGTTGGAATTATGAAACAATCCGTATGAATAATAAATGGCTGAGAGTGGAGGGCAGCTTTATCCCTCTCGAGGTTGGTGATCTATATTTTCTTTTTCTATCCTATCCTATCCTGTCCCGTAACCCGGAGGTCGTAGGGGCACCACAGATGATCGTTTAACCAGCATACTTTATCTTTCTCTGTCCTCAGCAGCCCTGATGGCTTCGCTCAGTGTCAAACCAGTCCATTCTCGAATGTTGTCCTCCCACCTCTTTTTCGGTCTCCCTCTTCTTCTACCTCCTTGCACTGTGCCCTGCATTTTCTTTTTAGTGTCTGCATTTTAAAACCAGGACTCTTCATTAAACCATGTTTGGGTCCGATGATCGCAACTTATCTATTTACTAATCAATAAACACAACTTCTTCACCTTAACGAATCTAGAGCACTACAAAATGGTTCCTAACCAGCCGAATTTAAGTGTTAAAAAATAGGTCAAGACTCTCTCATTATAAAAAAAAAAACTTTTCTAAAATTAAATCATCGATACGATGTCCTGAATTCGACTCTGGAGAATGAAAATCTCTCTCTCTCTCTCTCTCTCTCTCTCTCTCTCTCCCTCTCTCTCTCTTTCTCTCTCTCTCCTCTCTCTCTCTCTCTCTTGCTCATCCTTCTGATTCAGAAAGAGTGTTTTAATTTTTTATATTATTTTAAGATGTACAAACTCAAATACAATAAACAATTGCGCGAGCAGAAACCCATCTTTTAAAAAAAATTAAAAAAGAAACACAAAGCACACACACACACACACCCACACAGCCGAGATTACAAAGTATTATCATGACTTTCCCGAAACGACACATACGTGCTGACACTGGGTCATATTTCGTCTCCCTTTATAAGTACTTTGAAGTATTCGAACACTAACCCTAATCCTAACCCAGCCTTAATCCTAACGGATCATGAATCTGACGTCAAAACAAGTAGGTGTGTAAATACAAGTTATGAAGATGTTCACTGGTTTGTCCAGATAACACTGTGTACATGTAAGTGTGCCCACACACACACACACCCACTCACACACACACACCCACACCCCACACACACACACAATAATGCACGTTAACGAGAAATTAATGACCACTTTCGTAAAGCTAGCTCTGAGTCGGAACTGTTTTCCCCAAAATAAATAAAAAACAACAACTGATTTTATTTCTAGATTTCAGAGAAAGTAGCCACGGCTATGAAGCATTATTTATTATATTTCCGATTTTTGAAAAGATGAATGTAGCGAATATTGCAAAGCGAGAAAAATCCATGAAATTTCACTTGGATGGGAGATGTGCTGAAAAGGACATAAATCTTGAACCTTGCAAACTATTGATATACATTTGTGCTTTCTGTTCTTGTTCTTGATTTTTTTCCTGACCTTGTTCATCTTGTTCTCCTTACTCTTGTTGCGGTTGTTGTTGTTGTTCTTTTTGTTTCTTTCTTCTTCTTCTTCTTCTTCTTCTTCTTCTTCTTCTTCTTCTTCTTCTTCTTCATCCTTCTTCTTCTTCTTTTTCTTCTTCTTCTTCTTCTTCTTCTTCTTCTTCTTCTTCTTCTTCTTCTTCTTCTTCTTCTTCTTCTTCTTCTTCTTCATCCTTCTTCTTCTTCTTCTTCTTCTTCTTCTTCTTCTTCTTCTTCTTCTTCTTCTTCTTCTTCTTCTTCTTCTTCTTCTTCTTCTTCTTCATCCTTCTTCTTCTTCTTCTTCTTCTTCTTCATCCTTCTTCTTCTTCTTCTTCTTCTTCTTCTTCTTCTTCTTCTTCTTCTTCTTCTTCTTCTTCTTCTTCTTCTTCTTCTTCTTCTTCATCCTTCTTCCTCTTCTTCTTCTTCATCCTTCTTCTTCTTCTTCTTCTTCTTCTTCTTCTTCTTCTTCTTCTTCTTCTTCTTCTTCTTCTTGTTGTTGTTGTTGTTGTTGTTGTTCTTCTTCTTCTTCTTCTTCACCCTTCTTCTTCTTCTTCTTCTTCTTCTTCTTCTTCTTCTTCTTCTTCTTCTCCTCCTACTCCTCCTTCTTCTCCTCTTCTTCCTCATACGTTTGTATCTTTATTCGTGTCTTTCGTGTTCTTTTTATTGTCCTTTTTGCTTTATTCTTTATAGAAGAAGACACATTAAAAAGGGAGCGCCGGAATTGGAGACGTCAGGAACGAAGTGTAGGAAAAAAACTTTCTTGTAACAGTTGTACATTTGAAAAGATTTTTTTTTTACTTTACACATTTATTTTAAATCTAACTGAGGTGACTTATTTTATTTTATTTTATTTTATTTGAAAAGCTTGTGTGACAGACCATCACACAACCGGACAACACGATGACATGCTCACAATGTTGAAGAAACGGAAACTTCGATGGGGTGCCACGTCACCAGAGCATCAGGCCTTGCAAAGACCATCCTGCAAGGCACGGTGCAAAGAGGCAGAAGAAGAGGGAGAAAGAAAAAGAGTTGGGATGACAACATTCGAGAATGGACTGGCTTGATTCTGAGCGAAGCCATGAGGGTTGCTGAGGACAGAGAAAGATGGAGTGTGCGGGTTAAACGATCATCTGTGGTGCCCATCTGTGGGGTGTCGGATAGCGCAGTGGTTGCAGCACTCGCTACTGTGTCGCAAGTTAAGCACCGTCCAGTGCGGTTAGCACTTGGATGGGTGACGGCAAACCGTGAAGCGACAAATAACAACGCCTCCAGTTGACTCAACTGTGACTGAGTATCTACTCTCTTAAGGGTTGGGAAGGTAAAGCAGCGAGGGAGAGAGATGGGCATCACTCTCATTACGCTGGCCCAAGATAAGTGTGATCTCCAACATCACGCTCCCTTACGGCCACAAGGCTATGGGACCACCTTTACCTTTTACCTTTATCTGTGGTGCTCAAACGACCTTTGAGTTATGGGATAGGCTAGGGCAGGATAGGATTTGAGACGCTTTAAAATAAATCGGCTGGGATGATTAGAAAGTGAAAGGAGCAACACAGTAAAATTCGGAAACAAAAAGTCATTACAACTCCATAGTTAAGCGTAGCAACGTGAGCATGCCAGAAAAAAAGACGAGGTAAAAAACGAATAATGTGTGTGTGTGTGTGTGTAGGTGTGTGTGTGTGTGTGTGTGTGTGTGGGTGTGTGGGTGTGCGTGTGTGTGTGTGTGTATGTATATATATATATATATATATATATATATATATATATATATATATATATATATATATATATATATATATATATATATATATATATATATATATATATATATATATATATATATATATATATATGGGGTGTGTGTGTGTGTGTGGTTGTTTGTTGTTTGTATACATATGTGTGTGTGTGCGTGTGTGTGTTTGCGCGCTTATACGTATCTATCTATTATGGATGACGTCTGCATTGGATATCACCAATGACAGAGACAACAGATGAGGTAGCTCTACAGATATATTGTGTGATGTTGAGTGATTGTAGCAGTGGCTATCTAATTCTATAACGTAGATGACAATATCTCCGGCCCATCTGATAAAAGCATCTCCGCCTTCTCTGTGGCTAGCATGTTTCGCTTATTGATTCTGATGGAGAGTAAATTATTGTTTCTGGCGACTGCCTCCGTGCGTAGCAATCATAATGAAAGCGTCCTTGGTCACTAGCGTTAACGAGCTAGGACCGCTACCCAGACAAAAATACTACCATTAACATTCTACATTACAAAATACATTCGTCTTGTTATTTACATTAGTAATCATATTGTGATTCTGTTGCGTCTCTTTCAAAATATGATTTTTTTTACAGTTCAAAGACCTAATTTAGTTATAACTGCGATTTGAAGTTGAATGATGACTCTTTCCTGCTTATGGAGTATCTAAATTGGATTTTTTCTTTCATTGGCCATAATTCAAGAGATCAGCAACACTCGATGTTCTAGGTTGGTCCAGCTCGCACAATGAAAAATAAATACAAGAGCACTGACATTAAGCCACAAAGACAAAATTCAAAGGTATATTCGATCCAGTACGGGGTGATTCCAGTGCATTTCGCAAGTTGGTGCTTAACTTGTACTACGGAGTAAGATGTCATACATTCATATCTGACGTACCACGGTCACATTTTTCCAGATCGCATGGTGATTTGTGTTCTTCAATATTTGTAGGCGAATATTTAATCATAAAAGCCGCGGAGGATTAAAAGCATTTTACTGTACACAATGTTTGCGCTAAATGCATGATCCATAATCACCTGAAAATTAAACAATTTCACCGTGATAGCTTAGGGCTCATGATATTGAGTGTACACTGGTAAACTCATTTTTCTTGAACAACTACATTTGGACAGGGTCAGTAACAATTATTTGTGCAACAGTAACAATTATTAACTATTTACCATTGGGTTTTTTGTTCAACCTTTTTTTTTAGACATAAGTGTGGAACAGAAGAAAAAGACAGGTTTTACAAATTGCTATTGAAGCTCTATCCTTGGCTGATGTCAAGTTAAATTAATCGCACAGTCTCATTTCGTTGGCCGATAAATATTTGCTCATTGATAAAATGTTGAGAGAATGATGTTCATACAAGGGACATAGTTCTATCATTAAATTGACCAGTTTTGTAAGTTTGTATGTTCATGTTTGTGTGTATGTGTGTGTGTGAATGTGTGTATGTATGAAAATGTGTCGAAGAGAGAGTGGTGCGGATTGTGTGGGAGTGCACGTGTGTGTAGGAAGAGAGAAAAAGAGAGCGGGAGAGAGTGTGTGTGCTTGTCTGTGTGCGTGTGCATTTTACTATTTGGGATTCCATAATAATGATTTTTTGTTTATGATTCTCCTATACCAAGCCTAAAGTGGTTACCCCAGCTATAGGGACTATGAGCCCATTCAACAAAAGAAAGAACAATGGAACACTTTAAATTCAATCCCACGAAGCACCTAAATGTATGCACATTCTTGCTGGAAGGTGTGATACAAATGATTAATAAACATTTAAATGAAACTGAAGAAGAAGAATGATGATGATGATGATGATGATGATGATGATGATGATGATGATGATGATGATGATGATGATGATGATGATGATGATGATGATGATGATGATGAACAAGAACAAGAACACGAACAAGAAGTGACACAACAATAGCAACAACAACAAACCGATAACATATCTGTCTTGCATTTAGGAGATTGTTGCAAGACCACGTCCGATTTTTTAATTGAGCATAAAACGTAGTTTTTAATTATTAGAACAATATTGGGTGGTAAATAATTCCCACATTCTGCGAAACGTTAACGTAAAATGGATTGAAATCGACAAGTGAACACATTCAGCAAGAACAAAACAAAACAACAACACAAATAGTGCTGCTGCCACTCAAATGAGGGTTGACAAACAAAGACCTTTAAACAAAAACTGTTCTCTAATCCATCTCGTTCTGCCAACGCCTGTCTGCTCGCCTGTCTAGCATGTTCGTGTGTTAAAAACTGAGTTTCAAAAGTGGAAAAGAAGGAAAGAGTGGAGGGTCGTTGAGTGAGAGAAGGAGGAAAATCGTAATGACAGAGAAGACGAGTGTGCAGTGCCTCCTATAGGGTTCTTTAAAACGAAAAAATGTTGATTTCATAATCAGGAATAATCACAATCTGGTTATAGATCAAACGGTAAAACAATCTCATCATTGTTTTCAACGGAGAGAATAGCATTAACAACAATCATAATTTCTTCTAAATTACAATTTAGGACTAGAGCTTGCCATGGGGAGATATTTCATTAACGCTTCAATCCAGCACACAAAAAACATAGCACACATTACAACTTTATCTGTGTGTGGAAACTACAGCTTTACAGTCAGTTAGTACGCGTCTTTCTTCCTGCCTTGTATTAAGGACAAAGCATGAGACAATAATATTTCATCCTAGCATTAAATGTAACACGTTTAGATCGCATAGATATATGCGTGGTCTGGTAGCACACTTTGTTAGGGAGCTGGTTTTCTAAGCCGAAGGTCGCGGATTCGAACCTCTCATGGGACGAACGTTCGTGACTTAGGTACGAGAACTTTCATGATAGCGAGGGGTTTTTACGGGTAAGTTTCCTTCTTCTCTTCAATAATACTACTGGACTCAGCCAATCTTAATTAAAAAAAAACCAACAACTCTTCAGAGTTCGATTTAAAGAAAAGCGAGTGGTATTATTATTGTTATTATTATTATTATTATTATTATTATTATTATTATTATTATTATTATTATTATTATTATTATTATTATCATCATCATTATTATTATTATAATTATTATTATTATTATTATTATTATTATTATTATTATTATTATTATTAAGCCTTTTAAATATGGAAAATTACAGACAATAACATCGCAAACAGTGGGTATCGTCTTGGGACATCCTGCTAATACAAACAGCGCTTAACAGCTGACAAAGATAATGAACTTCTAAAGCAACCATTTTTTTAAAACTTCGTTTGGTTTAAAACACATTTGATTATGTGTATCTTAATGTCGAAATGTATAATTATAAAACACATAAACGCAAAATATAACATCTAAAAACAAACCTTCTATATTATAAAAACATCGAAAACAGTTAAGCTGATTCTCGATCACGATTCGATTCAGCAAAAAGCGTGCAATAATTAATTAAAGACTGGAAGGCAAAGACAAAGAAGAGCAAACTAAAACAAACAAGCAGCGTGATAGAAAAGATTAAAATTAAGACTTCAAGACACGCTATTCAACTTTTTTTTTTAATCCCAATGTATCTGTAATTATTAAACGACTGCAAGGCATGATACTCAAAGACTGTTTCCCCAAAAGACATTATTTGACAAACCCTACAAAAGCGGCGATTCATAAAAAACAACAGCAACAAATATTGATCTTTACTTTAAAAGGAACTGATAATGACAGTGCCCAGAGCGTGAACAATTATCGACCACGAAAGTTACAATGAGGACAGCACACAAATACCGCTGGGTCTGGGATTAAAAATGCCTCATTAAAAAGGAATAGAATGAAAAGGCCTCATTTGAACAGTATAGAATCACGACAAGAAAAAAAAATATTACTTCAACATTAAGGATTATATATTATAAAAAAAATTGCAACGTTAGTCAAAAATGGTATAAAATTTGAGAGACAAAGAAGAAAACAAAATTAAATTCATGAGAAACCGACTTATAAACCATTGGAATTCTTTCCCATCTCCTTCTCTCCTCTTTTCCCCTCCCCTTCCAGTCCAAATCTACACCTAGGTTGACCAAACCAATATAACTATTCCCGTTCACGTTCATACAGTACATGCACAAATCAAGCAAGCTCACAATAACATATAAGTTTTTAATGAACCAAAATTGTCAATCAAGTTATAATTGGCCCACACCATGGACCCAGTCGCTTGTAACCACTCTTCCTAAAAAAAACGTAACCTTCGGCAGTGTGAAAATTACCGCACCATCAGCCTCATCAGCCATCCAAGCAAGGTCCTCCTGAAAATAATACTCAACAGGTTGAAACCCCAAGCTGAACAAATCATAGCTAAAGAACAAGCAGGATTCAGGGCAGGACAAAGTACCACTGAACAGATTTTTTACCTCAGAATAATCTGCGAGGAATACCTACAGCATCAACTATATAATGTGTTTGTAGATTTTAAACAAGCGTTTGACTGAGCATGGCATGCAGCTCTGTGGGCAACCATGAGAGTGTACAACATCAGCTCTAAAATTATTGAAGTCATCAAAAGCCTGTATGACAAGGCTACTAGTGCAGTCCTCCACAACAGCGCCATCGGGAACTGGTTCAGAATAATAATCGGTGTGCGTCAAGGATGCCTACCCTCTCCAACACTCTTCAACATCTTCCTACAGCGCATCATGTCATATGTCCTTGAAGATCACGAAGGCACAGTCAGCATAGGCGGTAGAACAATCTTAAATCTCCACTTAGCGGAAAACACTGATAGATTGGCTGGAGTGGAACAAGAACTTGAACAGCTGGTACAGAGGCTTGACACCACCCCCAGAGCTTATGGAAAGGAAATAAGAGCAGAGAAGATCAAAATGATGACCAACAATACCAATGGCATCCACACGGACATCAAAGTCCAAGGCCAATCCCTCAACACAATGCATAGCTTCAAATATTTAGGAGCCATTGTATCAGACAACGGGTACCGACAGGAAGTCATCTCCAGGATCGCATAAACAACTGCGACCCTGGCAATGTTGAAGCCCATTTGGAAAGACAGGACGGGACCACCAGTCTACATTCCAAGTTAAGGCTGCTGCGCTCCCTTGTCATCTCCGTCTTCCTATACGCTTGCGAAACATGGACCCTCACAGCAGATCTACAACGAAGAATACAAAGCATGGAGATGAGGTGCTACAGAAGACTTCTGGGCATTTCCTATACCTAGCACATCACCAACAACGAAGTCCGACAGACCAGTACACAAGCCATAGGACAATACGATGACATGCTCACAGTGTTGAAGAAACGGAAACTCCGATGGTATGGCCACGTCACCAGAGCATCATGCCTTGCAAAGACTATCCTGCAAGGCACGGTGCAAGGAGGCAGAAGAACAGGGAGACAGGAAAAGAGTTGGGAGGACAACATTCGAGAATTGATTGGCTTTACACTGAGCGAGGCCATGAGGGTTGCTGAGGACAGAAAGATGGAGTAAACGGGTTAAACGATCATCTGTGGTGCCTCAATGATCTTCGAGTTACGGGATAGGATAGGATAGGATAGGAAACTGTCAAAACGGACTAATTAAACAGACATTTTTTTTAAGTCACAGACGGACGACAGGAAACAACGCGCAAAACAATTGGTATACATGTAAGAATGAAGCAATTAGAAATCATGAAATACCTACAAAACAAGATAAATTGAATATTACAATGAGTGTAACACCCAAACAAAAAAGTCTGAGAAGGGCAAGACAAGGCTTATCAGACAGGAACAATAATGTACTAAACATGGATGAAATGTGTAATGTGAAAATGTGAAAAGATTGTATTTAAAACTGATACTGGATCTTCTGTATTTAAAACTGACATTGGATCTTCTATATTTCAAATTGATATTGCATCTTTTGTATTTCAAACTGATAGTGGATCTTCAAGTTGTGAAAGAATTCTTTGCTATAATTACCGTAATAGGATACAAAATACAATTTCCTCTAGAGCCCAAATAACTAATCCACAATAGGAAATTGACTTCTCAACTTGCCCTTTGCGAGACTGCGGTACCTGAAACCAAATCTTGACACTATAACCAACACAGCCCTCAGGTTCTTTACACGTACAGAACCTGGGCAGTGGGCGGTGAAAGGAATCTAGCACGAAAGGACTTGTAAGTCTTGTTGAGCACAAGTTCTCAAGAAGTGTTTGTGAAAGAGGGTGGATGGAGAGAGTGAGAACCAGGACGGGAAGTCTCCTGGGGCCTCGCCAAACATAACGAGATTTCCAGAGAACCACTTGGCGGAAGTGATGATTATGGACAAAATGGCTCCTTCACCCTAATCGCCTTGACCTGGGAGACCCTCTCAGTGAAAGCTGATAAAGAACTACCGTTAGAACCTTAGAAAAGATACATCGGGCCTGTGCATGAAATCATACACTACTCTTTCGCGTTGACTATATACGAGTACTAATACAGGATTAAGAGTTGTAGATTTGATCAGAAGATTACCTCCACTTCCTCCTTACCACTGATTGCTAGAACTGAACTGTTTTACCGCGCTTTTCAAGCTCACAAAAGTGCTCTTAAAGGCGCTATCTGCATTATAATTATGAAAAACAAAAATAATAAGTTTAGATTTGATAATATTCCACCCGGTACTCGCATCCTCTTTCACACCATCTACATTGTATGCTAAAACAGAAATAAATCTAAACATACAAAGAAAATAATAATTTAAAAAACCCAAAGTTTCTTATGCCGAAAAAAGAGATGTTGAGATTTTATTAAGAATCCATTTCACGGCCCACACAATATTAATATAGTCAAATGAGACAGAAATTTGATCATAAGAACCGATTTGCTCTCACAACCTCTGCATTCTTTGGTAATCCTAAATCAGATCTGATTACTATTTTTTTAAATTAAAATTTTTAGAAGTAATAAAAAAATAAAATCACACACACAAGAAATAAATAGTATGTTTTGGAAATCGTTTTCCTTATCACAAACAACTGCTTTATCCTTGTCCAAGACAAACATCCCTTACTCCACCCTTCCTCCCCACCCCACCCCATCCCCACTTTCCCGCCTATCAGTTCCAGACGAACCTTTTTCTACGTCCAAACCAAACATTTTCTCCCCTGCAAAGCAAACGTTTTCCACCGCCACACAAAACAAAGCAATTAATACCCGGACAAACATCCATTTAAAAGCCAACGAATGATTATAACATAATGCTTTTATCTCAATCATTAAGGATCAATCGTCAAATGACAAATAACAGCAAAGAAGAACTGACGACGTTTAATTACCCTACGGTAAATTAATTGAAGATTTTTTTGTTTTAACAACCAGCAAGCCTTCTTCTTTTTGATTTCCTTCGCATTGCTATAAAATTCTGCAGACAAATATTTTCCCTACCGCACACGATCCCACATGCGGGAAGTTTCGAGAGGACGTGTAATTGTGCTGCAGGCTAAGAGTGTTGAATGCTCATTGATAACAAGATTTCTAAGAATGAGGCTGATGGCATTGCCATTTTCTAAGAATGACTGATTGGTCTATGAAATCAGCTCAGAACCCCAAACTTCCGCCTCAGATACATTGTTTAAGTATAAAAGAGAAAAAAAGCTAAAATTGATTTTATTTTTGAAATGTTAGAATGACTGCATACAAATATTATTATTGAAACGAGGGAGGAAACCGCAATTCCTGGAAAAAACCCTGACCTAAATAGTTTCTTACCTAATTCTATAAGTTAGCCCCTTGCGGGATTCGAACCCGCGACCTTCGGCATAGGAAACAGGCGACTAACCGTCTGCACCACCAGGCCACACAAACACACACACAAACACACACACACACACACACACACACACACACACACACACAAACATATATACACGCGCCGGCGCGCACTCAAGCACTTGCCATTAAGGAGGGCGGGAGTGGCTTGGGCAACCAACAATCGAATAAGGATTAGGACAGGGTGTGAAAAAAGAAACAGAAAAAGAACAGCATCTTGTGTCCAGGCCATTATTTTGCGCTTGAATAAGCCAACGGTGTGCCAGACTCCATTTCTCTCTCGGGACAGACTAGCAGACAGCACAAGGTCTGCGATCTATGAACGCCTGATAGACGGTGGCCACAAGTGGCTTTCAATTTACACACCAGCTA
Organism: Oncomelania hupensis; assembly: GCA_036898135.1. Taxonomy (NCBI): domain Eukaryota; kingdom Metazoa; phylum Mollusca; class Gastropoda; order Littorinimorpha; family Pomatiopsidae; genus Oncomelania; species Oncomelania hupensis. Next base: position 84,777,029 of record CM072511.1, on the reverse strand, counting down.
AGCCAGACTATACTAACAACGGAATCAAATCAGAATGAATTATGAAATAAAAACATCACAGTTAAAAACAAGTGCTGGATCCTAAGGGGTGCAGAGATCCCTCGCGTTCTACTTCTCACACACACACACACACACCCACACACACACACACACACACACGCACACACACCCACCCACACACACACACACACACACACACAAATACGCCACTGATACGTCACATGATGACTTCTTACAATATGCATACTTTTTCGTCATCTGGTTGGGTTCAATATTTCATAACTAAATTCCAAGTTTCAAAGAAATCCGTCCATTAGTTTCTGAGGAAAGTGTGCATATGTCACCGCCGGATGGATGGATAAAGCAATAGCTCCGGAGCTGAGCTTAAAACTCGGGAATTAACAATGTGTAAGCTGTGCGGAGTGGACACATTCCGCGGCAGAACATGTCCCCACGTTCGTTTATATTTTTCTGTTTTTAAGTTCTGAAGACAAAAAGCACCCGTAAAATATTAATGCTATGATCTCCTTAGGCACAGACGTCCATCATATACGCAGAGACTACGAGGAAGTATTTCACAGAATGAAGAATATTGGGGAAAATCAATGAGCTATAAGGCCAGGAACACAGCACACAAACTCATATAACACATGCCAAGAGTAAAAGCCCAGGCTTACTTTTTACAACAATCCCTTTGTCAGTTCTTGGATAGATTTACAACGACGGGCACCACAACAACGACAACGACGAATGGAATGCTCTTTGCTGCTGATGCTCTTCCTCCTCCTCCTCCTCCTTTTTATTCTTCTTCTTCTCATCCTTCCTGCTGCTACTGCTGCTGCTGCTCCTCCTCCTCCTACTATTACTACTACTATCTCAAACACGCACTAAAGAAAATGAATAATAGGATACACAACATAGGAACACAAAATTCAATCAACTAAAAGGGCAAGAACGGAGAACAGAAAACTAATAGGTCGATGTGATGAGAAGGAATCAGCTCTAGCACAAAACGGCTAAATGTCAAGCCAAACTTGAGAAGGATCCAAAACAAATTGCATTTGAGACTGAAAACGGGACAACATCTATTTCAGAGAAAAGCGTCGTCCTGGCTGAGAAACTGACTTTTGAATGCTGCTGGAGGGCTGATGATAACGATGATGAGGCCACTACTACTACTACTACTACTACTGCTACTGCTACTACTACTACCACTACTACTATTGTAACTACTACTACTACTACTACTACTACTACTACTACTACTACTACTACTACTACTACTACTACTACTAATAATAATAATAATAATAATAATAATAATAACTACTACTATGGCCTACGCTATAAGCAGGTCTTTTGGTAAGTATGCGCATTAAAAAAAAATATTTTGTCGTGCATATTCGGGCTTTGATTACTCAGCATGTGAGATGTTCCACGTCGCAGAAAGCGTGGCAGAGTATCTGCGCACGAAGGTTTGCTCAACGTTTAGTATAGAAGCTAGGGCACACAGTCCACTTGCTTGCGGCGGCTCTGATAATCAGTGTAAGATCACTCAATGTCATGCTTAACTGAACGAAAACGCAGCAAAGTGGTCAAGGGAAAACGTAACATCCAAAACGGCCAGCGTCTGTGTCCTTCTGATTTATTTAATGTCCGCTTCTGCTTTCAACTTCGCTTATAATCTTTCTTCGCAGTTCTGCATAGTAACCAAGACACACAAACAAACAAACGTTTGTATGAATGCCCCACAAGAAAACTACTGAATTAACGTTCAAGCAAGTTTAAAGGCGTCACAGAGGATGTTTGGAAAATGAAAGGAGCGTTAAATTTAAAAGGTGCAGTTTCAACCAACCAATTACCAGAGAGAGAGAAAGAGAGAGAGAGCGAGAGAGAGAGAGAGAGAGAGAGAGAGAGAGAGAGAGAGAGAGAGAGAGAGAGAGAGAGAGAGAAGAACATGCACATTGATTATGAAGTTTAACATCCACACCCACCGTTGGCGACCTATGACAGACGGGGATAGTTATCCGAGAGAAGCGAGTGTAGGGACCTAAATCAACACTAAATCACCAAAGCAACCATACTGCCTAGATCGCCAATGAAAATATTTCCACTTTTTTCCTTGCCCACCACGGGATTCGAACCTGGGTCATCAGCGTGCTGGGCGAATGCTGTACCACTAAACTCCGCGATGGGGAGAGAGAAAGAGAGAGAGTGAGTGAGTGAGTGAGAGAGAGAGAGAGAGAGAGAGAGAGAGAGAGAGAGAGAGAGAGAGAGAGAGAGAGAACAGTAACAAAAACAAGAACGAAAACAAGAACAAGAACATAAGTTTAGATGCTAGGCTAAAAGAAATGCCACAAACAATTTCAGAATACAACAGACTCACATTTAGCGAGTAATAGCCTACTACAAAATACTACTCACTTTTTTCAATCTCATTCAGAACAACAATGGGCAGGAAAACCTAATCCACCGTAAGTGTCATGTGTCGGCGTGAATGTTCCAATTCCCTGAAACACCGTTGAGAACAAAATTATGAATTTAATTTTAAAGGCACGCCACTGCACGCAATGATATACATCGCGGGATTCCATTTTCTACTACAGAACATTATTTTCATGAACACACACAACACACAAACACAAACATACACACCCACACACGCACACACACACAGTACTAGCTTCCTGAATCAACCAGTTCAGTCTTCAAGCGGGAACTACGAATACAGAAAATTCAGAATCTCATCTCCCAGTAAGACTACAAAGTATTTTTTCCGATGTCATTAATGCTGCCGACAACACTGTGACAATAATGGATTTTTTTCTGACCTTTCTCCATCAAATCAATGTCGGTACGATATTGGCGACACTTGTTTTTTTCTTTCTTTTTTTTCAAACTAGCACGTAATCTAACTATAGTCACAGAAAACTCCATATTGTATAATAAGAAGTTCACGATTTTTAACGCGGTTTTATATTGCATACTAGCAAATAAACCAAGATAAGTGTATTTAGAAAAGAATGTACTGTGCCGTAGAGAACTTTCAACTTGTATGAATCGAAGCCAATAAAAATTATATACATTTAAGGGTTGCATTAAAAAAAATTCTGTTATTTTTTAAAAATCTAAACTAATCCGACGTATTTAAACGATACTGTACGAATTTCGACAAACTTTAAAAATGTTTTTCCCTTTCAAACGAATTTTTTTCTACCAAGGTATGACTTCAAGGGCTGTGCCGAGAAACAAAAGTATCATTCGAACAAACATCCGTTTTTCATGAAGGCGGCGCTACATCAAAACAGACGTATTGCTTTACATTGCTGCGGGGTATACATCTAGCTAGCAAATGTATTGACTTGCATGGTTTTTGTATTTCCGGACTTATCTGCAAATGTTTTGAAACAGTCTAACATCAGAACGAGCCAAATGTCAGTCGGTCTTTTGGTCTGTCTGTGTGTTTGTCGGTCCGTTGGAATATATATGTCAGGAACCATTGAACGGATTTCTACTATACTTCATAGTAACATTACGTAAGAGGCCTGTCTCCCGTGACATCAGATTTGCTCTAACGCAAAGGTCAAGGTCATTGGGGTCATTTTGTTGCATAACACGTTTGGTTCACTATCTCAAAAAACGGCAAGCGATTTTGTTGAGATTTAGTATCCAGGTTCTTAAAATCATGGGCCATCCTTCTGTAACAATCTGGTTGTCGGTCACTCCGAATTTGACCTTTTCTTCAAAACACACTTTTGGGCTTATTTCAAGAATAACTGAACCAAAAGTCATCATTTTTATTCTGCGCATAATTACTGATAAACATGTAAGATCCATGGTATTTATACTTTGTTAAAGGTCAAGGTCGTTGTTTCACTATTTTCTAAAACACGCTTTGCGCTGTATCTCAAAAGTGAATTATCTGATTGTTATCATTTTTAGCTTGCAGACAGTTCAGATCGTGGCCTATCATTTCATGTTTTCGTTTTGCTTCCTTAGGATAAAGACGAGTTACAGTATTCCTAAGAAACTTTGCACTTGTGACAATGCTTATTTTATCGGCTATATATGTGAGTGTGGAAATACAAGTAAAAGACTTGCCACCTTGTTTAAATTGGAACTGTTTTTATTTTATTTTATGAATGAAGCAATGTTTAAATTCGAGCAGTTCATTTATTTGAAAAATTGAGCATCCGTTATTTGGAGCTCCACGAGCATACACGGGACTATTCGTTTAATTCCTCATCCTCCTCCTTATCATCATCATCATCGTCGTCATCATCATCATCGTCATTGTCATCGTCATCATCATCATAATTATCATCATCATTATCATAATCATTATCATCATCATCATCATCGCGCCTCTACTCCCAGGCTCGATGACACAGAGATGATTTATTATTTTTGCGAACTGCTCGAGGGTCAAATGCCAGATCGATAAAACATTACATTTCAGTAGTCTTATTATTTTCGCTGAATTTTTCTTACCTCCAGTTCTGAGTCAACGCTATGCAGACACTAATGACTTTTCTTTTTATTGTATCTGCTGTTTACATTTTTCCTCACTCAGTCACCACCACCGTCTCCCATTTCATTTACTCTCCCTCCCCCTATTCCTCACCATTTCAATCTTGTATCCTCAATGTTCACACTTTTGCTGCTCACTTGCCTTTACTTTCCCATACGAACTCCCTCTTCAACCCTCACAACCCCGTCTCCCACGCTCCTTCTCCCCAACCCCAACCTCATTCTGGCCAATGTTTGAATTCAATATATTAGACGGTTCCAGTAAGACCTCACTTCACGACCACAGCCTTCACCATTTTCGTGGAAAACAATGTGACCATGCAGTCATGCCAACAATTTAAACAAACCTCATGATGTGAAAAAACAATAGCGAAACGTTCTAGAATGGACAGGAATAAATTACTACAAGCACAAATATACAACATAATTTCATATTTTTCCTATTTCATATTTAAACCAAGCTATTTTTGTGTGTGCATTTTTTTTAAAACTATACCTACGCAACATGCATGACAGTAACTCATTCAACGTTTTATTTATGGAAACCTCAAAGCGTCTCTTCCGGTTAGTAGCACTGATATGTTTGGGGTTCTCTTAAGGCCTCGAATGAATATTTAATGACCCTACCGCATCATAGTCGCTATCTCCTGCTGGGTGGATGAATTTAAACTCGACCTCTAAGAGCACTACACACCGGAACCTAAGATTTTTAATGGGAAATCCATAAGTGGCGCTGCCAGCAAGCCGCACAGAGATAGATATCTTGCACCTTATTCAGAGCCAATCACAATGTGTTTTCATTTCAAAACTCTTAAACTTAAACCCCTTAGTCTAGATGACAAATAGAAAAGGGTGGGGAGGAGGTGGAGGGAAGGGAAGCAACAACTCTTCACAACAAATGTGTTAAATGCGATATCTTTTTCTTCTTCATCATCATCATCATCATCATATTCTTCTTCATCTTCTACTACTTCTTTAAAAACATACGTGCGTCATAAATAAGTTTTATATCTTGTTATGGAAAGCTGTGTTTTTGTTATGTAAATCTATGTTTGTAACAATGTGTAGAAATACAGAATGATCAGGTTATTTTATTCTTAATATCAATGTAAAAAAGGTATTATAGCAATACGATCATTTCGAATGTCGGGTCTCTCTTGTAATGAGCTCCGTGTAATACGAAAGCAAACGTTTGGTAATGAAGCAGCTACATGTTCGAATCGATGTATTTGCATGATCTGGATTTATTTATGCAACTCCAGGGTCTCGAGCCGTCTGTTCACGACTTCCAGGATCGATACGTCGGTGCAGTAAAACAACTAGTTGCTCTGCTATGAGAAAGAAATAAGTACCAGGTATAAACCATGTTCCTGGAGTGTATCATGTCAGGTGCCCTTGCAGATCACGAAGGTGCCAGCATAGGGGAGGGGAGCAATCGCAAACCATCGTTTTGCGGATGGCATTGATAGATTGGCTGGGGAGGAACAACAACTTGACCAGCTGGTACAGAGGTTTGATACCACCTCCAAAACCTTTGGAATGGAAATAAGTGCAGAGAAGACCACAATTATGACCAACAACACCAATGGCATAAACTATCCTATCCTATCCTATCCCGTAACTCGAAGATCGTTGGGGCACCATTGTTTCCGTTTCTTCACTACTGTGAGCATGTCATCGTGTTGTCCAATGGCTTGTGTGATGGTCTGTCGGACTTCGTTGTTGGTGATGTGCTGGGTATAGGAAATGCCAAGGAGTCTTCCGTTTCTTTACCATTGTGAGCATGTTATCGTGTTGTCCAATGGCATGTTTGATGGTCTGTCAGACTTCGTTGTTGGTGGTGTGCTGGGTATAACAAATGCCCAGAAGTCTTCTGTAGCACCTCACCTCCATGCTTTGTATTCATGGAAAGGCATCAACACGGACATCAAAGTCCAAGGCCAATCCCTAAACACGGTGCATATTTTCAAACTTTCAAGAGCCATTGTATCAGACAATGGGTCCCGACAGGAAGTCATCTCCAGGATCGCACAAACACTTGCTGCCCTGATAAGGTTGAAGCCCATTTGGAACGACAGGACTATCAGTCTACACTCCAAGGTAAGGCTGCTGCGCTCCCTTCTCATCTCCATCTTCCTAAACACAACTACTTGCAAAACATGGACCTTCACATCAGACCTACAACGAAGAATACAAAGCATGGAGATGAGGTGCTACAGAAGACTGTTGGGCATTTCCTATACCCAGCACATCAACAACGAAGTCCGAAAGACCGCCACACAAGCCATTGGACAACACGATAACATGCCCACAGTGGTGAAAAAACGGAAACTCCGATGGTATGGCCAAGGCACCAGAGCATCAGGCCTTACAAAGACCATCCTGCAAGGAACGGTGCAACGAGGCAGAAGAAGAGGGAGACCAAAAAAGAGGTGGGAGAACAACATTTGAGAATGGACTGGCTTGACACTGAGCGAAGCCATGAGGATAACTGAGGACAAAGAAAGATGGAGTACGCTGCGCTGTTTAAACGATCATCTGTGGTGCCCCAATGACTTTCGAGATACGAGATAGGATATGATAGAATAGGATAAACCATGCACTCAACGCGTCGCTTATATGTCGTGGTGCAAAAAATCAAGGCAGCGGGATACGCTCTAAATAGAAACGAAGGGGTACATGCATGAACGTAGCCATCAGCGCTATTTATTTTTTTTTTTTTTTTTATATGGGCGCTAAGGTGGCTCAATGGTCCGTGCCATTACACGGTAGGCAAACGTTTGGCTCTTACAGTGCAATCAATCCATAAACTGTAGTAATAATAAAACTAGCTAAGGATAGGGATAAACAAATAATAGGACTATGAAACAAATGAAATACAAGTAGTACACCGCTGGCTTGCGCTCGCCATATGCTTACACAATTCATTCCTGATCCGACTTCAAGATTAGTAGACAGTATCTAGAATGATCGCACCAAGCACGGCAACAAAAGGTTTTGGATAAAAGCTACAAACAAAAATATTAACTTTGTGTAACCCGCGTTGTTTGCATGATTATTAAATCACAGCAACTACATATGCTTTGACAAACGCAAAGGAAAATAAATTTATGAACTTTCCTAGTAAACTACAATGTTCTACTTTCAATGACTATAAACCGTTTCGTTCGTTTAATATGAAACAAGAGCCATATGAATTTAAAACTACTTGACATATCAGTTATGCGGATTTTGTTTCAAAATCAGCAGAACACCAGAAATGGAAGCACATAGAAAAAAAAACAAAAGACCTTTTCTTTTTGTTGACAAAAGAGCACATAAATACACCCTCACCCATACATGTACACTCACTTACACAAACACTTAAATAACACCGTGACACACACACAAACCCACACACACACATACAAACACACACACACCTTCACGCACACACACACACACACACAAACAAACACTTGTAAGCTCAAACCCATTCCGAAAGGAAATGGCGAAAAAAAACGTTCAGCCAGAAATTTCAATTGACATAGATAGCTCTCGTCGCGCATATTATAATGATTGGAAACGGGCATAAAAGAGCATTCTGATGAGATAAACACTTTCAAAGAAACCTACAACATGTCTCCAAAGTTTGTGAAACCCTGAAACCTTTAATATACACCCTTCTTTTTGTTCTTGTTCACATATGGAGAGGGAGAGGAAGATGGGGATGGATAGAGAGGAAAGGTAGGAGGGAAAGTGTATATATGAAATGGGAATGGAAAGAGTGAGCGAGAACAAATCCTGCCTAACATTCGAAGACACTGACTAAAAGCCAAACATTTCATCTGCCACAAGAACAATAAAACGGCACACGTCATGCGTTTTCTTCTTTTTCTTTATCTTCTTCTTTTTCGCCATCTTCTTCTTCTCCTTCTCTCTATTCCATTTGAAATAAATCTAGATTAAAAATTCTAAAGTCTTGCTAGACCTGACCTTCGCTACAGTTAATCGCACGACCTATTTCAAGCACAATAGGCGAGACGCAACAAAAAACACAAAAATGAAGAAAATTAGGTAATTTGGCCCAGCAGCTTTGAAAAATAAATAATTCATTTTGCTTGCACAGCGAGATCTATGGATTTTGGTCGTGAAAGACTTCTATTAACAAAATTAAAAACACCACCCATTCATTGCTAATTTGCTATATTTCATTGTCACCTCTCCTCGAAAAGGAGGTTAAAATAAATTAAAGATATTTTGCAAGATATAACAGAAATCAAAGCTGTTCTGCAAGTCCTACTTTAAAAGACCTCAAAACGTTTTTGCCTGCTCTATCTCGTTTTCGTGAAAGAAAGGGTAGACAACGCAATAAGTGATCGACCTGTCTCCACAGAGAATTGCAATTTTGTAAATGACTCTTTCGTGCCATGTAGTCTACCACAGTGCCGCGTAATTCATGTAAAATGTATGCTTGGCGGGTATGCTCGAAAGTTGAAAAAAAAAACAACTTGTTGGATGCTAGATAATGTGACTATAAAATCGCAAATTGAATTGCTGGACATAGGAGGCGATGATTCGCGTGTTCATTCACCCACATGTCCGTCAGTAAATGCATATTAAAGTTTGAATTGTTGTATGTATGATTTAAATGCAGCTGACAATAAAAACGTGTATTCTCTTAGTGTGCAAGTAATAAGTTCAATCAATTAGTATAATAAAAGACTGAGGAGTGTTTCAGGGGAACACAGTTTTGGAACATTAAAAAGTTACAACGGAAATACAACAAAGTTATTTAAGGCTAACACTTTGATTGTTTAGGTCATAAATCATGAACAACAACACGCAACGAAGAATATAATTTCTTCGTTGTTGTTTTATTTTACACTGAATATTTATAACTGAGAAAAAAAACTGTTTTCGCTCGCCTTTTTACCACATAAAAAATGAATGAAATAAAGAAACTAAATTTTTCACCAAGAAGCGCTGAATACACTCACACAGTGTTACACGTATTTATGGAGAGTCGATTCAGCCCCGATGCTTTAATCTTGATATGTGTAACTTGGATTCGTTTATCCAAGCAGTCTGTTCACCCAGCAACAAGGCAGGAGTCATCGCATAAAGTTTTCCAACTTTATTCAGCAAACACCAACAACTGCATACAAGATCGCTTTCCAAATTCACTCCAACAATCAACTTTACTTGCAGACAATGCATTACTTATATTGTTTATCAACAATCCCGAAAAGCTTTTAACACTCCAGAATGACGCAATAACACCCAATCAAAGTAAAACTCGTCACCGGAACTATGCACTGTCTTACGTCATAGAATATTCCTCAATTTACTAGCTATCGCAGGACAGATCTGGAAACTTCGATCGATAATAAACAAGTAATTCCAAAAAATTCTCAACGATACTACAACCATATCGATCGTGAAAAATTATCAAAACTATACAAGGCATGTTCTAACAACAGCGCAAAATCAAATCAAAGGTAAAAACACGCTATCATCGCATTATTATGCAAAATGATCAGAACTATCGTGCTCATCTCACTCATTACATTACATTACATGATTATTGCTTTATGTCCAGCGGACTCTTCCGAGACAAATCAGGACCAGTATAGCCGAATCAGGACCACAAAATCAAGACCACAACTTCGCTAAAAGAGGACTCGCCTCTGATCTGCATAAAAGATCTGACGAAACAACCCTAGTGGCAATACTGAAGGCACTCCACCAGCCGGTCACTTTACAATAAAGACATCCCACGCAGGGGACGCTGAGGCTATAGTCTAATTTATCGAACCCGAGTTTACAAAAACAAAATAGAATATAAACATCATTATAAAATATCAACAAGACACATACATATACAATGCCTACATTGCCAAATAGTTTAACATCATAGGAAGCCCCAGTGACCACCTGGCAGATAGCGTCCAATATTCCCAAGCTGATCCACAAGACCTCACACACAAATGGGGAGTTTTGTCCCGGAAGAGTTTTCAAGAAAAAAGGTAGGTGACTGGTCTAGCGAAGAAGAAGATAGCATAGTAGATTGAAAGAACAGAGTAGGAATGAGAATAAACAAAGGGGAAAGACAGCGACAGTGGGAATTTAAAGCACTAAATTTTTAGAAAGTGGGGATATTATTTATACTGAAACCCCCGGCACTGTCCCGGGAGCCCCGCTTCCAATGCCTTTGAGGTTTTGCTTGTTTAGTCAGTTAGACTTAAAAGGTTACTGTTAGTCTCTAGCAGACAACAGAAGTGATCATGCCTAACAGTTGTAGCCTGACGCCCGCATAGTTAGTGACATCATCGCAGCTGACGGTAGAGGGCTTCGAATTTACATCCACTCAGATTTCTTCATCCAATCAGAACACAGCACCGTTAGGTAGAACCAGTTCTGACTGGGTAGGCCAAGGCTAGGTAGAAGGTCATTTGGTGTTGAAAGCTTTGTGCAGTACACAGCTACTTCCTAGCAGAAATCTCTCCACTGATAGACCAGGGAAGCAGTACTTGTTGAATATCCGAATTCAATCAAGTTAGCCAAGGCCTGACATTGTCGAAAAGGTAAATGAACATACTTCTGTTTCATCGTGATGTATTTATATTATTGTTGAATTATGTTTGACCCTCGTTGGGGTGCCGGGGGTTTCAGTATAAATAGTATCCCCACTTTCTGGAAATTTAGTGCTTTAAATTCCCACTGTCGCTGTCTTTCTCATTTGCTCTTTCTCAGTCCTGCTCTGTTCTATCAATCTGCTATACTATCGTCTTCTTCGCTAGACCAGTCTCCTACCTTTTTTCATGAAAACTCTTCCGGGACTGATTGATTGATTTATTGTTGCTTTAGGTCCAGCGGACTCTTCCGAGCCAAATCAGGACCGGACAACCCCCGATCCGCATAAAAGATCTGCCGAAACAACCCTAGTGGGAAAATTGAATGCCCTCCACCGGCCAGTCACTTTACAATAAAGACATCCCAAGCGGGGGACGGCTGAGGGTTGACCTCAACTACGCGAACACCCCAGTTACAAAAACAAAATAGAATACAACCATCATTATAAATCATCAACAAAACACATACATATAAAATGCCTATAGTGCGAAATAATACAATCATAGGAAGCCCTAGTGACCACCCGGCAGAAAGCGTCCAACACTCCCAAGCTGATCCAACAGACCTCATACACAAACAAGGAGTCTTGTCAAGGAAGAGTTTTCAAGAAAAAAGGTAGGTCATTGATCTAGCGAAGAAGAAAAAAGTATAGCAGAGTGATAGGACAGATCAGGAATGGGAAAGAGCAAATGATGAAGACAGCGACAGTGGGAACTTAAAGCACTAAATTTCCAGAAAGTGGGGATACTATTTATACTGAAACCCCCGGCACTCCAACGGGGGGAACTGTTGCCGCAGTGAATTAGTCATGCCTACAAAGGCAAGACAGGTTTTCAACTGGGGCTTTCACTGTTCCCTTTATAGGTTAGAACAATCTACAGTGACAAGATTGCTCATGACCCCAAGGGGTGTCTTCCGGGACAAGACTCCTTATTTGTGTATGAGGTCTGTTGGATCAGCTTGGGAATATTGGATGCTTTCTGCCAGGTGGTCACTAGGGCTTCCTATGATGTTATTATTTAGCAATGTAGGCATTTTATAAGTGTTTTGTTCATAATTTATAATGATGTTTGTATTCTATTTTGTTTTTGTAAACGGGGGTTCGATAAGTTGGGGTGAAGCCGCAGCCGTCCCCTGCGTGAGATGTCTTTATTGTAAAGTGACTGGCTGGTGGAGAGCTTTCGGTTTTACCACTAGGGTTGTTTCAGCAGATCTTTTATGCGGATCGGGGCTTGTCCGGTCCTGATTTGGCTCGGAAGAGTCCGCTGGACCTAAAGCAATAATAATGTAATGTAATGTAATGAATTATGTTTGTGAAATTTGCTATGCACAGAATGAATTGTTAGTCCGACGTTGCATGACCACGTGGAGAATGCGAGCACGACCGGCCGACGCCATGTTGTATTATGTACGGATCCACTGTTGTTTAACCTATATGTATGCTTGCAGACCAGTGGCTGTACCCGAGAATGTTTATAATATTATTATTTCTTTATGTGTATAGTTAGCCACGATTTATATTTATATATGTATAGGAAAATAGAGTGGAGATTCCAGTGGACCACAGACTTAGCAGAATGTTCGTCGCTTAGCGCTTATGTATAGAGATGTGGAGCTATCACTGAGGGCTACTTTGGCCTTCAGTGAGACGCTCTGCACAGACCTATTATACAGGGTTGTGCAGAATTTCGTCTAATATGTTACAGACGAGCAGGCGTTATATCGTGAGCCCAACTCAGCAAAGGACAGAACCTAATCGACGCTTAGAGTTGGCTGCCGAGGCATCTACAGCATTGCGCACAGATAGCCCACCCGTCGAACACAAGCCACGACAACACAGATTGTCCCGGAAGCTACCTCAACGCAGCGCTTCAACAACGAAGTTAAGTGCATCTTCGCTAAGTGCACTAAAACTCTGTATAAACAGGACCACAGTAGTCCACTCTTCAAGACTTCTGACCAATAAGGCAGAAAGTAGCCAGTGCCCGATGAAGAAAAAATAGCTGCCTAGATTATCAGCGAACCATTCGCATTGACATTTGAACTTTTTAAGTTAGTTTTGTACATCGAAGATCACGTATAGAGTAGAGGAAATAAATGTGTGATTTTTACTGTTACCAAGTGGCTGGACTACATGTGTTTCATAGCCGTGTGAAAGCTAGTGTGACAGTGATCTTTTACCATTTTTCTATCTATCTCTGTACCCCAGCCTAAACACAGACCAAGCTAAAATAAATGTATTAAGGTAATTCACAGGGTGATTCACTAGCTATCCCCATATAATAAGACGATAAGGTTATAGCAGTCCATTGCGCAGAGCCCAGAAACAATAAAACCCCACGTCACAGGCACCCCCAAGTGGTCATCGGTGATAAAGACCGGGTTCAACAGTGATCGATAATTCAAACTCGATCTGGTGAAAACAAGCGTGTATAACAATGCTTCCAATGGTTGAAGGCCCTCAATATTGAACACAGTGTCCAAAGGTTGAAGGCACAAACGAAATCCTCTGGGTGTCGAACACTCCCAGCATCCAAACGGCAATATAATTAAGAAAAACTTCAGTCCCAATGCTTCAATCTGTGTTACTAGAATTCGTTATCCACAAGCCAATTCACTCATTAACAAGGCAGGAGTCATCGTTATAAAGCTTTTTCAACTTTATTCAGCACAAATACGCAGACAGCACCAACAATTTCTTTCATGAAAAAAAGTAAAAATCAGACACGCAGATAGTGCTTTTATCAAAAATGTCGGCATATACAGAAAGTTCCATAATGAAACAATCAACAACCAATCAAAATAAAACACGTCACAGGAATAGCGCTCGATCTTAGGTCAAAGTAAGTTCTACGATCTTACAAGACCCGACTAGCCATCCTATCCTATCCTATCCTATCCTGTCCCATAACCCGAAGGTCGTAGGGGCACCACAGATGATCGCTTAACCAGCATACTCCATCTTTCTCTGTCCTCAGCAGCCCTCATGGCTTCGCTCAGTGTCAAACCAGTCCATTCTCGAATGTTGTCCTCCCACCTCTTTTTCGGTCTCCCCCTTCTTCTACCTCCTTGCACTGTGCCTTGCAGAATGGTCTTTGCAAGGCCTGATGATCTGGTGACGTGGCCATACCATCGGAGTTTCCGTTTCTTCACCACTGTGAGTAGGTCATCGTGTTGTCCAATGGCTTGTGTGATGGTCTGTCGGACTTCAATGTTGGTGATGTGTTGGGTATAGGAAATGCACAGAAGTCTTCTGTAGCACCTCATCTCCATGCTTTGTATTCTTCGTTGGAGATCTGCTGTGAGGGTCCATGCTTCGCAAGCATATAGGAAGATGGAGATGACCAGAGAGCGCAGCAGTCTTACTTTGGAATGTAGACTGATGGTTCTGTCTTTCCAAATGGGCTTCAACCTTGTCAGGGCAGCAGTTGTTTGTGCGATCCTGGAGAGGACTTCCTGTCGAGACCCATTGTCTGACACAATGGCTCCTAAATATTTGAAGCTGTGCACTGTGTTGAGGGATTGGCCTTGTACTTTGATGTCCGTGTTGATGCCATTGATGTTGTTGGTCATCATTTTGGTCTTCTCTGCACTTATTTCCATTCCATAAGCTCTGGAGGTGGTGTCAAGCCTCTGTACAAGCTGTTCAAGTTCTTGTTCCTCTCCAGCCAATCCATCAATATCATCCGCAAAACGAAGATTGGAGATTGCTCTGCCCCCTATGCTGACTGTGCCTTCGTGATCTGCAAGAGCATCTGACATGATGCGCTCTAGGAAGATGTTGAAGAGTGTTGGAGAGAGTAGGCATCCTTGACGCACACCGATTGTTGTTCTGAACCAGTTCCCGATGACGCTGTTATGGAGGACTGCACTGGTAGCCTTGTCATACAGGCTTTTGATGACTTCTATAATTTTAGGGCTGATGTTGTAAACTTTCATGGTTGCCCATAGAGCTGCATGCCAGACTCGGTCAAATGCCTTCTTGAAGTCTATGAACACATGATATAGATGTTGTTGGTGCTGTAGGTATTTCTCACAGATTATTCTGAGGTTGAAAATCTGTTCAGTGGTACTTCGCCCTGCCATGAATCCTGCTTGTTCTTCAGCTATGATTTGTTCAGCTTGTGGTTTCAACCTGTTGAGTATTATTTTCAGGAGGACCTTGCTGGGATGGCTGATGAGGCTGATGGTGCGGTAATTTTCACACTCCTGAAGGTTACCTTTTTTGGGAAGAGTGATGACAAGCGACTGGGTCCATGGTGTAGGCCATTCCCCACTCTGCCAGATCTTGTTACAGATAATGGTGAGAGCATCAGTCATCGCTTCTCCTCCTGCTTGTAGCAGTTCCGCTGGTATGTTGTCCACTCCCGCTGACTTCCCTTTCTTCAGCGATTGCACTGCTGCCTCACTAGCCATAGGTAGATCTATCTCGAATCTTCGATTAATAGTAAACAAGCAATTCTAGAAAGTTCTCAATATTCCTACAACACTATCGATCGATGAAAACAAACACTATGCAAGTTTTTTTTTTTTAAAGCAAAAACATAGAAACAAATCAGAGGTAATAAACGCTATCACTGCACGCCTTGTGCCTAAATACGATTTTCGCAATTATCGTGCACGTCTCAATCGAAACACTATCAAATGTAACGAATTTCATGCTAGTTGAAATTATTATAACTTGTAAAAAAGCATACCATAAGTATCATTGTCATAAAAAAGCAATGATTTTTTTGTTCACCAGTTGAGCAATGTAATAGAAACCGATTACAAAGTGAAATATTTTAGAACGTGTGTTAGAACTTGCTCTAGAGATAATCCCAACAAAAGGAAGATTTTAACCACAAGCTTATTGAGAGAAAAAAACACACACACAACCATGGTACCCTTAAAATATTATCACTTCTGTACTTATTACAAAAAATTCTCAGCCTCTGACCGCACCCCAGAGTTTGGTTCCTGCATTTGAAGGCGAAACAGAATCGCAAAATGACCATGCTTTTTATATAACAATCCCTATGTGATTTGTGCATCTTACATAACCCTGTTAATATCTGAAGCACACACTACAACTTTCAACCTGTACTGCGTGGCCTCCTTTAAGAATAGTACGGCCAGGCGATCGTCAAGAGTCGAACTGCATTGATCCTACCTCAAGGAGATGAACAATGTTTAAAATCAGGCATATTATATTCCCAAAAGGACGGGGGAAATCATGCCAAAAGTCAGCTTCTCCAAACCTGTCAATGTGAGTGTATTGAACCAGGATTAAATGTGATTGCACTGGACAAGGAGCAAAGAAGAGAAGTTTATTTATTCACAAGTTAAAGATACGTGGCTTTATTAAAACGAATCACCTCCCCCCTCCCCCACCCCATCCCATCCAACCTCACCCTTTTCCTTCCTCCAGATTTCCGCACTCTCGCAAATTGTGCGTATTTATAAACAATGTCGAGAATCCATATTTACGAGTCACATTTCAATAAAGGAGTAGCAGAGTTGCTGTTGACAAGTACAAACTATTTTAAAAAGCATTTCTTCACAATATCAAGAGCACACATCTTCACAATATAATTTGCTTGAAATAAATGCAGCACAGAGACTGAACGTGATTTCTTTCAATAGAATATGCTCGGTTATTAATTAAAAATTGCCTCCCTCCCGGTCCTTCTCTCATGTCAGCTACACATAGTCTGCAGTCTGCTTTGTTATCACTTGTTTTTCCAATCAAGCGGCAACTAACGAATTGGGACTGCTCGTGCAAGTTATTTTTAGAATACAGAAGCTTAAAATATTGCACCAAAGCAGAAACAGTACAAATCAAAACTGAAACAAGTTATATTAAAGAAGATCAAATGTTGAATAAGTGAAACTCAAACAAGCAAAATAATCAAGACAGAATAACAAATACTGAACAATGAAACTTATTAATGTAAAATAACAAGGGGTGTAGCCATTCTAATGTATTTTCAGACATTGACACACATAGTACAAAATAAGTATGTTCAAACCTGTTAACTTTCTAGGATGTGCTGTGATTCGGCTTAACCCTAACGTAATAAAAGGAATACATCGAATGCTAGGCCAAGATCTGAACTATCTGTAAACAAAAAAAAAATCATCAAAATCGATCAGCATGTTTTTTTGATACAGTGCAAAAGGTGTTCAAAACATGATGAAGCACAATTACATTGACGTTTGAGAAACAGCAGTAGTTAAAGTAGCTCTATCCGCGAAGTAAATAGGATGAATTTCCGTTCAATTATTCTTGAGATAGGGCAAAAAGTGTGTTTGAACAAAAAAGCTAACTTCGAAGCGGCGGCCCGACTGACTGACCGACAACCAGAACTGCTACTGAAGAATGGCCCATGACTTGAAGAAAGCGTGTTTAGCAACAAAATAATTCCGGCGACCTTGACTTTGCGGTAGAGCAAACATGATGATATATGAGTGAGGCAGGACACTAACCATGGTATAGTTCCTATGACGTTTGGTCAAACTCTGTTCAGTAGTTCTTGAGAAATTGCTTCCAACGGACCGACTGATTTTTGACTGATTCTCTAATGCTTCAAGGTATTTCCAGACTTATCTGGAAACATAAATAACGTTGACGTCACCTTGGAGGATGCGACACGTTCATATAGGTCAAACATGGATCAAACAAAACAGAATTTGTGCCAATGTCGCAACAACACGCAAAGGAAAGACAGAGAACAGCTACACCAGTTATCAAAACGCTACCACCTGTAGACCAGCAGCAATGTTGCGACATCATCATCATCATCATCATCATCATCATCATCATCATCATCATCATCATCATCATCATCATCATCATCATCATCATCATCATCATCATCATCATCATTATCGGCGTCGTCGCCTACATCGACATTATCTTTCTCGTCGTCAGTATATATGTAATAATCATAATAATAATAATAATAATAATAATAATAATAATAATAATAATAATAATAATAATAATAATAATATTAGAAGAAGAAGAAGAAGAAGAAGAAGAAGAAGAAGAAGAAGAAGAAGAAGAAGAAGAAGAACTTAAGAAGAAGACATTTTAAAGTGCCTACCCTATGGCTCTAGGCCCTTTACAAAGAACACAAGGAATAGAACAATTAAATATACATAAGACAATTAACCATACGGACAAAAATCACCACATGTACTATTCACACAATATTCATATATACAGCGAGTAAATAAACACTATGTATACACACATACCCAACAAACACTTTCAACTATCATAACAACTTTGTGTTGGAGGACTACGTGCAGAAATGGAATGGAAAATACATTAGGCATGGTTGGTGTAGTATTGTGTGAAAAGCAAAGGTTTGAATTGTTGTTGGAAAGAGCTGAGAGAGGTGCAGTGTCTGATAGACAAAGGAAGAGAGTTCCAGAGTGGTGGTGCAGCACAACAGAAGGTTCTTGCTCTGTGCTGCTTTCTGTTGAAATGCTCAACTTTTAATAGCCTGGTGTCGGCGGATGATCTGAGTGTGTGTGAGGGGCTGTACATGTATATGTAATCGTAATCATTATCACCATAATCGGACTAACCATCATATAATCAACGTCCTCGTCGCCGTAACATTAAAAAAAAACTATGAAAACACAAAACTAACTTGAGTAAGCATCACAAAGCCTCGAGAAAGGTGGCTTATTTGACTTTCACTCTGGTTCCCACAATGTCAAATAGTCCTTATCTCACTCAGGAACAAACAATTAAACACTTTAACAAAGAAAATTTAGAAAATACAGGAGTTGATGACACACCCTTCGCTATCGCCAGCGGTGTTAAAAGCAAGTCGATGAGTGACGACAGATACGGCGGCGATGATAACATTGACGACAACGAACAAAAAACTAACAGTACTTATTAAAAGAAAACCAGTTAATTACATAGAGCACCAAAGTATATCCAGCACTAATGACCAATGCAACCGGACACTAGTCTGGTTTAGACCTACGGGCACGACAGCTCATAGCCACCACCACAACACTCACACTGACTTGAGCATCAGGGACAACGCAAGTTTCACCAGTTCACTTTTACTCAAAACAACTGCAAACTTGTATGATACTCAGTATCAATTAGACTAACACAGTACGGTATCTGCTTACGTAGCAGTACTGCGTGTCTGCTGAGATCACGAAGCAGCGTCTGAGAAACAAAACAGAAAGCGATTAGTGATGTTCGATGAGCCTTTGGTACCTTGTCGCTACTCTATCGCCGTTTCTCAATTGACCGGACAGAATTGTTAATTGCCAGCAAGTATATAAACCTATATGGAACCAAACATACCATATATTGACTAACGTATGTACATTTTGTTCAAAGTAACTATATAGGCTATGCTTACTGCTTAGCATAAAATACACTTTTAAGTGGCTGGACAGTTTTACATCGGTGTTAGATGAAAACAGTGTGCTGGGTGTCAACACACGCGATGCAAGAATTATTAACTTTAATAACTGGCATCATCATCATCATCATCATCATCATCATCATCATCATCATCATCATCAACTTTAATAACTGGCATCGTCATCATTATCATCATCATCATCATCATCATCATCATCATCATCATCATCATCATCATCATCATCATCATCATCACCTCTCTTTCTCTCTCTCTTTTTCTCTCTCTCTTTCTCTCTCTCCTTGTACATGTACAGTACCTGAATCGAATTAATATTTCATCTAAAAGCGACGCAAAAACATAAGATACTATCATGCAGTAAGGCATGCTGCCCAGTTTGAGAGGATCTCTTCACAAGTTCATGTTTCCTACAGACCTTTATTTTTTGGGAAGCAAAGTCAGGACAAATTGCACAGTCAAATCCTAGCTGAAAGATTAAAGGATTATCAGCTAAGTTTTGATGTGGGTAGGCACTAAAATGAAAACCGCCGACACACTGACACACCCACAAAGGCATGAATACAGACACACCCACATAGTCAAAAATACACACACACAAACACACACACAAACACACCACAGTTCAACTTTGTCTGTTTCAAAGTATTGCAACACGATCTATTTAATTTCTTTTATTTTTTTTTAAATTTATTAGTATTTATTTCAAAGTATTGCAACACGATCTAGTAAGAAAATAGGAATAATCACTCTGAATCGCAGCAAAAGCGGTATATATTTATATAAAATCACGAGGTTTTTATTTGATACCGAGAAAGTGCACGCTAGCACACACTCACACACACACACACACACACACACACGCATGCACGCACACACGCACGCATGCATGCACACACACAGCCACACACACGCACACATTTGCAAGCATGGATGTTACATCGCATTTAATATTGGCAGCCAAAACTCTACACATCCACATTTCAGGTTTCAAATGAAGGAAGGGCTAGAGATGAAAAGAACACAAAATCTGCGATCAACATAGCCTCACAGACCATCACATGTAACAGTTAAAAAATAATAAAATGAGCCGAAATTCAATTTGTAGCCAATTAATTTGATAAGCTGCGATTCAGCCAGTTTTACCTGCATGTTTGAACCAAGAAGACACTGAAACTGCTGCAGGAAACAGCAGGTCAGGCAAGTGCCGCAAGCACCGACTTTTCTCAGCACGGGAGGTAATCGATGGAAACAAGCACGGAGGGTACTCTCAGCATTATCATTTATGCATCATTAGTGAATCCCTGAGTCACCAAGGATTTCGGAAATGGAGTAGATGGATGAGCTCCAAAACGAACATTATTTATTATTATTATTATTGATGCTGTACACGCGCTTTTCCCCCAGATCACCAATCGGACTCTAAACGCGACGATCTGTACCTACATACACGCTGACATGTTCCCACCACTATCAAACACATACACACACACACACAAACACACACGCACGCACGCACACAAAACAAACACACATCTATCGCTCAAACAAGGCAGGGAGATCGCTATTAGAAGACGAAAATAAAATTCCAGAAACTTCTTTATTATTTTATTTTACTGTTCTTATGTAGCGCTTTTCTTGTTCAAGAGCTGCTCAAGGCGCCGTTGAATACAAGATCATAGCCAAGGTCGACCGGGTCGCAAACTTGTTTTTTCCAACCTAGTTCCAGTCATTCGCCCAAAAAGGCAATCACCGAAGTCGAACGAAGCTCTCCGATGTGTTACGAAATGATGCTTGCATGGCTACGACTAGCTGACATTAAAAATGATCGCTGTTGCTTCTAATTCTGTTCGATTTACACAGATTTAGCATTTCGCACCGGTATACTTTGTTAATATGAGCATAATATGAGCACAATTATTATCGACCATATTTAATAGTTGCGTTCCTTGATTTGCATTTTTTTAGTTCTCAGCAGTAAAGGCTAATAATAGCATTGCCCATTTCCTGCCTAGAACCAAGTAGACACTGTTATACAGTATACATAGGCTTAATCTACATTATCATATTATAAGTCAGTCTCCGCGCAGCGAAGAAGCTCACTAGCTGAATATAATTATTAGACTTGTATTGTTTGTTTTATACGTAAATACATGTAACAGGTAAAACTATTCTAATTAATAATATTTAGGCCTATACTTTATAATATTCGAATCTTGAAATTTCCGGAGAAGGACGAGTAGGCTAAGCGAATTTTTTTTTATATATATAACTCGAGATCAGAGTTAAATTAATAGTTAGTTATTCATTGCTTACAGGGTCCAGCGGACTGCAAAGAGCCGAATCAGAACCACAAAATCGAGACCACAACTTCGCAAGTAGTAGTAGTAGTAGTAGTAGTAGTAGTAGTAGTAGTAGTAGTAGTAGTAGTAGTAGTAGTAGTAGTAGTAGTAGTAGTAGTAGTAGCATAGTTATTTAGTTAAATCTTTAATTTATTTATTTGTTTTGTTTGTGTGTTATTATTATTATTATTATTATTATTATTATTATTATTATTATTATTATTATTATTATTATTCCTACTTTTAAAAAAAGAAAAGAATAGTGTGCTGCTGTGCGTGCTCAATGGTGTAAATATGGTCAGTGACGTTTTGTTTGTTTTTGCTGAAGTTGGGTGTAACCCGAAATATTCAGATAGTGTTACTGGTTATTTTTTCTTATAGATTTACCAAAGTTTTCAGATGATTTATAGAAATTTCCGCCCGCCACGCAACATGTTTTTAATACGTGTTTCTCATTAAAATACATATCATTAAAATACATATAACAAATGTACTGTATCAGTTAAAAAGAATAATATTAGTTAAATAAATAATTGCTTTGGTGCTTGCAATAAAAATGTCACTGTTTTTTGAGACCATTATAAACTTGCTTTGCCTTGTTGTGCTGAAGTGACATCAACGTATCCATAGCGCTTTGAAGTTTTGTCATGGTTTTATTGTTGATATAGATGTGAAATCGTTGTATGCGTGCTTTATGTGTTATGTATTACTTTTACTCCTTATTACTAATTATGTCAGTATATTATTCATCATAAAATAATAATAATAATAATACTAACTGCTTCAAAATGCAAATATCGACTTGAGCTTGAAGCTGTGCAGATCGAAATAGAATTAGATCTAGCAGCGGCTATTTTTATGCACGGATGTTTCACCACAGGCTCTGAAGTCTTTTCTTTTGTCTTTGTAAACTCCTAAATACGTACGTAGTATAGTATGTAATTGAGGCCTACGAAAGACGAGACTTCCCAGCCTGTTGTTTCAAGTAGTCCTGCCAGCATTCGTTCGTAAAACCTCGGATAGCTCCGCTCGACTCGGAGAGCTTCGTTTGACTTCGGTAATTGCCTTTTTCGGGAAAGTGACTGGAACTAGGTTGGAAAAAACAAGTTCGCGACCGGGTCACCCACTGGCCGCCTTTGGGAGCATTGTCTGAAGCCCAGACATCTAAGCACCATCCTGGACGAACGGGTATGGGTGGATGGGACGTAGTACCCAATTTCCAAGTTAAACCTAAAAACAATATGACGATTAAATGTCGTTTTATCTAAATTGTGCTAGCGTTACCCTCACTGTAAAGTAAGCCTATTAAGAGAACTAGAATGGGGCCTAGCCGCGAGGCCTGAAAAAGAAGCCTCAAACTTCTAAACTAAACTAAACTAAACTGCAGCATTAAGACAGGTAGAAAATGCACTGAAGGAAAGTGAATGCAGAATGCCAAACAATTAAAATAAAAAGGAAACACGGCTAGCTGCTTTTCTAAATAAGCTTTGAAATTAGCGATCAATACACTCCATCCTGGAAATGAACATCACGCACAAAACAGGCAGTATCAGGGGACCACCACATCACGACACAAAACAGAAGCATAGCGGAGTTTTCCCGATTCTCTAATGATCAGCATTCCTCACGCTGCAAGGAATTAAAACAACATAAAGGCTAAATTGGACCGATTTTCTTAAAAATCCGCCATAATTATAGGAACTGGTTTTAAAAGAAAGAAAGAAAGAAAGAAAGAAAGAAAGAAAGAAAGAAAGAAAGAAAGAAAGAAAATCCTTAGATTTCAATAATGTCTATAATCACGAGATTGGTCCTCCTTCAATTTTAATGATGGAAAAAAAAGTCTTAATATTTCAGTTATTGATTTTTGACATCTTTATACTTTATACTAGCCGAAGTTCGTTCAGGTGACACATTAAACAAATATTTACACATAAAAACACACGCGCGCCTACACACACACACATAATTTGGAGCTGAAAAAGTAATCAATACAAGGAGTCCTAGTTTGTAGAATTCGAACAGCAAGTAATTAAAAGGTTATTGGTTTAACGGAACTCCCACTCAATCAGCTTTAGAGAAGCAGGATTCCCCTTTTGCCTTTTTTGGTTTTAAAATAATGACGCTTTCGCTATCGCTATAAGAACATGCGCACCATCATACAAATATACAAGCTTATCTCTTATGGAATCCCTTTTGTAAACTATTTATTTTTCACCACTTTCAGCTAAATAATCTTCATATAGAAGCATATTTTATAAACAATCATTTGTTTAGAAACAATGTAAGATTTATCTAAATAATATATTTTCTCCGTAATTAAACTTATTATTTACCTAAATAATATATCGTTTACGTAAATAAATCATTATTAAATAATATATAATAATATATTATTTAGAAATGTTTCTATTTCTAAATAATAATTTGTTTACGTATATAATGCATTGTTTAGCTGAATTTGCAAAATAATATATTTAGAAGATGTTGCTAAATAATGCATTATTTACCTAAACAATTCATTGTTTAGGGACAGCAATTTTCATTATTTAGGGGATTCGCAGGTACTACAGGTATCACTAAGAAGTTGTGTGGTATTGATTAAGAAAATTGCAAAATATTGTTTTTACGCTGTTTTGCGATTCAAAATGAGGCAACTTCATTATTTCACTTTAGTTTTTATTCCCTCGCAATAGTATTATTATACGAGACTGCAACGGTAACTGCTCCAGTAAAGAGGGAGCCATCATTATTTGTGCTTTGGCGTCCTTGCCTTCAGAGTATTCCGCAAAATCCCTGGTAGTTTTGAATAAGCTGAAACTTTGCGTTTAAAATTACAACATACTAAATGAATTCAAAAGAACAAACAGAATCAAAGTGTCAACACAGTTTTGGGGTAAATAAATACAAAAAGAAAACTTTTTTCTGATGGGATACTCGAAACACTGAACACGTCCGCACAAAAACGGACCTTAACCTTTCGTTTGTGTTCGGGAGGTTACAGACGTTTTATTTTCAAATTTGTGGAGTAATTTTTGTTCAAAAATAAATAAGTATTACCTTTTGGATACACAATCTTTAGAAAGTCTTTACATATAATTATAGAAAGCAGTAAAATTTAAAAAAACAACAAGTTTTCAAGCGAATCCTGGAATCCCTTAAATAGTGAAAATTGTAGTCCATAAACAATAAATTGTTTACGTAAAAAATTCATTAATTAGCAACATCTACAAAATAATACTTTTTTTAAAGCAAATTCTGCTAAATAATGCATTATATATGTAAACAAAAATTATTTTAAAACATTTCAAAATAATACATTATTTAACACAATCTGCTAAATAATGCATTATATATGTAAATCATTTTGTATATAGCAACAATGCCTTATTTACCTATATCATGATTTATTTACTTAAACAACCTATTGTTTAGGTAAATAATAAGTTATTTACTGACAAAATATATTATTTATAGAAATCTTACATTATTTGTAAACAAATGATTATTTAGAAAATATGCTTCTATATGAAGATTTTTCAGCTGAAAGTGGTTTAAAAAAAAACTAAAAATATCGCTAATAAAATTTTACAAAGCGAATTCCATCCTCTCTTTTCATGAAGTCAAGCGACTAAAATTAAGAGCTGCAGAAACAAAACACGAACGAAGCTAAAGACACAGTGCTATAAAATTATGCTATTGCGAGAGGTAAGTGGATGACGAAATGCGGACACATAATGCATATATTATATTCAAAATAAATCATGTACCCATTTCATAACTTAAAATATTTGTTTCTAAATCTTTATCTGATGAATGACCGTAACTGGCTTACTGGAGAGAAAAGAAAGCGCCACGACCATCCACTTGTTCTAGTATTTTTCTTTCTATACGAGGGCTGTCGCCGACAGCATGTTAAAGATTCTGCAGTGGGGGAGGTTTACGTGCAAAGACTTACGAATGAACCATTGCTGACCAGATGATCAGTCAGTAAAGAGAATTGGGGTGGTGGACAAGTAAAGGGGATGAAGGAGGGGGGGGGAGGGAGAACTTGAGTAATCGTCCGTTTACGTCACTGTACTCTCTAAATTGCTTCCTGTCTCCACTGTTCATTCGTTACTATGGGTATATCAACATTGGACATTATGTGTATCAACTCTGATAATAAATCATTATACATTATACAATGCAACGCGATGTTTATCAGCATGCTCCTTCCAAATGTGTAACAATGTGCTGCGGCGTTACATTGTTCATTCTGTATATCTTTAAGCCCCGGTCACACAGCCCTTTACGGCTGAATCACGGCCAAAGCGCGTCCAAAATTTGTTACCCCTGGAGTGGACGTTGTTACCCGTGGAGTGGACGTTGTTGTTCGCGTTGATGTCGAGGTTAAGACGAGCTACGGTCGAGGTATAGACGTGGCAGGACGCGGGGAGAAATCTGAACGGCATCGGACGCGGCAAAAAGTTTGTAGGTAGTGCTTTGTCAGTGATAAGCCGCTAAACACACGCTATTTCCCGTGATTCCAACGCGGTACATGCGTCCAATGACTGAACGCTAAACTTTCGCGTCTTACCGCGTCTCCCCAAGTTCTAATCACTGCCGGAACACGGATTACCACGCGTGTGTTGCACGTCTTTGCCGCGTGTTTTACACGAGGTTGTGCGCGGGCTAAAATTTTGAGCAGTTCAAAACTTTTTGCCGCGTCCGATGCCGTTCAGATTTCTCCCCGCGTCCTGCCACGTCTATACCTCGACCGTAGCTCGTCTTAACCTCGACATCAACGCGAACAACAACGTCCACTCCACGGGTAACAAATTTTGGACGCGCTTTGGCCGTGATTCAGCCGTAAAGGGCTGTGTGACCGGGGCTTGCAGTTCAAAACTTTTTGCCGCGTTCGATGCCGTTCAGATTTCTCCCCGCGTCCTGCCACGTCTATACCTCGACCGTAGCTCGTCTTAACCTCGACATCAACGCGAACAACAACGTCCACTCCACGGGTAACAAATTTCGGACGCGCTTTGGCCGTGATTAAGACGTGGAGTGCTGTGTGACCACGGCTTTAGACCAAACTCAAGACTGCTCATTCCCCTGCAATAGATGTATGTGTGCGTGTGTGTGTGTGTGTGAGAGAGAGAGTGAATGTGTATGTTTGTGTGTGTGTGAGTGTGTGTGTGTCTGTCTGTCTAATGACTTCAAAAATTGACACTTTTTTTTTGTCAAGACTTAAAAGTCAAATGACAGTTTTATTTCGAAATCGGGATGAGAGAGAGAGAGAGAGAGAGAGAGAGAGAGAGAGAGAGAGAGAGAGAGAGAGAGAGAGAGAGAGAGAAAGAGAGAGAGAGAGAGAGAGAGAGAGAGAGAGAGAGAGAGAGCATTACATTACATAATTGTTGCTTTAGGTCCAGCGGACTCTTCCGAGCCAAATCAGGACCGGACAACCCCCAATCCGCATAAAAGATCTGCCGAAACAACCCTAGTGGGAAAACTGAATGCCTCCACCAGCCAGTCACTTTACAATAAAGACATCCCACGCAGGGGACGGCTGAGGCTTCACCCCAACTTATCGAACCCCCGTTTACAAAAACAAAATAGAATACAAACATCATTATAAATTATCAACAAAACACATATATATAAAATGCCTACATTGCTAAATAATAAACATCATAGGAAGCCCTAGTGACCACCTGGCAGAAAGCGTCCAATATTCCCAAGCTGATCCAACAGACCCCATACACAAACAAGGAGTCTTGTCCCGGAAGAGTTTTCAAGAAAAAAGGTAGGAGACTGGTCTAGCGAAGAAGACGATAGTATAGCAGATTGATAGAAAAGAGCAGGAATGAGAAAGAGCAAATGAGAAAGACAGCGATAGTGGGAATTTAAAGCACTAAATTTCCAGAAAGTGGGGATACTATTCATACTGAAACCCCCGGCACCCCAACGGGGGTGAGAGAGAGAGAGAGAGAGAGAGAGAGAGAGAGAGAGAGAGAGAGAGAGAGAGAGAGAGAGAGAGAGAGAGAGAGAGAGAGAGAGAGAAAGGGTGTCGATTTATTCGCAATAAATTGATTTCATTCGTTTTCAATTTGAATCAACCGCATTTAATTTCACCCCCTTTGATTGACACTGAATTCTATTTCGGACCCGTCAGAAAGGGAGAGTCAGAGAAGAAACACAGAAAAAGAATGTATAGGCAGAAGGCTGTCCAGTTGCCACTCACCCCTCCCCATCCTCAAACTCCTTGTCTAGTGCCCTTTGTACCTGTCATCGTCCATCCTCTTTAGGGTCATGACGTGTTCACTGTCCAGTCTATCAATCATTCTAACGATGCGCCTGTACGCTTACCCAGCCCATCTCATACTCCCAAGTATATTAGCCATTAGGAGTATGTGTAAGCACACTGTGATTGTTAAAGGTCCGTGCTACCTGTCCAACTTATTGCTGCAGTGTCAGCAAATTGATCATCCACCCATCTTTTTTTGTAGGGCTATAACTCTTCTCCACGAACCTCTTTCCATTTGGCCTTGGCAATAAAACATACTTCGATTATTATTACAAGCACTACCAACCAATCCATCTTATTGCAGCCATTGTGTACTATCATGATCAAAATTATTGCAGGGGGTTTAAGGGGAGGGGTTAAGGCAGAGGTGTAGGGGAGTGATAGTCGCGTGCTGATCTGAGTGATTAATTTCTTAGGCTAGTTTGAACCCGAGTGTTGAAACATGTTATTGATATCCCATGTTCTTGTATTTCTTGTCGCGCGCATCGCACTTACTCACACACACACACACACACTCACAAACATTTCGCGGGCAGCACACACACACACACACACTCACACATATGATAACCACTAAGCATACAATATTAAAGTACTGATAAGGTACAAGTACAGATTTAGTGTACATATATATGTTCTTGATTTGACGAGATGTCCATATTGATTGATTGATTTATTGTTGCTTTAGGTCCAGCGGACTCTTCCGAGCCAAATCAGGACCGGACAACCCCCGATCTGCATAAAAGATCTGCTGAAACAACCCTAGTGGGAAAACTGAATGCCCTCCACCGGCCAGTCACTTTACAATAAAGACATCCCATGCAGGGGACAGCTGAGGGTTTACCTCAACTACGCGAACCCCCGGTTACAAAAACAAAATAGAATACAAACATCATTATAAATTATCAACAAAACACATACATATAAAATGCCTACATTGCTAAATACTAACATCATAGGAAGCCCTAGTGACCACCCAGCAGAAACGGGTGGTCACTAGGGCTTCCTATGATTGTACTATTTAGCACTATAGGCATTTTATATGTATGTGTTTTTTTGATGATTTATAATGATGTTTGTATTCTATTTTGTTTTTGTAACCGGGGTGTTCGCGTAGTTGAGGTCAACCCTCAGCCGTCCCCCGCGTGGGATGTCTTTATTGTAAAGTGACTGGCCGTTGGAGGGCATTCAATTTTCCCACTGGGGTTGTTTCAGCAGATCTTTTATGCGGATCGGGGGTTGTCCGGTCCTGATTTGGCTCGGAAGAGTCCGCTGGACCTAAAGCAACAATAAATCAATCAATCAATCAAACCCAGCAGAAAGCGTCCAACACTCCCAAGCTGATCCAACAGACCTCATACACAAACAAAGAGCCTTGTCCAGGAAGAGTTTTCAAGAAAAAAGGTAGGTCATTGATCTAGCGAAGAAGAAGATAGTATAGCAGAGTGATAGGACAGAGCAGGAATGGGAAAGAGTAAATGAGGAAGATAGCAACAGTGGGAATTTAAAGCACTAAATTTCCATAAAGTGGGGATACTATTTATACTGAAACCCCCGGCACTCCAACGGGGGTACTGTTGCCGCAGTGAATCTGTCATGCCTACAAAGGCAAGACAGGTTTTCAACTGGGGCTTTCACTTTTCCCTTTATAGGTTAGAACAATCTACAGTGGCAAGATTGCTCATGACCCCAAGGGGTGAGATGTCCATAAGCACAACTGTCACGAGTGTATTTCTGTAGCCCACTGCCTGTCTTCGCATGCTACATACGTGTGTGTGCGCGCGTGTGTGTGTGTGACTAGTATTGTCCTCCTTCAAACCCAGATTACCAGTAAGTTACATTTGCGTACGTTAGGGTAAGATTTTGGAAAGGAGAAAATAAAACATGTAAATCAATAATTCGCGCGCAGAATACGGTGAATTTGCAATTTTATAGCCTAAGTTTAAATTGTAAACACTTTAGGCATTGACCTGCCTGCAGCTATTGTAACCTTGTAGGCTAATTCAGTTTTTGAAAGCTCCCTTTTCTTTTCTTCCTTCCCTTCTTTCTTTTCTCTTTCTTAATGATTTTTCCTAAGTTTTTTGTAGCTCAGTTCATAGTGAGTTGGTTTCGTATACCGAAGGTCGCGGGTTCGATTCCCGCAAGAGGCGAACTTCTGTGACTTAGATACGAGACTATTGAGGTCACCGAGGGTTTTTCTTTCTAATAGTCTTCTAATAGTAATAGCGATCTTCCTGCCTTTTACATCACCTGTTTGATGGATAGATGTGAGTTTGCTGTGTGTGTGAGAGTGGGTGAAACATGTGAGCGTATATGTTGGTACAGAGAGATAGAGGAAGTGACAGATTAACGCCACATTATCTTTATCTGCCTTTATTTATGCTAAATTTTGTGCTTTTTGGGTATCTTAACTCTTTCGTCACTCTCTCTCTTCAAGTGCCATATTTCTTTTAAATCCAGTTTTGAATTATTACAATTGATCTAGGTTTCACTTTTCTCACCTTATTGAAAAAGCTCATTTTTTGTATTAAAGTCATTTTGTTTTTTCATATTACCAGGTAATTTGCACTGATTTTGAGAATTTTGTATGTAATATTTGAAACATAAAATTATTATTATTAATAATATTACTTTTCTTTACAGCCAACCAGCAGGCTTTAATTAAACTGAATTTTAGATCAAAGATTATATTTGGAGGTCTGGTGGAAGTATTATATTTGCTTAACCAAGTAATCTTTAGTTGCCATAAATAATGTTGAAATTCCAACAAGCTTACCAATGTCTGTGAGATCCATTTTCCCTAATTCAACTGGCTTCATTTTAAACAGAGATTTTGCTATCATTGAGTATGTTGTATTCAGTACAACTACTGTAGAATACCGTTGTGGTTGGCAAGATTCACAATGGTCTGTTCATATGGCACGCTCATTTTCATATATTAAAAATTAATTTTTAAAAAAAAACGTTTTCTTTGTCTTTATGTGTTTTGGTAGGCTTCTGTTTTTGCTTGCTACCTTTGTAATATTTATAATCAAGTAACCAGAAGCCCCCAGACCAGCCTCTGCAGCAAAATAATAAACATGTTTGCTTGAAGAAGGCTGGTTTGGCTCTACTGATTCTTCATGTTTTGTTGCTAATGATTGTTAGTGCGTTATTGGTTCTTCTTTTGACTGTTCTTTGTTTAATATATTCGCTTTTGTTTGCCTTATCCATCAGTGTAATTTATTATATTGAGCTTATTTTTTCCCAGCCACGATACTTTTGGGATGTTTTTCCTTTGTCACTCTTTGTACGGCTTTCATTGGAGTCTCCTGTAGCATAGTCTTCTGTGTCTCTGGGTTCTGATTCATCTCCAGATTTGAAGAGTCTATTTTTAATGACAGAGAAATTAACATGTTGAAAAGTAATTAACCCAACTGAAAATGGTGCCATCAAACCTCCAAACTTATAATACAGAGTTCTTGTCACTTCGCTCAGGCAATTATTATTAACAGGATCCTGATTCAAATTATGAAATAAATCTTCAGAATCTAAAACAAAGAACGCTGATACAGTTTTTGTAAATAACTTTATAATAGATATCCCCAAACTTTTGAACATTTCAGCTGTCGCATCTATTATATAAAATAATGATTTTTTCAGGTTTTAGTCTTAATGCTTGTTCAGTGTTAACTCAACACCTATATTTAATTTTGATTTTCTTGAAGCAACCAATCTCATCATTACATTACATTACATAATTGTTCCTTTAGGTCCAGCGGACTCTTCTGAGCCAAATCAGGACCGGACAACCCCTGATCCGCATAAAAGATCTGCTAAAACAACCCTAGTGGGAAAACGGAATGCCCTCCACCAGCCAGTCACTTTACAATAAAGACATCCCACGCAGGGGACGGCTGAGGCTTCACCCCAACTTATCGATCCCCCGTTTACAAAAACAAAATAGAATACAAACATCATTATAAATTATCAACAAAACACATACATATAAAATGCCTACATTGCTAAATAATAACATCATAGGAAGCCCTAGTGACCACCTGGCAGAAAGCGTCCAATATTCCCAAGCTGATCCAACAGACCTCATACACAAACAAGGAGTCTTGTCCCGGAAGAGTTTTCAAGAAAAAACGTAGGAGACTGGTCTAGCGAAGAAGACGATAGTATAGCAGATTGATAGAACAGAGCAGGAATGAGAAAGAGCAAATGAGAAAGACAGCGACACTGGGAATTTAAAGCACTAAATTTCCAGAAAGTGGGGATACTATTTATACTGAAACCCCCGGCACCCCAACGGGGGTACCAAACTCATCAACCTCTCTCTTTCTCTGTATAACCATCAGCGCTGTAGCTGTAACATTAATAGCTTCCGGGTTGAGAAATTCGTTGTAATTCATTTTAATAACTCCCCCCCCCCCCTCCTTCCCAAAATTTTTAATCTAAAAAAATATGGCTGGCGCTGCTATGGTTCTTGGCACTGCTGCTGTCAACACGTTAGCCTTTTCAGGTTCAAATTATTTGTTTCAAAACTAGACAATAAAGAAGAATGTAAAACCTCATAACTTAGCAATGAAAAAAATATCACAAGATCAGGCCGAATATGTAAAAAAAAAAAAAAGACGAAACTGCAGCTGATTTCATTAATAAAAGAATGAAAGAAGAAGATGATGCTGATAAAACACTTGAAGATGTAGATGAAGCTTTGCACCAATATTATTTATTTATTGGCACAACACTACCATTATTAAAACAACCTGTGATATCTGATTACTATACACCTAACATTTCACATACAATGTCAGAGACTGAAGAACTAATCTTAATTGTATTTGGAATGGTAGGTTTATTACCTTATCAAAAAATCTACTAAATAAAAATAATGACTGCTTCTTTGTCCAAAGTATATTATTCTGAATCACATCGACATTTTGTGGTCCTGATTCGGCTCTTTGCAGTCCGCTGGACCCTGTAAGCAATGAACAACTAACTAAATTACAAAATGATCTCTACCAATCCACCAGTCTATTATTTAAGACAAAGAAGTGATCACAGAACACAGAAACTTTGTAAAAGAGGAATTACTGATAATTTCTGATGACACTGAGCCAATAAAACTTCCTATTTAAGAAAATACATATGAATAAAAATGACAGACACATTAAGAATCTTGGATAGTGTTATCAATGAATGGACTCCACATTTGGAAATATTAGAAGATGAACGCTGGCAAATCTTTTTCAAATCCAGACTTCATGAACCCGATATTTATAGTTATAATGGTTTCACTAAATGATACGAAATTAATGAAGTTTAAACATGTGTATGGAAAAGAGACTTAACAGAGTTTTTAAGAAACTTAATGCTATTATCATTTTAAAAGTTTTGATTTCGACTTCGACTTCCATCATGTGTGTGAAGAAAAGTGAGAAAAAAATGCAGTTTTGGAGATTAAAGGAGCCTAATTCAAGACAGGATTTAAGATGCTTTAAAATAGCATATATTTTAAAGAAATATGGCAATTAAGGAATGAGTAAAGAGTGTTTCCTCAAAAAGCTCATATTTTAAGAAAAAAAGAGAGAGGCTGAGACTTTATGGCATAGAACGGCCATTTCCCCTATCCCTGTACATGTCACCGCATTTTCAGCCTGATTAATCATTTTGGGAAAAGCGGGTATATAGCATACAGCATTATTCTTGTTGTTGTTGTTGTTGTTGTCATTATTATTATTATTATTATTTATCTGGAAATACTTTGAAATCGTCTGAGGGAATCAGACGTTGTCAATATATTAGTCAGTCATTCGGTCGGTTCGTTGGAAGACATATGTCAACAACCACTGAATGGAGTTTTACCAAACTTCATGGAAACATTATTTAGGCCTGTGTCCCATGCCATCATATTTGCTCTACCGCAAAGGTCAAGGGTACTTTTTTGCTCAATGTCTCAAAAACGGCTTAAGCGATTTTGTTGAGTTTTGGTATACATGTATTTCAAATCATGGTCCGTCACTCCCAATTTCATTTTTTGTGTGCAAAACACACTTTTTGCCTTATCTCAATATTAACAATAACTGAACAGGATTTTTAAAAACTTTTCTGATAGGCCTACTTTAACTACTGACAAGCATGTTAGATAATTCGTATTAAACTTTCTCAAAGGTCAAGGTCATGGTGCACCACCATTTTTAAAACATTTTTTGCTCTGAATCCCAAAACGATTGCCTCAGCCGATTTTGATAATTTAATTTCCTTTTCTTGTAGATAGTTCAGATAGTGACATATCATTCTGTATTTTAATTTTGCGTTGTTAGGATAAAGCCGGGTCACAACACAGCCCCAAAAATAAACACTTTTGAAAATGCTTATTTTTTCCCTATATGTGTGTGTGGAACTACATTTGAATGGCTGGCAATCTTTTTTTTAAAATTCATATGCGTGCAGCAATGTGACTCATGTACTCACCCCTACCATCATACCGTCCTCACAAAAAAAATGTTTTTAGAGTTTTGCAATCTGTAAATACTCGAAAGCTCGAAAATAATTGGTATTTCAAAGACATCAGTAGAGGTCCAGATCGCAGGGCCAAGAAATATTAGAAATGACAATTTTGTGCAAAAGTTTTTATTTTTTTCATCTTGAAGGTCGGGGTAATTTAAGGCTTTACCTCACACACACATACACACAGAACACACACACACACACGCAATGCACCTACACACACACACACACACACACACACACACACACCCCACACACACACAGAAGCCATATAGACAATGTTTCGTACAGCGGAATGGCTGTATGTTTAACTCACACAGTATACATTAATATTGATTTACTAGTGGTTTTTGTACCCTGGCAAGCCAGGGTACACATGATGCTGTTTAAAATGTAGACAGAGAGAACTTTTGTCTGCGAGTTTCATTTGGACGATGATACCTCCCCATATCCCCCTTGATACCTCACCATACTCCCCCCCCCTGATATCTCCCCGTCCCCCCCATGATGCCTCATCATACCCCCTTGATACCTCCCCGAACCCACTTGATACCTCCCCATACCCCCTCGATACCTTCCATACCTCCTTGGTTCCTACCTGTACCCTCCTTGATACTTCCCCGTTGATCGTTTCGCAGGAATGGATGAAAGGAATCGACCATCACCATACCCCCTTATATAAACCCGTATCCCCGTTATGCCTACCCATGCCCCTTTAAACCTACCCGTAGCCCCCTTTTACCTACACGTACCACCCCATCCCGATCCTTGGTAATAATAATAATAATAATAATAATAATAATAATAATAATAATAATAATAATAATAATAATAATATTGAATATAGAATAATACAAATAGAAATCAGAAAAAACACCAAGGTTTTAAAATAAAATGTGATATAAGATATTATAAATGTTATTATAATAATAATAATAATTATTATTATTATTATTATTAGTTTATAAGTAGTAGTAATAATAATAATAATAATAATAATAATAATAATAATAATAATAATAATAATAATAATAATAATAATAATAATATTGAATATAGAATAATACAAATAGAAATCATAAAAAACACCAAGGTTTTAAAAGAAAATTTGATATAAGATATAATAATAATAATAATAATAATAATAATAATAATAATAATAATAATTATTATTATTATTATTATTATTATTATTATTATTATTATTATTATTATTATTATTAGTTTATAAATAATAATAATAATAATAATAATAATAATAATAATAATAATAATAATAATAATAATAATAATAATAATAATAATGATAATAAAAAATTAAAGGTAAAAAGCCTAAATTAAAAAGAAAAATATCCATATTTTAGTGTACTAAAAAAAAAAAGGGGGGGGGGGGGCCGGGTGAGATTTGAACTTGCGTCGCCCTGCACGGTAGGCGAATGGTTGTACTAACTAAGCTACCAACGCTTCCTAGAAAGACCAATCAATTTTTTGGTCTATATGGGAAAACATGCTGAAACCTCAATTTGATTTTTAATGGAAGCGCGCGGAATGAGGCTATTGCAGTTTGTTGACATTTTGTTTATTTATCTCAGAAACGGTTAAACGTTCGGTAAGGAAATGTCAGCTATAACGATTTCGTTGGTTTTGAGCACACAGCAGGCCGATCAGCAGTGCCCAGCACCTGCCCAGATCAGCGTCCATACCGGACAAACTTTATAGTAGAGGCGAAGAAGGACTTCCGGCTAAGCAATTTATATATATATAGATTATTAGATCGTGTGCATATGCATATGTGGCATTGTGGATGTCAAGGTCAAGGTCATCTTATTGTCATTGTTTTGCAGTTTCATAATTATTTTAGCCTTAGACAACTTTTGTTGTATTTTTTATTTTATTTTACCATATTTGATCGCGAGTGTTCCTGTGGAGGTGGTCTCATGGTCAAGGTCATCTCTGGGCCAAGGTCAATATTACTTTACCTCCTAATACAACCGTTTCGTTTCTATAGTTAAAGCTTGGGCACGTATTTTCATGTTGAACAATGCGAACTGGATTCTTAAGAAGCATGTGTGTAAAATGCATTTTGCTCTTCTAGTTTTTATTTTCTTCTCTTTTCCCTCCTTCTTCTTTGCGAGTAATATACATATGGAAGAGAGTATTAGCAGTCAGAGATTCGAAGGCAATAGTCGGCCAGGAATAGAGAGGGTGGGGGGGAGAAGGAGAGAGAAAGAGAAATTCTGGCGAAACAACGCCAGTGTACAATGCTGTAAACAATGCAAATGGAGCTAGCTCCCTTGGATCCTTTCGGATCTTTCGCCGTGAAAGTAAACAGTATGCACATACTAAAAGCATTTTACAGGGCAAGCATCAGCTTGGAAAGAACACACTGTAGGAATGCCACAACTGTCTGTTTGCAATTAAGAAAGAAAGTCGAATCTAGCGTAGCTGTTTGTGCTGGCACAAACGTTGGATATAGAAATAAAGCTGGGCATATCAAAAGGCGATGTCAGTATGACAAACTTTCTCTCCACAGCAGTTTTAAACTAACAATGGTGGACGCTCAAATGAAAGATGCATGTACAATTTTTTTTGGTGGCTTGTGAAATATAAAAATAGGTTTAGAAGAGCTGGAAAAATGGAAAGTTCAAAACTGAGATGTATTTATTATAAACATAGTTTTCCATAAGTAAATTAGGAGTATTTAACCTAAACACAGTTTCCAGTAAGTAAAATAAGAATTGATTTTTTTATTTTAAAACGAACTTGGATTTAAATAATGGATGTTCTAAATAGGTTCACTGATATGTTTGTCAAAACAGATTGAAACTTAAGAAGTAAGATAAGAAAAAAAACAACACATATGCTTTGGATGGTTCTGTTTCTTTAAAGCTGTCTTTCAAAAGAAGGATGTAGGGGTTACGGAATAAATGTTGTCAACAACTGCACGACTGTATGTAATTGAGAAAGATGGACAGTTCCAATAGAAAGAATAGACTAAAAGTACTATACCGTTTGAGCAACACTCAGGTAGATAATAGTGCAGATTGGGCCCACAACTGTACGAAATTATATAAGAAATGTGGGAAGCGTCAGCCAAAATATGCTTTTAAAATACTAAAGACTCTTTCAACTAGGGATAGGTCACTATGCAAACTGACCCACAACCGTGTAAAATTAGGAACGGTGCACTGTTTCAATACATAGATGCCTTTAAAATATTTGACGAGGAACTAGAAAGTATGAGTGGCTATTATTGCAGAAAAGCAAAGCGGAAATAATAAACTACCCGATCCCCGATGCCTGTCTTTTATTGCAAATTTATGGTCACCCCTTCATCTGGCTTCCTTTCAGCCGCTGGGCTATAGAGTGCACTCCAGAGGATTATATAGGCACACTATTTAAGCCTGTAGTCAACAATTAGTATATAGGGTAAAGTTACAAAAAATGTCTACCCTTGTGGTAAATATAATTTTGTGAGTGACAGTAGTAAGTCAATGAAACTTGAAAATGTATTGTATTTTGTAGCCTTAATAGTGGATATATTTTGGCATCGTATTCAACCCGTCTATGCCAATCCCAAGTATCATAGAGTGCCGGTATTGTCTCTTCTCTGCAATTTTGTGAGTGACAGTAGTAAGTCAAGAAAACTATTGTAAAATCTAGTGTATTTTGTAGCCTTAAGAGTGGATATATTTCGCGGCATCGTATTCAACCCGTCTATTCCAATCCCAAGTCTTAAACTGCATCAGTATACCTGATCTTCACAGAATGCCAGTGTTGTCTCTTCTCTGCTTCTGCAATTCAAAATGGCATTGATTTTTCTTTTATCCTCATCTTTTTCATTCTGACACAGATATTAGACGAGTTTATTGACAGCGTTGGGATTTTAGGCCTGATAAGGCAGTAGTACAGTGTCGTGGTTTATTACATGCATACAATAAATATTTATTACTCTCCGAACAAGGGTTGTATGGATAACTTCTTATCTTAAGACTTAAATAAGACTTACATTTTTATTTTGAGAAGTTTTGATAACCATAACATTCTGCCGTCTTATCTTGGCACCGAGATCTGCCAGAAAGAAACAGAATGGTCTGTTCCATCTGGAGAGATTTGTGAGTGTTCAGTTTTCAAGATGACCTCGTTGCCTGGGAACGATCTCCTCCAGGGTTTAAACACTTCTTGTTTATCTGTCGGGAGGTCTGGGGGATTACGTGGAAATAGACGATATTGCCGATGGTTGTTCAGTTCTGTTATCTTCGGAGATTTTCCTCTCTTGGAATGCAGTCCCAACAAACTGTTCCATTTCTACGTTATCTCCGTCCGATCACTCCAAACTTACTGTGTTTTTGTGGTCTGACGCTATCTGCTGGAAACATGATAAGAGTTTTTTTCCCCTTCATTCTGTTTTAGGTTTTTTTAGTTATTTTTTATGGCTGATGTTGGCGTTTCTCTGTTGCTTCCTATGCTTTTAATGTTAAATGTTAAATAATGGTTTACATTTTGAAGCGTGTAGTATAGTATTGCCTTTTACGTTTCCTAAAAGTCTTTGAGTTCCACCCAATATAGGTTTCTTAAAGTTGTTGGCCATTTCTTTGCACCAGCGCTTGCAGTTGCACTTGTTAATGCGTGTATTAAAAATCTCAGTGTTACAATGTGTTTGGTGTTGAGTGTCCAATACCAGTGCCAAAACTTATAGTTAGATACTGTCTATTTTTATTCTTGTACTTGAAATTTTACATTAATATTTATCTGTTGTTCTTGAGCTTTATTCCATTCCTATGTGGAGTGAAAGAGACTATACTATTCTTTCTTTTAAAATAATCTATGTATTGATTTTATGCTAGGCTTTGTCTTTTTAAAAAAAAATAATTTACTTGTATTAGCAACTGGAAATATATTAGTTATGATGTTAGTATATGGCCAGATTAACCGCAATAGTACTACACTGGCATTACTATTCTTTTTTTAACAGATGCACTGAAGTGGGCAGACACTATCATGTCACTTTTGTTATACTACAGTGCACGCAGTTCTATTTTCAATGTAATTTCAATGTAAAAGTCTCAGTTTTCTCCCGATAGGCTTCTGTTTTAGTTCCAGACCCTTTTTTATAATAAAGACCACAATTTTTTTTGTCACTCCCTCTCTCCACACACACACACCTCTACCCTCACACACACACACACACCCACACCCACCCACCCACTCACACACACACACACACACACACTTCAATTCATGTATTGTATTCTACATAAACCGCATGAATAGCATGCAATTAGAGACGTGAAGACATCATAGACCATTTTAATCTTTGTCATGATTATGCAAAGGCATTATTGGCATTATTGGGGTGTCGGATAGTGCAGTGGTTGGAGCACTCGCTACTGTGTCGAAAGTGAAGCACCGTCCGGTGCGGTTAGCACTTGGATGGGTGACCGCTAAGGTGTGAAGCGACAAACAACAACGCCCCCAGTTGACTCAACTGTGATTGAGTACCTACTCTCTTGAGGGTGGGGAAGGTAAAGCAGCGAGGGAGAGAGTTGGGCATCACCCTCATTACGCTGGCCCAAGATAAGTGTGATCTCCAACATCACGCTCCCCTACGGCCACAAGGCTATGGGACTACCTTTACCTTTTTTTTTTTATTATTGCCGACGTTGGCACACTCACGTCATCAATGCTATCATTCACTCTCCTCTTTTTTTCTGTTTTTTAAAGCATACGGGCTGTAGCAAATGGGTAGATTCCAAACGGTTGTAACGTCAGAAATTTTAACTCACCAGTCGCATTCAGGTTCGCGTGCAGTTCGTGCACGCACCACTCTTTCTATCACACACCAATACACACACACACACACCCACACACACACCCACACACACATACACACACCGCCCATCACTCTTCTATATCTACTGAATATAATTGTACTAAATGGAAAATACCGAAGTCTATAACTGTCATTAATAGAAAAATAATGAACTGTCTATAACTGTCATTAATGCATAAATACCAATATTGTGATGTGAATTTCTTACGAATATCAGGTGACCGTGGTAGACTATTTGGTCCCATATGTGGCTGCGCCCCCAAATAGGCTTTAATAATAATGTAAGGATCGTACCAGTGGTCAGAGCAAAAAATTAATTCCGGTGCAGAGAGATGAGGGCACAACAATAGCACGATGTAAATAATGTCAGAAGGCGTCAAGTATTTCGATCGCATGTCGGTGCTTGCATGACGGCACAAGTGTCGTGGGAGATAGCGGCCCATCTGTTCTTATTAACATGGGACTTTGGGACCATAGATCCTATCGAGAAGTATGGCCCTGTACACCAATGCAGATGACAAATGCTCCTGAATAATGTATCATCTGTTTCAGTGTATAAAGGAAACAACAGACACTTTAGTACGCGTTAGCATCGCAGACCCGAGTGTGAATTCAATTTAGATAATGAATGGACTCGCGGACATTGTTTCAGTGGAGGTAGAGGTGGGTACATTTGTTTGCATACATCGATCATCCATGCAAATGCGTCGTGTCGAATTATGCTGCAGGAGTGTTTGTTGAGGTTGTGCAATAATTATCCATCAACCGGAAGATACATTCAGACAACGCGTAGGCTAATTGGTAAACATGACAAATTGATTTTAGGCCAGTAAACACTTCATTCTTTCATTAATCGGACAAATTTGTGTCTGGGTGATGACAATGATCATAGTCATCATCATAAGCATCATCATCTTCATCATCATCAATCATGCGGAATTAGATGAGAATGTGATCGTTGATTTTTATGGTCAAAAATGTGATGGCCACCTAATAACGTAGCTAAGCCAGAAAATAATTATTAATCTTTACATTGTACGGAGAATAGAATTTGTTAACAGTCATGACCGACAATCTTCGGTATGTTTTATATTCCTGACCGCGTAAGGGTCATCAGCATTACCGCTCCAAGTCCTACCAACTCTTTATGTATCTGATGTATAGCCTGCTGTAAGCTTAGTAGACTGAGAGTAAGAATTATTGTACTATCCTGCAACTGAGTCTATAATTGTACGTGAGTATAGCACTGTTTCATAATGAAAGCGAAAGTGGCGGATCGGTTGCGGCCCTTGGGTTTCGGCTAGTTCCGGTTGAAGCAAGAAAGATGCAGGGTTATATAAATTATATTTCTCTTGTACAATCGTTCAAATTTTACTCAGGGTGGCTGCTTGCCTAAACATTGATTGCTGATTTGTTTGTTCAGTAGGCCTAATTCGTTTGTCAGTGACCTACATTCACGAGAAATTCGAAGTCTCTTTCTTTTTCTTTGCTTTAATTTTTTAATTGAGAAATGTTAATTTTGCAGTTTATCTAGAAGATAACATTATTATACAGTAGAATAATTTTTGTTTTTAATTCAGTGAAGCAACTGCAATTATGTCTTATTATTTTCAGTCTTTCAGTTGTTATTATTATTAGTTGTAGTAGTATTGTTATTATTATTATCATTATTACCATATATTAATTATTAGTTGTCTGTTGGTGCTGCTGTTGTATTATTATTATTATTATTATTATTAGTTGTAGTTGCAATGTTATTATTATTATTTTTATAATTATAAATTACTCTAATGATTACGATTATTATTAATATTATGATGATTATTTTGTATTATTACTCTTATTATTATAATGATTATTATTATTATTATTATTATTATTATTATTATTATTATTATTATGACCTAGGATGGATCTAAGGCATGGAAGAATGGGTGAGTGTTGTAGTTGTGTATACATATACTGTGGAATAATTATCTGTGTGTTAAATGTGTACGCATGGGTATGTGGCTGGTTATCTGTTTATGCATGTGTGTTAGTGTTTATAGATTTGTATTTTGGTATGGAAGTTGTTTTTGATATTATATCAAATGTATCAATATTGAATGTCCATGTTTGTAATAATTTTGATGTTGTTATCTCCTTCCTTATTGCACTGCTAAACAAATATCCATGCCTTGTGTTTGGACAATAAAGAATCTTGAATCTTATTTTACATTGTTGTAATCTTTCCGAATCAGTCGCAAACGTTGTTCCCACAATCGTTTCAGTGTTTTGTTAGCTGGTAAAGTGTGTAACTTGACAATGCGCCCTTCAATTACTTTTCCTGCGAAATTAGGGCAGCAAACGCAATACTGTTTTTCTCCGCCACAACTCTTCCGTCTACGTGCTGCCATGCTTAATATTCAACCGGAACTAGCCAGTGTACGTGGCATAGGTGAAGGCAGGGCCGGATAACTCTATCTGCACTAGTTTTGCAACAGTGCTATAGATTAGTTTTAGTTTAGAATTTACCAGTGATCGAATCTTGGTTTCAGACTATGAATGACCCCCTACGCCCCTCCCCTCCCCTCCCCCAACCCTCTCTCTCTCACACTCTCTCACACACACACACTCTCTGTCTGTCTCTGTCTGTCTCTCTGTCTGTCTCTGTCTGTCTGTCTGTCTCTCTCTCTCTCTCTCTCTCTCTGCATATGATTTGCAACTATCTACTGGCTTGTGCTACTCTGTACTGGCTCGAGGTAATGTCTCTCCGGAAGCAATCATCCGCACGCTCTGGTTCTCAGTAGAGATCGAGAATGACCTGGGTACTAAACCTAATTGATCTTCCTTCCTAAGCCTCTCAGATGTTACCAGATAAACGAAGTGTAATCACCTCCCTCTGGCTGTTGTCATATAAATGCTTGGCCAGGGAGAAACTAACAAATATTTTTAGCTCTACAAAGCAGCAGAACGTATACAATGTATCGTACTTGCCTATTATGGTCAGCCTATCAAAGCAACTTTTTTTTGTTTTGTATTGGTAAGATGGGTTGGATTTACAAGAATTAATATTTAAATATAAAATGTACATTGAACTAGCAACTTTAAACAAAAACTCACTCAAAACTGTGATTTCAAAGATTATCGATTCGTTAAGTTTGCGGAATTTATTACTAAAAACTTTACATCGGACAAAATGTAAAACGGTCAAGGCACATCATGTAACATTCAAAAATGCTTTCATTGCCTAGGCTAATAGCGTAATAAGCAAACACACACACACATACACTCACACACCCACACCCACCACACACTCACGCATGAATAAACACTGCACGACTCCAGCCCTGTGTTAATTAACGGAGAAAAGAAAGCTCAACGTGATGGTGGTGGGGTTGCCAGAAAGCGACAAGGAGGGGGAAGAAAATAAGTTGAAAGATGATCTGATCAGACTGAAAAGTATAATAGCGAAGATGGACTCAAGTCTCGCGGATGAGACGCTTGTAGACGTAGTCCGTCTGCGCTCAAACGCTCCTGGCAGGCCACGCCTGTTAAAGTTTAAAGTAAAAAATGAGGCAGCAAAATCAAGCATTTTGAGAGGTTCTTTCAACCTGAACAAAGGGGTTGAACATAACAAGAGGGTTTTCTTTAATCAAGACTTCACTCCAAAACAAAGACAAAAACATAGAGAACTGAAAGAACAGCTTGAACAGAAAAAAAAAGACACAGGGGAACATGACTGGATTATTAGAAATGGAAGGATAATGAAGAGGAATCAGCTGCAGGACAAAGACATTGGGCAGGGAAGAGGGAAAGAAGAGAAGGGGAGGGGGGATGCAAATACAGAACATTGACCTGACAGTCACACTGTACATAGTTTTACACAACACAAAGACTGCATAGATTGTAAGGATTTTAATTGTAGTATTAAGCTCAAAGGTGTGCAAAACTGCACTGTTCTGTATTCAAATCTTGACAGTTTTTTAAACAAGAAAATTGAATTATTACAGCTTATAGAGGAAAGGAATGTTAGTGTTATTGCTCTCACTGAAATAATTGCTAAGAATCAATCAGGTGTTTGTGAAGCAGAATATAATATACCAGGATTT
Organism: Oncomelania hupensis; assembly: GCA_036898135.1. Lineage (NCBI taxonomy): Eukaryota > Metazoa > Mollusca > Gastropoda > Littorinimorpha > Pomatiopsidae > Oncomelania > Oncomelania hupensis. Next base: position 84,732,435 of record CM072511.1, on the reverse strand, counting down.
GAGTGCTTTATGAATGAAAATCCAAAACTGGGTGCTGTAATATATATTAGAGAAGACCTGTATCCTCAGGCATGTGAAGAACTAAATAAGGCTAATGTTGAAGAAAGCACTTGGTGCCATTTTAAAAATAAAAATGGTCACAGTGTGCTGTTGGGATGTGTGTACAGACATCCAAACTCATCTGAGGAAAATATTGGTAAATTAATGGATCTATTAGTATCTGATCAAATCAAACACTTTGACCATATATGCATTATGGGAGACTTCAATTTTCCCACAATTGACTGGAAAAATGGGGTTGCCAGCACTAGAGAGCAGCAGTTTGTTGAATGTATTAGGGATGCGTATTTGATTCAAATGGTGAGTAAACCAACACGGAGGAGAGAAGGGCAGAAACCAAGTCTTTTAGACCTGGTTTTAGTAAATGATGCAGAAGTTATTTCTGATATTGAACATTTATGTCCACTGGGAAAAAGTGATCATGATGTGCTTGTATTTGATTTAAATGTTTTTGAAATGTTACAGAAAAGGAAAAATAATGAACATTTTAATTATAAGAAAGGAAACTATAATGATTTAAGGCAAACTTTAAAAGCAGTTGATTGGAATAAAATAAAAGAACAAAATGTGGAAGAAAGTTGGTTATATATAAAAAATAACATTTTATTAGCAATGGAAAAACATGTACCAAGGTCAAGAGGACAGTCGAAATCTACTTTGGCGCCTGCATGGTTTAAGAAATCGTGTTTAAAAAAGGTAAAGAAAAAGCATACCTTATACAAGAAATATTTAGAAACTCAAGATGGTGTAGATTATCAACGGTATATAAAAGCAAGAAATGAATGCACAAGAGGGGTGAAAAAGGCAAAAATGAATTATGAATTTAAAATTGCCAGTACATGTAAAGAAAACCCAAAGGTTTTTTGGAAATACATACAATCCAAGACGAAAGTGTCTTCTGGCATCAGCTCTTTGAGGAAAGAGGATGGAGGTATGGCAGTCAGTGAGGAGGAAAAGGCAAATATTTTAAATGACTTTTTTTCCAGTGTTTTTACAAAAGAAGATTTAAAAAACATACCTAAATTAGATCCTGGATCTAGATCAGATGGTGTAAGTCTAACTGAGATCCTTATAACACCTAAAGCTGTGCAGGAAAAACTAGCTAAACTAGACCCATGTAAAGCGTTTGGCCCTGATGGTATCCCGCCCAGAGTGTTAAAAGAGGCAAGTGAAGAGTTGTCAGTTCCTTTGTGCATACTTTTTAATAAATCATTAGATGATGGCACTGTTCCGGCAGACTGGAAAAAAGCCAATGTCACTGCTCTTTTTAAAAAGGGCAGTCGGGTCGAAGCGGGTAACTATAGGCCAGTGAGTCTCACATGCATCATTTGCAAAGTCCTGGAGTCTTTTGTGCGAGATGCGGTGGTGGACCATATGAATCTATGCTCACTGTATACAGATTGTCAGCATGGTTTCAGAAATGGTAGGTCATGTGTGACTCAGCTATTAAAAGTCATGGAAGATTTTACGGGAATGTTAGATGATGGTGAGGGGTTTGATGTGCTCTATCTGGATTTTAAAAAGGCATTTGACTCTGTCCCACATGCTAGACTTTTAACAAAAATCGAATCATATGGTATCACTGGAAAGGTGTGCCAATGGATTGGGAACTTTTTGTCTGAGAGAAACCAGCGGGTGAGAGTTGGTGACAGTTTCTCTTCAGAAGCTCCTGTGTTAAGTGGTATACCTCAAGGTAGCATTTTGGGTCCTGTTTTATTTACTATTTTCATAAATGATTTACCAGATGAGGTGTCCAGCAGTTGTAAAATTTTTGCAGATGACACAAAACTATATAACTTGTCCAGTGAGAGTCTTAAGCTACAGTCCGATATAAATAATCTTGGTAAATGGTCTGATAAGTGGCAACTTCATTTTAATACTTCCAAATGCAAGGTATTAAAATTTGGTAGGAAAATTTCTTGCCATGAATATTATATGACAGCTGATGGTCAGAGAGTGTCAATTGACAGCTGTACCGAAGAAAAGGATCTGGGGGTCACTTTTGATAAAGAGTTAAAATTTGATAAACATATTAATAATGCAATTGCAAAGGCAAATAAAATGCTGGGGATTATCCGAAGATCTTTCACCTGCCTTGATAAAGATACGTTAACATGTCTGTATAAGACACTTGTCCGACCTCATGTGGAATATGCAAATGCTGTATGGTCACCACTACTGAAAAGACAATCGTCAGTGATTGAAAAAGTGCAGCGAAGAGCAACAAAATTGGTAAAATCCTTGAAAAATCTGTCTTACAAAAAAAGACTAAAGAAACTAGGCCTTCCGAGTTTGAAATTTAGAAGAGTTAGAGGTGATCTTATACAAACATACAAAATATTAAATAACATCGACAAAGTCAATGCTAATACATTCTTTAAGTTTTATGATGGAGGCAAAACTAGAAACTCAGAAGACAAAATTTTTATCCAGCACTGTCGTACTAACAAACGAAAGCACTGTTTTAGCCATAGAATTGCACCACTGTGGAACAAACTACCATTATATGTTAAAAAAGCTAACAACTTCCTATCCTATCCTATCCTGTCCCATAACCCGAAGGTCGTAGGGGCACCACAGATGATCGCTTAACCAGCATACTCCATCTTTCTCTGTCCTCAGCAGCCCTCATGGCTTCGCTCAGTGTCAAACCAGTCCATTCTCGAATGTTGTCCTCCCACCTCTTTTTCGGTCTCCCCCTTCTTCTACCTCCTTGCACTGTGCCTTGCAGAATGGTCTTTGCAAGGCCTGATGATCTGGTGACGTGGCCATACCATCGGAGTTTCCGTTTCTTCACCACTGTGAGCAGGTCATCGTGTTGTCCAATGGCTTGTGTGATGGTCTGTCGGACTTCAACGTTGGTGATGTGTTGGGTATAGGAAATGCACAGAAGTCTTCTGTAGCACCTCATCTCCATGCTTTGTATTCTTCGTTGGAGATCTGCTGTGAGGGTCCATGCTTCGCAAGCATATAGGAAGATGGAGATGACCAGAGATCGCAGCAGTCTTACTTTGGAATGTAGACTGATGGTTCTGTCTTTCCAAATGGGCTTCAACCTTGTCAGGGCAGCAGTTGTTTGTGCGATCCTGGAGAGGACTTCCTGTCGAGACCCATTGTCTGACACAGTGGCTCCTAAATATTTGAAGCTGTGCACTGTGTTGAGGGATTGGCCTTGTACTTTGATGTCCGTGTTGATGCCATTGGTGTTGTTGGTCATCATTTTGGTCTTCTCTGCACTTATTTCCATTCCATAAGCTCTGGAGGTGGTGTCAAGCCTCTGTACAAGCTGTTCAAGTTCTTGTTCCTCTCCAGCCAATCCATCAATATCATCCGCAAAACGAAGATTGGAGATTGCTCTGCCCCCTATGCTGACTGTGCCTTCGTGATCTGCAAGAGCATCTGACATGATGCGCTCTAGGAAGATGTTGAAGAGTGTTGGAGAGAGTAGGCATCCTTGACGCACACCGATTGTTGTTCTGAACCAGTTCCCGATGACGCTGTTATGGAGGACTGCACTGGTAGCCTTGTCATACAGGCTTTTGATGACTTCTATGATTTTAGGGCTGATGTTGTACACTTTCATTGTTGCCCATAGAGCTGCATGCCAGACTCGGTCAAATGCCTTCTTGAAGTCTATGAACACATGATATAGATGTTGTTGGTGCTGTAGGTATTTCTCACAGATTATTCTGAGGTTGAAAATCTGTTCAGTGGTACTTCGCCCTGCCATGAATCCTAACAACTTAAATACTTTTAAAAACCTTCTGGAAAAGGTAAGTTTCATTGTGGAATCCAAATTTGATTTCGATGAATGATTTTCATTTAATTCTAATTCTCTGAACAATTGCAAAACTAACCGGAAAATTTAATATTGTATAAAATCAGGGACACAAAAAAGCTGCGAAGCTTAACATAGTCCCTTGAACTGAACTGAACTGAACTGAACTAATTGCTTGGCCCGACCATGCACAGACTCCCGATCAAAGGAGTTATTTCCCTTTCTAGATCAAGTCGAACAATCCACAATCAACTCACCACTATCAATGCTTGCTTGTTGTTTAGGAAGATATAGTTTACAATTGCTATGGCAGAACCTTTCAGTCTACGATTGTTAACCTGTCCGATTGACTATATTTCAGGCTTTTATTTTATTTTATTTTTTTATTTTATTTTGGGAACATACAATTGTTCTGATAGCTGATGTGTATTTTCTGCTTCCCCCCTATAACTGCTATGTCGCGTCGTAACATCGTAACTCTGTCAAATACTGGAGAATCGGGCTGTGACCTTGGCCAAAGAGAAAGGCTATCTACATGATTGTGTGTATGTGTGTTTTCAAGATGGCGGATGATATCGTCAGGTCTGTCCTACGGAGTACTACCATTGCCATCCTCGCACTTCCACCCTTCTTTGCTGTCATCGACAATACAACGTCAAAGTAAGGAAAACTTCCCAATCAACATGCATCCTTTTTGTACCTCGGGAAAGTCTTCCAGTCCGCGCTAAAGACCGACAAAATCAGGTAAGTCGCCCAGCCACTGAAGAAGAATGTAAACACATTGAATGGCGGCGTCCATACGTATCGGAGGTACATCAACCACAGCCGACAACAACAAAATTCTTCACAAGACGGCTAGTGAAATCCCTTCACCATAAACCACAGACTTTGTACTGCTTTTTTTTTTTTTTAAAACAATAAACCTACAGTTACTGCAGTGTAATAGCTTGATGGCACTGTGTACTACCCTCAGGAATACAGTCGACGGTGTAGCCCATATGCCAAACAACATGACCGCGTCCATACGGACCAAGTATACAGGAACCACACCCGTCAGCAGCATCATTCTTCAAGTCAGCTAGTGAAATCTCTTCACCGCAAACCACAGACTTTCCACTGCATTATTTTGAAACACTAAACTAAAGGACAGCTTCATCCGTTTTGCCATCAGAGGTTGACTACAGTTACTGCAGTTTAGTAGCTTGATGGCAATGTGTGCTACCATTAGGAATGTGGTCGGCGGTGTAGCCTAAAATGCAACCACCCCACAGAGACTGTATCGCAAGGGCTGAATGGGTGTACACGCTATCAAGTATGCCTTCTATGAAACTATGGTTAACAGAATCAGGCTATACGAAATTGTTGATTTAAAAAAAAAACATTTCTATAAAAAGTGTGATGAAAATTATGTATAATCTGTACTGATTTAATTTGAATACTTTCTATGTAGTCAGTATCCCACAATGCACTGAATAAAATAGGTACTGTATTGCATACATAATCCACTATACTTTATACAAGGTTACATGTATGTAATCAGTATTGCATGTTGTAGGCATACTGCTCTGTATTTTCTATGTAATTAGTACGCTTACTTATTGATGTATAATCTGTGATCTGCCCTGCATAGTTAAACTAGGGAGAATTGTGTATGACTAATTTGGTATTAATTGACTTACCTTCGCAAAATTTTAATATTAAAAAGTGTTAATGTTCTTCCAATGGTGATTGTGTGTGTGATTGTGTGTGTTTGTGTGACGTGATTGTGTGTGTTTGTGTGTGTGTGTGTGTGTGTGTGTGTGTGTGTGTGTGTGTGTGTGTGTGTGTGTGTGTGTGTGCGTGTGTGTGTTGTGGGCAGAAAGACGCGGCGACATTTGGACTTGAAAAGCAAGAATTGAATTATTTAATTTGGAAACGTATAACTAGCTGCATTATTCCTCACGATGTCCCGGGGACATCATAACCAGGCCGGAATCATGCATTCATACAGTGGGTCTGTAGCCGCACCCAAATTACCTTTTATGTAATATATTGTGGGTTTCTAATACTCGTGACTGCACCTGTCATATATTCCTTATCATACTGACAATCAAACAGAGCAGCAATCGACTTGCACATGTACTTAGCTTGCCTTTATTCTACTTGAAGCCTATTCTGGTCTCTGATACTCCACGTGCCTTTGTGCCTTTCATACAAATCATCCAAATCCTCGCTCCATGAGACGATTTAACGGATCTGTGATTGGGAGGCACAGGGTGGTAGCCTTTCAAAAGAAGTAATTTCTACATTCTATGTGCATATTTACACACACACACACACCCCTACACCCACACACATACACATACACCCACACCCACATATACGCGCACACACACATACAAACAAATACACACACGCGTGCATTGATGCCGCAGTTGCATCTCGTACATTATACACTCTCATCCACATCGTTTTATTTAACTGACATTGTTACTTAATGTTTTAATGTGGTTATAAATTATATTTGTGTGAATGCGAGAGACATAGAGAGAGATAGTGAGAGAGTGCGCGTGCGAATTGGTGTGTACATTTGTGTTTCTTCAAATGCGTGAGTTTGAATGTCAGTACTGTATGTGGTCTTTATCATCTTGGCGAAAAAAGACTTTAATAAAACAACCGACGAACCTTCCAAGCCAGACCAGCATCACAAAATCTAACTTTCTGAGTGAATCCACGTCTAAACTTCGCGGCTTGAATCCATACGAATACCACATAAATTATCTTTGAGGAAAAAAAAAACTTCTTCGGATTAAAAAGGCCATCACAATGGCATGAAAAAGCTTCCAGAACATGGAAACTTAGTGACAATGAAGGAAAGCGCTACCCTTTCATAATAATCTAAACGGTGATCGAAAAAGCAAGTAATCACAGTATATAACTACATTCACAAAAACGCATTATAACAGCGAGAAAAGAGCATCTAGCTGGGCAATATCTGAAGACGCAGAATGAACAGTATTGTAACCATTATTTTAAGACAGGGAGATAACCAGTCGTTCTTATCCTATCCTATCCTATCCTGTCCCGTAACCCGAAGGTCGTAGGGGCACCACAGATGATCGTTTAACCAGCATACTCCATCTTTCTCTGTCCTCAGCAGCCCTGATGGCTTCGCTCAGTGTCAAACCAGTCCATTCTCGAATGTTGTCCTCCCACCTCTTTTTCGGTCTCCCTCTTCTTCTACCTCCTTGCACTGTGCCTTGCAGAATAGTCTTTGCAAGGCCTGATGATCTGGTGACGTGGCCATACCATCGGAGTTTCCGTTTCTTCACCACTGTTAGCAGGTCATCGTGTTGTCCAATGGCTTGTGTGATGGTCTGTCGGACTTCGTCGTTGGTGACGTGTTGGGTATAGGAAATGCCCAGAAGTCTTCTGTAGCACCTCATCTCCATGCTTTGTATTCTTCGTTGGAGATCTGCTGTGAGGGTCCATGCTTCGCAAGCATATAGGAAGATGGAGATGACAAGGGAGCGCAGCAGTCTTACTTTGGAATGTAGACTGATGGTCCTGTCTTTCCAAATGGGCTTCAACCTTGTCAGGGCAGCAGTTGTTTGTGCGATCCTGGAGAGGACTTCCTGTCGGGACCCATTGTCTGATACAATGGCTCCTAAATATTTGAAGCTATGCACTGTGTTGAGGGATTGGCCTTGGACTTTGATGTCCGTATTGATGCCATTGGTGTTGTTGGTCATCATTTTGGTCTTCTCTGCACTTATTTCCATTCCATAGGCTCTGGAGGTGGTGTCAAGCCTCTGTACCAGCTGTTCAAGTTCTTGTTCCTCTCCAGCCAATCCATCAATGTCATCTGCAAAACGAAGATTGGAGATTGCTCTACCCCCTATGCTGACTGTGCCTTCATGGTCTGCAAGCGCATCTGACATGATGCGCTCTAGGAAGATGTTGAAGAGTGTTGGAGAGAGTAGGCATCCTTGACGCACACCGATTGTTGTTCTGAACCAGTTCCCGATGGCGCTGTTGTGGAGGACTGCACTGGTAGCCTTGTCATACAGGCTTTTGATGACTTCAATAATTTTAGGGCTGATGTTGTACACTTTCATTGTTGCCCATAGACCTGCATGCCAGACTCGGTCAAACGCCTTCTTGAAGTCTATGAACACATTGTCATGAATTGGCTAGTTTAACTCTGCTCATTGACTATTTAGCCATGTGTAGTAATGGTAACATTAGAGAGAGTCAGTATATTACACAGCAGCAATTAAATTACACAGCAGACCACACACCGCGAGCCCGACCCACATCGCAGTGAGTCAGCACTTGAGCTTTGAATCGGACCGTTTTAACCAATCAGAGCAGGCTCAGTGGGTAGAGCAGTTTTGAATGTGTCAAAACCTAAGACAGTTTGAATCAGTCGTGTGTGAGACGAGGTAGAGTCAACATCTCCACAGCTAGAGAAATCTCTACACTCATAGACCAGGAAGCAGGACTTAGAAATCTTAGAATTCTATCAAGTCATTACGGGCCTGAACTTGTCAAACAGGTAAATGAACACCCTTCTGTTTCATCGTGATATATTTATATTATTGTTGAAATTATGTTTGAAGAATTTGCTATGCATAAATGTGAATTATTAATCCGAATTTGCGGGACCACGTGGAAGAGCCTACCACGAGGCGAAACACGACCGGTTGCGCCGCCATGTTGTATCCCGTACGGAACCACTGTTGTTTAACTTATATGTATGTTTGCAGACCAGTGGCTGTACCACTGAATGTTTATATTATTATTAATTCTGTATGTGTATAGTTAGACACGATTGATATTTATGTATGTATAGGAATTTAGAGTGAGATTCCAGTGGAACCCGGAAGTAGCAGAATGTTCGTCGCTTATGTATAGAGATGTGGAGCTATCACTGAGGGCTACTTTGGCTTTCAGTGAGACGCTCTGCACAAACCGATTATTCAGGGTTGTGCAGAATTTCGTCTCTTATATTACAGACGAGCAGGCGAGCTATCCTGTGCACCCCACTCCACAGAAACGACCAGTTGGTTGAGGAGACTCTACCGCACAAGACGGAAAGAGCTGCCTTGAAAGACACCCTGTCAGACCCCACAGCGTGGCAAGGGAACCCAACTACACAACTACAAAGGTGTACCAGAAGCTACCTCACAGAAGGACTTCGACCGCACCATCCGAAAGTTAAGTGTAATCGACAAAGGTGCACTTAAACTGATCATAACAGGACCACAGTAGTCCAACTCTTCAGAAACTGTAAAACGGACCACAGTAGTCCAAATCTACATAAAATATAATAGCCAGTGCCCGAGGAAGAAAAAACAGCTGCCTAGACTATCAGCGATCGAACTATTAGCATTGAAAGAGACTTCTTAAGTTAGATTAGTACTTAGAGAACCTTGTATAGAGTAGAAGAAATAAATGTGTGATTTTAACTGTTATCAAGTGGCTGGACTACATATGATTCATAGCCGTGTGAAAGCTAGTGTGACAGTATTCTTTTACCATTTTTCTATCTATTTCTGTACCCCAACCTTAACACAGAACGAGCTAAACAAATAAATTTAGTAAAGTAATTCATAGGGTGACTTACTAGCAGTTCCCACCGAATAAACGTGAGGGTCCATAATTCCATTGTGCAGAGCCCATAAACCCCACGTGACACACATGATATAGATGTTGTTGGTGCTGTAGGTATTTCTCACAGATTATTCTGAGGTTGAAAATCTGCTCAGTGGTACTTCGCCCTGCCATGAATCCTGCTTGTTCTTCAGCTATGATTTGTTCAGCTTGGGGTTTCAACCTGTTGAGTATTATTTTCAGGATGACCTTGCTGGGATGGCTGATGAGGCTGATGGTCCGGTAATTTTCACACTCCTGAAGGTTACCTTTTTTGGGAAGAGTGATGACAAGCGACTGGGTCCATGGTAGAGGCCACTCCCCACTCTGCCAGATCTTGTTACAGATAATGGTGAGCGCATCAATCATCGCTTCTCCTCCTGCTTGTAGCAGTTCCGCGGGTATGTTGTCCACTCCCGCTGACTTCCCTTTCTTTAGCGATTGCACTGCTGCCTCAACTTCTTCCCGGAGAATTGGGAGGATTTCTTCTTCTTCTCTGTTCTCTGGACATGCTAGAACTGATGGGTCTCCATTTGGTGTATGGTTGTAAAGGTCAGAGCAGTACTCTGTCCATCTGTCCAAGACTTCTTGTTCTTCTGTAAGGCATATGCCAGACTTGCTTTGGATCGTGGAGACTTTGGGCTGTTTGACACTTGTCAGGCGCTTCACAGTCTGGTAGGCCTTCTTGCTGTTGTTCTTGTTCAGACTGTTCTCTATTTCCTGGCATTGATCTTCTATCCAGTTCTCCTTTGCTGTGCGCATTCCTTTTCGGATGTCATTGTTGATTTTTCGGTAGACATCAGCTCCCTGTGAGGTGTTCTTTTTCCTTTTCATCTCTCTTCGTTTGTCACACAGATCCAAAAGTTCAGGTGTGATCCACGGCTTCTTCTTTGGTCGGTGCTTGCCAAGGATCTCAGTGGCGGCATCTGTCACAGCTGAGTTGAAGGTGGTGGTCATGGTGTTGACATCTACTTCACCAGCCCCCAAAATGAGCAGTGGTGCAAATTTACCTCCAATTGAGGCCTGAAATAGTTCTGCCACCTCCGGGTCTTGCAGTTTGTCCAGGTCGAACTTCAGTCTAGTGCACTTTGCTGTATTTACTCTCTTCAAGTGGAGCCGGAAAGACATCATCACGAGATCGTGGTCACTTCCGATGTCTGCTCCTGGAAAAGTGCGTGTCCTGCCAATGTTGATGCTTGATCTGAAGCGTTTCTTGACCATGATGTAGTCTATTTGGTTGTGATGCTCCCCGCCAGGACTGTGCCATGTCCATCGTCTGGAGTTTTTGTGGAGACCAAGCGTGTTTGCCAGTACCAGATTGTTGTATCTGGCAAACTCCAAGAGTCTCAGACCCCTGTCATTTGTCTCGTTGTTGCAGTGGGGTCCACATGTGTCTCCCCAGTTGTGGTGCGCATCTTGGCCAACCTTGGCATTCCAGTCGCCTTGCACTATGACTATGTCCTTCTTCGGCACTTGGTCAAGGACCGCCTGTAGATTTTCATAAAAATCCTCCACTTCGCTGTCGTCATAGTCTGATGTTGGGGCATAGGCCTGGATGATGGTGATGTTGAAAGGGGCTGCTCTCAGGCGGATGGTAATGAGTCTACTGGAGACTGGGCGGCAACCCATGACAGTGGCTAGAATGTTCTTGTGGACCAAGAATCCAACGCCGTGTTCGTGCCTGTCATCTCTACCGCTGAAATAGAGCTTGTGGCCTTTGTCGGTCGTTGTTTCACCTAGGCCTTTCCAGCGCAGTTCGCTGATGCCTAGAACGTTCCATCGATAGTGGTCCAACTCGTGGGCCAGTTCTTCTAATTTTCCTTCCGCAGTTAGGGTCCTGACATTCCAGGTTCCTATGACGATGTTGTTTCTCGTGCGGATCTTGCTAAATTGTCCATCAGTAGCATACTTACACCTCCGTCCTGGTGGCCAACGGAAGGCGCGGTCCTTGTGCCGGGCGACGACCGATCCGGAATGGAATTAGTGGATTGTGTCATCATGTAGTGTGTCTTAGGCAAAAAAGACCTGGCGGTGCCCAATCCTCTCCAGGCTGTTGGCCACAGCCGAAATCCACGAATACAGTGTGGCTCGCCTTGGCCCTGAGCACATGGTCGTTGAACCTGTAGTAACGTGAGGTTCCTCCGCCCTGGCCGGTGACTTCTTTGTAGAAGACTTTCGCCCAGTGATGTCGTGCTAACATCACCCCTGTTAGTCGCCTCTTACGACACGCCGGGAAACGTTGGGTCTATTCTATTTAATGCCCGAACCCACACAGTCGTTCTTAATCCTTCCGAATCTTCGATAACTGTGGTTGCTGGAGAAATAGTTAAGTAAGCCTACTGATAAAAGAACACTGCACCAAGTCCTTCTAAATCCCATTTCTATTTAAATTAGGAGTGTCCAAGTGCACATGTACACCACAAAGTTGGCTTTGTTTAATATATCTAACTTTTGTTTGTCTCTTGTTTCATTCTGTCACCTTTAAGCACACACAAAAACACACAAACATACACACCAACATGCACACACACACACACACACACACACACACACACCCAAACACACACTTTCTCTCTCCCTCTCTCGCACAAAAACTCCTACATACATACAACTATTACCTTTAACTATCATTTCCATTTGATGCTTTTACCAAGATGATATGATGGCAACTATTATATGCGAAGCAGCAGACATAACAATCTATGCTATTGATAATGAACACGCTCGAGCAGAAACAGTGTCACATTTGATGCAAGCCCTATTACTCAAGATGAATGAAGAAATATATGAATATGCACGGTATATTCAAACCAGTATGAAAGCTACTAGTAGCACAGCTTTGGTTAAAACAGAATTGTATTATTGTTAACGAGACAAGCAAACAAAACATGGAAAACAAAGGATTAAAAAAATCAAATCTTAAATATGTGCTATCTTTTGACAAATTATAAAAAAAGAAATGTCTCTAGCGAACAGGAACAAGTAAAAAACATATGGACAAATGTGTATTAATTAATATGATCAAAACATTACATACAACTATATTATAAGAGACAAGAAATACATTAATTATAATATCAACGGAGAGGGGAAGTGGGAGGCAAGGGGAATGGAGATAAGGAGAAAATAAAAAGATAAACGAATAAACTGAGCGCATAACGAGAGACGGATACACGCCTATAGCTTTGAGACTGCATCGGCATCGTCTTGAATAATGTAAATAGTACGGGTGTGTTCTTTGTTCTTTAAATACAAACTGAAGGTCTCATCACCGGCCTAAACCCTCACACACATTCTCAGAGAGAGGGTGAGAGAATGCGAGAGAGAGAGAGAGAGAGAGAGAGAGAGAGAACTAGAGGCAAAAGGGGGGAGGTGAGGGGGGTAGTGGCATTACTAATCAGGAGAGAGAGAGAGAGAGAGAGAGAGAGAGAGAGAGAGAGAGAGAGAGAGAGAGAGAGAGAGAGAGAGAGAGAGAAAGTTTAATTGAAATTGAAGCAATCGACAATTAGGAGTTGGTAACAATGGGCTAAATCGGAAAATCAAATAATAATAATAATAATAATAATAATAATAATAATAATAATAATAATAATAATAATAATAATAAACATTTATATAGGGCCCTTTTTAATGAAAGCTCGGGGCGCTTTACATTCACATAAGAAAAATAATGGCTAAGCAATAACAATATAAAACATGGTAAACAAAACATACAAAATTTCATTAGATAATATGAACACGCACACATACACACACACACACACACCCACACACACACACACACATACAGAGTTCAATGCACATTTACATTGTGGTGTCATCAAAGGAACGTTCGAACAGCTGGGTCTTGAGGCCAGAACGAAAGGCAGCAGATGTTTGGGAAGAATAGAGAGTCATGGGAAGGGAGTTCCAGAATCATCAACTAATGACTGTTACACTCGGATTGATGTTGGTGTTTTTCTTTATCAGTATTTGATTCAGCCCCGATGCTGAAGTCCTGATAAGGTGTAACTCAGATTCGTTTATCCACGCAGCCTGCTCACTCATCAACAAGTCTTGAGTCGACGTATGAAGTTTTCCACTTTTATTCAGCACACATCAACAACTGCATACAATCGCTCAATCGCCTTTCCACTCTCAAGTTTTACTTTCCAACTCACTATCAACAACTATTACACACAAAGCATCGAATATATAATTTTTTCTCTCAACTCGAGATGACCTCAGGACGTTCTAGAAATGACGCATTACAACCAATCAGAATTAAAGATCGTCATCACTGTCTTACGTCATACATCTCTCTACACATACCCGGAACGTTCTCTTACTTCGACATCCATCGGAAAATTTCTATCGAGAGTAAACACGCAGATCCAGAGAATTCTCCAATAATATCGACTAACGCAAATTATCAACGTTATACAAAGCCTCTCCTAACAACAATGCAAATTCAAATCAAAGGTAAATAAACTCCATTATTGAATACTTTGCAAAACGAAACGATTAGATCTATCGTGCGCGTTTCAGACATACTACCATTGGCGTTTCAACGTAACAATGACGTCGTTGGCCTATACAAACTTCATAACTGAACTTACATGAAATAAAAATGATCACCAGCGGGGTTTAATTTACTTTCTAATTATCAAAATCGTATATGGATTAACACTGCCAATAAGGTCATTCAATCCAATTTTCAATCAATTATTACATAATCGTGAAGTTGGTTGGCGCACCTTCTAATTAATTAATCAAATTGCTCGTCAGTTATAACACCTAAATTATCAAAACAAATGCTTACAGGAAATGAATGGTGCTAATTAACAGGCTAAAATGAATGGTGCTAATTAACATGCATAACAGTTATAATAATACAGGATGTTATCATCCGCTTTTTCTTCGATAGATCTCAATGTTTAGTTTTGCATCCAATATCACTATTAAATATTCGGTGTCTTTTTTTTCAGTTTTTTTTTTTTTTTTTTGATTTGTAATAATTTATTTTTTTTTTTGAGTTTTTTTTTTTTGAAAAGGTTTTTTTTTTTTTTTTTTTTTTTTTTTGTTTTTTTTTTTTTTTTTTTTTTTTTCTTTATCTAAAGGTATTAATCTAATCGTTCTCATCCTTACACAAAAAACGCCGTCTCAGTTTGTCAGCTCGTGAACCCAGCATGAACCAACTGAACTGAGCTACCGACTATATGCTTTATAGACGCAGAAGTCGTGCATTCTTTAAGATGAGAAATAAAGTGCATGTAAAAAACAAATTTCCAAGTCCCTGCCTATACAGACACAACAAAAGACAACAGTACGCTTCTTTTGGTTTTTTCTTTTATTCCTTTCTTAATTTTTTATTTTAATTTTTTTAATTTTCCTGAACAGAAACCCCAAAACAATTAAGTCTTCCAGTTCCTTTTTTCATTGAAAAGAGAAAATCTTTTAACATAATTTCATTACTTTATTTATTTAACTTCTTTCCTTTACAAGCTCAATGACTCACAAAAATTAACTAGCATTCCGAAGGCATCATTTTAACAATTGACAGACAATGACACAATCCTGAGCACCACAGTATAAACCTACGATTCTGTACAGACGCAATGCATCAAAGTAGAAAATAAATGCAGAAAAACTAATATTTAAGCATGAAACAAAATTGATGAGCAGCATAAACATGTACGCACTCAGATATCATATGCATCACAATACAAAATACCATGAACGAAAACAATAACTGAATTATTAAAGATTTAATAACTTGCGCTTTTTGTAATTAAAAAGAGAAAAGTTAAAAAGAAAAGAGCATAATAATTTATTTGCCGAATTGAAAACACATGCGTCCGACAAACTGCAATAGGTAAATAAGAAAAGCTCGCAGCAAAATATAGTCCAGAATAAAAAACGATGTTTGCAGCATAACAGAAATACACTGCATAGCTTAAATAAAAAAATAAAAAGGCACTGATGGAGATAATAAGAGGAAATAAACTAAAATACAGGTCAAGTACATCAAGACTCATATGCAGCATAATAAATTTCTTGTTGTCCTGACGATTGACATTCCCAGCAAACACTGTTCTTATCGAAAACTGCGCTTTAACCAATTTTCTACAGGCAGTCAACGGGTAAAAAAAACACGCAGCATAATAATTTTGAATTGAAAACACGATGTTGCGTCCGACACACTCAATTGATAGAATCCAGCAGAGGTTGGTAGTTAGGAGTATAAGAGAAATACTGAATATCAATAAACTAAGACTCACAGCATAACTTTATTCTAGATGAAGCACGTACGATTCGACACCTGTTACATACTGCTTATAATCGAAATAAAATCTGCGCAGGCAATGAAACTGATAAAGAGGGAATAAAACTAAAACACTACAGGTAATTAAATTGAGATTCATAACATCATGTTGTACGATGACTCAGCAGATTGACGATAGCAATCCTGCACAGGTACTTTCTAGGGAACTAATAAGCTCCATTTAACCAATTTTCTACAGTCAAGTAACCATAAAAACTCGCATAATAATTTGAATACTTAAGGATGAAGCGTATGTTGCCTGTACATACGACACCTTACTCAAATGAGATGAATCCAGCCAGAGGTTGGTGCAGTAGGGTATAGGTACTGAAATCTTGAACTAAAAGCAATACACTATAGACAAATACTACTCAGTACAGATGCAAAGCAAGGAATTGAGTTGAATTCAGAACGCAGTGTGTAAAACATGACCCCTGTACAGTATCACGAGACAGTAGGTATTGTACCAAGACTGGACAGATATGGTGTAGGGTATTGTTAAAGCTGGAACAAGTAACATAGAAACTACTAATAAAAACAGCTTACAGGTGAACAGCAAGGATTACTGAGTTAATATCTCGAAGATGCAACAAGTAAGGTACGCATACTTTAATACAATATAACTAGTAGCCATATTGTAGATAGACCGAGACTTTCCCTTACGCTCCCAGCAGGAATATGTAGGATTCTAGAATGTACATACCTGTACTGTAGGTCGACAGCAGTAGCCTTATTTAGGCTAGCAGCTGAAATCACAACCTCATGCTCTGCTTAGGTTGACTCACAGAAAAGTAATAAACCAAAGATTCATTAAATTAGAAGCCGGCAACAAAAACAATAATATTAATAGAAACAAAAGCCAATTCAAACTTATTAATACCGCAACAAAATTTTGGGGTGGGGTGGGGGAGAGGGGATCCAAAATTGTATGAAGCACAAGCATTTTATATGGACTACTGTCCAGTTTCTGTCCACAAAACGTAATTAGTTGATTTCATTAATTATTTTAAAGTTTTAGTTTCGTCTGAGAGAGAGAGAGAGAGAGAGAGAGAGAGAGAGAGAGAGAGAGAGAGACAGACAGACAGAGAGACAGAGACAGAGACAGAGGCAGACAGACAGACAGACAGACAGAGACAGAGACAGAGAGAAACTTTGAAACTGTTTGATTAGGGATAAAGATAAAGAAAGAGAGAGAGAATGGGGGATGGGGTGGGGTGCTACATGGCAGGTGTTCACATCAGCTCACAGCTCTGCTTATAGTTAACTCTGTTTACTGTCAGGCCTTGATTCTTGGAAGTTACTTCCAAGCACGGAAAGGAAACAAACTAAAAGCATAGCAATAGCTGTAGTAAAACTACTGAAGTATCCGGCCGAGGTTTGACCCACGATTGACCAATCTCACCTTTCTGCTTAACGTGATTCATCCCTTAACCGCTTCACAGCTATACAAAGGTGTGCTCTAACCATCATTCTAGCGATAAGTAGTTTGCAAGCATTTCCTGTGACATATGTTTTATAACCAGCTTACCACAGATAACAAAGGCTATGGTGACTGATAAATACATAACTTGGTCAGGCACTTTTTACTCGACACCCAAGAGTACCACTCAAATCGTTTACTTTTTGTTAGATTAATTAATAACCCCCGGTATAGTCTATATGCTTCGTTTATTTTCTTATCACACACACACACACTCACATACACACCCATACACACGCACACACACAAACTCCATCAAGGACATATTACAGTGTGTAGACAGTTTGTCCATTCCACAATGAAATTCAGTTTTACGTTCATTCAATAATTCAAACCTCCTCCTCAAAGCATTGTACAATTTCTACATTAAATGGAATAAAACAGGATTGATACGATATTCTACATTGGAAAGGAAATCACACTATACAATGTATTATATTTAGATTATAATAATTTGATGCAGTTTTGTTATGACAGAATTAAACTTAAATACAACATTAAAAAACATTTGTAAATTAGATACGACTTTAATTAAGAAGAACACAATTAACACTTTTGCAGTACTTGGTCCTTATAACATTAAAATATATTCTATAGGTCATTTAAACTACAGATCTAGGAATTACATAGTGTTTTTCAAACTGCTGATAACATTTATAACATTTCTTCATTTAATTTTCAATTAGATTATTGACCTCTTTCAAGGGTGAAGGAATATATAGAGATATATTGCATTAATATATCTCTAGATATCACATATTCCATTTCTGGAAGCTCATTTAGTCCAGTCAGATCAAGCATCAACATTGGCAGGACACGCACTTTTTCAGGAGCAGACATCGGAAATGACCACGATCTCGTGATGATGTCTTTCCGGCTCCACATAAAGAGAGCAAACAAAGCAAAGTGCACAAGACTGAAGTTCGAACTTTACAAACTGCAAGACCCGGAGGTGGCAGAAATATTGGACGGAAATATCACCACTGCTTTTTTCGGGAGCTGGTGAAGTAAGTAGATGTCAACACCATGTCCATCACCTTCAACTCAGCTGCGACAGATGCTGCCACTGATATCCTTAGCAAGCACCTTCCAAATGAGAAACCGTGGATCACACATCAACTTTTGGACCTGTGTACAAAACGAAGCGAGATGAAAAAGACAAAGAAAGCCTCACATGGAGCTGATGCCTACCGAAAAATCAACTGTGACATCCGAAAAGGAATGCGCACAGCAAAGGAAAACTGGATAGAAGATCAATGCCAGGAAAAAGAGAACAGTCTGAACAAGAACAACAGCATGAAGACCTACCAGACTGTGAATCGGCTAACAAGTGTTAAACAGCCTAAGGTCTCCACGATCTAAAGCAAATCTGGCATGTGTCTTACAGAACAACAAGAATTCTTGGATAGAGGGACAGAGTACTGCTTTGACCTTTACAACCACACACCAAACGGAGACCCATCAGTTCTAGCATGTATCCAAAGCAGAAAAGAAGAAATCCTCCAAATTCTCCGAGAAGTAGTTGAGACAGCAGTGCAATCGTTGAAAAGGGGGAAGTCAGCGGTAGGGAACAAGATACCCGCAGAACTGCTTCAAGCAGGAAGTGAAGCGATGATTGACGCCCTCACCATTACCTGTACTAATATCTGGCAGAGTGGGGAGTGGCCTACACCATGGACCCAGTCGTTTGTCATCACTTTTCTCAAAAATGGTAACCTTCAGAAGTGTGAAAACTACCGCACCATCAGCCTCATCAGCTATTCCAGCAAAGTCCTCCTGAAAATAATACTCAACAGGTTGAAATTCCAAGTTGAACAAATAATAGCTAAAGACCAAGCAAGATTCGGAGCAGAGCGAAGTACCACTGAGAAGATTTTCAACCTCAGAATAACGGCGTGAAGTACCTACAGCAACAACAACATCTATATCATGTGTTTGTATACTTCAAAAAAGCGTTTGACCGGGTCTGGCATGCACCTCTGTGAGGAACCATGAGAGTGTATATGTACAATATCAGCCCTAACATTACTGAAGTCATCAAAAACCTGTATGACAAGGCTACCAGTGCAGTCCTTCACAACAGCACCATCGGGAACTGGTTCAGAACAACAATCGGTATGCGTCAAGGATTCCTATTCTCTCCAACACTTTTCAACATCTTTCTAGAGCACATCATGTCAGATGCCATTAAAGATCACACAGACACAGTCAGCATAGGGGGGTAGAGCAATCTCCAACCTCCGTTTTGCGGATGACATTGATGGATTGGCTGGAGAGGAACAAGAACTTGAACAGCTGGTACAGAGGCTTGACGCCACCTCCAGATCATTTGGAATGGTAATAAGTGCAGAGAAGACCAAAATGATGACCAACAACAGCAATGGCATCAACACGGACATCAAAGTCCAAGGCCAATTCCATCAACACGGTGAATAGCTTTAAACAGGAGCCATTGTATCAGACAATGGGTCCCGACAGGAAGTCCTCTCCAGGATCGCACAAACAACTGCTACCCTGGCAAAGTTGAAGCCCATTTGGAAAGACAGGACCACCCATCTACACTCCAAGGTAAGGCTGCTGTGCTCCTTTGTAATCTCCATCTTCCTATACGCTTGCGAAATATGGACCCTCACAGCAGACCTACAACGAAGAATACAAAGCATGGAGATGAGGTGCTACAAAAGACTTTGGGGGGTGGCCTCGTGGCGCAGTGGATTAGTCGCCGGTTTCCTATGCCGAAGGTCGCGGGTTCGATTCCCGCAAGGGGCGAACGTATGTGACTTACGTACGATACTATTGAGGTCACCGACGGTTTTCTCGGGCACTCCCTCCCTTCAATAATGGTACTGGAGGCAGTCAAAATAAAATTTCAAAAATAAAAATTAGATTTTCTTTCTATCTTCCAATAGCGTTCTTTTTGCCTTTACCCCACCTGTTTGAGTGATGGATGTGTATTTGTTGTGTGTGAGGGTGGATGAGACAGGTGAGCGTGTATGTTGGTACAGATCGCCGCGCTTGGAGCCTGATTGATTTGGGGAAAGGCGCGTATATAGCACCCAGTATTATATTATTATTATTATTATTATTATTATTATTATTATTATTATTATTATTATTATTATTATTATTATTATTATTATTATTATTATTTCCGATACCCAGCACATCACCAACGACGAAGTCCGACAGACCATCAAACAAACCAGTGGACAAAACGATGACATGCTCACAGGGGCCAAGAAATGAAACTCAGATGGTATGGCCACGTCACTAGAGCATCAGGCCTTGCAAAGACCACTCTGCAAGGCACGGTGCAAGGAGGTTGAAGAAGAGGGAGAAAGAAACAGAGGAGGGAAGACAACATTTGTAACTGGACAGGTTTGACACTAAGCGAAGCCATGAGGGTTGCTGAGGACACAGAAAGATCAAGTACGCTTGTTAAACGATCATATGTGGTGCCCTAATGACTTTCGAGTTACGGGAGAGGATAGGATAGGATAGCTTGAGAACAAACATCTCAAAAACAAAAAGGAGAACATAATGACCTCAAAACATTAATCTTCTCCCTTTTTCTCCGTACTCTGGAAAAGATGGTAATACGACCTAATATGACCGAGCCTTTGTTTTCTTCCCTAATGTCGTCCCTGTTCTTCATCCCTATGAATCACTAAGAACAAAAGATCTGCGTAAACACAACCCTCCCTCTCTCTGCTGTTTGCAGCATCGACCAATGCTACAGCCGGAAAAGCTTAATATACTATCACCGTGCTCTTTTTTTTTTTAAAGCATTACTGCAGCAGTCGCGCAACAAGACAATCAATTGAAAATGAAAAGACATAAACCGGATGTTCATACATAAATAATATATCATATAAGGCGCATACTACTGTTAATATATGCTGAACGTATTAACTATTCTGAAGGGAAAATGTGTCCCTTCCCCCCTCCCTTCCTCTCCCCTTCCTCTCTCCCTTCACTCTGTCCCATGCAAATAAATTCATTTACCTGTCGCTGTCGGTATCTTGCGTGGGAAACAGAATTTTAAGCGGTCCAATAAATCAAGCTAAACGTGGGTAAATTTAATGATACATGGAAGCAATCACGTTCGAAACGACAATCTTATGAATGTAAAGCGTGTTCCACGGTACGTAGAGTCAATGGTGCTTTAATATAAAGTCTTCACGGTGAAGTGATTGTAACGCTCGAAAAGTTAAGTATATGCAATTTATCTAAACAGTGCCAACCATGATTTACGTTTACGTTCATTTGCTTTAAAGTGTCACGGAACTTTCGAAGAAAACAAGCGCTCAAAATTAGCGCCGAAATTAATTAATAAACAAAAATATTTTAAAACCATTTACCAGCAACGCCAAGATGAAATCCTCACTATCTTGGAACCCGGCGTGACTCTGTAAACTTCCAGATATACTTTTATAAATATCCAAATATTTCTTTTTTTGTCGCTTAAACAGTAAACCCCAGCTACTGTTTCATGACTTTTAAAAACAACAATCGCAGTACACAATTCAGACAATAACAATCCAACTCACAATGACTCATTTATGAAGGAATATTTTCAGGAGAATCGAGTCGTCTGCAACTGGCACGTACCAAATCAAACTCCGTGACTAAAGATTGAAGAAGCGCTCTTCTTTCCCTTTACTTTTCTCGGCCGGGCTCGGCTGCTTTTCCTAGATCGTTGCAAGCAGGCCTCGCACGCGCTGGACGCCGCTGCAAAACAAGCGGGCGTCGAAGCATCGAAGCTACACGGCATGCGCGCTCCGAACACAAAATAGAGTTTGAGATTACGCAAACAATGAAGTATCCAATCATTCATTGTAGCTGGGATCTATTCTCTTTGGTAGAGAAAACCTCCAAGGAACCTGGACTGAAAAATAATTTTGAGGACAGCCCCACATAGTACCATACAGAAGTCTAGGCGATGTCTGCAAGTAAATTAACATGCAATAGTCCGAGAGCAAGCGCTTTACAAGGAGTACTATCATCTTTTCATTCTGATGAAATAAGTTCGGCATTCGTGGATTTTAAAAAAATTGATCACCAGTCAGGAAACAAAGCAAACAGCGAAGAATATCAATGAATGGACTTTGTTGGGTTATACAAATAAATTCACAGAAACTTTTAGCAGGTCTAAACATTTATGTTCGATTTTATATGTAATAAATCAACCAATAACACAAGGTAAGGGCTAAGTCAAAATAACTTGTAAAGAAATCATTGGTCACCTACAATGTTCTTTTTGTCTGCGTTAGTAGTAGTAGTAGTAGTTAGTAATAGTAGTGGTAGGCTTAGTAGTAGTAGTAGTAGTAGTAGTAGTAGTAGTAGTAGTAGTAGTAGTAGTAGTAGTAGTAGTAGTAGTCAGGGCCGGATCACTTACTCTTGGAGGGGGGGGGTTCCAAAAATTTTTTAAGGGGTTAGGGGTGACAAAAACGTGTCCGCTCGAGGAACTTGAGTAGAATGAGAACGTTTTACTTACCACCAGTGTCAACTAAATTAAGAGCTTTAAAAAAACTCCATATATATTTTTTTTTCTGACTGAGTGAGGTACATCGAATGGCCAGGGGGGGGGGGGGGGGGTTTCCGGAACCCAGGAACCCCCCCCCCCCAGATCCGGCCCTGGTAGTAGTAGTAGTGGTAGGCCTAGTAGTAGTAGTAGTAGTAGTAGTTTTAAATTATTATTATTATTATTATTATTATTATTATTATTATTATTATTATTATTATTATTATTATTATTATTATTATTATTATTGTTATTATTATATACATAAAGACATACGGACTGACAAACAGACCGATATTTAAATATTCAAAGTATTTCCAGATAAGTCTGTAAATACAAAAAGGTACAGCGTCAGCAAACCAAGAGTTTCTGCCGTATAGGCTACCTCAGTGGACCATGCAATGAATGCCTACCTAACGAAATAAGTGAAGGAAAAAATATACCAATCAAGACATTGTGGGCTCCTATTAGCAGTTGAAGAAGCCTTTTCACCTCAAACAATATAAAGGATAAAAATTAGGGCTTAAAGGATTGGATTGGGAAGAGGGGGGGGGGAGGAGGAGTACTTAAACGTATAAACGTCAAAAAAAGTCCTCTATCCTTATTAATGCCCTTGTATATCCAACCAAATGTCCTTTAACATGCTCTTAAACTAAGCGACGTTTGACATACTGTACAAACAATCTGTCAATCAGGCGAATTGACAAAGTTGTAAAACGTCGGTAAAGATCTCGGGCATACATTAACATGTATCTGTACTATCTAGTGCAATAAACCGTTCGCTTATACAAAGTTGCACTTACATTCTGAACCCCCAGTGGTGGTCTTAACGGTAGTAACAGGAACACATTCTTATAAAAAGTTATAATATTACTTTATCGCGCATATATCATTATTTTTTGCCTGTATTTTAGTGGAATGTGGAATGGAAGATCATGAGAATTGGCAGGGTGACATCAGAAGCATAGTAAAGAACCGGTCTTCTTTCCCCAAACTACAGCTTTTGGTTTCAATAAATAAGCAAATGGGTCGATCGGGAAGTCTCAGTGGTCCGACATGTCATTAATATGCAGATTGCAGCAAGCTTGTTTGTTAGGCGCGTTAGGTTAAATCTTAAATTCGGTCACCTGAAAATTTTTCGTGGAGTTGGTAAGTATATTAAGCTTTATGTGAATAATTCATTATGAGGATGATTTTGGTGGAACTTATCTCCTAAATTGGAAACGCTAGGGGTTTGTTGTTGTCGTTATTTTAAATTTTATGCGGACGAAATTCTGATTATTTTCCCAGTTAAAACGCAGCAACCGCAAGAGCAGCGCCACCTAGGACAGCAGAGGAACAGAACCTATAGGGTATGCCCGGTGTATTGATTCTTCTGGCGCTCACCCGTCTATATGACACGTCTTGAGCGTCAAGATCTTTAAAGTCCGTGCAGTGGAATGCATGCGTATACACAGACTAGAGCTCGGGTTATACCCTCATCCCCCAGGCGTAGGTGACCCAATAAGCTTCTTACCTACAGTAAGTTCATATTTCGCCCCCTGCAAGAATCGAACCCAAGCCCGATCATTCCACACTTGCAACTTCGGCATTGAATACCAGCGTTCTAACGCAAACGATAAACTGGCCGCCACCCCGTTGGGGTGCCCGGGATTTCAGTATAAATAGTATCCCCACTTTCTGGAAATTTAGTGCTTTAAATTCCCACTGTCGCTGTCATTCTCATTTGCTTTCTCATTCCTGCTCTGTTCTATCAATCTGCTATACTATCTTCTTCTTCGCTAGACCAGTCACCTACCTTTTTTCTTGAAAACTCTTCCGGGACAAGACTTCTTATTTGTGTATGAGGTCTTTTGGATCAGCTTGGGAATATTGGACGCTTTCTGCCAGGTGGTCACTAGGGCTTCCTATGATGTTATTATTTAGCAATGTAGGCATTTTATATGTATGTATTTTATTGATAATTTATAATGATTTTTGTATTCTATTTTGTTTTTGTAAACGGGGGTTCCATAAATTAGAGTACAGCCTCAGCGTCCCCTGCGTGGGATGTCTTTATTGTAAAGTGACTGGCTGGTGGAGAGCTTTCAGTTTTACCACTAGGGTTGTTTCAGCAGATCTTTGATGCGGATCAGGGGTTGTTCGGTCCTGATTTGGCTCGGAAGAGTCCGCTGGACCTAAAGCAATAATCATGTAATGTAATGTAACTGGCCGCCATCGCGTGGTTGTGGGCACTGTGCATTTGGATGTCCTGGGCGACCGGAGTTGGGAAGAAGGTACCTAGTTCGTGCTGGGTGTATTTGTGTAGCCGGCACTCACAGGCTTAAAACATGAGTGTCAGCGTCTTTAAAGTCCATGCGATGAAATTCCTGCGTGCAAAGACTAGACCTCGGTTTATATTCTCATCCGAAGGAATAATTAAAACATTAATGACTTGGTTTTGGATATTGTGTAAACTATACGTTTGCATGGAGCAAAGCCAGACAATGAATGATACGTGGATTTAGAAGCACGAGCATGAGCATACATGGATGGCGAATACAAAAGTAAGGATGGAGGAATGATGGATGTGAGAATAAGAATGTGGGTTTAAAGGTCATGGACATAGCTGCATACAATATTATTGCCTGCGGTGATTGCTGTCCTGGGGTTCGGCCTGATATATAATCAATGGTATTTTTTTCAACCTATAGAGGATGTGCAATGGGGAGGGAGACTAATGAGGGGTAAGAGAAGGACTTGCGTGTATGTAGGTTGTGTATGTGTGCGTGTGTGTGTTTGTGCGTGTCTGTCTTCCGCGTAGTATGGGTGTTTCTCTATGTGGACACTTTTGTGTATGCAGGACAAAGAGAGAGAGAGAGGGGAGAGAGAGAGCGAGAGAGAGCAAGAGAGCGAGAGAGAGAGAGAGAGAGAGAGAGAGAGAGAGAGAGAGAGAGAGATTGTGAGGGTAATTTAGTGTGCACTAGCGTGATTGTTCTTCTTTTTGCCTGCCTGCCTTCCACCCCACCTCTCGCTCGCTCTCTTTCTCTCACCACCACCACCCCCCAACTCTCTCTCTCTCTCTCTCTCTCTCTCTCTCTCTCTCTCTCTCTCTCTCTCTCTCTCTCAATGATCTCGCACGACCACTGAGGTCTACGTGCATTCTCATTCAGCACCAGGAACGATACAATCAATCCAATAATACCCCTCAACACAGTAGTAGCAGGTTGATTTTTTTTTTCTTCTGAATCTGACGTTAAACACCAATGTTTCTCCTATAGATAAATCGAACATAAAATGTACCGCACATTTGTTTGTGTAAAGCGCATCATTTGTAATGTGGAAGCTTCTGCTTTTGTTCCTAATAGAACACGTGGTCCTTGTATGCATCCTTACAATGAATCCGCCTAAATATTCAAATCGTATTAGCAATACAAACATAAAACACTGAAAATATCAGATTTAGAAAGCCGCTTGAAAGTACAACAAAGGTATTTCATGTTGGTGGATATTTCCTTGTCATGAGAAACCATTCACCCGAGGGTAAAATAGGATTTTGAAAGCTTAGAAAGTCGGGGCAACGGAAAGGTATAGAATTGAGTTCCGGTTTTGTTGTTTGTTTATCGACTGCAGGCCAGACGGAAACACTCGCGCATTATCACAGCTGAAACCTTGCAGTATTGAAGTATGCATGGTACATAAAACAGCAGCCATCCTCAGAACGTTCATCATTCAATTATAATAATGGGCTTTTGTTTTTCGTTCTTTGATCGCTTTCCCCACAATGGATTATAGACAAACATAAGTTGAAATTCAGTTTGACGTTAAAGTAAAGACCAAGTTAAACACGTATAAATCACGTTTACTCTCTCTCTCTCTCTCGCTCGCTCGCTCGCTCGCTCTCTCTCTCGCTCTCTCTCTTTCTCTCCCTCTCTCTTCTCATCTGTTTTTAATTTTGCAGGTTTGGGTTGTAAAAAATATCCTCAGGTGTTCATTTGAATTACGTGTAATCAAGCGTAGATCTATTTCTAAAGAACGGGCATGCTACATTTCATGTGACAGAAAAGGCAGACACTATATAATATACATTTTTCTTGCAATTTAACATCGAGAAACATCTGCTTTCTGCAATGATCATCACCTTCATATATTTAAGAAAGAAAACAACATGTTGGTTATCACGAAAACTATTTCAGATTCATGCTTTGTGGTTACGCTGAATAGCAGGTGTCCTATTTATTTCATTTACTGCGATGAAAGTGATAGGTTAACTATCACAATATTCCGTGTGTAGGGTGTTGGTTGATTGGGATGTAGTAAGGAGATTTGTGTGTGCTTCTGAATATCTGTGTGTGTATGTGTGTGTGTGTGTGTGTGTGTGTGTGTGTGTGTGTCCCCGTGAAGGAGATAGAGACTGACAGAGAGACAGAGCTACGACAACTACTTGAATAGTGGCCTTCTGCCCATATCAAGAATGAGTGAGCTAGAAAAAGACCAACGGCTTGGTCTGTGAGGGTTTTCTCCGGGTCCTCCGGTTTCGTCCCTTCCTTCAGTAATGGTATTAGATACAGTCAATCTATAAAATTTCAAATTTCAAGAGAGAGAGAGAGAGAGCGAGAGAGAGAGAGAGCGAGAGAGAGAGAGCGAGAGAGAGAGAGAGAGAGAGAGGTGGGTTGTATTCCAATGCTTCGTTCATCGTCACTTTCCTAGCCAATTGTTATGAATACTATAATAGCAGCATGCTAGTCATATTACTTTATTAACATTACTGCCTTTTAGACTAGTTGAGTATACAACTGTTATTTGTATCGCAATTTTTTTAAATAAAAGCTTAAAGTCATATAATGCACAACTCCTAACAGAGAGGTCAGACATGGCGCTGCAATGTTGCAATACTTAGGAAATAAACTTATCAAGATTTGCAGTATGATAGAAATGCATAAGCCTTTGGATTGAGTATGAAAGAAAATGTATAAGCCTACCTTCAAATAATGAGCTACACAAAAAGATAATAAAAAGTTATAAAAATAACCTTAAATGTAAATGAATCGTGAGTTATATGAGAAGAAAACAATAACAGGCTATAACAAAAACTATGCTTTGTAAGATTTTGGAAGAACTGTATTAACCCATATATATATATATATATATATATATATATATAGAGAGAGAGAGAGAGAGAGAGAGAGAGAGAGAGAGAGAGAGAGAGAGAGAGAGAGAGAGAGAGAGAGAATTACTAAGATATAAGCACATGCCGTGTCAAGACTCGCGCGCTCCGAGGTTATCAGGAAGACTTTCATTAGCGCCTTTTTGTGAGTATTTGTTTACGAGGCCCATATCACTGCCATCTCATAAAGCAGCTCGGAATGACTCAAGGTAAAATTGAAGATGGAAGAGAAAGAGTGCATAGGGAAAAGGAAGCTAAGACTGGGACATATTAGGGAGAAAGAGTGAAGGTGAAAGCGAAACTGGGGTTCATATTATTGAGTTGGAGATGGCGAAACTCACGCTTCATGTACTTGCTAGATATTCTGTTGAGAATGAGACGGCGAAATCGCATTCCAAATGAATTGGAAACTAGATATAACAATGAGAAAGAGAAGCAGAACTCGCATTGCCGCCTTTTCTTGGAAGCTGAATATTATTTTGAGAAACTCCTGTCCAATCTCTGTGTAGTGCAATTAAGGACTGCCAGATAGTACCTTGACAGAGTTATGAGGAGGTAAAATGGCGTGAACACAGGCCTTCGAATGAAACTTCTTCAATGGGCTTCTAGTTAAATTGACAGGTAAACGGGTTGCAGGCGTGCCAGTGTGAGCAAAACTGCAGACAATCTCATTGAGAGACCGAAACTTCTGGGGCAAAGTGAGTGAAAAGATAAAAGAAACTGAAAATTATTATTGGCGGGTAATAGAAAACTGTGATAAGAAAAGACAAGACAACTTTATTATCATAAAACTGGAAATAATATCGGAGGGAAATATGGAAACTGTGATAAGACAAGATAAGACAACTCTATTATCTAAACCTAATTGTAATCTAATTCTAGATAATCTGTTCTATCTGCTTCTATCTAATCTATTCTAATTCTAGTATCTAGTTTATGATCTAAAGTCTCTGAGAATAATTATAGGCAGACGTAAACCTCGAATATAATGAACCAAAAATGAGGAACCAACCGCTTTGGCCCAAATTGTAATCAGTCTCACATTGAAAACATTCTCATACATTTAGAACATTCATTTGGAGACTGACTGATGGTAAGAACGAAGCTTTCATAATGTTGAAAAGAAGATGGGCAACTGGTGTAATTCTTTCTCTTTTGTCTTTATTTCAATCTTTTTTCTTTCTTTCTTTCCTTTTTTAAAATATTTTTCTTCGCTCGTTTTCTTTCGTTCCTTCATTCATTTTGTTTTACTTTCTTTCCCTCTTTGTTTTTATTGTTGTTGCAGTTGATGTTGTTGTTGTTGTTGTTGTTGTTGTTGTTGTTGTTGTTGTTGTTGTTGTTGTTGTTCTTCTTCTTCTTCTTCTTCTTCTTCTTCTTCTTCTTCTTCTTCTTCTTCTTCTTCTTCTTCTTCTTCTCCTTCTTCTTCTTCATCCACAGTTAGAAAGATAGCATTCCAAACACTGCAATCGAAATTACAAACCAAAATAGTTCTCAGATGGAGGCCTGATCAAGTCGAACAATCCACAATCAACTCACCACTATCAATGCTTGCTTGTTGTTTAGGAAGATATAGTTTACAATTGCTATTGCAGAACCTTTCAGTCTACGATTGTTAACCTGTCCGATTGCCTATATTTCAGGTTTTTATTTTATTTATTTATTTTTTTTATTTTGGGAACAGACAATTGTTCTGATAGCTGATGTGTATTTTCTGCTTCCCCCCTATAACTGCTATGTCGCGTCGTAACATCGTAACTATGTCAAATACTGGAGAATCGGGCTGTGACCTTGGCCAAAGAGAAAGGCTATCTGCATGTGTGTATGTGTGTTTTCAAGATGGCGGATGATATCGTCAGGTCTGTCCTACGGAGTACTACCATTGCCATCCTCGCACTTCCACCCTTCTTTGCTGTCATCGACAATACAACGTCAAAGTAAGGAAAACTTCCCAATCAACATGCATCCTTTTTGTACCTCGGGAAAGTCTTCCAGTCCGCGCTAACGACCGACAAAATCAGGAAAGTCGCCCAGCCACTGAAGAAGAATGTAAACACAATGGCGGCGTCCATACGTATCGAAGGTACATCAACCACAGCCGACAACAACAAAATTCTTCACAAGACGGCTAGTGAAATCCCTTCACCATAAACCATAGACTTTGTACTGCTTTTTTTTTAAAACAATAAACCTACAGTTACTGCAGTGTAATAGCTTGATGGCACTGTGTACTACCCTCAGGAATACAGTCGACGGTGTAGCCCATATGCCAAACAACATGACGGCGTCCATACGGACCAAGTATACAGGAACCACACCCGTCAGCAGCAGCATTCTTCAAGTCAGCTAGTGAAATCTCTTCACCGCAAACCACAGACTTTCCACTGCATTATTTTGAAAAACTAAACTAAAGGACAGCTTCATCCGTTTTGCCATCAGAGGTTGACTACAGTTACTGCAGTTTAGTAGCTTGATGGCAATGTGTGCTACCATTAGGAATGTGGTCGGCGGTGTAGCCTAAAATGCAACCACCCCACAGAGACTGTATCGCAAGGGCTGAATGGGTGTACACGCTATCAAGTATGCCTTCTATGAAGCTATGGTTAACAGAATCAGGCTATACGAACTTGTTGATTTAAAAAAAACATTTCTATAAAAATTGTGATGAAAATTATGTATAATCTGTACTGATTTAATTTGAATACTTTCTATGTAATCAGTATCCCACAATGCACTGAATAAAATAGGTACTGTATTGCATACATAATCCACTATACTTTATACAAGGTTACATGTATGTAATCAGTATTGCATGTTGTAGGCATACTGCTCTGTATTTTCTATGTAATTAGTACGCTTACTTATTGATGTATGTTTTGTGATCTGCCCTGCATAGTTAAGCTAGGGAGAATTGTGTATGACTAATTTGGTATTAATTGACTTACCTTCGCAAAATTTTAATATAAAAAAGTGTTAATGTTCTTCCAATGGTGATTGTGTGTGTGTGATTGTGTGTGTTTGTGTGACGTGATTGTGTGTGTTTGTGTGTGTGTGTGTGCGTGTGTGTGTTGTGGGCAGAAAGACGCGGCGACAATTGGACTTGAAAAGCAAGAATTGAATTATTTAATTTGGAAACGTATAACTATCTGCATTATTCCTCACGATGGCCCGGGGACATCATAACCAGGCCGGAGTCATGCATTCATACAGTGGGTCTGTAGCCGCACCCAAATTACCTTTTATGTAATATATTGTGGGTTTCTAATACTCGTGACTGCACCTGTCATATATTCCTTATCATACTGACAATCAAACAGAGCAGCAATCGACTTGCACATGTACTTAGCTTGC
This sequence comes from Oncomelania hupensis, assembly GCA_036898135.1. Taxonomy (NCBI): domain Eukaryota; kingdom Metazoa; phylum Mollusca; class Gastropoda; order Littorinimorpha; family Pomatiopsidae; genus Oncomelania; species Oncomelania hupensis. The sequence continues at coordinate 84,701,161 of CM072511.1, read as the reverse complement.
CTTTATTCTACTTGAAGCCTATTCTGGTCTCTGATACTCCACGTGCCTTTGTGCCTTTCATACAAATCATCCAAATCCTCGCTCCATTAAAGACGATTTAACGGAACTGTGATTGGGAGGCACAGGGTGGTAGCCTTTCAAAAGAAGTAATTTCTACATTCTATGTGCATATTTACACACACACACACACACACACACACCCCTACACCCACACACATACACCCACACCCACACATACGCGCACACACACATACAAACAAATACACACACGCGTGCATTGATGCCGCAGTTGCATCTCGTACATTATACACTCTCATCCACATCGTTTTATTTAACTGACATTGTTACTTAATGTTTTAATGTGGTTATAAATTATATTTGTGTGAATGCGATAGACATAGAGAGAGAGATAGTGAGAGAGTGCGCATGCGAATGGGTGTGTACAATTGTGTTTGTTCAAATGCGTGAGTTTGAATGTCAGTACATGTACGTGGTCTTTATCATCTTGGCGAAAAAAGACTTTAATAAAACAACCGACGAACCTTCCAAGCCAGACCAGCATCACAAAATCTAACTTTCTGAGTGAATCCACGTCTAAACTTCACGGCTTGAATCCATACGAATACCACATAAATTATCTTTGAGGAAAAAAAAAACTTCTTCGGATTAAAAAGGCCATCACAATGGCATGGAAAAGCTTCCAGAACATGGAAACTTAGTGACAATGAAGGAAAGCGCTACCCTTTCATAATAATCTAAACGGTGATCGAAAAAGCAAGTAATCACAGTATATAACTACATTCACAAAAACGCATTATAACAGCGAGAAAAGAGCATCTAACTGGGCAATATCTGAAGACGCAGAATGAACAGTATTGTAACCATTATTTTAAGACAGTGAGATAACCAGTCGTTCTTAATCCTTCCGAATCTTCGATAACTGTGGTTGCTGGAGAAATAGTTAAGTAAGCCTACTGATAAAAGAACACTGCACCAAGTCCTTCTAAATCCCATTTCTATTTAAATTAGGAGTGTCCAAGTGCACATGTACACCACAAAGTTGGCTTTGTTTAATATATCTAACTTTTGTTTGTCTATTGTTTCATTCTGTCACCTTTAAACACACACAAAAACACACAAACATACACACACATGCACACACACACACACACACACACAAACACACACTTTCTCTCTCCCTCTCTCGCACAAAAACTCCTACATACATACAACTATTACCTTTAACTATCATTTCCATTGGATGCTTTTACCAAGATGATATGATGACAACTATTATATGCGAAGCAGCAGACATAACAATCTATGCTATTGATAATGAACACGCTCGAGCAGATACAGTGTCACATTTGATGCAAGCCCTATTACTCAAGATGAATGAAGAAATATATGAATATGCACGGTATATTTAAACCAGTATGAAAGCTACTAGTAGCACAGCTTTGGTTAAAACAGAATTGTATTATTGTTAACGAGACAAGCAAACAAAACATGGAAAACAAAGGATTAAAAAAATCAAATCTTAAATATGTGCTATCTTTTGACAAATTATAAAAAAAGAAATGTCTCTAGCGAACAGGAACAAGTAAAAAACATGGACAAATGTGTATTAATTAATATGATCAAAACATTACATACAACTATATTATAAGAGACAAGAAATACATTAATTATAATATCAACGGGGAGGGGAAGTGGGAAGCAAGGGGAATGGAGATAAGGAGAAAATAAAAAGATAAACGAATAAACTGAGCGCATAACGAGAGACGGATACACGCCTATAGCTTTGAGACTGCATCGGCATCGTCTTGAATAATGTAAATAGTACGGGTGTGTTCTTTGTTCTTTAAATACAAACTGAAGGTCTCATCACCGGCCTAAACCCTCACACACATTCTCAGAGAGAGGGTGAGAGAATGCGAGAGAGAGAGAGAGAGAGAACTACAGGCAAAAAGGGGGGAGGTGAGGGGGGTAGTGGCATTGCTAATCAGGAGAGAGAGAGAGAGAGAGAGAGAGAGAGAGAGAGAGAAAGTTTAATTAAAATTGAAGCAATCGACAAATAGGAGTTGGTAACAATGGGCTAAATCGAAAAAATCAAATAATAATAATAATAATAATAATAATAATAATAATAATAATTATTATTATTATTATTATTATTATTATTATTATTATTATTATTATTATTATTATTATTATTATTATTATTATTATTATTTTTATTATAATACTTAACATTTATATAGGGCCCTTTCTAATGAAAGCTCAGGGCGCTTTACATTCACATTAGAAAAATAATGGCTAAGCAATAACAATATAAACATGGTAAACAAAACATACAAAATTTCATTAGATAATATGAACACGCACACACACCCACACACACACACACACACACATACAGAGTTCAATACACATTTACATTGTGGTTTCATCAAAGGAACGTTCGAACAGCTGGGTCTTGAGGCCAGAACGAAAGGCAGCAGATGTTTGGGAAGAATAGAGAGTCATGGGAAGGGAGTTCCAGAATCATCAACTAATGACGTCGTTGGCCTATACAAACTTCATAACTGAACTTACATGAAATAAAAATGATCACCAGCGGGGTTTTTCTAATTATCAAAATCGTATATGGATTAACACTGCCAATAAGGTCATTCAATCCAATTTTCAATCAATTATTACATTATCGTGAAGTTGGTTGGCGCACCTTCTAATTAATTAAGCAAATTGCTCGTCAGTTATAAAACCTAAATTATCAAAACGAATGCTTACAGGAAATGAATGGTGCTAATTAACAGGCTGAAATGAATGGTGCTAATTAACAGGCATAACAGTTATAATAATACAGGATGTTATAATCCGCTTTTTCTTCGATAGATCTCAATGTTTAGTTTTGCATCCAATATCACTATTAAATACTCGGTGTCCTGAAAGTCTCGTAAGTTCGGTTCATGCGGGGCTCGAACCCGCAACCCTCGGCATTGGACACCAGCGCCCTGCCAACTGTGATACCAAGCCAACCAGCAAGTAATAAAACTTTATTAGAAACTTTGCAAAGGTCGCAACCTGTATCAAATACTGAAAAAAGCAAAGAGACAGTGATAACTGAAATTTGAGCACTTTCTTGGAAAAGGTTGTCTATTCTACTGTGCCCTATTTACTTCCACAGAGCGTTAAGCCAGAAAACAACTATGTGGGAAAAAAGGTCAGAAGACCACTCAGGGTTTTGTGTTTCCTGGGAGTGTTTTCTGATGGTTTCCTGTTGCAATCCTGAGATTTTATGTCACTGGGTAGAGCTGTCTGTTCCTTTACTTTAACTCTTTCTCTATCTCGTCAACAGTAACACAACACCGGAATCGCCATCGTCTCCAGTTACTGGCCCTTAGTTCCTAGTGAAAATAGTGAAAATACAGTAACTGGACATCTATTATCAGTAAAGTTGGACTATTATTCAATTTATTTATTTAATCGTTCTTATACAGCGCTTTACAAGCTCAAGGGCTGCTCAAGGCGATTAAGAGATCTAACTCCAGCCTTCCGAAGCGTCAACTTGCAGCTTTTGATCGCATAGTTTGAGGCCCAGACAACTGAGCACAATCCTGAGCTACCGACTGGGTATGGGGGAGAAGGGCCTACGACTTGCTGGGTATCGCAGACGCAGAAGTCGTGCATTCTTTAAGATGAGAAATAAAGTGCATGTAAAAACAAATATGTCCAAGTCCCCCTCCAGAAATGACAGACAACAAAATGGCATGGTTAAGCAGCCCATACAACGATGTACGCTTCTCTTTGGCTTTATACTTTCTTTCCTTTCTTTATTTTTCCTTAATTACTTTATTTTGTTTTCATTTCTTCTTCTTTCATCAACGAGAAACCCCAATAACATTAATTAATTCATTAACTCTTAACTCAAGTCTTCCTTTTTCTAATTCACAACAGAGAAATGTTAACAGCATTCCGCAACATACCGAGCATCATTATAACTATTTTGACCGACAGTACAAGCTGACACAGTGACTCACCTGACGAGCAAGACTAGCATAGGATAAAGATCGATACGAAATTTCAAAGAGCGGCAGCAAGCATGTACGTGCACAGAAATACAGGATGCAGCACTCAAGTAAATACGATACCTGTACACGGCCCGATGCATCTGACAGAATCGAGATAGCAACGCTGTGCAGTACGCTCTAGGGAACTGAAAAACTATAATAACTTGGCACTGATAAGCTGGAATAAACTGGATTTGATGAGCGGGAATAAACCAATAGACTACAGGCACAGTTGATCATCAAGAATCATAATTATGCAGTCTTATAATAAATAATTCAATTGTAATGTCCTGGGACCAAATGCACTACTTCCAGCAAACACTGAATTCTTAAAAGATTGCGCAATACTATCCAACACATTTACTTACACACAGCAGATAAAATCGGGATAAAAGACATGCGCATTAAATTAAGAGTCAACATACGAACTAATAAGCTTTTAATTAACCAATATATTCTGAAAGTAGAGGTTAAAAAGAAAAGCTCGCAGCATAAATAGATTTATTGTGGCCTGAATTGAAAAACACGATGTTTGCGTCCGACAAAACACTGCAATTAGCATCGAAATAAACCAAAAAAAAGGTAGTCTATGGAGATAATAAGAGGAAATAAACTGATTATAGGTCAAGTAAACGTCAAGATTCAGCATAACTTTATTTCTTGAGAATGAAGCACGTACGATTCGACACCTGTTCCCACATAGGCTTACTGCTTATAAAATCGAAATAAAAGTCTGCGCAGGCAATGAAACTGATAAAGAGGGAATAAACTAAAACACTACAGGTAATTAAGTTATTGAGATTCATAACATCATTTATGTTGTACCCGAGTCGACTCAGCAGATTGATTCCGATAGCAATCCTGCACAGGTACTTTCTAGGGAACTAATAAGCTCCATTTAACCAATTTTCTACAGGCAGTCAACGGGTAAACATAAAAACTCGCATAATAATTTGAATACTTAAGGATGAAGCGTATGTGTGCCTGTACAATACGACACCTTTACTCAAATGAGATAGAATCCAGCCAGAGAGAGGTTGGTGCAGTTAGGGTATAGGTACTGATATCTTGAACTAAAAAGCAATACACTAGCTAGACAAATACTACTACAGTACAGATGCAAAGCAAGGCTCGTTGAGTTGAATTCAGGACGCAGTGTGTAAAACATGACCCCTGTACAGTATCACGAGACAGTAGGTATTGTACCAAGACTGGACAGATATGGTGTAGGGTATTGTTAAAGCTGGAACAAGTAACATATACTACTAATGAAAACAGCTTACAGGTGAACAGCAAGGATTACTGAGTTAATATCTCGAAGATGCATTAAGTAAGGTACGCATTCTTTAATACAATATAACTAGTAGCCATATTGTAGATAGACCGAGACTTGCCCTTACGCTCCCAGCAGGAATATGTAGGATTCTAGAATGTACATGTATATACCTGTACTGTAGGTCGACAGCAGTAGCCTTAATTAGGCTAGCAGCTGAAATCACAACCTCATGCTCTGCTTAGGTTGACTCACAGAAAAGTAATAAAACCAAAGATTCATTAAATTAGAAGCCGGCAACAAAAACAATAATATTAATAGAAACAAAAGCCAATTCAAACTTATTAATACCGCAACAAAATTTTGGGGTGGGGTGGGGGAGAGGGGATCCAAAATTGTATGAAGCACAAGCATTTTATATGGACTACTGTCCAGTTTCTGTCCACAAAACGTAATTAGTTGATTTCATTGGTTATTTTAAAGTTTTAGTTTCGTCTGAGAGAGAGAGAGAGAGAGAGAGAGAGAGAGAGAGAGAGAGAGAGAGAGAGACAGAGACAGAGACAGAGGCAGACAGACAGACATAAAGACAGAGACAGAGACAGAGAGAATCTTTGAAACTGTTTGATTAGGGATAAAGATAAAGAAAGAGAGAGAGAGGATGGGGTGGGGTGCTACATGGCAGATGGTCACATCAGCTCACAGCTCTGCTTATAGTTAACTCTGTTTACTGTCAGGCCTTGATTCTTGGAAGTTACTTCCAAGCACGGAAAGGAAACAAACTAAAAGCATAGTAATAGCTGTAGTAAAACTACTGAAGTACCCGGCCGAGGTTTGACCCACGATTGACCAATCTCACCTTTCTGCTTAACGTGATTCATCCCTTAACCGCTTCACAGCTATACAAAGGTGTGCTCTAACCATCATTATAGCGATAAGTAGTTTGCAAGCATTTCCTGTGACTTATGTTTTATAACCAGCTTACCACAGATAACAAAGGCTATGGTGACTGATTAATACATAACTTGGTCAGGCACTTTTTACTCGACACCCAAGAGTACCACTCAAATCGTTTACTTTTTGTTAGATTAATTAATAACCCCCGGTATAGTCTATATGCTTCGTTTATTTTCTTATCACACACACACACTCACATACACACACATACACACGCACACACACAAACTCCATCAAGGACATATTACAGTGTGTAGACAGTTTGTCAATTCCACAATGAAATTCAGTTTTACGTTCATTCAATAATTCAAACCTCCTCCTCAAAGCATTGTACAATTTCTACATTAAATGGAATAAAACAGGATTGATACGATATTCCACATTGGAAAGGAAATCACATTATACAATGTATTATATTTAGATTATAATCATTTGATGCAGTTTTGTTATGACAGAATTAAACTTAAATACAGCATTAAAAAAATTTGTAAATTAGATACGACTTTAATTAAGAAGAACACAGTTAACACTTTTGCAGTACTTGGTCCCTATAACATTAAAATATATTCTATAGGTCATTTAAACTACAGATCTAGGAATTACATAGTGTTTTTCAAACTGCTGATAACATTTATAACATTAAATCATTTAATTTTCAATTAGATTATTGACCTCTTTCACGGGTGAAGGAATATATAGAGATATATTGCATTAATATATCTCTAGATATTCCATATTCCATTTCTGGAAGCTCATTTAGTCCAGTCAGATTGATTTTTTGATTGATTTATTGTTGCTTTAGGTCCAGCGGACTCTTCCGAGCCAAATCAGGACCGGACAACCCCCGATCCGCATAAAAGATCTGCCGAAACAACCCTAGTGGGAAAATTGAATGCCCTCCACCGGCCAGTCACTTTACAATAAAGACATCCCACGCGGGGGACGGCTGAGGGTTGACCTCAACTACGCGAACACCCCGGTTACAAAAACAAAATAGAATACAACCATCATTATAAATCATCAACAAAACACATACATATAAAATGCCTATAGTGCGAAATAATACAATCATAGGAAGCCCTAGTGACCACCCGGCAGAAAGCGTCCAACACTCCCAAGCTGATCCAACAGACCTCATACAAAAACAAGGAGTCTTGTCCAGGAAGAGTTTTCAAGAAAAAAGGTAGGTCATTGATCTAGCGAAGAAGAAGAAAGTATAGCAGAGTGATAGGACAGATCAGGAATGGGAAAGAGCAAATGATGAAGACAGCGACAGTGGGAATTTAAAGCACTAAATTTCCAGAAAGTGGGGATACTATTTATACTGAAACCCCCGGCACTCCAACGGGGGGAACTGTTGCCGCAGTGAATTAGTCATGCCTACAAAGGCAAGACAGGTTTTCAACTGGGGCTTTCACTGTTCCCTTTATAGGTTAGAACAATCTACAGTGACAAGATTGCTCATGACCCCAAGGGGTAAGTCCAGTCAGATCAAGCATCAACATTGGCAGGACACGCACTTTCTCAGGAGCAGACATCGGAAATGACCACGATCCCGTGATGATGTCTTTCCGGCTCCACATAAAGAGAGCAAACAAAGCAAAGTGCACAAGACTGAAGTTCGAACTTTACAAACTGCAAGACCCGGAGGTGGCAGAAATATTGGACGGAAATATCACCACTGCTTTTTTCGGGAGCTGGTGAAGTAAGTAGATGTCAACACCATGTCCATCACCTACAACTCAGCTGCGACAGATGCTGCCACTGAGATCCTTAGCAAGCACCTTCAAAATGAGAAAACGTGGATCACACATCAACTTTTGGACCTGTGTACAAAACGAAGCGAGATGAAAAAGACAAAGAAAGCCTCACATGGAGCTGATGCCTACCGAAAAATCAACTGTGACATCCGAAAAGGAATGCGCACAGCAAAGGAGAACTGGATAGAAGATCAATGTCAGAAAATAGAGAACAGTCTGAACAAGAACAACAGCATGAAGACCTACCAGACTGTGAATCGGCTAACAAGTGTTAAACAGCCCAAGGTCTCCACGATCTAAAGCAAATCTGGCATGTGTCTTACAGAACAACAAGAATTCTTGGATAGAGGGACAGAGTACTGCTTTGACCTTTACAACCACACACCAAACGGAGACCCATCAGTTCTAGCATGTATCCAGAGCAGAAAAGAAGAAATCCTCCAAATTCTCCGAGAAGTAGTTGTCACGTGGGGTTTATGGGCTCTGCACAATGGAATTATGGACCCTCACGTTTATTCGGTGGGAACTGCTAGTAAGTCACCCTATGAATTACTTTAATAAATTTATTTGTTTAGCTCGTTCTGTGTTAAGGTTGGGGTACAGAAATAGATAGAAAAAAGGTAAAAGAATACTGTCACACTAGCTTTCACACGGCTATGAATCATATGTAGTCCAGCCTTTTGATAACAGTTAAAATCACACATTTATTTCTTCTACTCTATACAAGATTCTCTAAGTACTAATCTAACTTGAAAAGTCTCTTTCAATGCTAATAGTTCGATCGCTGATAGTCTATGCAGCTGTTCTATCTTCATCGGGCACTTGCTAGTATATCTCATGTAGATTTGGACTACTGTGGTCCGTTTTAGAGTTTTTGAATAGTTGGACTACTGTGGTCCTGTTCTGATCAGTTTAAGTGCACTGGGGAGAACACACTTAACTGGCGGGTGGTGCTGTCGAAGTCCTTCTGTGAGGTAGCTTCTGGTCCACCTGTGTCGTTGTGTAGTTGGGTTCCCTTGCCACGCTGTGGGGTCTGACAGGGAGTTTTACCGGGTCGCTCGTTCCGACTTGTGCGGTAGAGGTTCCTCAACCAACTTGTTTCTGTGGAGTGGGGTTCACAGGATAGCTCGGGATAGCTCGCCTGCCCGTCTGTAATATAAGAGACGAAATTCTGCACAACCCTGAATAATCGGTTTGTGCAGAGCGTCTCACTGAAAGCCAAGTAGCCCTCAGTGATAGCTCCACATCTCTATACATAAGCGACGAACATTCTGCTACTTCCGGGTTCCACTGGAATCTCACTCTAAATTCCTATACATACATAAATATCAAACGTGGCTAACTATACACATACAGAATTAATAATATTATAAACATTCAGTGGTACAGCCACTGGTCTGCAAACATACATATAAGTTAAACAACAGTGGTTCCGTACGGCATACAACATGGCGGCGTAACCGGTCGTGTTTCGCCTCGTGTTCGGCGTTTCCACATGGTCACGCAAATTCGGATTAACAATTCACATTTATGCATAGCAAATTCCACAAACATAATTTCCACAATAATATAAATATATCACGATGAAACAGAAGGGTGTTCATTTACCTGTTTGACAAGTTCAGGCCCGTGTTGACTTGATAGAATTCTACGATTCCTAAGTCCTGCTTCCTGGTCTAAGTGTAGAGAGATTTCTCTGCCAGCTTTCTAGCTGTTAACACTTCGGTGTATTTCTCCCAACTGACCCAAAAATGTGCGGGGTTTGGACCTAGTCAAACTGGCTCCAACCACTTTGCCTAAGCTCTCCCATTGGTTCCAACGGTCCGATTCAAAACTCAAGTGCTGACGTCACTGCGCTGTGTGTGTGGCTCAGGCTCGCAGTGTGCTGTAATTTAATTGCTACTGTGTACTATACTAACTCTCTACTGTTACAAAGGCTACACAATGCTAAATAGTCTATAGGCAGAGTTTAAACTAGCCAATTCGTGACAGGCTCCCTCAACTGAAAAAAAGGCGATGACTACTGGATTCGACCTTTTTCTACTACAGAGCCTAGTTTAACACTGCACTATCCTAGGGTCCTATTTACAAACTAAGTAAGTTGCTCTACCTGAGCTGCAATGCTGTGCCAGGTAGCTATGGACTCTAGTGACAGGGTTTTATTGGGCGGGGACGAATTCTGGTGCTGTGGCCCTTAGTTGTGTTGGGTGGGCGACAGCGGCTGTGTCCTCCACGAGATGGCGACTGAGGTAGTCGGCTCCGTGGTTTTCTTTGCCGGGGATGTACTCGATCTGGAATGAGTATGCCTGAAGGGTGAGTTGCCCATCTCATCAGGCGAGAGTTCAAAGACTTGGAGGCTGCCAGGAACGATAGTGGTTGGTGGTCCACCTGAACTGTGAAGTGGGTCCCATACAGGTAGAGTTGAAACTTCTGTATGGCCCAGACTAGTCCAAGACATTCTTTCTCCGACGTGGCGTAGTGGGTCTCGGCGGGTCTCAATTTTCTGCTGGCGTAGGCGACAGGGAATAGCGTCTCTGCATTCTTGGGGTCACGCTGTAGCAGTACTGCTCCGAGGCCTAAGTCGCTTGCGTCGGTGCGAAGAACGAATGGCTGAGTCAAATCGGGTAGGTGGAGTACTGGCGCCGATGTCATTCTGTCCTTGAGTGTTTGGAATGCTGTCTCGCATTCGGCGGTCCATACTACTTTGTCCGGGGCGATTTTCCGGGTTCCATTTGTCAGTGGTACGGCGATGCTGTTGTAGTTGGGGATGAACTTCTGGTAGAAGCCGCAGAGTCCTAGAAATGACTGCACTTCCTTCTTTGTCTTGGGCCTAGGAGCGTCGAGTAGGCGTTTCACTGTCTTCTCTACCGGTCGCAGGCTTCCTTGACTGATGGTGTGTCCCAGAAATTCTAGTTCTGTGAATCCAATCTGACATTTGGTGGGTCTTGCCGTCAATCCCGTGTCTCTGAGGCGGGCGAGTAGTTGTTGTAGGAGCGTGACATGTTCCTCCCACGTAGGTGTAGCGATGAGGATGTCGTCCATAAACGAATGTAGGTGCTCGCTGCTCAGGGGTGCCAGGAGTTTTCGCATCATGGCGCTGAAGATGCTGGGTGCGTTGTGGAGTCCGAATGGAAGCACGTTGAATTCGAAGTGTCCTTCCATAGTGCTGAAAGCTAGGTACTTTCGGACTTGCGGTTGTACTGGTATCTGATAGTATCCTTTGCTGAGGTCGATGCGTGAGAAGTACTTCGCTCGCTGTAGCTTGGCAAATAGGTCTGTCTGGTCCGGGAGTGGCTCTGGCTGGAACTGCGTTACCGCATTCAGGAGTCTGAAGTCGATGCACAGTCGATGCTCTCCGTTGGGTTTTCGCAACAATACCGTGCCTGCGCTGTAGGGTGAGGTAGACTCTGAGATGATTCCGGCTGCCAGTAAGGTGTCTATCTCTTCCTTGATGGCTCGCTGCTGAGACAGTGGCATCGGGTAGAGCTTCTGGCGGACGGGTGTTGGGTCGGTCACCGTTAGGGTTACTTCGACGAGGTCTGTTCTCCCTGGTCGGTCTGTTAGCACAGTCTGATGTTGTCGAATGACCTGTAGTACTTGCTGTCGTTGTTTAGCGGCTAGGTCTCCGTTGAGTATCACGTCTTTGTAGGTTTCTTTGGAGTGCAGGGGATACTCTACTGCATTGGTCTCCATGCTTTCTCCTTCTTCCGCGATGGCGATGGCTAGCAAGTTGTGAGTGCTGGGGGTCGCTGGTCTGTCCGTATACTTCTTGAGGAGATTAATGTGGTGGTATCGGGCTCTCCCGTTCACCTCTACTTGGTAGACTGTCTTGGATTTCTTGGCAGTCACCCGGTACGGTCCTCTCCAAGCGATGTCCAGCTTGTTGGTTCCACTTGGAAGTAAGAGTAGCACTTGATCGCCGACTTGCAGTTCTCTGTCCTTCGCGTGGCGGTTGTAGTACTTCGCCTGACGGGCTCTTGCCTTCTTCAGTGCTTCACCAGCTTTCTTCCACGTTGCTTTGAGGGTTTCCTGCAGGTCTGCGACGTACTTGGTGGCACCTCTTGGTGTGTCGTCTATCTTTGCTTCCGTCCAACTTCTGCGTAGGGCTTCTAGCGGTCCTGCGAGAGGTCTGCCGAATAGCCTGTGGCTGCATGGGGTGTTTCTCGGTATGCGAACAGTGCCGCATTCACGTAGGTGTCCCACGCTTCTGGATTGTCGTCGGCGACTTTCCTGAGGATGGTGAGAAGGGTTCCATTCAGTCTTTCTACTTGTCCGTTGCTGGCTGGGTGGTATGGTGGTGTGCGAATGTGATGGACTTGTATCAACTCGAACACGTCTTGCATCAGGCGGCCGGTGAACTGAGATCCGTTGTCCGTTCTAATGCTGTCCGGGAATCCAACTCTGGTAAAGATGGCGATGAGTGCATCTGCAATCTTCTTGGTGTCTATCGCTGGCAACGGGACTGCTTCGCACCACATCGTACATGCGTCGACGAGTGTGAGTAGAAATCTGTTCCTCTTCTTGGTCATGGGCAGTGGTCCCACTATGTCTACTGAGACTTGCTGGAATGGCACGCCGACTACTACCGATGGTCCTAAGGTAACTGGTACGGTGTGATGTCGCGGGGAATATCGTTGACATTGGTGGCAAGATTTCACGTAGCGCTTGACATCCTCCGTGATTCCTGGCCAATAGTAGTGTGCGCTGATTCTCTGCACTGTGGCTCCAATTCCCATGTGTCCGCTGAGTGGCATACTGTGGCCTAGTTCTAGTACTTGGGCTCGAAGGGTGGCTGGCAGTACTAGTTGGGTGTGATCTCCATCTCCTTGTCGATGAAGAATTCCCTCTTCCATGTAGAAGTCTCCCTTGTGCGGGGGTGTGTGCGCCTTGGGTAGCTTCTGGAAGCACTTCGCTATCGAGGTGTCTTCTTTCTGTGCTGTTTTGATCTCTTCGAGTCCTGGATTCGGAGCGAACTCGGGCTGGGGTGGTTGGGTTTTAGCTTGGGCCCTGGTTTGCACTGCAGCTATCTCTACAGTTTTAGAGGGCGTGCCTAAGAACACATACCTACAACCTAGCACTAGATCATACAGGGGTTTCTGTAAAACAGCTGCTTGGATTCGTCCTGTGACGTACCTACTCTCTACTTCGATCCATGCTATTGGGCAAGTAGTCGTCGGTTTCGTCAAGTCTGCTCCTTGTAAGTCGACTGTCTTGTCTGTCAAGTCCGCGCGCGATACAAGAGACTCGCTAACTATCGCGTCGTATGATAGACCTGTGTCATACAGACAGTTCGCTTCTTTTCCGTTGACCTTGACCGTGTCTGTCACCGATGGGTGCTCTCCGATCGTGTGTGGCTTGTTACCGCTACTTTGAGTTAGAACTCTGTGCGCTGGCCGGCTTTCGCGCTCTTCCCTACGTTGTGCGGCCAACTTGAAACATTCTGCGGTGGAGTGATTGTTTCTGTTGCAGAACGAACAATACCGTCTCTGTTCTGCAGGACCTCTTTTCCCGAATTCCGTGTTGGGTCCTTTATTTTGCCCAGGTCTGGGGTTATTCGGCTTATTCGCGGTGCGCTCTTCCCGGTTAGGGCTTCGTTTCTGTGCCTCTTTCCCGTTAGGCTTTAGGTCTCGCCTGAAGCTCTTGGCTTCTCCGTGTGCGGCCACGTACCTATCTGCGACCTTGACCAGATCTTCCAGTCTTTCCGCGCCCTGTTCTACTGAGAATGTTCTCAGCTCTGGGGTCATGGTTTCCCGTAGCTGTTCCCATACTAACAGTTCTGTCAGTCCATCATACGTCTTAGCCGTGGCTGACTGGCTAATCCACTTATCCAGCGTTGTGGACAACCGATCCGCGAACTGCGCATAGCTCTCTCCTTTCACTCTCCGATTGGTGCGGAATTTTTGCCGGTAGCATTCTCCTGTCAGTTCGAATCCCGTTAGGAGTGCCTCTTTTACTTTGTGATAGTCAGTCACTCTGTCAGTCGGTAGCTTACTGTAGATGTCATAAGCCTTTCCTCTAAGCCCTTGACTAAGCTTGAAAGACCAATGAGTGGGATCTAGTTTGTACTCTGTTGCTAGACGCTCAAACCTAGTCAGATAGAGATCTAGACCTTCTTCTCTCTCATTGAATGTTCCCAGTGGAAATGACATTCCTTGTACAGGGTTGGATGCTACCTCTAGCTGATCTGAGTGGGTAGGGGTTGAGGAAGAACTTGAAGCTCCTGATCCCAATCTTCTTAGCTCTAACTCATGCTGTCTTTCTTTTTCCTTTTCTTCCCTCTCTTTTTCTTTTTCTGCCTTTCTTTTTCTTTTTCTGCCCGCTCATAATCCCACCTCCTAATTTCTGCTTCTCTCTCGGCTGCTACCTTCTTCTGTTCTGCTTCTAGCTCTAATTTCCTCGTTTCTCTCTCTGCCTCTAATTTCTTCTGCTCTGCTTCTAATTTCTTCTGCTCTAGTTCTAATTTCTTTTGCTCTGCTTCCAATTTCTTCGCCTCTCTCTCCGCTTCTAACTTCTTTGCCTCTCTCTCTGCTGCTCTCTCTGCCTTAGCCTCCTGTTTCTCTACCTCTGCATTGATATACGCAATTAGGTCTCCCCCTGCTAAGTGTAAAGCTTCCCCTAATTCCTTGAAGCGCAATCTCAAGGCCACTGGGTCCGACATTGCCAAACGTGTCTATGAACAACCTCTGAATCTCGTGGAATACCAAAACACTAGCAATATTGCAAGTCAATAAAAACAATGCAACGACCATACAATTCGTAATCAATAATAGAATAAAACAAGAGTCAAATGGCATACAACAGTTATTTAAGCAAAACCTGCAAAAGAACAATGCAACATACAGGCACAAAAATATTTGAAGCAAAAAAGTTTTTAACTAAAGAATAGTGCACCCAACTGATCAGTGTTATACCCTTACACTATTCTAAGTTATTCTACTACTCCTACTGTTATCTAATTTTATTGTACTTAGATCCGGTTATACCCAATTCCTATTATACACAGATCCTGGCTAGGCTCGCCAATTAAAGTGTCACGTGGGGTTTATGGGCTCTGCACAATGGAATTATGGACCCTCACGTTTATTCGGTGGGAACTGCTAGTAAGTCACCCTATGAATTACTTTAATAAATTTATTTGTTTAGCTCGTTCTGTGTTAAGGTTGGGGTACAGAAATAGATAGAAAAAAGGTAAAAGAATACTGTCACACTAGCTTTCACACGGCTATGAATCATATGTAGTCCAGCCTTTTGATAACAGTTAAAATCACACATTTATTTCTTCTACTCTATACAAGATTCTCTAAGTACTAATCTAACTTGAAAAGTCTCTTTCAATGCTAATAGTTCGATCGCTGATAGTCTATGCAGCTGTTCTATCTTCATCGGGCACTTGCTAGTATATCTCATGTAGATTTGGACTACTGTGGTCCGTTTTAGAGTTTTTGAATAGTTGGACTACTGTGGTCCTGTTCTGATCAGTTTAAGTGCACTGGGGAGAACACACTTAACTGGCGGGTGGTGCTGTCGAAGTCCTTCTGTGAGGTAGCTTCTGGTCCACCTGTGTCGTTGTGTAGTTGGGTTCCCTTGCCACGCTGTGGGGTCTGACAGGGAGTTTTACCGGGTCGCTCGTTCCGACTTGTGCGGTAGAGGTTCCTCAACCAACTTGTTTCTGTGGAGTGGGGTTCACAGGATAGCTCGGGATAGCTCGCCTGCCCGTCTGTAATATAAGAGACGAAATTCTGCACAACCCTGAATAATCGGTTTGTGCAGAGCGTCTCACTGAAAGCCAAGTAGCCCTCAGTGATAGCTCCACATCTCTATACATAAGCGACGAACATTCTGCTACTTCCGGGTTCCACTGGAATCTCACTCTAAATTCCTATACATACATAAATATCAAACGTGGCTAACTATACACATACAGAATTAATAATATTATAAACATTCAGTGGTACAGCCACTGGTCTGCAAACATACATATAAGTTAAACAACAGTGGTTCCGTACGGCATACAACATGGCGGCGTAACCGGTCGTGTTTCGCCTCGTGTTCGGCGTTTCCACATGGTCACGCAAATTCGGATTAACAATTCACATTTATGCATAGCAAATTCCACAAACATAATTTCCACAATAATATAAATATATCACGATGAAACAGAAGGGTGTTCATTTACCTGTTTGACAAGTTCAGGCCCGTGTTGACTTGATAGAATTCTACGATTCCTAAGTCCTGCTTCCTGGTCTAAGTGTAGAGAGATTTCTCTGCCAGCTTTCTAGCTGTTAACACTTCGGTGTATTTCTCCCAACTGACCCAAAAATGTGCGGGGTTTGGACCTAGTCAAACTGGCTCCAACCACTTTGCCTAAGCTCTCCCATTGGTTCCAACGGTCCGATTCAAAACTCAAGTGCTGACGTCACTGCGCTGTGTGTGTGGCTCAGGCTCGCAGTGTGCTGTAATTTAATTGCTACTGTGTACTATACTAACTCTCTACTGTTACAAAGGCTACACAATGCTAAATAGTCTATAGGCAGAGTTTAAACTAGCCAATTCGTGACAGTAGTTGAGACAGCAGTGCAATCGTTGAAAAGGGGGAAGTCAGCGGTAGGGAACAAGATACCCGCAGAACTGCTTCAAGCAGGAAGTGAAGCGATGATTGACGCCCTCACCATTACCTGTACTAATATCTGGCAGAGTGGGTAGTGGCCTACACCATGGACCCAGTCGCTTGTCATCACTTTTCTCAAAAATGGTAACCTTCAGAAGTGTGAAAACTACCGCACCATCAGCCTCATCAGCTATTCCAGCAAAGTCCTCCTGAAAATAATACTCAACAGGTTGGAATTCCAAGCTGAACAAATAATGGCTAAAGACCAAGCAAGATTCGGAGCAGAGCGAAGTACCACTGAGAAGATTTTCAACCTCAGAATAACGGCGTGAAGTACCTACAGCAACAACAACATCTATATCATGTGTTTGTAGACTTCAAAAAAGCGTTTGACCGGGTCTGGCATGCACCTCTGTGAGGAACCATGAGAGTGTATATGTACAATATCAGCCCTAACATTACTGAAGTCATCAAAAACCTGTATGACAAGGCTACCAGTGCAGTCCTTTACAACAGCACCATCGGGAACTGGTTTAGAACAACAATCGGTATGCGTCAAGGATTCCTATTCTCTCCAACACTTTTCAACATCTTTCTAGAGCACATCATGTCAGATGCCCTTAAAGATCACACAGACACAGTCAGCATAGGGGGTAGAGCAATCTCAAACCTCCGTTTTGCGGATGACATTGATGGATTGGCTGGAGAACTTGAACAGCTGGTACAGAGGCTTGACGCCACCTCCAGATCATTTGGAATGGTAATAAGTGCAGAGAAGACCAAAATGATGACCAACAACAGCAATGGCATCAACACGGACATCAAAGTCCAAGGCCAATTCCATCAACACGGTGAATAGCTTTAAACAGGAGCCATTGTATCAGACAATGGGTCCCGACAGGAAGTCCTCTCCAGGATCGCACAAACAACTGCTACCCTGGCAAGGTTGAAGCCCATTTGGAAAGACAGGACCACCCGTCTACACTCCAAGGTAAGGCTGCTGTGCTCCTTTGTAATCTCCATCTTCCTATACGCTTGCGAAATATGGACCCTCACAGCAGACCTACAACGAAGAATACAAAGCATGGAGATGAGGTGCTACAAAAGACTTCGGGGGGTGGCCTCGTGGCGCAGTGGATTAGTCGCCGGTTTCCTATGCCGAAGGTCGCGGGTTCGATTCCCGCAAGGGGCGAACGTATGTGAATTACGTACGATACTATTGAGATCACCGACGGTTTTCTCGGGCACTCCCTCCCTTCAATAATGGTACTGGACGCAGTCAAAATAAAATTTCAAAAATAAAAATTTGATTTTCTGTCCATCTTCCAATAGCGATTTTTTTGCCTTTACCCCACCTGTTTGAGTGATGGATGTGTATTTGTTGTGTGTGAGGGTGGATGAGACAGGTGAGCGTGTATGTTGGTACAGATCGCCGCGCTTGGAGCCTGATTGATTTGGGGAAAGGCGCATATATAGCACCCAGTAGTATATTATTATTATTATTATTATTATTATTATTATTATTATTATTATTATTATTATTATTATTATTATTATTATTATTATTTCCGATACCCAGCACATCACCAACGACAAAGTCCGACAGACCATCAAATAAACCAGTGGACAAAACGATGACATGCTCACAGGGGCAAAGAAATGAAACTCAGATGGTATGGCCACGTCACCAGAGCATCAGGCCTTGCAAAGACCACTCTGCAAGGTACGGTGCAAGAAGGTTGAAGAAGAGGGAGAAAGAAACAGTTCGTTGTTTAAAATTTACGTCCCCCAACACCAAAGGGCATATTGGGGACGAGAAGAAACAGAGGAGGGAAGACAACATTTGTAACTGGACAGGTTTGACACTAGAAACAGAGGAGGGAAGACAACATTTGTAACTGGACAGGTTTGACACTAAGCGAAGCCATGAGGGTTGCTGAGGACACAGAAAGATGAAGTACGCTTGTTAAACGATCATATGTGGTGCCCTAATGACTTTCGAGTTACGGGAGAGGGTAGGATAGGATAGCTTGAGAACAAACATCTCAAAAACAAAAAGGAGAACATAATGACCTCAAAACATTAATCTTCTCCCTTTTTCTCCGTATTCTGGAAAAGATGGTAATACGACCTAATATGACCGAGCCTTTGTTTTCTTCCCTAATGTCGTCCCTGTTCTTCATCCCTATGAATCACTAAGAACAAAAGATCTGCGTAAACACAACCCTCCCTCTCTCTGCTGTTTGCAGCATCGACCAATGCTACAGCCGGAAAAGCTTAATATACTATCACCGTGCTCTTTTTTTTTAAAGCATTACTGCACCAGTCGCGCAACAAGACAATCAATTGAAAATGAAAAGACATAAACCGGATGTTCATACATAAATAATATATCATATAAGGCGCATACTACTGTTAATATATGCTGAACGTATTAACTATTCTGAAAGGAAAATTTGTCCCTTCCCCCCTCCCTTCCTCTCCCCATCCTCTCTCCCTTCACTCTGTCCCATGCAAATAAATTCATTTACCTGTCGCTGTCGGTATCTTGCGTGGGAAACAGAATTTTAAGCGGTCCAATAAATCAAGCTAAACGTGGGTAAATTTAATGATACATGGAAGCAATCACGTTCGAAACGACAATCTTATGAATGTAAAGCGTGTTCCACGGTACGTAGAGCCAATGGTGCTTTAATATAAAGTCTTCACGGTGAAGTGATTGTTACGCTCGAAAAGTTAAGTACATGCAATTTATCTAAACAGTGCCAACCATGATTTACGTTTACGTTCATTTGCTTTAAAGTGTCACGGAACTTTCGAAGAAAACAAGCGCACAAAATTAGCGCCGAAATTAATTAATAAACAAAAATATTTTAAAACCATTTACCAGCAACGCCAAGATGAAATCCTCACTATCTTGGAACCCGGCGTGACTCTGTAAACTTCCAGTTATACTTTTATAAATATCCAAATATTTCTTTTTTTGTTGCTTAAACAGTAAACCCCAGCTACTGTTTCATGACTTTTAAAAACAACAATCGCAGTACACAATTCAGACAATAACAATCCAACTCACAATGACTCATAAATGAAGGAATATTTCAGGAGAATCGAGTCGTCTGCAACTGGCACGTACCAAATCAAACTCCGTGACTAAAGATTGAAGAAGCGCTCTTCTTTCCCTTTACTGTTCTCGGCCGGGCTCGGCTGCTTTTCCTAGATCGTTGCAAGCAGGCCTCGCACGCGCTGGACGCCGCTGCAACAAGCGGGCGTCGAAGCATCGAAGCTACACGGCATGCGCGCTCCGAACACAAAATAGAGTTTGAGATTACGCAAACATTGAAGTATCCAATCATTCATTGTAGCTGGGATCTATTCTCTTTGGTAGAGAAAACCTCCAAGGAACCTGGACTGAAAAATAATTTTGAGGACAGCCCCACATAGTACCATACAGAAGTCTAGGCGATGTCTGCAAGTAAATTAACATGCAATAGTCCGAGAGCAAGCGCTTTACAAGGAGTACTATCATCTTTTCATTCTGATGAAATAAGTTCGGCATTCGTGGATTTTAAAAAAATTGATCACCAGTCAGAAAACAAAGCAAACAGCGAAGAATATCAATGAATGGACTTTGTTGGGTTACAAAAATAAATTCACAGAAACTTTCAGCAGGTCTAAACACTTATGTTTGATTTTATATGTAATAAATCAACCAATAACACAAGGTAAGGGCTAAGTCAAAATAACTTGTAAAGAAATCACTGGTCACCTACAATGTTCTTTTTGTCTGCGTTAGTAGTAATAGTAGTAGTAGTAGTAGTAGTAGTAGTGGCAGTCTTAGTAGTAGTAGTAGTAGTGGTAGGCCTAGTAGTAGTAGTAGTAGTAGTAGTAGTAGTAGTAGTAGTAGTAGTAGTAGTTTTAAATTATTATTATTATTATTATTATTATTATTATTATTATTATTATTATTATTATTATTATTATAATTAATATTATTATTATTATTATTATTATTATTATTATTATTATATACATAAAGACATACGGACTGAAAAACAGACCGATATTTAAATATTCAAAGTATTTCCAGATAAGTCTGGAAATACAAAAAGGTACAGCGTAAGACAACCAATAGTTTCTGCCGTATAGGCTACCTCAGTGGACCATGCAATAAATACCTACCTAACGAAATGAGTGAAGGAAAAAAAATCAATCAAGACATTGTGGGCTCCTATATTACGGAAGTAAAAGTATTAGCAGTTGGAGAAGCCTTTTCACCTCAAACAATTTAAAGGATAAAAATTCGGGCTTGAAGGATTGGATTGGGAAGATGAGGGGTGGGGGGAGTACTTAAACGTATAAACGTCAAAAGAAACGTCCTCTATCCTTAGATCAGTATGTTTATTAATGCCCTTGTATATCCAACCAAATGTCCTTTAATGTGTTCTTAAACTAAGCGACGCTTGACATACACACAATATGTCAATCAGGCGAATTGACAAAGTTGTTGTAAAATGTCGGTAAAGATCTCGGGCATACATTAACATGTATCTGTACTATCTAGTGCAATAAATCGTTCGCTTATACAAAGTTGCACTTACATTCTGAACCCCCAGTGGTGGTCTTAACGGTAGTAACAGGAACACATATTTATAAAAAGTTATAATATTACTTTATCGCGCATGTATCTCATTATTTTTTGCCTGTATTTTAGTGGAATGTGGAATGGTAGATCATGAGAATTGGCAGGGTGACATCAGAAGCATAGTAAAGAACCGGTCTTCTTTCCCCAAACTACAGCTTTTGGTTTCAATAAATAAGCAAATGGGTCGATCGGGAAATCTCTGTGGTCCGACATGTCATTAATATGCAGATTGCACCAAGCTTGTTTGTTAGGCGCGTTAGGTTAAATCTTAAATTCGGTCACCTGAAAATGTTTCGTGGAGTTGGTAAGTATATTAAGCTTTATGTGAATAATTCATTATGAGGATGATTTTTGTGGAACTGATCTCCTAAATTGGAAACGCTGGGGGTTTGTTGTTGTCGTTATTTTAAATTTTATGCGGACGAAATTATGATTATTTTCTCAGCTAAAGCGCAGCAACTGCAAGAGCAGCGCCACCTAGGACAGCAGAGGAACAGAACCTATAGGGCATGCTCGGTGTATTGGTTCTTCTGGCACTCACCCGTCTATATGACACGCCTTGAGCGTCAAGATCTTTAAAGTCCGTGCGGTGGAATGCATGCGTATACACAGACTAGAGCTCGGGTTATAC
Organism: Oncomelania hupensis; assembly: GCA_036898135.1. Taxonomy (NCBI): domain Eukaryota; kingdom Metazoa; phylum Mollusca; class Gastropoda; order Littorinimorpha; family Pomatiopsidae; genus Oncomelania; species Oncomelania hupensis. The sequence goes on along the minus strand of CM072511.1, from coordinate 84,679,217 downwards.
CCTCATCCCCAGGCGTAGGTGACCCAATAAGCTTCTTACCTACAGTAAGTTCATATTTCGCCCCCTGCAAGAATCGAACCCAAGCCCGATCATTCGACACTTGCAACTTCGGCATTGAAGACCAGCGTTCTAACGCAAACGATAAACTGGCCGCCACCCCGTTGGGGTGCCGGGGATTTCAGTATAAATAGTATCCCCACTTTCTGGAAATTTAGTGCTTTAAATTCCCACTGTCGCTGTCATTCTCATTTGCTTTCTCATTCCTGCTCTGTTCTATCAATCTGCTATACTATCTTCTTCTTCGCTAGACCAGTCACCTACCTTTTTTCTTGAAAACTCTTCCGGGACAAGACTTCTTATTTGTGTATGAGGTCTTTTGGATCAGCTTGGGAATATTGGACGATTTCTGCCAGGTGGTCACTGTCACGTGGGGTTTATGGGCTCTGCACAATGGAATTATGGACCCTCACGTTTATTCGGTGGGAACTGCTAGTAAGTCACCCTATGAATTACTTTAATAAATTTATTTGTTTAGCTCGTTCTGTGTTAAGGTTGGGGTACAGAAATAGATAGAAAAATGGTAAAAGATTACTGTCACACTAGCTTTCACACGGCTATGAATCATATGTAGTCCAGCCACTTGATAACAGTTAAAATCACACATTTATTTCTTCTACTCTATACAAGATTCTCTAAGAACTAATCTAACTTAAAAAGTCTCTTTCAATGCTAATAGTTCGATCGCTGATAGTCTAGTATAGGCAGCTGTTTTTTCTTCCTCGGGCACTTTGCTATAATATTTCATGTAGATTTGGACTACTGTGGTCCGTGTTACAGTTTCTGAAGAGTTGGACTACTGTGGTCCTGCTATGATCAGTTTAAGTGCACCTTCGGAGATTACACTTAACTTTCTGATGGTGCGGTCGAAGTCCTTCTGTGAGGTAGCTTCTGGTACACCTTTGTCGTTGTGTAGTTGGGTTCCCTTGCCACGCTGTGGGGTCTGACAGGGTGTTTCTTCGGGTAGCTCCTTCCGTCTTGTGCGGTAGAGTCTCCTCGACCAACTAGTCGTTTCTGTGGAGTGGGGCACACAGGATAGCTCGGGATAGCTCGGGATAGCTCGCCTGCTCGTCTGTAATATAAGAGACGAAATTCTGCACAACCCTGAATAATCGGTTTGTGCAGAGCGTCTCACTGAAAGCCAAGTAGCCCTCAGTGATAGCTCCACATCTCTATACATAAGCGACGAACATTCTGCTACTTCCGGGTTCCACTGGAATCTCACTCTAAATTCCTATACATACATAAATATCAATCGTGTCTAACTATACACATACAGAATTAATAATAATATAAACATTCAGTGGTACAGCCACTGGTCTGCAAACATACATATAAGTTAAACAACAGTGGTTCCGTATGGTATACAACATGGCGGCGCAACCGGTCGTGTTTCGGCTCGTGTTCGGCGTTTCCACATGGTCACGCAAATTCGGATTAACCATTCACATTTATGCATAGCAAATTCCACACACATAATTTCAACAATAATACAAATATATCACGATGAAACAGAAGGGTGTTCATTTACCTGTCTGACAAGTTCAGGCCCGTGTTGACTAAATAGAATTCTGAGATTCTAAGTCCTGCTTCCTGGTCTATGAGTGAAGATAGTCCTCTGCTAGCTAAGGAGATGTTACTTCTTCCTCGTCTCACACACGACTGATTCAAACTGTGTTAGGCTCTGACACATTCAAACTGCTCTACCCGCTTAGCTGCTTCTGATTGGTTTAAATGGTCAGATTCAAAGCTCAAGTGCTGAGTCACTGCGAAGCGTGGGTCGGGCTCGCGGTGTGTACTTTTATTGCTGCTGTGTTATATACTAACTCTCTTAATGTTACAATGACTACATAAGGCTAAATAGTCACTGGGCAGGGTAAAACTAGCCAATTCATGACAGTCACTAGGGCTTCCTATGATGTTATTATTTAGCAATGTAGGCATTTTATATGTATGTGTTTTGTTGATAATTTATAATGATGTTTGTATTCTATTTTGTTTTTGTAAACGGGGGTTCGATAAATTAGAGTACAGCCTCAGCGTCCCCTGCGTGGGATGTCTTTATTGTAAAGTGACTGGCTGGTGGAGAGCTTTCAGTTTTACCACTAGGGTTGTTTCAGCAGATCTTTGTTGCGGATCAGGGGTTGTTCGGTCCTGATTTGGCTCGGAAGAGTCCGCTGGACCTAAAGCAATAATCATGTAATGTAATGTAACTGGCCGCCATCGCGTGGTTGTGGGCACTGTGCATTTGGATGTCCTGGGCGACCGGAGTTGGGAAGAAGGTACCTAGTTCGTGCTGGGTGTATTTGTGTAGCCGGCACTCACAGGCTTAAAACATGAGTGTCAGCGTCTTTAAAGTCCATGCGATGAAATTCCTGCGTGCACAGACTAGACCCCGGTTTATATTCTCATCCGAAGGAATAATTAAAACATTAATGACTTGGTTTTGGATATTGTGTAAACTATACGTTTGCATGGAGCAAAGCCAGACAATGAATGATACGTGGATTTAGAAGCACGAGCATGAGCATACATGGATGGCGAATACAAAAGTAAGGATGGAGGAATGATGGATGTGAGAATAAGAATGTGGGTTTAAAGGTCATGGACATAGCTGCATACAATATTATTGCCTGCGGTGATTGCTGTCCTGGGGTTCGGCCTGATATATAATCAATGGTATTTTTTTCAACCTATAGAGGATGTGCAATGGGGAGGGAGACTAATGAGGGGTAAGAGAAGGACTTGCGTGTATGTAGGTTGTGTATGTGTGCGTGTGTGTGTTTGTGCGTGTCTGTCTTCCGCGTAGTATGGGTGTTTCTCTATGTGGACACTTTTGTGTATGCAGGACAAAGAGAGAGGAGAGGGGAGAGAGAGAGCGAGAGAGAGCAAGAGAGCGAGAGAGAGAGAGAGAGAGAGAGAGAGAGAGAGAGAGAGAGAGAGAGATTGTGAGGGTAATTTAGTGTGCACTAGCGTGATTGTTCTTCTTTTTGCCTGCCTGCCTTCCACCCCACCTCTCGCTCGCTCTCTTTCTCTCACCACCACCACCCCCCAACTCTCTCTCTCTCTCTCTCTCTCTCTCTCTCTCTCTCTCTCTCTCTCTCTCTCTCTCTCAATGATCTCGCACGACCACTGAGGTCTACGTGCATTCTCATTCAGCACCAGGAACGATACAATCAATCCAATAATACCCCTCAACACAGTAGTAGCAGGTTGATTTTTTTTTTCTTCTGAATCTGACGTTAAACACCAATGTTTCTCCTATAGATAAATCGAACATAAAATGTACCGCACATTTGTTTGTGTAAAGCGCATCATTTGTAATGTGGAAGCTTCTGCTTTTGTTCCTAATAGAACACGTTGTATGCATCCTTACAATGAATCCGCCTAAATATTCAAATCGTATTAGCAATACAAACATAAAACACTGAAAATATCAGATTTAGAAAGCCGCTTGAAAGTACAACAAAGGTATTTCATGTTGGTGGATATTTCCTTGTCATGAGAAACCATTCACCCGAGGGTAAAATAGGATTTTGAAAGCTTAGAAAGTCGGGGCAACGGAAAGGTATAGAATTGAGTTCCGGTTTTGTTGTTTGTTTATCGACTGCAGGCCAGACGGAAACACTCGCGCATTATCACAGCTGAAACCTTGCAGTATTGAAGTATGCATGGTACATAAAACAGCAGCCATCCTCAGAACGTTCATCATTCAATTATAATAATGGGCTTTTGTTTTTCGTTCTTTGATCGCTTTCCCCACAATGGATTATAGACAAACATAAGTTGAAATTCAGTTTGACGTTAAAGTAAAGACCAAGTTAAACACGTATAAATCACGTTTACTCTCTCTCTCTCTCTCGCTCGCTCGCTCGCTCGCTCTCTCTCTCGCTCTCTCTCTTTCTCTCCCTCTCTCTTCTCATCTGTTTTTAATTTTGCAGGTTTGGGTTGTAAAAAATATCCTCAGGTGTTCATTTGAATTACGTGTAATCAAGCGTAGATCTATTTCTAAAGAACGGGCATGCTACATTTCATGTGACAGAAAAGGCAGACACTATATAATATACATTTTTCTTGCAATTTAACATCGAGAAACATCTGCTTTCTGCAATGATCATCACCTTCATATATTTAAGAAAGAAAACAACATGTTGGTTATCACGAAAACTATTTCAGATTCATGCTTTGTGGTTACGCTGAATAGCAGGTGTCCTATTTATTTCATTTACTGCGATGAAAGTGATAGGTTAACTATCACAATATTCCGTGTGTAGGGTGTTGGTTGATTGGGATGTAGTAAGGAGATTTGTGTGTGCTTCTGAATATCTGTGTGTGTATGTGTGTGTGTGTGTGTGTGTGTGTGTGTGTCCCCGTGAAGGAGATAGAGACTGACAGAGAGACAGAGCTACGACAACTACTTGAATAGTGGCCTTCTGCCCATATCAAGAATGAGTGAGCTAGAAAAAGACCAACGGCTTGGTCTGTGAGGGTTTTCTCCGGGTCCTCCGGTTTCGTCCCTTCCTTCAGTAATGGTATTAGATACAGTCAATCTATAAAATTTCAAATTTCAAGAGAGAGAGAGAGAGAGCGAGAGAGAGAGAGAGCGAGAGAGAGAGAGCGAGAGAGAGAGAGAGAGAGAGAGGTGGGTTGTATTCCAATGCTTCGTTCATCGTCACTTTCCTAGCCAATTGTTATGAATACTATAATAGCAGCATGCTAGTCATATTACTTTATTAACATTACTGCCTTTTAGACTAGTTGAGTATACAACTGTTATTTGTATCGCAATTTTTTTAAATAAAAGCTTAAAGTCATATAATGCACAACTCCTAACAGAGAGGTCAGACATGGCGCTGCAATGTTGCAATACTTAGGAAATAAACTTATCAAGATTTGCAGTATGATAGAAATGCATAAGCCTTTGGATTGAGTATGAAAGAAAATGTATAAGCCTACCTTCAAATAATGAGCTACACAAAAAGATAATAAAAAGTTATAAAAATAACCTTAAATGTAAATGAATCGTGAGTTATATGAGAAGAAAACAATAACAGGCTATAACAAAAACTATGCTTTGTAAGATTTTGGAAGAACTGTATTAACCCATATATATATATATATATATATATATATATATATAGAGAGAGAGAGAGAGAGAGAGAGAGAGAGAGAGAGAGAGAGAGAGAGAGAGAGAGAGAGAGAGAGAGAGAGAGAGAGAATTACTAAGATATAAGCACATGCCGTGTCAAGACTCGCGCGCTCCGAGGTTATCAGGAAGACTTTCATTAGCGCCTTTTTGTGAGTATTTGTTTACGAGGCCCATATCACTGCCATCTCATAAAGCAGCTCGGAATGACTCATAAAATTGAAGATGGAAGAGAAAGAGTGCATAGGGAAAAGGAAGCTAAGACTGGGACATATTAGGGAGAAAGAGTGAAGGTGAAAGCGAAACTGGGGTTCATATTATTGAGTTGGAGATGGCGAAACTCACGCTTCATGTACTTGCTAGATATTCTGTTGAGAATGAGACGGCGAAATCGCATTCCAAATGAATTGGAAACTAGATATAACAATGAGAAAGAGAAGCAGAACTCGCATTGCCGCCTTTTCTTGGAAGCTGAATATTATTTTGAGAAACTCCTGTCCAATCTCTGTGTAGTGCAATTAAGGACTGCCAGATAGTACCTTGACAGAGTTATGAGGAGGTAAAATGGCGTGAACACAGGCCTTCGAATGAAACTTCTTCAATGGGCTTCTAGTTAAATTGACAGGTAAACGGGTTGCAGGCGTGCCAGTGTGAGCAAAACTGCAGACAATCTCATTGAGAGACCGAAACTTCTGGGGCAAAGTGAGTGAAAAGATAAAAGAAACTGAAAATTATTATTGGCGGGTAATAGAAAACTGTGATAAGAAAAGACAAGACAACTTTATTATCATAAAACTGGAAATAATATCGGAGGGAAATATGGAAACTGTGATAAGACAAGATAAGACAACTCTATTATCTAAACCTAATTGTAATCTAATTCTAGATAATCTGTTCTATCTGCTTCTATCTAATCTATTCTAATTCTAGTATCTAGTTTATGATCTAAAGTCTCTGAGAATAATTATAGGCAGACGTAAACCTCGAATATAATGAACCAAAAATGAGGAACCAACCGCTTTGGCCCAAATTGTAATCAGTCTCACATTGAAAACATTCTCATACATTTAGAACATTCATTTGGAGACTGACTGATGGTAAGAACGAAGCTTTCATAATGTTGAAAAGAAGATGGGCAACTGGTGTAATTCTTTCTCTTTTGTCTTTATTTCAATCTTTTTTCTTTCTTTCTTTCCTTTTTTAAAATATTTTTCTTCGCTCGTTTTCTTTCGTTCCTTCATTCATTTTGTTTTACTTTCTTTCCCTCTTTGTTTTTATTGTTGTTGCAGTTGATGTTGTTGTTGTTGTTGTTGTTGTTGTTGTTGTTGTTGTTGTTGTTGTTCTTCTTCTTCTTCTTCTTCTTCTTCTTCTTCTTCTTCTTCTTCTTCTTCTCCTTCTTCTTCTTCATCCACAGTTAGAAAGATAGCATTCCAAACACTGCAATCGAAATTACAAACCAAAATAGTTCTCAGATGGAGGCCTGTCAGTTCTCACCACCTAGCCTTACTCAATACGAATTCAATCACATAATAAATCAGTCAGTACATCATTCAATTCTCCATTGCCCAATGTGGGCCTCGATCGCCAGTTGCATGACAAATGCTACTAACAGTTCTAGCGTTATGTTTGTAATAGTGCATGTGTGTTGCGTGGGAGTGGGGTGGAGATTTGGGAGAAGGTAGGGGGGATCATGTGCGATCAACCTCTCCTCTTTTTTTTCTCTCGCAAACGCGCTCTTCTCCCGTCGCCTTATTTTTCTTCTCCTCCTCCCTTTTCTCCCGCTCCTCTTCCTCCTTCTTCTGCTGCAGTCATGATTAATATTGACACAATTCACTTCCACAAGCTATATCAACAGTTATCGGTTTAGATGGTCACAGTTGATGTGCTATTTATATATTTATATAGGCTTATATAAACATTATTGGGACACGAACGAAGACCACGTTTTAACGCGTTAAGGACGAATTGATTTGTCAAACGGGGCACTACGATATCATTTCCTTTGATAATCTAACTCTATTGATTCAGCCGCATATCTCATTGGCAAGACCCCACAAGCGGGCTGTATGAGACGCGCGCTGTGCCCAAAGCAAGAAGCGCAGAATCTTAATTTCCTGTTTCTAGTGGTTGTCTACCGGAAGAAGCTACACTGAGCGCCAAATAGCTACACTGGGACCAGCAGTTGACTGATTTATTGCATCAGTCTAAAGCATCTCGCCTTTCTCTTTGGCCTTAAACGTCAGTGCATGAGCAACGTGCTGTTGCAACGGGGTGTTTTTTCAGGTCTCTTCTCCTTTTCGTTCTTCTTCTTCATCATCATCATCATCATCATCGTCATCATCATCATCATCATCATCATCATCATCATCATCATCATCATCATCATCATCATCATCGTCGTCGTCGTCATCTTCATCATCATCATCATCTTCTTCTTCTTCATCATATCATCATCATTATCGTCGTCGTCGTCCTTCTTTCTTTCTTTCTTTCTTTCTTTATTCTGTCCTTTTATTTTTTTCGCTCATTCTTTCTGTTGCCTTTTAATTTAGTTATATTTCATTGTCCTTCTTTCTTTCTTTCTTTCTTTCTTTCATTCTTTCGTTCCATAATTCCTCTCTTTCCTTCTTCCTTTCCTTCTTCCGTGGTATGTAATTTCTCTTAACAATGTAAAAGAAAAGACCGGAAAAGGCTAATCCCGTAATATATTACAGCGTACTTAACAAAGTCCATTGGAATCCATTTTGAGCACCTAATAGCAAGGCGTTATTTTATTAGCTTCAAAGTCAGGAAAGTATTTCCGACTTGCGGTGGTTTTATTAACTCTAACAGTAACAGACCGGTAGATCTATGTCAAGAATGTTCTCTGACACTATTATGCTACTGTAGTTAATAATTTTCATGTACAAATCCATACTTCATACGCCTTGTAGAAGTAGTACCGAAAAAATAATTACATGTATACAAAAAAGTAATATGGAATATCTTCTATTACAACAGGTATTATACGAATGATCCTAAGTGTGACTTACAAAGAAAGAAAAGGACCATAAAATTAAACGCTCATCATAATCGTATTATATTATATTGGGACTTTTTATTTTAAAAGGACCATAATATTGAACATTTTATCATAATCATATTCTATAATATAATCGCTGGCATCTTCACCTAAACACAACGTTCTTTCTCTGCACTTTGGTAGCCGATAGGAACTTAATATCAGCTTCGTATAATGATATTCTTGCAGAACAATCTCACAGGATGTTTTATGACCTCCAACAGAGGGAGCAGTATTATATATCTATCTCGGGTTTCTTTGTGTCGTTGAATTATATGCATACTAACCTCTCCCATGAAAATAGGATGGAAAATCGGGTTTCAGGGTTGAAAATGCGCCACAAGAGAATGTTCAACATTACGACATACCTACACAAAATTGTTTGCATTCAGTTCAAACACAAAGCGGGTGAACGGTGCTTCCCTGAAGTAAAATATGCTTGAAAATTACCTGAATATAACATATTTTTAAATATATGTGTAACATGAATACGACGAGCAACCAAAATACAGTAATGTCGTTGTCTGCGCCCCACTCAGACGCAAAAAAAAACGTCACTAGGGGGTTCACTTTAAAAGTTGTAATATAATTACAAGCATACCTAATCGCGGTGTGTGTGTGGGAGGAGGGGGGGGTGTGCGTGTATGGGCGCTTATGAGTGCGAATGTATGGGTGTGTATGCGAGTGTGCGTATGTATAATTTTTAAAAATGTTTTCGGATGTGTATGAATTCCAGTAATATTAATAGCATTGCTGCCTGTGCAGATGTAGTCTTTTGGCTTTATGGATTTACCTAATTTTGGTTTGGCTTTATATGTATCTTGAGCAGATCATTTAGAGTCTTCAGCATCTTGTTCAGCTGGTCAGAGCACTGTATCTGAACAAATTAAGTACATTTCTTACTTCACGCTGACGATGTTATAATAATTAGCAAGCTCCTATCCTATATTGTGATAACTCGTACGCGTATGCTTTGAATGAACGTCCTTGCCCCGTATTCCGATCTAAGATACTAACAGAGTTGTGAACCATATTACAAACAAAGACCTTGACGTTATATGCGGGCTTTGTTGCAATCATCACGAGCCAGTTAATGTCGAGTTAATTTCTAGTATCGGGGTTCAAGGAAAAATGGAACAAGGAACAGGGCGTGTAGATCTCCTTAATCTAGCTAATGATGAGGCAGGCTGCTTCTCAGTATAAAATAGTGGGCGAATGTTTGCTGTCTGGCTGTCTTCTTCTTTTACTTCTCAGGCTCAGTCTTCAGATTCAGTCCACCTTGTATATGCATGTATCCCCCCATCCTTACCCTCACCCACATCATCATCATCATCATCATCATCATCATCATCATCATCATCATCATCATCATCATCATCATCATCATCATCATCATCATCATCATCACCACCACCATCATCATCATCGTCGTCGTGGTCGTCAGCATCGCCTTTTCTCTTTCAAGCAGGATCAACATAAACCATGTGGAAGGCGGCAACTGAAAAGAACAAAAACCTTCGCAAACACACTTGAAATAGAGGGATAGTTTGTTGCTTCCGTTGAAAGTGATTGTTGACTGGGTTGGAGGTGCACACTATGTATGCGCTATTAAAGAAATTTAGAAAACTTGATTTGGCGCTTGACATTCAAATGGGTCTTTTTGATACATGTGTAAACCCGATTTTATTGTATAACTGCGCAGGTATGGATCCTTCAAAAAAATGGTGAAATGTGATAACAACTGAATTTTTTGAAACTGATTCTTAATGTTAAAACTAGTACGCCGACCTGTATGGTTTTGGGTGAAGTTGTTTGTTTTCCTATTTCTTTAGATGCTAAAGGCAGCTTACTCTGTTTCTGATATAAACTTTGTATTGATTGTTGCAATGATTCAGTTAAAATGTCAGTTCTTATGTTTCGACCCTTTTCGTATTTATTTTTAAATTCTGAGTATAAACTTCCCTGGTTAAGTTTTGTTCGTTCTTTGCTTTGATTATCTTGGTTTGTCTTTTATATGATTACGAGGCTGTAAATACTCTTTAACTTGTTTTAAGACAATGGCCAAACAACGTTTGATAGACCAGTTCTTGCAAATCGGGCATCAGGAGGTTTTCGATTATAGTACTTGTATTACGTATAAAACTTTAAGAATACATTCTGTTTTAAGGATTATTTAATTTTCTTGTCATCTTTACCGAGAAGAAACTTATTGAAATTAGGCTCAGCTCTCACAAACTACCAATTCGATCACCAAGATTTAAATATCCAGAGAGAAGACAGACTACGTGTGTGATTTGGACGAACTAGGTGATGAATTTCATTATCGTTTTAGATGTATCAATCCAGTACTGATTGTTAACAGACTTCTTTCGTATCTCAGTACTTCAGAAATCACCCGACTGCCTTTAAAATAAAGTCAGCTAATGAACTCTTGTTCCAAACGCGGTTTATCTGATTTAAGCCGTTTTATAGGTATCATTTTCACTTGTTCAATGGTGACGCACAGTTCCTTTTTGCTTTTATTCGAATTCGTATGTCCTTGGTTGAGACCTATGTGTATTATTTTGGGGATTATGTTTCAATGTGCGTGTTATTTTTTAAAACTATTATTGTTTTTTTAATAAAAATTACGTACGTGTTGTTGTTTTTTCAAATAGGTGCTTTTATGTTAACTGTAGCAACTTATGCTAAGTTTTGTGTGTGCAATATTCTGGTATTCTTGTATACTGTTATGCCGTTCTTGTTTACTACTGTATGTTTTTGGTTGTATCCCCATTAACACAACTCCCCATTTTGTGGCAATACGCCTCCTCCTCCCCCCCCTTGGGTTAGGAGACTTATTTAAAACTGATATTGTAAGAAATAAAAGGACAAAAATCCAGAGTTCCAAAGTTCACTATACATTTCTACATACACACACTTACAAAACATAAATAGTTTAGAAAGGCTTAAAGCTGTGCAGTGAAAGTTTGTCATTTCAGTTAGGCCTACATTTACTACACGTTTCTAGTATTTATGCAACATGCACATGGTAAGTTTAACTGTTCTTGCATCTGAGCCCATAGGATTACATGTTAAGACTGAAATGCTGCAATAACTGACACAATATTTATACAGTTTTAGACTAATTGGGGTGTCCCAGTGCTCCACAGTGCTCAAGCTTGCAGCAAGATTGCGACGTGGTTTCAATCCGGACTTCAAAAAACTATATTTGCGAGTGTATGGCTGTTGTAGAAAGCGCTATAAACGAGCAATCCAATCATAGCAGATGATCAAGTAAGAACCAAAGAGCCCGAGAGACACATAAGACAAAAAGACCAAACAGACCGGGGCGGAAGATCTGAAAGTATATATGTACTATTGTACGCTAAATCGCTTAGGTTGAGAGTCAAGAAGACTTATCTTACTAAGATTCTTAGATTACCTTCTATATATATAAATTGCTTAGCCGGAAGTCCTTCTTCGCCACTACTATAAAGTTTGTCCGGTATGGACGCTGATCTGGGCAGGTTCTGGCCGCTGGGAATCGGCCTGTTGTGTGCTCAAAACCCGCGAAATCGTTATAGCCGACATTTCCTTACCGAACGTTTAACCGTTTCTGAGATAAATAAATAAACAAAATGTCCACAAACTGCAATAGCCTCATTCCGCGCGCTTCCATTAAAAATCAAATTGAGGTTTCAGCATGTTTTTCCATATAGACCAAAAAATTTATTGCTTTTGTACGAAGCATTGATAGCTCAGTTGTGATAGCTCAGTTGGTAACACCTTCGCCTAACGTTTAGGGCGATCCAAGTTCGAATCCGTCGCGGGCCATATTTTTTTTAATGTTTTTTTCCCCCACTACAATATGGATATTTTTCTTTTTAATTTAGGCTTTTTACCTTTATTATTATTATTATTATTATTATTATTATTATTATTATTATTATTATTATTATTATTATTATTATTATTACTATTATTATTATTATTATTATTATTATTATTATTATTATTATTATTATTATTATTATTATTATTATTATTATTTATAATATTATATCTTATATCAAATTTTCTTTTAAAACCTTGGTGTTTATGATTTCTATTTGTATTATTCTATATTCAATATTATTATTATTATTATTATTATTATTATTATTATTATTATTATTATTATTATTATTATTATTATTATTATTATTATTATTATTATTATTATTATTACCAAGGATCGAGATGGGGTGGTACGTTATTATTATTATTATTATTATTATTATTATTATTATTATTATTATTATTATTATTATTATTTTTATTTTTATTATTATTATTATTATTTATAAACTAATAATAATAATTATTATTATTATAATTATAATATCTTATATCAAATTTTATTTTAAAACCTTGGCGTTTTTTATGATTTCTATTTGTATTATTCAATATTATTATTATTATTATTATTATTATTATTATTATTATTATTATTATTATTATTATTATTATTATTATTATTATTGTTATTATTATTATTATTATTATCAAGGATCGGGATGAGGTGGTACGTGTAGGTAAAAGGGGGCTACGGGTAGGTTTAAAGGGGCATGGGTAGGCATAACGGGGATACGGGTATATATAAGGGGGTATGGTGATGGTCGATTCCTTTCATCCATACCAACGATCAACGGGGAAGTATCAAGGAGGGTACAGGTAGGTTACAAGGGGGGTACGAAAGGTATCAAGGAGTTATGGGGAGGTATCAAGTGGGTTCGGGGAGGTATCAAGGGGGTATGATGAGGCATCATGGGGGGGGGGACGGGGAGATATCAGAGGGGGGGGGGGGGTATGGTGAGGTATCAAGGGGGATATGGGGAGGTATCATCGTCCAAATGAAACTCGCAGACAACAGTTGTCTCTCTGTCTACATTTTAAACAGCAACCTGTGTACCCTGGCTTGCCAGGGTACAAAAACCACTAGTATACTATATTGTTGTTGTTGTTTGTATTGAAGTACGCCTACTTCGTTAG
>CM072511.1:84588440-84660940 GCA_036898135.1 Oncomelania hupensis | reverse complement strand
CAAAGGGAGACGCGTCACAGGCGTAGGCGCTCTTGTATCCAGATACAAGCGCCTGTGAGTGGAGTGTTGTTCGAACTCGACTTGAGGTAACGAATCACTATGATACCAATACCCAGAAGAGTCGATAGATATGGGCTGTGTTTATCAGTATCTAGGATAAACAATCTAGTGTTGTGATTGTTCAAGGTTGGAGGCTGTGGTGAATTAGGGAACATTGTCGGTACGATTAGCTAGGGGATAGTGTTGAACACGCTTTGATACATATACCACATATCTGTGGTGCGATTACAGAGGAGAGAAAGTCTAGTGTTGTGACTGTTCAGGCTACTAACTGGCATTGATGTAGCGAACTATTTTTGGAGGATTGTAAATATATTGTTGTTCAAGGTTCACACTACTAGTATTGATTTAGCTAAACACGACTAGTACAATGTTGTGATTGTTTAAGATTAGATCTGTGCTGTCCATGTGCATGTACATGTACGTGAATATTTCTATCATTCGAACAAACAAATACAGACTGCGTCGGTGAACCGGCAGCGCTGTGATCGTGGGTTTTGTGAGGATACATTTATGAGCTTAGCTAGATGTCCATGTCATTCAGAGGGCGGTGTTTAACAACCCGGAAAATGTATTACAATGTGTTATTCGAGGGTTGGAATAATCAGCACAAGTTATTAATTATCATGACAAAATAATAGACAAGATGTGCGAGTGTGTGTTGTTTATACCGTATGTGTCGCTTGATCTTCGGTGAATCAATCAGAAACGCTTTATAAACTGAATCATTAAAATGAATAGGTTTTCAATTACCGAGATACAGAATACCATGGTTCATTCGAGGGTTGGGTATTAATCACAACAGTAGGCATGATTAGAGAGTGTGAATGGTTGTTTAGACGGACTGAAGTTTCAAAATAGTTGGTTGTACATACATCGAATGTGTACACTAGATCATTGTGCCTGTCCATCTAAAGAAAGAAACATATTGCAATGGGTCATTGGGTAATAACCGGAAGCAATAAAACGTATGGCTGAAACGCTGAAACGCAAAACCCATAGGATGGAACAACGCCTTTCTCAAAAAGAAGAAAGCATACAAAGGGTAATCGGGTAGTAACACGAAGAAACACAACGTATAGTTGAAACGAAAAAAAATCCATAAGATGGATCGTTGGGTCGTTAATAGATTGGGACCACAGTCACCAAGGACGGAATCGATATGGTAGACGAATGATGACAGAAGAAGAGCAGGCAATGAAGACAAATAGGTCTGAGAAAATAAGACGTGGGCAAGGTCAGTATGAGCGATAGTCGCTCGGCACATAATCAAAACACTCTTCGTATTTTTTCGACGCTTTTATTAGGGAGAGGGAGGAGAACTGTCTGCTTTGAGTGTTGTGTCTTTTGCTGGAGAACATACTTCTTAATTATTCTTGCCATGCCTTCTATTGAACCCTACGATCTTTAAACACCACTCTTCATAATTTAAGTGTCTTTCCTGCGTGTGCAATCTATTCAATTGCTTTCAATGTAGGCCTATGACATGCGGTCTTTGAGTGTTGAGTCTGTACTGCAGAATACGCTTGCTACTACTTCTTGTTTGTTTGATAAGCCTACGGTCCTTGAGTAATACTAGTTTTTGTCAATGTCTTCGTCGTTGTATTTATATTCGTTCGCTGAGACTCGAGAGTCGAATATTGGTTGAACGGTTGGTTGTTGTATTAACGACTTCTTCATCAGCACGCAAGCACGCGCGCGCTCGCACACACACACACACACACAGCAGCAACAACAAAACCCTAATAAAATAAACGGAGATACGGAGAATCAATTAATTTAATTTAATTTAATTTAATTTAATTAGAGACAAATACATTCATTGCATTATACATTCGAGTTAAATGCTCGGTTCGAGGTAGCTCTTGTTCTGTTTTTGACTCTCGCTATAGTGAGTCTCGTTTTACCCCCCACCCCCACCCCGAATTTTTTCCCCAGCCCCGCCTTATTCTAAATTAAAGCTATTAGGTAAGCTATATGGTGTTAGTTTAACTTGAACATTTTGCCGTTAGCGCAAACAAGCTGAGCATTTTCCGAGAAAGCGGCCCGAATACGCCTCCATAGGTGACGAAAATAAAATCTCCAAATCTAAAATCCCTAACAAATATTGTATCAATACTTGATCGATCCTGTTTAATTTGCAGCCTACGGAACTTTGAAAGTGGCAGAATCTAAATTTACTTAAAACTGGAAGTGTTGTGTTGCGTGCGGGCGAGATCGAGATGCAACCTAATCGAAAGAACGGAGAAGCCACGCGACCATACTTTTTTACTGAGGTCGATGCAATTTTTACTAGGTTCGGCCATGCTTGTACCTAAGTTCGGCTGGCCTCTGCGTTTATCCCCCAAAGACCACATCCGGGAACCCCAATCATGCAAACCAAACAAAAGGTAGGCTAACACGGTTTAGGGACAACAATAAAAGCATCTGACGTGCATCTTATTTAAGGGAGGTTATTAATTAATCATAACACTGTTTTTAAACATTAAATGGGTTTGTTCTTTCATAGTGATCGAATAAATCAATGGAGCACTTCGGGCGAATTTACAGGTTTACGTCCAGCCACGAGAAAACTTTTCGTGCATAATAAGGATGTCTCATCGCCTCAGCTATATGAATGAAAACTGTTCAGCCGACCAACCAACAGATTCGCGAAAAGTCATCATTACCATATCAATGTAGGCTTATTTTATTGCAGCGCATAAAATGGCTTTCAATCCTCTAAAAATGACATTCAAGTAAGGACATTCAGTTCAGAATCCGACGTACATTATGTTTACTTCCATTTATTTGCTGTACTAATTTTTGTCATTAAATTTTGAAGGGTACACATGAATGAATTCATAACAAAAGACCTTTATGTCTTCCAAGACCTTGCAATGAATGCAGTTTGCGTTACCGGTAATAAGTGATGCGTTGAGTTTATAAAGAAGATTGTGGAGACACTTTTTAGTGCCGGTGTAACACCCTGATCTACTCCCATTTGGAAGTGTCCCTCGGGGGACACTTTGGTGTCCCGGACTGTCTCCCTGGGGACCATAAGGTATCTCCAATGGCAATGGGTCCCTCGGAAGACAGATCGGGACACAAAAGTGTCCCCCAGGGAGACCAACTGGGATGTTTCCCACGTACTGCATTTGTCCCCCACAAACTCTACATTCATCCCCCATCCCAAAAGAGCTCCCATCCTGTCTTCACCCCCCCTCCCCCAATTCCTCTCTATGTTACGCGCTAAAGTGCCAGTGTTTGTGTGAGTGTGTGTGTGTGTGCGTGTGTACGCGCGCGTGTGTATGTCGGTCTGTATGTCTGCTTGTGTGTGATTGATTCTTGATATGCGACAATTTTTTTATCTTTTAAAAATTGCAAATACAGGGTGGCCTTTGCGCAGTGTGTTAGTCGCCAGTTTCCTATGCCGAAGGTCGCGGGTTCGATTCAAACCAGAGGCGAACTTATGTGACTTAGGTACGAGACTCTTCATGTCAACAAGGACTTTCTGCGGGCACGTCGGTCTTCTACTTGTTCCCAAAAAAATATTTTTGGGACTACTGTGCAGACGGGCGCCACTATTAGATGGACCTGGTTTTTCATCATGAGCCGTTGTTATTTGCATGTGTATTATTTAATACTATGTAGCCATTTTTATTGCTCTCATGTACTGCAATGCTCCTTGCGTTACTTCATGCCGTTCTTGCTGTCTTTAGTATATTGTGTTGTGTACCTCTAAACACCACACCGCCTATCCCCCCCCCCTTGTTTTGCTATACTGCCAGCTGGTCTATGAGCCTAGTTCAATTTGTTGTTGATTTGTTGTATGTGTAATAAATAATAATAATAATAATAATAATAATAATATTAATAATAATAATAATAATAAGGATATTTATAAGGCGTGTTTACTAGTAAGGAACAGTTTAAAGCGTAGTCTCGCGCATTCACATACTCATTAAACATTAGTATAATACATATATATACATAAATGGCTGGGAGCGTGCGAAGTCAAAGCGGACTGGGGGAGCAGCAGTAAAGTGATTCCATACACATGCATTGATGGATGACATTGATAAATTGGCTGGAGAAGAACAAGAACTTGAACAGCTGGTACAGTGGCTTGACACCACCTCCAGAGCCTTTGTAATGTAAATAAGTGCAGAGAAGACCAAAATGATGACCAGCAATACCAATGCCATCAACATGGACATCAAAGTCCAAGGCAAATCCCTCAAAACTTTAGCTTTATATAGCTTTAAATATTTAGGAGCTATTATATCAGACAATGGGTCCCGACAGAAAGTCTGCTCCAGGACCGCACAAACAACTGCTGCTCTTACAAGGTTGAAGTCCATTTGGAAAGACGGGACCATCAGTCTACACTCCAATGTAAATGTTACTGCGCTCTCTTTTGATCTTCATTTTCCTATACTTTTGCAAAAAATTGACCCTCACAGCAGATCTACAACGAAGAAAACAAAGCTTAGAGATGAGGTGCTTCAGAAGACTTCTGGGCATTTTCTACAGTCAGCACATCACCCACGACGAATTCCGATATACCATCATCCAAGCCATTGCACAACACGACGAGAGGCTCACAGTGGTGAAAAAAACGGAAACTCCGATGGTATGGCCACGTCACCAGAGCATCGGGTCTTGCAAAGACCATCATGCAAGGCACTGTACAAGGAGGTAGAAGAAGAGGGAAAACTGAAAATGACTTTGGAGAACAACATTCGGGAATGGACTGGCTTGACACTGAGCGAAGCCATCAGGGTTGCTGAGGACAGAAAAAGATGGAGTACGCTGGTTAAACGATCATCTTTGGTGCCCCAACGACTTTCGAGTTACGTGATAGGATAGGTTAGGATAGGACAGGCCAAGGAAAGACCAGAGAAACACTTGTCTAAGCAGTGTGTTACTTAGCTTATATCTTTTCATTAATTTCACAGGAAATTTCCGAGAAAGGACTGCGTACTAAGTACAGAGCTTGTACGGGTCAGAAGGACACTATAATAGTAGTGAGTGCAACAAGGCTTTTACTGATTTTTGGATGTTACTGTGTTAATCTATCAATGGTCTAGCCTATTTCAATTTTGTTTGGTTGTGTCTGTATTATTGAATAAACAACACTGGCAATGTTTTCACTGCATTTTTAGTCTTATATTTTATAATAATGTGTCCTTTGTTGTTTGCTGTTCTTAATAATTCTTTTAACTCTAACAGTCAACACCTCACCTCGTTACTTGCAACTTTCAGCACATACAAAATAGTAAAAACCTCGTATGTTATCATTTCTGTTAATTTCTCAAAAACGCATGGGATCCAAATCTATCCCTATCACTATCAAATTTCCTGTTCGATACTGAATACAATTATATTTAAAACGTTTGTTTTGGTGTCACCTGATTTCTTAAAACAGTATTTTTTAACTGAATATTTTGGGGTTTTGAATGGATATACCGACGACATGCAGTAAACTAAAACGAGGCACACCAAAACATCAACAACACAAAAAACAACGACAGCAGCAAAACGATTACAAATGCATAGCCAGAAAACATAAAGCAACGAATGTCTCATGCAGAATCACACTTAGACGAGGAAGGGGATGTCGGAAGGGTAAACAACTGTTGGGGGCCCTTTTGGGATGGGGACGGTTTTAGAGTTTGTTGGGGGACAAGTGCAGTTCATAGGACACATCCCAGTTGGTTTCAGCTCCCTGGGTGACACTTTGGAGTCCCGAACTGTCCCACCGGGGACCGATTGATGATATCTAATGTTCCGCCGGGGACAGTCCGAGACACTAAAGTGTCCCTCGGGGTGCTACACCGGGCAGAGTACTCACTGTATCGTCAAGAAGAAGAAGAAGAAGCAGAAGAAGAAGAAGAAGAAGAAGAAGAAGAAGAAGAAGAAGAAGAAGAAGAAGAAGAAGAAGAAGAAGAAGAGCAAGAAGAACAAGAACAAGAACAAGAAGAAGAAGAAGAAAATGCATGTTATTATAATATTAATGTGCTAAAACACTATAATGTCTTGTAATGCAAGATACCTTTCATTCCAAGGGCAAAATAGACTGACAAACGGACAGACAGTGGGAAAGCTAGGCTACACACACAAAAACACAAACACACATGTATGTATGCATGCATATATGTATTGTATAAACATATACACACATGTACAGACATAAATTAGATAGTTTCTACATGCTTTATTCATACATGCATACACAAGCGCGTTACTTGCACGAACTGTAGATTAATTTTAACAAAGGAATAATGGCAAGTAGGTAAGGGCACCCCGTATAACATATTTACATTATATATTTTTATGTACACATACACATATACACCTATATATAGCATTCAAGCGCGTCTGAGGTCGAGATCAAAAATGCGCGCGCACACATACACACAAACAAACAAACAAACACACACACACATACACACACAGAGGTTTTTTTCCACATCTAAACTTCGTGTCTTACTGTTCAAAAGGTCGTCTCCTATAACAACAAATACATAGATTAACGAACTTAAATTATAACAGGGGCAGACGCCCAACATATTAGCACAGCGGTGCGTGACGAGCACGTTCTAAGGCGTTGTAGTACCAAGTGTATCAAGCTGAGTGACTTATATTGATTGTATCAAGAACACCCTTTGCTAGAGACTTTCGGGGTACGTTATCGAGAAACATTGTTGTTTTTTTTAAACCGCTTGCACGCTTATTTGAGAGCTTTCGCCTGTTTGACATGAATTAATATATTCCTCTTAGGATCATACTATATATTATTGTGTCTATCTAGTGTATCTATATTTATCATCCATTCAATGTTTTTACTTCTCTTCCTGATACACCTAGAGTACAGGTTCACATAAACAACCTCGGACTCGAGCACGTTAAGGCAAGCGCAATTTGTATTCAAGGGAACAGCGTATCGCCTTTACAAACGTAGGTAATTATATTAATTTTTTTCTCCGTTAGAGCTCGCACATCTTCAAGTATTTCCTCCCTTTTGACAACTTATGAATAGTTGTTGCCCTTACCTTCAGTAGACGCTTTCAGAAGACTGTATACATTTAATATAAAATTTGTTTATCTCTTAGGTTTTCAAGATTCTCGGTTGTTATGTTTCGTGAATAGACCTCACGTGGTGAAACCACGTTTCACCCTCAAAAAACATGTTGAAGGATAAAGATTAAACACAAGCAATAAATAAAATAAAGTCTTCCCTATCAAATAGCTAAATGATAGCTTTAAGTATAGAAGTATTCATATTGCTGTTAGATATACTTGCTAAGTACGAGTACTCTTTGTTGACGTATAAGGCACACAAAAACATAATTTAATTATGTGCCTATGTGGACCCCATTGCAACAACGAGACAAATGACAGAGGTCTGAGACTCTTGGAATTTGCAAGATACAACAATCTGATACTGGCAAAACACACTTGGTCCCCACAACAAATCCAAATGATGGACCTGGCACAGTCCCAGCGGGGAACATCACAACCAGATTGACTACATCATGATCAAGAAACGTTTCAGTTCAAGCGTCAACATTGGCAGGACACGCACTTCTCCAGAAGCAGACGTCGGAGGTGACCACGATCTCGTGGTGATGTCTTTCCGACTCACAGCAAAGCGCACCAGATTGAAGTTCGACCTGGACAAACTGCAAGATTTGGAGATGGCAAAAATATTCCAAGCCACAATTGGAGGGAAATTTGCACCACTGCTAATTTTGGAAGCTGGTGAAGTAGATAACACCATGACCACCACCTTCAACTCATATAATAATAATAATAATAATAATAATAATAATAATAATAATAATAATAATAATAATAATAATAATAATAATAATAATAATAATATCCAGACATTGTTAATATGGTTCATGTTATTTTAAAATCACCAGTTAATAGATTGTTATAATTTTATTTCATTTTATTTTATTTTTATTTTGTTGTCAAATAGAACAGACGAAAAATTAAAATATTAAACTGAACTGAATCATCCTGCTACAAACATGGTGGCTATTGTTTGAAGGAAAATACAGACCTTTATATTGCTATAAGAATGGGAACACGTAACGTTCTACGTAGGCTTACTACTACTAAGTCTTACATCGTGACTTTCTTACAGCTTCTTAATACTTCTTCCTGCTAGAGGCATTTTATTGAATAAAACGAATGGTACTTTTCACGGATACTACTAGGCTTATTACTACGAGACCTTGTTTAGTACACGGGTCTCGTCAATGCATCAGGCGTTCCATATGCCAGGTTGACAAACCAGGTCGATACAACGTACACGTACAGACTACTGGAAGAAGCTATACCTACAACATTTACAATTTTTTAAAAAGGTATTGAATAAATTCAGAAAAGGACAGATGAATGTTTGTAGCAAACATAGAGATTATGGTAATTTAGAGTTGTTGAGTGTGTGCGTGTGTGGGGGAAGGGATGGAAAATGGGCAGGGGGTGGGGGGGGAGGAGATGAGGCGAGGAGGTCTGGGGTGGGAACGAAGATGAGAGACTGAGGATGTGTGTGTGAGCGCGCGTGTGTGTGTATGTGTGCGGATGTTTACTTTATAAGTCTTTTTTCCATTGTTATTTAGAAATTTTAGAATAAGAACACGGAAAATGAGGTAATAAAACTTCCGATTTAACAACAGCATCTTTGGATCTATAATATTGTAGGTCGTCTTGGTCGAGCAGTAAACGGCTGCCCGCCATCATTCTGTCATTAGTTCCTCAACCTGCCTCCACAGACCCATTCCCAGAAAATGAATGGCGGCGATGTTTGCTCAGACATCAGTGTATGGATGACTACCGGGTTGGAGTAGGGGAAAAGGTAGGGATGAAATACTACTGTGTGGTGACAAATCAAAGCAAGTCCGGCCACGCTAGTTTTGAAAAAATCTAACAATTTAGTGTCTTGATGTCCGAGTTCGGTGGGATGTTTGATGCCTTGCTTGCCTGGACCTAGCCATCTTCTGATCACCCGAAAACAAAGCATGTCCAGTCACGATAGTTTTGATAAATTATTCATTTTGTCTCGATGGCCTGGTTTAAGAGCGAGACCGAAAAAGAGGTGGGAGGACAACATTCCAGAATGGACTGGCTTGACACTGAGCGAAACCATCAGGGTTGCTGAGGACAGAGAAAGATGGAGTACGCTGGTTAAACGATCATCTGTGGCGCCCCAACGACCTCAGAGTTACGGGATAGGATAGGATAAGATAGGCCTGGTTTATTTGTTTGCCTATTTTAGTTATTTTCTTGTCCGGATTTTGTAATCTAAATACACCCGACATTCAAAATTCAAACTGTAGATAACGCCCCATCGTGTTCCCTCTAAAGAACAAAACACACCCAAAAAATCTAATTTTTGATAATAATTGACTTGTTTAGTATTTTCATCATTTATTTAATAATTTTTTGATATAGCGCTTTTCCACCTCAAAGGCTGCTCAAGGTGCTGGCCTATAACCCGAGGCGCCCACTTGCAACATTTGTGCGCGTTGTCTGACGCCTTGACGATTGAGCACATTCCTGGACGACCTGGGATGGGTAGAAGGTACCCAGTGCTTGCTGGGTATATTTGTATAGGCCGGCACTCACCCGTAAAGGACTTAGGTATCAGGATCTTTAGAGTCGTGCAATAGAATGCGTGCGTGCACAGATTAGACATCTGTTTATACTCTTCCCCAAAGGACTATGACAGCGTCGGCGGTACTATGGCCGAACTCGCATTGATTTAGCCAATCATTCTGGTAAGAGTACCGACGATGGACAGTAGAGTGTTTTGATAGTTCAAGGTTCGAATTCGTATTGCTGTAAGGAATCACTACGGTAAGAGTACCTAGGGGAGACAGAGATCGAGACAGTCTAGTATTTTCATTCCATTGCCATAGGTTTGAACCCGCGTTGAGTTAACGAATCATTATGGTACGAGCAACGAGGAGTAAAGAGTCTGACAGTGGAGTGTTGTGTTAATCACTATTCGAACTCGCTTTGAGGTAACAAATCAGTGTGGTTCGTCAATGATAAACAAATAAGTACATAACCAAAAGAAGTGTCTAGTTTAGTTCAGTCTAGTGTGATACGAGCAACGAGGAGAAACTATACAGCGGAGTCACAGACGCTTGTATCTGGATACGCGAGCGCCTATCTATAGATAACCAAAGGGAGACGCGTCACAGGCGTAGGCGCTCTTGTATCCAGATACAAGCGCCTGTGAGTGGAGTGTTGTTCGAACTCGACTTGAGGTAACGAATCACTATGATACCAATACCCAGAAGAGTCGATAGATATGGGCTGTGTTTATCAGTATCTAGGATAAACAATCTAGTGTTGTGATTGTTCAAGTTTGGAGGCTGTGGTGAATTAGGGAACATTGTCGGTACGATTAGCTAGGGGATAGTGTTGAACACGCTTTGATACATATACCACATATCTGTGGTGCGATTACAGAGGAGAGAAAGTCTAGTGTTGTGACTGTTCAGGCTACTAACTGGCATTGATGTAGCGAACTATTTTTGGAGGATTGTAAATATATTGTTGTTCAAGGTTCACACTACTAGTATTGATTTAGCTAAACACGACTAGTACAATGTTGTGATTGTTTAAGATTAGATCTGTGCTGTCCATGTGCATGTACATGTACGTGAATATTTCTATAATTCGAACAAACAAATACAGACTGCGTCGGTGAACCGGCAGCGCTGTGATCGTGGGTTTTGTGAGGATACATTTATGAGCTTAGCTAGATGTCCATGTCATTCAGAGGGCGGTGTTTAACAACCCGGAAAATGTATTACAATGTGTTATTCGAGGGTTGGAATAATCAGCACAAGTTATTAATTATCATGACAAAATAATAGACAAGATGTGCGAGTGTGTGTTGTTTATACCGTATGAATCAATCAGAAACGCTTTATAAACTGAATCATTAAAATGAATAGGTTTTCAATTACCGAGATACAGAATACCATGGTTCATTCGAGGGTTGGGTATTAATCACAACAGTAGGCATGATTAGAGAGTGTGAATGGTTGTTTAGACGGACTGAAGTTTCAAAATAGTTGGTTGTACATACATCGAATGTGTACACTAGATCATTGTGCCTGTCCATCTAAAGAAAGAAACATATTGCAATGGGTCATTGGGTAATAACCGGAAGCAATAAAACGTATGGCTGAAACGCTGAAACGCAAAACCCATAGGATGGAACAACGCCTTTCTCAAAAAGAAAGCATACAAAGGGTAATCGGGTAGTAACACGAAGAAACACAACGTATAGTTGAAACGAAAAAATCCATAAGATGGATCGTTGGGTCGTTAATAGATTGGGACCACAGTCACCAAGGACGGAATCGATATGGTAGACGAATGATGACAGAAGAAGAGCAGGCAATGAAGACAAATAGGTCTGAGAAAATAAGACGTGGGCAAGGTCAGTATGAGCGATAGTCGCTCGGCACATAATCAAAACACTCTTCGTATTTTTTCGACGCTTTTATTAGGGAGAGGGAGGAGAACTGTCTGCTTTGAGTGTTGTGTCTTTTGCTGGAGAACATACTTCTTAATTATTCTTGCCATGCCTTCTATTGAACCCTACGATCTTTAAACACCACTCTTCATAATTTAAGTGTCTTTCCTGCGTGTGCAATCTATTCAATTGCTTTCAATGTAGGCCTATGACATGCGGTCTTTGAGTGTTGAGTCTGTACTGCAGAATACGCTTGCTACTACTTCTTGTTTGTTTGATAAGCCTACGGTCCTTGAGTAATACTAGTTTTTGTCAATGTCTTCATTGTATTTATATTCGTTCGCTGAGACTCAAGAGTCGAATATTGGTTGAACGGTTGGTTGTTGTATTAACGACTTCTTCATCAGCACGCAAGCATGCGCGCGCTCGCACACACACACACACACACATATAAACACACACACACACACACACACACACAGCAGCAACAACAAAACCCTAATAAAATAAACGGAGATACGGAGAATCAATTAATTTAATTTAATTTAATTTAATTTAATTTAATTTAATTAGAGACAAATACATTCATTGCATTATACATTCGAGTTAAATGCTCGGTTCGAGGTAGCTCTTGTTCTGTTTTTGACTCTCGCTATAGTGAGTCTCGTTTTACCCCCACCCCCACCCCGAATCTTTTCCCCAGCCCCGCACACCAGAGAGAAAGGAAGAAGAGAGAGATCACTTAGCGATATCGCCTCTATGAGAAGTGATGTACGGTGGAGGAGTTACGTCCCTTCAACCTCACATGGGCTTGCTTTCGGTTCTTAGTCTCTTGTCTATATATGGGGGGGTTTAATTATATTTAAAAAAAATGTTTTAGACGGCGATTTTCACTTTTTGCTGTTGAAAATGTTTGAAATAAGGCTTTTCGAATTTGTTTATTTTTTCATGACTTGCTGCCTCTTGACCATAAGGGTGTTATCAGCGCTTCCTAAGCTGTAACCCGTGATATAGGTGGCTTTTGCATTGTTTTGTTGCTTGAAATAAACAGTATGTGTAAGATAAATTGAGTTAAAATAAAAATAATAATAATATTTAAAAAAAAACACACTAGTCTAGAATATGTGTCATGCATACATGCGTCATTTATTTTTTGTTCCGTATGGGGTCACACAGCATACGGATTGATTGGCAGTTTTAGTGTGTATAATTTATGTGTGAGAGTGTGTGGGTGTGTGTGTGTAATATAGAAAGAGATGGAGATCGAAATATAAATAAAGATACTGACTAATTTGAAACGTACACGGATTGATTTCAACATAATAATTAGGGTACGTAATAATTATACTCTCTCTCTCTCTCTCAGTCAGTCTTCTCTCTCTCTCTCTCTCTCTCTCTCTCTCTCTCTCTCTCTCTCTCTCTCTCTCTCTCTCTCTCATTTAAAAAAAGGTGAACAAGGCAACTTTCTGTGATCACAAATGAAACCATCCTGCAATCAACCCTATATATTTCATTCAAATTGACAATACATTCAGTGAGTCTTGTGACAAAATAAAAGGTTGGCATCTGTATTTTATATTAGAATATTCTGCCACAACCTAATTTAATTATAACAGGATACGAAGTTGAGGAATTACAGACACAGTTCGGTGGACAGCAAATAACAAGCCGCTGAAATTTTACTTTTCTCATACTGTCTTACAATCTTTATTATTATCATTTTTTTAAAGTAGCCTTGGAGTTAACAATTGCAGAGAACATGACAATAGTGAGCTAATTAGTGCGGCAAATCAAGTTGGGTTACTTAACAAACATAACATTAATCACGTTTATACCAAGACTTTGCAGTGCACCAGAATCGTTTTAAACCTAGATCTAGACAGAGGATGACACATGACAGTAATCGGCCAGAGGGCACCCCTTTTTAGTTCTACTGTGGCTTAATTGACACTGACAGTGACAGTAGTGAGTAGGCGTACTTTTTATTGATACTGAACTAAATTCAAGTTAATTATCACTAAGTACTAACCCTACACACAACCTTTATTAATTCCTTGGGCTAATCCAAACCGTTTCTTACACGAAACATCACCTTAGTTCCAATCCGTCTTGTATCATTGACAACCATTCATTGACAGGTCTTGGTCATCATAATTCATTCATATCATGATTCTTGTCTGTCAGAATAGATCTACAATTTCTTCAAGAACTTACCGTTCTTCTTCCTTTAAGAAACGAAAAAAACTCTTCCCCTTGCATGCAGCCTTTAATCGTGCATTTGTGCAGTTCAAAGTTGCATAGTGGTCACCGTAACTGCTCCTGCGATTTTTTTTCCCCCTCTCCATCAGATCTTCGCTCTGTGAAGCAGGCCTTTTCACACATGTTACAATCAAGTCGCATAACTCTTGACGCGTCATCACACCAATGGCGTCACTGCGCGGTCTATATATTCCTGGTCTATGCCGCACACCGCTTATTCTAAATTAAAGCTATTAGGTAAGCTATATGGTGTTAGTTTAACTTGAACATTTTGTCATTAGCGCAAACAAGCTGAGCATTTTCCGAGAAAGCGGCCCGAATACGCCTCCATAGGTGACGAAAATAAAATCTCCAAATCTAAAATCCCTAACAAATATTGTATCAACACTTGATCGATCCTGTTTAATTTGCAGCCTACGGAACTTTGAAAGTGGCAGAATCTAAATTTACTTAAAACTGGAAGTGTTGTGTTGCGTGCGGGCGAGATCGAGATGCAATCTAATCGAAAGAACGGAGAAGCCACGCGACCATACTTTTTACTGAGGTCGATGCAATTTTTACTAGGTTCGGCCATGCTTGTACCTAAGTTCGGCTGGCCTCTGCGTTTATCCCCCAAAGACCACATCCGGGAACCCCAATCATGCAAACCAAACAAAAGGTAGGCTAACACGTTTTGGGGACAACAATAAAAGCATCTGACTAGCATCTTATTTCAGGGAGGTTATTAATTAATCATAACACTGTTTTTAAACATTAAATGGATTTGTTCTTTTATAGTGATCGAATAAATCAAAGGAGCACTTCGGGCGACTTCATAGGTTCACGTCCAGCCACGAGAAAACTGTTCGTGCATACTAAGGATTTCTCATCGCCTCACCTATATGAATGGAAACTGTTCAACCGACCAACCAACAGATTCGCGAAAAGTCATCATTACCATATCAATGTAGGCTTATTTTATTGCAGCGCATAAAATGGCTTTCAATCCTCTAAAAATGACATTCAAGTAAGGACATTCAGTTCAGAATCCGACGTACATTATGTTTACTTCCATTTATTTGCTGTACTAATTTTTGTCATTAAATTTTGAAGGGTACACATGAATGAATTCATAACAAAAGACCTTTATGTCTTCCAAGACCTTGCAATGAATGCAGTTTGCGTTACCGGTAATAAGTGATGCGTTGAGTTTATAAAGAAGATTGTGGAGACACTTTTTAGTGCCGGTGTAACACCCTGATCTACTCCCATTTGGAAGTGTCCCTCGGGGGACACTTTGGTGTCCCGGATTGTCTCCCTGGGGACCATAAGGTATCTCCAATGGCAATGGGTCCCTCGGAAGACAGATCGGGACACAAAAGTGTCCCCCAGGGAGACCAACTGGGATGTTTCCCACGTACTGCATTTGTCCCCCACAAACTCTACATTCATCCCCCATCCCAAAAGAGCTCCCATCTTGTCTTCACATCCTCCCCCCCCCCCCCCATTCATCTCTATGTTACACGCTAAAGTGCCAGTGTTTGTGTGAGTGTGTGTGTGTGCGTGTGCGTGTGTACGCGCGCGTGTGTATGTCGGTCTGTATGTCTGCTTGTGTGTGATTGATTCTTGATATGCGACAATTTTGTTATTTTTAAAAATTGCAAATACAGTGTGGCCTTTGCGCAGTGGGTTAGTCGCCAGTTTCCTATGCCCAAGGTCGCGGGTTCGATTCAAACCAGAGGCGAACTTCTGTGACTTTGGTACGAGACTCTTCATGTCAACGAGGGCTTTCTGCGGGCACGTCGGTCTTCTACTTGTTCCCAAAAAAATATTTTTGGGACTACTGTGCAGACGGGTGCCACTATTAGATGGACCTGTTTTTTCATGATGAGCCGTTCTTAATTGCATGTGTATTATTTAATACTATGTAGCCATTTTTATTGCTCTTATGTACTGCAATGCTCCTTGCGTCACTTCACGCCGTTCTTGCTGTCTTTAGTATATTGTGTTGTGTACCTCTAAACACCACACCGCCTGTCCCCCCCTTGTTTTGCTATACTGCCAGCTGGTCTATGAGCCTAGTTCAATTTGTTGTTGATTTGTTGTATGTGTAATAAATAATAATAATAATAATAATAATAATAATAATAATAATAATAATAATAATAATATTAATAATAATAATAATAATAATAATAATAATAATAATAATAATAAGGATATTTATAAGGCGTGTTTACTAGTAAGGAACAGTTTAAAGTGTAGCCTCGCGCATTCACATACTCATTAAACATTAGTACAATACATATATATACATAAATGGCTGGGAGCGTGCGAAGTCAAAGCGGACTGGGGGAGAGGCAGTAAAGTGATTCCATACACATGCATTGATGGATGACATTGATAAATTGGCTGGAGAAGAACAAGAACTTGAACAGCTGGTACAGTGGCTTGACACCACCTCCAGAGCCTTTGTAATGTAAATAAGTGCAGAGAAGACCAAAATGATGACCAGCAATACCAATGCCATCAACATGGACATCAAAGTCCAAGGCAAATCCCTCAAAACTTTAGCTTTATATAGCTTTAAATATTTAGGAGCTATTATATCAGACAATGGGTCCCGACAGAAAGTCTTCTCCAGGACCGCACAAACAACTGCTGCTCTTACAAGATTGAAGTCCATTTGGAAAGACGGGACCATCAGTCTACACTCCAATGTAAATGTTACTGCGCTCTCTTTTGATCTTCATTTTCCTATACCTTTGCAAAAAATTGACCCTCACAGCAGATCTACAACGAAGAATACAAAGCTTAGAGATGAGGTGCTTCAGAAGACTTCTGGGCATTTTCTACAGTC
The DNA here is from genome assembly GCA_036898135.1 of Oncomelania hupensis. NCBI lineage: Eukaryota > Metazoa > Mollusca > Gastropoda > Littorinimorpha > Pomatiopsidae > Oncomelania > Oncomelania hupensis. Next base: position 84,644,288 of record CM072511.1, on the reverse strand, counting down.
AGCACATCACCCACGACGAATTCCAATATACCATCATCCAAGCCATTGCACAACAGGACGAGAGGCTCACAGTGGTGAAAAAACGGAAACTCCGATGGTATGGCCACGTCACCAGAGCATCGGGTCTTGCAAAGACCATCCTGCAAGGCACTGTGCAAGGAGGTAGAAGAAGAGGGAAAACTGAAAATGACTTTGGAGAACAACATTTGGGAATGGACTGGCTTGACACTGAGCGAAGCCATCAGGGTTGCTGAGGACAGAGAAAGATGGAGTACGCTGGTTAAACGATAATCTGTGGTGCCCCAACGACTTTCGAGTTACGTGATAGGATAGGTTAGGATAGGACAGGCCAAGGAAAGACCAGAAAAACACTTGTCTAAGCTTAGCTTATATCTTTTCATTAATTTCACAGGAAATTTCCGAAAAAGGACTGCGTACTAAGTACACAGCTTGTACGGGTCAGAAGGACACTATAATAGTAGTGAGTGCAACAAGGCTTTTACTGATTTTTGGATGTTACTGTGTTAATCTATCAATGGTCTAGCCTATTTCAATTTTTGTTTGGTTGTGTCTGTATTATTGAATAAACAACACTGGCAATGTGTTCACTGCATTTTTAGTCTTATATTTTATATTAATGTGTCCTTTGTTGTTTGCTGTTCTTAATAATTCTTTTAACTCTAACAGTCTGTTACGTTGAAACGCGAATGATAGTATGGCTGAAGCGTGTACGATAGATCTAATCGTTTCGTTTTGCAAAGTATTCAATAATGGAGTTTATTTACCTTTGATTTGAGTTTGCATTGTTGTTAGGAGAGGCTTTGTATAACGTTGATAATTTTCGTTAGTCGATATCGTTGTAGAATTTTCTGGATATATTTGTTTACTATCGATCGAAGTTTCTTGATGGTCGTAGATAATGGAGAACATTCTTTTGGCAGGAAGAGAGAAGTATGACGTAAGTCAGTGATGACGATCTTTAGTTCGATTGGTGGCAGTACGTCATTTCTACCATGTACCAAATTGTTCCAGAAAAGAGAGAGGTTATTTAATCGTGTGCCGAGTTGCTGTTGAGAGATAGTAAAGCTGTTGATAGTGATTTGGAAAGTTGCTGTGAAAGTTGTTGAGTTGAATTGAGAATTGTATGCAGTTGTTGATGTGTGCTGAATAAAAGTGGAAAACTTCATACGTCGACTTTGTGACTTGTATGCTGTTTGGACGGGCTGCGTGAATAAACGAATCTGAGTTACACAACTATCAGGAATTCAAGCATCGGGGCTGAATCAGATACTGATAGAAAACTCCAACATCGAACCGAGTGTAACACAGTCAACGTCCACCTCGTTACTTGCAACTTTCAGCACATACAAAATAGTTAAAACCTCGTATGTTATCATTTCTGTTAATTTCTCAAAAACGCATGGGATCCAAATCTATCCCTATCACTATCAAATTTCCTGTTCGATACTGAATACAATTATATTTAAAACGTTTGTTTTGGTGTCATCTGATTTCTTAAAACAATATTTTTTTTCGTTTTTTCTTAAAACTGAATATTTTTGGGTTTTGAATGGATACCGACGACATGCAGTAAACTAAAACGAGGCACACCAAAACATCAACAACACAAAAACGACAGCAGCAAAACGATTATAAATGCATAGCCAGAAAACATAAAGCAACGAACGTCTCATGCAGAATCACACTTAGACGAGGAAGGGGATGTCGGAAGGGTAAACAACTGTTGGGGGCCCTTTTGGGATGGGGACGGTTTTAGAGTTTGTTGGGGGACAAGTGCAGTTCATAGGACACATCCCAGTTGGTTTCAGCTCCCTGGGTGACACTTTGGAGTCCCGAACTGTCTCTCCGGGGACCGATTGATGATATCTAATGTTCCGCCGGGGACAGTCCGAGACACTAAAGTGTCCCTCGGGGTGCTACACCGGGCAGAGTACTCACTGTATCGTCAAGAAGAAGAAGAAGAAGAAATAAAAGGAGAAGAAGAAGAAGAAGAAGAAGAAGAAGAAGAAGAAGAAGAAGAAGAAGAAGAAGAAGATGATGATGAAGAACAAGAAGAAGAACAAGAAGAACAAGAACAAGAAGAACAACAAGAAGAAAATGCATGTTATTATAATATTAATGTGCTAAAGCACTATAATGTCTTGTAATGCAAGATACCTTTCATTCCAAGGGCAAAATAGACTGACAACATCGTCCCCTATACGCTTATGTGTCCGGGGACGTTAATCTATTTTAACTAACTAACTAAAGACTGACAAACGGACAGACAGTGGGAAAGTTACACACACAAAAACACAAACACACATGTATGTATGCATGCATATATGTATTGTATAATCATATACACACATGTACAGACATAAATTAGATAGTTTATACATGGTTTATTTATACATGCATACACAAGCGCGTTACTTGCACGAACTGTAGATTAATTTTAACAAAAGAATAATGGCAAGTAGTTAAGGGCACCTCGTATAATACATTTACAAGAGCATTATATATTTTTATGTTTTCTTTTATATCGACCTCTTGTCGACTCTGGAGAAAAAAAGCAGAGATATGTAATTGCATCGATTGTGATGGCACCAGAAATAACATCAGCAATACAAAAACTTAATCTATTATGTAGACTATGTAATCTATCACGCAATCTGACACTCAAAATGCAAACATCACCAAATGATGATTAATGAGTTATCAGGTTAAATCATTACATAAACAAACACGGGAACAAATACGAACATACATACGAATATATAGATATATAGATATCAAATGTATGTGCAAGCCAAGTTTATTCACATAAGTTCTTATCTTTGTTTAGTTCAGTGCAAATTCATTAACGAATAAATAAAAGTAATAATTTTGGTGGAGCATATTCTGTCTCGGTTTTATCCTAAGAAGTGAAATAAAAACAGGGAATGATAACATTGACACTCTTTGAACTATAATCTGCAATCATATAAAATGTATCCACATCTGTTTAGCCAATTTTCACACACAGGCGCAAAACGTGTTTAGAAAATGATGGGCCTCAGCGATCCTGACCTTTGAGAACGTGTAAATATGAATTATTTAAAAGGCTGAGCAGCAGTTAAAAAGTATTTGCTTAGTTTAAAAAAAAAATCAAAATCGATCAAATCATGTTTGAGACAATTGGAAACGAAAACACGAACAGAAAAATTAAATATCGACCGATTGTGCCACCGACCGTTCGATCGATCTGCAGTTTTGCCATTACCTAGTAGTAATAACCTGTAGTAATATGAAGTTTTGTCATAAATCTGTTCAGTGGTTATTAAAATTTAGCGCGCAACGGACTGACCGATCGACAGACAACAGACATTTGGCTCATTCTGATTCTCTACTACATCACAAAAAAGAACACAAAATGTTCGTAGTACAAACAAATCTACAAAAATAACTACATCAAGCTGTAAAATAAATTTAAAAGAGATACAAGACTCTTTTTTTTTTCAGCCAGCAAAGATTGACGTAAGAATCTTCTACAACGTTGCTAATGTTTGTAAATTGCATAGCTACTCCGATATAACCCGAAATCGCAATCGTTTAAACGTACATAAAACTTTAATGATTTTCCACAGGATTGTTTATTTCCTATCCTGCTGACTCCGGCAAAAAGACATAGGAGTAAATAGCTTAAGAGTGGATGGAGCCAATTTTCCGTTGCTTTCGACATCAACAAAAAAGACGTTAGTAATACTCTATCTTGTTTCTGACTATACACATTCGCTGCTTAGTTTTATGACCTCGAAAACATTGTGAACTGGTATAGAATTGTAATTGTTACCGGATAAACAGCTTTTGTGATAGATTCATATTCCTGAACCTATGCATTAACAAAGTATTTTGGAAAACAGCATAACGTTTTTCCTTGGTAATGAGTTTAGAAATGGAAAGGTTTTTTTTTTCCAATAGAAAATATGTTTCTTAAAATACGAGAAGAATCAATTGTGTTGAATAAAGCCAACTAACAGAATATATATTTCTATCTTCTCTCTCTCTCTCTCTCTCTCTCTCTCTCTCTCTCTCTCTCTCTCTCTCTCTCTCTATAATATATATATATAAAGAGTGGTTACAGGAAAACATAAATAACTTAGAAGAGAAAACAGAGAGAATAAAAAAAAACCACGTTACAAAGCGAAAACTGGGTCCCTTCTTTAGATGGCGGTAGGAAAGGGCTTGTTTTCCACGGCCATTTTGCGAAACTATTCCCAAGGGGGCAATTCTAACGATCAAGGGAAGCAACCAGTAAAGGAAGGATGTACGTTGATGTCCCCTTGAAAGCGCATATCGGCCACAAAGCAGCCTCGGCCTGCTTGAATTATAAGGAACACGCTTACTGTGCAGTGTCTGACACGACAAAGCGAAGCTTTACGTCCTATAATTAAAACAGTTCAGGACAATATTTTTAGGCCGAAAAAGCAATCAAACGTGTCTGATTTGGACAAAAATGCATATATACTCTATCCCCCCCCCCTCCACACCTCCCTCTATATTATTATTAAAGTCGATGCAAAATTGTATAATGCAAATACATTCGCAAATATTACACACACACACACACACACACACACACACACACACACACACACACACACACACACAGACACACAAGCTCACACCTTCTTCTGTACAAACACACACACACACACACACACAACGCACACACACACGCACACACACACACATTTTAGCGTGAAATAGACATTGGATAAATGTTTTCGCAAGTTTGATTTTGACCTCAGACCCACTTTTAACCAGGCACTGCTACACGCACCCGTTAATTAAAAATGGTTAATTAGACAGTGCTTATACAGCTTGAAACGAGCCAGTGACCTCTGGAAACGTAAATTAAGCGTAAAGCAAGTGTTTTAATACAGCGCACTTGCATAAGCCCAAACAGCTGCTCCATTTTACCTGCAAGATCAAACTCTAGTCGACTAATACGCTAACTTGTTGCGTTCAGCACTGCCAAACGCCACGGACGGAGTCACCCTGAGCCACTTCAATGTGTGTGTACTTGTTATTTTATGTGGGCCCGTCAACTGTACTTTGACAAAACAACCGGTTCCTTCCTTTACAGTGCCGTGCCTTGTTGTTAGTGGAAGTGAAACACTGAATAAAGAGTCACTAAAGAAAAGTCAGCGAAAATATCACCACCAAGAAATCGAACACAGATGTAAGTCTGAGGTACGGATGCGGTCCTAAATAAATTGTCCTAGACAATAGCAAGTTGTCCCAGCTCAAAACAAATGCGTTGCAAGCGATGGGTTTGTTCCAGGTTACATATTATAGTCCCAGACTGCTTGTTCTGCCAGTGTGTGCATGGTTGTTCCGGTCTCCTACACACCATCAGGCACACTCTGTACTGCTAACTTTAAGCTTACTCTACAATTTTGCCATGAGTTCAGTTACTCAAGAAGCTTTTCTCAATATAATAGCAAGACGACGATTCTTCAATTCTTGGAGGGCTGAGAATACGTTGAGAACCCTGCACCAACCCTGTACAAAGATGTGAACCTTCTACACACTACCGTAACTGTTTTAAAGTCTGATCGTGTCCAAAGTTGTGGAGGTTTTCTTCGCGTAGCCGGAGTATCCACAGCATGCGAGAAAATTAGTACCTTAAGAATATTGTAATGTGGTTAAACGTCTGCATAAAAATAGATTAAACCTGGCCTTCAGAGGAAACCCCAGACCTGTGCACTCTTACGATTTGGGCGTAATTTTTACGCGAAAATTTTATTTTACGCCAATTACGACTTTGAGCACAATTTTACACCTACAATTTTTTTTTAAATCTTGTAATTTTGACTTTGGCAGTTTTGCGCTGTAAGCATTTCTATGGAATATGCGCCTTTTAAATTGCCATCATCATCATCATCATCATCATCATCATCATCATCATCATCATCATCATCATCATCATCACCAAAAATTCGGACTTTCTAAAATTAATTACCCCTCTACTAGTGTACTTCTACTTTTGTTAATCCTTGTTTTGAGACATGTCATTGTGAGTACTCTCCCCTTGCGTGAATCTCCGTGGCTTGGATTTAGTTAACGAGATTTTACTCCATTTCATTAATTGACATCGTGCTTTGAATCATATTTGAGTGTAAAGTTAAAAAGGCGTGAAAAAATATTTATGTTGGTGAATTACACCAAAGTTTTGTAAATTACACTTTTTGGCCTGGGAAATACACCAGCTCATTTTTCGGGGTGCACAGGTCTGAAACCCTGTTAGTGGACTAAGGTGTTGACAGTTAACATGTTTACAGGCGAATCCACAGTATCCTGAAGAAGAAGGAAAGAAGTAAGTTCACAAAGTGTAACAGAATTGACGGCTCGATGTACGAAGTCGAAGCGTGAAGCCAGTGTGAAAGGCGGCCCAGGGAGCGGAGTGTTCAGAAGAGGAAAAGCAAAGGGAATGTCACCGAGGTTGCTAATCAGACACAGGCCAATGCGAAGTCAAGCACCAGTAGCTGTCCTTGTGTTTAAACAAGGAGATGGCAACATCGTCAGAATGTAGGTTTGGGAGGATGAGAGTGAGAAGAGAACAGCAAATCATTGAATCTAATGAAGAAAGGGGGGCTTGGGGATGGCGGGTGAAAGAGGAAAGTCAATTGATGCATGCTATGTATGACGGTTCGAAAGAGAAGAGAGAGAGAGAGAGAGAGAGAGAGAGAGAGAGAGAGAGAGAGAGAGAGAGAGAGAGAGAGAGAGAGAGAGAGAGAGAGAGAGAGATTTTTCTCCTGCAGTTTTCGGTTTTGAAGAAATGGACTAGCCTCCTCCTTTTTCTCTAACCATGCTTTGGTTTAGCAGTTTTTGCACGTGGGGATGCCAAAGCTCTAAGAATCCATTTATCGATTCGGCGTGGCTAAGTGTTGCAAGGAGTGACACTTTGCGACAAAATGCAGCGCATGCGCGTCTTCGGAGGTGTTGATTTTCTGTCTCCTAGTTGTAATCTCGTCAGCGGAAACACACGCACACGCACACACACGCTCTCGCACACACACACACAAACACACACCCACACATACGATATACACTTACACAAACACACACACATACTTGCACGCACTCTCCCTCTTTCTCCATATCTCTTCTCTCTCTCCTAATGGCTCTTCCCAATAGTCACAAGTCCACCTTTGCTTGAAGACACACGAGAAAGATATCATTTCTTAAATTTTAATGCTTCTTTACCAAAACAGCGTCCAGTAGACCCAAATAACAAACGACGAATAACAGTAAGAATACGCAAAATTTTGTTTTACAACAAATGACAAAAGTTGTTTTTTTTTTTTACCTTTTTTATATTAAAAAAAGAGAAAAAAAAATAAGCAAGAAATAGATAGACAGATGGAAAGAAAAGGAAGTAAAAAATAAAAAAATTAAAAATAAAGAACGAATACAAAGTTTATAAGTTCCAATTTTGCGATTGAACACACACACACACACACACACACACACACACATACATACATAACAACAACAACAACAACAAAAACCACAACAACAAAGACTAAACCAGCTAAAAATGTGGCAGATTGACAATATAAAGGTGGAGCACGTAAAATTGCATGTAAAAATACATCTCTTCCTAAAGTTGTTCGTCAATTTACGTTCCTGGATTTCACGTTGATGAGGTTCTATCAGGCAAGTATCTATTGTAGAAATTCGCCTGCAATTTTATTAAATTTTAGATTTTTGTATAAAAGTGCATGAAATAATTTTTTTTAAATTGCCTAGAAGGCATACTGCAGGCTGATGACGATGATGATGACGATGATGGTGAGGATGATGATGATATGAAGGTGAAAATGATGATGATGAAGATGAGGAGGATGATGATGATGACGACGACGACAGTAGACGACTCGAGAAACGTTAATGTACATGAACATGTAATATGTATTATTTTGCGAAAGATTTGATTTACGACAATCAACGCTTCAGCGGCAATATTTTTTATACGGCATGGAAAATGTAATGATTTTTTGCCAATACTAACAAGGCTACTTTGCCCAAGTTGTGGGCTGTCAAGCACCTTTAAAGTCTAGACTAAGGAGGAAAAACTGTCGGGACTTTGATTTCGAAATTTTTATTTTCAGACCAACCAACATCTGGTCAAGTTCTCTAGTGCATAGAAAGTACTAGTAGAGAAAGAACTTAAAAAGAGGGAATGTTTTCCGCTGGCCTCATCGATTTTTATTTTCAGGCTACGTCCGTCTAGTGGATAGTTTAATGCCAGATTGATCTGAAAACGAGTTGGCACTTCGATCTGGGAGGGAGTAGTATGCAAAAATCAGCCTACACTCTGTCCCGTAGAATTTCAGTTTTTGACCGCAACATCAACTAAGAATGACTTACATTAAATCCCCCAGACCACATTTGGGGATAAGATTCGTACAAGTTGACAGAAATGCTGATTTTGATATTCTAAAATAAAAGGTGAGTGAGAGAAAATGGTTTTGGAGAAGAGGGCGGGGGTGGAGAAGGGAGAGAGGTGAGGGGGTGGGGGGAAATGCAAGTTGGAACATGTTTCAAACGGATTGGACTGTAGAACTGACATACCACAAAATATAATGTAAGGTGAACTATTCTTCCCAGACAGAAATAAGGATTTTGAAATGTAAATGCGTGGGGTTGTGGTGACCAGCGTTTTAATAGTAATTTGACCACTAACTCCGTCACCATGAGAACGAACCTGCCAAGACTATTTTGTTAGTGAGTTAAAAGTTATTCAGGGTACATGTGTATTTATACAACCTCTGATTGAAATGAAGATTAACACCCCACCCCATATCCTCTCATCCCACAAATCCACACCATATAGGCCTAATTTGAATGAGTTTTAGGATCATTCGAATTGTTGATGTGTGCGTGCTGCAGATTTGTGAAACAAAAACAAAACAAATATAAAAACTTGCAGCTTGCGGCTGCGTGTCGAACTAAATGACCAATTACACGACATTGTGGTCCACACAGTCCTGACAAATCCGATCCAAATGCCTCACTTCTATAGCGCACAATTTCACGGCGTGATGACATGATTGTGGCGCTCCTGATAGCTTAGCGTTACGCAGCACACTTCAAAATTAATGTGCATTTCCAACTTTGTAAAACCGTTTTTGACAAGTTGATTGACAAATTCCAGAATTTTTAGATGGTCCTGATGAATCCCAATTGAGTTTGATGCACGCTCCTTAACTGGTTTGTCAAGTTCGGAGGCTAGTTTAGATTAACTGAGGACAGTTTTTGCAGACTGAAATCGTCGGATATTTGGATCTGGTTGAAGCACTGTCCTTGGTTATATTGCTTTTGGCCAGGTAATTTACTAGTTTTACATATATAAGCCTATATGTGTATAACGACTGAAATAGAAAACATATTCCAATTTGGATTTTTGTTTATTGGCAAACGATACCAGGAGGTTTTCTTTAACGTTTTGCAATAGAGATTTCTGCTTCGTTAAGTCTTTTTGCGATAAGCGATAAGAGAGTTATTTTCCCATGTTTTACAATAAAGATTTCTAGGCTTGATTTCTAATGACAAAGTGAAGTTACTAGGACTGCCTTTTACGCATTCTGACATTTATATCAAGCGATACGAAGAAGAAGAAAAAGAAGAAGAAGAAGAAGAAGAAGAAGAAGAAGAAGAAGAAGAAGAAGAAGAAGAAGAAGAAGAAGAAGAAGAAGAAGAGTCCGATGAAGAAAGTGTCCTATTCATTTTAGAAGTCGAAATTTCGATCACCATTTAAGTGGAGTTGATCCAAATCGGTAGACCCTTGCGGCCTAAAATTGAGCTGGTAAGTAAGAAGTGGGGATGGTAAAACTCCGTCGTCTTCTTCCGATTTGTTCCCAACGCTGTCTTTGATAATGGCGTCAGCCCAGTCTTCATCCAAATCTGTATCCTCAAGGTCTATTGCCCTCAAATCTAGGTTTATGTTCTCCCAGTTCTGTGTTCCCCAGCTCTATCTCCCCACAAGACAAGACTTTTCAGGTCTAAGTCCCTCAATGTTTCTGTTAGCTCAGGTCTATATCCCACCCCAACCCCCGTCCCCAAGGTCTAGTTTTCCCCAAATCTGTATTCCCTTATGTACCTTTTTTAAAAATCAGCTTTTTTAAATTCCAAAACATGCACGAATACAAAACATTATTAATACACAACTATAATTATAATTATTATGCACACAGTATTGAAAGTAAACCGGAAACTTTTGCATTATTTGAATAGTACAGATTGGTCATGAAATCCATTATAAAGAGAACTTCCAATCTGTACATAATTACTATCATTTTACAATATATATTATTCCAGCAAGTTTGGTTTACGTGTTTGTACACACAGAGACAGAAAGATAAGGAAAGAGAGAGAGAGAGAGAGAGAGAGAGAGAGAGAGAGAGAGAGAGAGAGAGAGAGAGAGAGAGAGAGAGAGAGAGAGAGAGAGAGAGAGATTATTCTCTTATTTCAGTAGTCTCCCATATCTTTGTCCCCAAGGTCCCCCCAAAAAACATACGTGGAGCTGGAGGAACAAAAATACATGCACCTGTGGGTAGAAAAGGCCTCAGGGAATAGAGGTCTGGGGGAACCAACAACTTCGGTCATAACTAATATATAGGCCATAAGGGACATAGACCTTGGGGAACATCTATATGCTCCCATAATAAGTAGCAAGAGTCTGAAATGACGAAGTGAGGCTTGTATATCACAGCATGCGCAGTCTAAAGACTTACTGTGGCAACTTTTGACGTCCCAATCGATCAGGGTACAGAAAAAAGGCCGCGGGCAAATCTTGTTTCTAAATACAGTTCCCTACCCTTTAAGATGCCGTTGAAAAGACTCCAGCTGATGGGGACTGGTGACCTAGGGCTTGAAAAGGCGAGATGACGAACTGAAAAGACGAAGAAGAAGGTTTGAAAGAGGAGGAGAAGCGAAGAGGATGAGGAGGGAGGAGGAACAAGAACACTGGAGAAGAAAGTAACACGAGATTTACTGACACGCAAAAACGAGGAAGAAGAAGAAGAAGAAGGATGGAAAAGAAGAAGAAGAAGAAGAAGAAGAAGAAGAAGAAGAAGAAGAAGAAGAAGAAGAAGAAGAAGAAAAAGAAGAAGAAGAAGAAGAAGAAGAAGAAGAAGAAGAAGAAGAAGAAGAAGAAGAAGAAGGGTGGAGAAGGAAGAGGAGGAGGATATTAGGAGGAAAAGATAGAAATGCAGCACTACGACAATTTTTATTCACAACTAAGTTTTAACAAGTTTCCTGTCTTAAAATTATTGGCTGAGAGGCGAAGAGAGAGAGAGAGAGAGAGAGAGAGAGAGAGAGAGAGAGAGAGAGAGAGAGAGAGAGAGAGAGAGAGAGAGACAGAGAGACAGAGAGAGAGAGAGAGAGAGAGAGAGAGAGAGATATGTGTGTGGGTGGGTGGGTGATTAGGTGTAGTTGGGTGGGGGGAGGGGGCTAGCGAGTGGAATGTTAAGAACGTTCCTGACCAGTTCGTAATGCATGAATTTCTGATACGTGGAGGGTCTCACGTGACCTGTGAAATTTACGCAAAAGACATAAATAGACGAGACAACGCCCTTTTTTTTTTTTTTTTTTTTTTTTAAAGATGTTTAACTTTTTGTTTTTCTTCATATAACAAATATAAAACATGCACATCAATGAGAAGGCAAGAATGTATTATTTTCTCGGTTCAAACTGTGGGTATAAACTGTAAGTAGATTTATACTGTTATTCGTGTCTAGAAACGGATGTCAAGAAAAGTGAGTAAATTTTATATGTTGCTTCTTTTTGTACAAACCTTTTTTGACATCCGCTTCTAGACACGAATAAAAGTATAAATCTACTTATAGTTTATACCCACAGTTTGAACCGAGAAAATAATAAATTCTTGCCTTCAGACAGGTTTTTACGTCTTTATCACTTTTGGATTTTCCTTTATTGTAGCTTTTTAGTGCATATGGAATCCTCTATACTGTCAGTATGCGAACACTGTTTACTGCAAAGCTTCCACTCGTTGATAAATGTTATTATACGTAGAAAACGCAGTCTGTAGAATTTCCTTATAGTTGAATGTTATCTTCCGCTTTTGGATATGTGATTCCCGAAAACGTTATTGCAGTGGTAGTAGACTTTTATATGACACAGATTATATTGTTCGTTCTCGGTGATCCTTCATAAAGTTAGTCATATCCTTATAATCACACATATAATTTCACCGTGGATAAATTCACACTTGGATAATGTTCATTCCAGCGAACCATAATGGAATTATGATAACACAAGTACAAATAGAATTAAAAAAAAAAAAAAACCTAAAATAAAACTGAATTTAAAACTAAAACTAAAACACCTAAAACATAAGACCAACTCGGAAATGATAGCGAGACGCCGCCATATTCACGCGATGACGTCAATCAGTCTCACTATCACTTCCGCCTACGTCATTCCCTAAGCGGCTATTCTCCGCGCAAACAAGCACGAAGCGACCGAATCATGAAACGAACACTTCATTCATTCAATCTTTCGAAACTGGAAACCAACCAGCGCGACCATTACCGTCGACATAGAGCCTTGATCTCTTGTCCTATACACAGCTATGAACCACGGAAGTTTCCAGCTCCGAATCGCGCACAAACAACGGCAATCTACCCAGCGGTGTCTGAAAATATACCTTATAACATTCCTGCTATTGTGGCTGCAGTACGCCCTCACCTGTAACTTTAAATGTTGCTTTCATGGTTAGACATTTATTCAACTGTTGACAGATTATTCATAAATAGAAATAATACTTTCACAGCCTATTATTTCTTCTAAATTTGTCCAAATGTTTCATATTACAGACCTATTGGAAGGATGTTTTCTCCACAAGTCAGAATAGGCTATGAATGACACTTGGAACACAAGCTTTGGAAAAAACAACGATAGCTAGACCAGCGCCTATTAAAAAAAAGTCTTCCTCTGTGCAGAGTTCCTCGCCGACTGACAAAACAGTTAAAATCCCCTAGTCATTTTAGTATCTATACAACAATGCTACTACTGCGATTGGTTCACAAAGGGAAGGAAGAAATAAACAAATGTGACGAAAACCCTGGCGATGACGTATATGCTACTTCATTAGATTTTTCACGTATTTATCTCGGTGACTTTTACAAAATAAAAGTATTTAGATTTTTCTTTTTCAATAACATCATAATTAAACAACGTATAAGCTTATCTCAATGAAGCTTGTATCGCGACAGAGGGAACAAATCGAAAGTGTCTGGAAGACATAAGAGCCACTAACGTTTTACGCATTATATATTCACCTGCTATACCGCTGCCAATGTGTATTTACTTTTCCACCTGCTAGAACGCTGCAAATATTTATTTACTGTTCATGCAGTCAGTAATTTAGCGTAGCTGCTACACTCACACACACGCACACACATTTGTGTAGAAACGACGTTCTGATGACTGTTGTGAAAAAAAAACAAAACAGGGATTATTTTGACACACTTTCCATTTCTTTGACATTATTTTGACATTTTCCATTTTTTGAAGCTAACCCTAACCCTAACCCTTTCCCTAACCCTAACCACTAACCCTAAACCCCTAACCCTAACCCTTAACCTAACCCTAAAACAGCTCTAACTCAATGAGTTTAAAATAGTGCGGCCTTCCAAAAAAGTCAAAAGAAACCATGTGGAGTTTCATGTGTGTGTCAGAGTAACGTCGTTTCTACATTCCCACACGCACACACAGCCGAGGGTACACCGTATTATCATGACTTTTCCGAAACGCAACATACGTTGTGCTGAAAATGGGTAATTTTTCGTCCCCATTTTAAGTACTTTGCAGTGTTCGAACCCTAACACTAATCCTAATCCTAACCCTAACCAAGCCCTAACCCTAACGGATCGCAAACTTGTTTTTTCCAACCTAGTTCCAGTCATTCGCCCAAAAAGGCAATCACCGAAGTCGAACGAAGCTCTCCGATGTGTTACGAAATGATGCTTGCATGACTACGACTAGTTGACATTAAAAATGATCGCTGTTGCTTCTAATTCTGTTCGATGTACACAGATTAGCATTTCGCAACGTATACTTTATTATTATCGACCATATTTAATAGTTGCGTTCCTTGATTTGCATTTTGTTAGTTCTCAGCAGTTGGCTAATAATAACATTCCCCATTTCCTGCCTAGAACCAAGTAGACACTGTTATACAGTATACATAGGCTTAATCTTCATTATAGAATTATTATAAGTCAATCTTCGCGCAGCGAAGAAGCTCACTAGCTGATTATAATTATTAGACCTGTATTGTTTGTTTTATACGTAAATAAATGTATAAACTATATCTAATCTAATTAATAATATTTAGGTCTATACTTTATAATATTTGAATCTTTAAATTTCCGGTGAAGAACGAGTAAGCTAAGCGATTTTTTTATATAACTCGAGATCAGAGTTAAATTAATAGTTAGTTAGTTATTCATTGCTTACAGGGTCCAGCGGACTGCAAAGAGCCGAATCAGGACCACAAAATCAAGACAACTCGAGATCAGAGTTAAATTACTAGCTAATTAGTTATTCATTGCTTACAGGGTCCAGCGGACTGCAAAGAGCCGAATCAGGACCACAAAATCAAGACCACAACTTCGCTAGTAGTAGAAGTAGTAGTAGTAGTAGTAGTAGTAGTAGTAGTAGTAGTAGTAGTAGTAGTAGTAGTAGTAGTATAGTTATTTAGTTAAATCTGTATTTTATTTATTATTATTATTATTATTATTATTATTATTATTATTATTATTATTATTATTATTATTATTATTATTATTATTATTCCTACTTTAAAAAAAAAAAAAAAGGAATAGTGTGCTGCTGTGCGTGCTCAATGGTGTAAACAATATGGTCAGTGACGTTTTGTTTGTTTTTGCTGAAGTTGGGTGTAACCCGAAATATTCAGATGGTGTTACTGGTTATTTTTTCTTATAGATTTACCAAAGTTTTCAGATGATTTATGGAAATTTCCGCCTGCCACGCAACATTTTTTTAAATACGTGTTTCTCATTAAAATACACTTCATGGAAATACATATAACAAATTTACTGTATCAGTTAAAAAGAATATATTATTTAAATAAATAATTGCTTTGGTGCTTGCAATACAAATGTGACGGTTTTTTTGAGACCATTATAAACTTGCTTTGCCTTGTGCTGAAGGGACATCAACGTATCCATAGCGCATTTAAGTTTTGTCATGTTTTTATTGTTGATATAGATGTGAAATCGTTGTATGTGTGCATTATGTGTTATGTATTACTTTTTCTCTTTAGTACTACTTGTGTCAGTATATTAATCATCATACATGTAAAATAATAATAATACTAAATGCTTCGAAATGCGAATCTCGACTTGACTTAGAGCTTGAAGCTGTGCAGATCGAAAAAGAATTAGATCTAGAAGCAACAGCGGCTATTTTTATGCACGGATGTTTCACCACAGGCTCTGAAGTCTTTTCTTTCGTCTTTTTAAAGTCGTGGGCCTCCTACATACGTACGTAGTATAGTATGTAATTGAGGCCTACGAAAAACGAGACTTCCCAGCCTGTGGTTTCACGTAGTCCTGCCAGCATTCGTTCGTAAAACATCGGATAGCTTCGCTCGACTCGGAGAGCTTCGTTCGACTTCGGTAATTGCTTTTTTCGGCGAATGACTGGAACTAGGTTGGAAAAAACAAGTTCGCCGGACCATTGTTCTGACGTCAAAACAAGTAGGCATGTCAATACAAGTTATGTAGATGTTCACTGATTTGTCCAGATAACACTGTAAGTGTGCCCAACTCCAACTCCCCACACACACACATACACTCACCATCCACCCCCGCACACACACACCAACCTTAACCCACTCCCTAACACAGCCCTAACCCTAACGGACCATTGTTTGACGTCAAAACAAGGGCTGTCAAAGCAAGTCATGTAGATGTTCACTAGTGTGTCCAAATAACGCCGTGTAAACAAGTCCACACACACACACACACACACACACACACACGCACACACACACACACACACACACACACACACACACACACACACACACACACATTTTTGTAAAAACGACATTATGATGACTGTTGTGAAAAAAACAGGGATTATTGTGACACACTTTTCATTTTCGTGACATTATTTTGACATTTTCAAATTTTTGAACCTGTCCCTAACCCTAACCCTAACCCTAACCCTAACCCCTAACCCAAACCCTATCCCTAACCCTAACCCTAACCCTTACCCTAAAACAGCTGTATCTATGCTGGAACTCTATTTTGACGTCAAAATAGGGCAGCCTTCCAAAAAAGTCAAAAGAAATCATGTGGAGTTCCACGAGTGTGTCACTGTAACGTCGTTTCTACATGCCCACACACACACACACACACACACACATACAGACCCGCAAACATGCAAAGAATGAGGCAGACAGGCCTTGAATGAGTTCACATACGCACATAAACATACACAAACAAGCACACACACACACACACACACACACACACACACACAAACACACACACTTACACTTTCGCGCGCGAACGTATGCACAGCCATTCCCACCCCTCCCTGTCCATACACACATACACAGCTTCAAACAATATCATCATCAACACGACCACTTCCCAACACATTCGAAAGCGCTGTATGTCATTACATTATTCCACACCTCAGAGGTGAAACGAGGAAAGGCATATTGACGACGAATGAATATATGAATACATTAATAAGAATATGAGAATTATGAGAGTTGTTTCAGGGCATCAAATGCAATACACAGGCAAAGCCATTCTCTTTTAGGACGATACAGAAGTCATGAATCCATGACAGAGACTGAATGTATAATCAACAATCAAGAAATGCACGTAGTGCGTTGCTCTACATGATATAGCAAACGTGCTGAAGCCGGGCTAAGTAGGAGTCCATAACCAAACACCAACAAATGCATACATTAGACTACTGATACAAAAAGGGCTGAGTGTGGAGATAGAGAAAAAATATGTTGAACCAAAAGCTTAGGATACACACACTGAGACAGCGCATTCTGCACTAACTAAATAGAAAAAAAAAATCAAGATTATAGAGAGGACTGCAAATGCCCAGCTGCCCTTGCAGATCGCGAAGGCACAGTCAGCAAGGGGGTAGAGCAATCTCTTACCTCCATTTGCGGATGACATTGATGGATTGGCTGGAGAGGAACACGAACTTAAACAGCTGGTACAGAGGCTTGACACCACCATCAGAACCTATGAAATGGAAATAAGTGCAGAGAAGACCAAAATTATGACTTACAAAACACCAGTGGAATCAGCACGGACATCAAAGTCCAAGGCCAATCCATCAACACAATGCATAGCTTCAAATATTTAGGAGCCATCGTATCAGACATTAGGTCCCGACAGGAAGTCCTCACCATGATCACACAAACGACTGCTGCCCTGACAAGGTTGGAGCCCATTTGGAAAGACAGGACCATCCGTCTACACTCCAAGGTAAGGTTGCTGCGCTCCCTTGTCATCTCCATCTTCCTATACGCTTGCCAAACATGGACCCTCACAACAGACATGCAACGAAGAATACAAAGCATGGAGATGAGATGCTACAGAAGACTTCTGGGCATTTCCCATATCCAGCACATCACCAACAACGAAGTCCGACAGACCATCGCACAAGCCGGTGGACAACACGGTGGTATGCTCAAAGTGGTGAAGAAACGGAAACTCCGATGGTACGACCACGTCACCAGAGCATCAGACCTTGCAAAGACCATCCTGCATGGCACGATGCAAGGAAGCAGAAGAAGAGGGAGACAGAAAAAAATGTGGGAGGACAACTTTCGAGAATGGACTGGCTTGACACTAAGCGAAGCCATGAGGGTTGCTGAGGACAGAGAAAGATGGAGTACGCTGGTTAAACGATCATCTGTGGTGCCCCAACGACTTTTGAGTTACGGGATAGGATAGCATAGGATAGGTTAGGATATTAGGATATAGAACTAGAGTATAACCAGAGCCCCTGAATGGATCCTCAATAGCAAAGACTTAGTGGATTGTGACGGTGGGTCTATTGTGGCTAGGCTCTGCACAATGGAATGCTATTACCCACTCGTCTATTGTCGATGGGGATCGCTAGCGAATCTCCCTGTGACTTAACTTAATACATTTATATGTTTAGCTCGGTCTGTGTTTAGGCTGGGGTACAGAGATAGAAAGAAAAATGGTAAAAGATCACTGTGACACTAGCTCTCACACGGCTATGAAACATAGGTAGTCCAGCCACTTGTTAACAGTAAATATCACACATATACTTCCTCTACTCTATACACGATCTGCTAAGTACGATACTAACTTAAAAGTTCAAATGTCAATTCGAATGGTTCGCTTCTTGATAGTTCTATGCAGCTACTGTATCTTCATCGGGTACTGGATTCTTTCTGCCCTAAGGGTCAGAGTTCTGGAAGAGTGGACTACTGTGGTCCTTTGATACAGGTTTGGTGCACTGTTACCAAACCCACTTAACTGAATGTTAGAAGAACTGCGTTGTGGTTGATTCCTTGATGAGCTGTGATGTTGTGGATTCTTCTCCTTGTTGCTAGACTGGTGGGCTCTCGTCGCGCATTGCTTGAGATGCCTCGGCAGGCCAACGTTCAACGACGACTTGTTTTTGTCTTTCGCCTGGTTGGGCTCACGATACGATGCCTGCTCGTCCGTAACATATGAGACGAAATTCTGCACAACCCTGTATACTAGGTGTGTGCAGAGCGTCTCACTGAAGGCTGAAGTAGCCCTCAGTGATTAGCTCCACATCTCTATATATAAGCGACTAACATTCTGCTAAGTGCGTGGTCCCCTGGAATCTCCACTCTAATTTCCTATACATATATAAATATAAATCATGGCTAAGTATACACATAGAGAAATAATTAATATTATACACATTCTCTGGTACAGCCACTGGTCTGCAAGAATACATATAGGTTAAACAACAGTGGGTCCGTAAGGTATACAACATGGCGTCAAAACCCGTCGTGTTCGCCACGTGGTCACGCAATGTTGGACTAACAATTCCATTCTAAGCATGGCAAATTTTACAAACATAATTGAACAATAATATCAATACATCACGATGAAACAAAAGTATGTTCATTTACCTTCTTGACAATGTCAGGCCGTGGCTAACGTGACTGAATAGAGTTTTCAACAAGTCCTGCTTTCCTAGTCTTTCAGTGGAGAGATTTCTGTAAGAGCCGAGCTCTGTTCTCTAGGCAGTTTGAACGCAGAATGACTACTCTACCTGTCTCTGCCTAACCAGGTAGAACTGGTCTGCCTAATCTCTCTCTGTCCCGATTGGCTGTAACTCTGTTATAAGGTAAGCTGGATGATGTCGTTGTTGTTTGTAGATTATAGTCACACGACACTTTCGCATATAGGTGACTACTGGAACGATTTATACTGACACCAGCGGGTCAGTTGTTGGTAAAGGGGAAAATAATATGATCACACGTTGACCAATCCGGGATTCGAACCAGCGACCTTTCGGTTACTAGCAAGACGCTCTTACCAACTGAGCTACCCGGCCCCACAGGATGATGTCACTATACTGCGCTCGCGTCAATCTAGCAGAGTGTAGCACCCATCAGTAACTTCTGTCGTCTGCTTCAGCGTAACATTAACCTACTATACAGCTGACTAAACAAGGCAAAAAGCTAATGTGCTGTTTAAAACTGGCCTCTTGTTACATGGATCATCAACAGCACAGCGGTAGCAGTAGTGTGTATCTATAGATATACAAAGGACCCGCTGTGCTATTGAGGATCCACTAATTCTTTCCTATCAAGCACCCATTCAACTTGGTTAATGCCCTTGTAGAGCAGCTCTTGAACTGAAAATGCGCAATTTTTTTTTTTTAATAATAATAATAATAATAATAATAATAATAATAATAATAATAATAATAATAATAATAATAATAATAATAATAATAATATAAAAATAAATAAATAAATAAATTAATTAATTAATAATAATAATAATGATAATAATAATAATAATAATAATAATAATAATAATAATAATAATAATAATAATAATAATAATAATAATAATAATAATAATAATAAGCTCTAGTCCGCTCTATAGTCCTAATATAGTACCTTTTCTACTTGCTTAATGCTTCTTTGAGCATAACCAACAGCACTCAATGCATTTCCTTTTAGACCAATGACATTATTATTAAGAGCTAAATAGAAAAGCAAAATATCGCTTAAAACCAACATGCATGCTCTGCTTTCTCCTGTAGAAGATATATACGCAATAAATTGATGGATCGGTCGTACTGAGGAGGAAGCTCGAAGACTATCCTCACAACAAGGGATCTGTAACAAACAGGAGAGATGCGAAAAAACAGTTTTCTATGTTTAGCGGAAAGAGACTGACCGAGTTATTCAGCGGCCAGCCCAGGCCAACACCAGACTCTATCAAAAAAGGTGGAGGGCTTCTAAGGACACGGGGGTCCAGGACAAGGTTATTAAGGCACTGGACAAGACCCCAGAACCGTTCATTAGATGCACCGCTGACCGATAACCTTATGAGAACTGACCGTTCTGGGTCAGAATGCATGTTTGCTGCCAGGAAGACACTCCTCAACTCCCATATTGTACCATATACATTGTGGTTTACACTGAAAATGAATTAACGTGGCTGCTCAACGCCAGAAGGAAAAGATGTCTTGAATCAGTTACAAGTGTAGTCCTGGTAAAGATGTAGCAACCGATGCAGACTTGGTCTTTTAAAGTAATTTGTTTTTGCATTAGGATGGTGTTGATTTATTTTCCTAAGAAACAGAATTTAAAAATATTTGGAAATGCTAAAGTTTTTATGTTTTTGTTTTGTTTTTCAATGAAACAACGTAGAATTAGATAATAGAAATAAGACTGTCCTTGAAAACATCGAAACCCTCACTATTTTTTTTGCAATTTAAAGACACCGCAGGCAGTTGTTTTTTTAAAAACGTTTTTTCGTTCTGTCCTTCTTTCTTTCCTTTTTTCTTTCTTTCCTTCTTTCTTCTTCTTCTTTTTCTTATACATGTAAATATTTAAATGGGTGTGTGTGTGTTTTGGGGTTAGGTGTGGGGGAGTGGCTTTACGTTAACGTTTATAGCAGTAAAATAGTAAAATATAGATTTCTAACCACAAAAAATATCCAAACGTCCTCCTTTATTGTATTTCCGCTTCCATTTTTAACAAACACTAGCAGTTATTACCCGTCCAAATAAATTTTTGATGACCCAATTGCTGGGCCTGATGTTATATGCCCGTTTCAAAAATTTTCCTGGAAGTGACTTTTTTTGTGCATTCTGCAGCATTTTGTCATTTTATGTTTGTTTTTAATCTGAAGAAGAGCAAAGCACGAAAATTCATTTGTCTTGTATTGTTGTATAATTAAAAGTATCTATTATATTTTGTTGTTGTGTTGCTGATTTTATGCCCATTATAGGTTATCTTTGGGTGTCCAAGCTGTCAGCCACTGAGTGAAGTCAAATTTATTTGAGACTATAATGTTCCATTGTAGCCTACATAGTGTATAGTTTATGTTGTGGTGTTGGTACAATAACTACATGTAGGAAGTATCAATTGCCTGAAAGTGGAAGAAATTGTAAACACAACAGGAACTGCTAAGTATTTTGAAAGTAAAATACAATTATATGTTTATCTTTAATCTATGTCTCTTTTTAGTGATTCACCACTGACAGTGCACTTCAGCCTTCCACTTCCAGAATCATAAACACAACTAAGATATACAGTATATCAAAGATACTTTTAATTAACATTAGCTCGAAAATTAATTCACATTGTATAAAAGTATCTTTGATATAATAATCTTTGTTGTGTTTATGATTCTGGAAGTGGAAGGCTGAAGTACACTGTCAGTGGTGAATCACTAAAAAGAGACATAGATTAAAAATAAACTTATAATTGTAATAAAACACAATAATCATTTATTTGAGGAGAACAGCATTACTGATTTATTGCACATGCATGTGATTAAAACAATAAGGCAATGCTATCACTGCATGCACAGAACTTTTTTCCTTATAATACATACCAATGAAATACCAAATTGAGGCAATCATTAAAAAAAAAGCACCAAGCCATGTAAATGTAAATATGGACCTTTAGTCCCTACAGATATTTATTTGGGAACAATTCAGTTTTAATTTAGATTCTAAATATTTATTTTTAATGTAAAGTTTGCTCTTAATTTAATATTTTTTTCTGATGAATCGAATGACAATTAATTATGCTATGAAATTTACAATAAAACTATAATGTTATTTTCTAAATGTTTATTTTTTAAACAGACCTACCTATACCTAATTTTTTTTTTAAAGCATAAGATGTTAAGTGTTCTAAGAAGTACACGCATCATGGATAAATGGAAAAAAAAAAGAATATGAAGCAGTTATTAATACCCGTGCTATGATTTTAATTTTATTTATACATTTTTTTTTAAGCATTTTACTTGCACCTCGTTTTGTGTTTTAGTTGCCTCTGTTCCGCTCTTTTTCTTTATTATCTATATCTCTCTTATATCTCTCTCGCTCTGTATTATTAAATTTTATTTTTAAAAAAAAAAAAGGACCAATCGAGATTCGAACCCGAGTCTCCTTATTGACAGTCAAACGCCTTATCCATTGAACCACGGGATGCTATAATTCTCTAAACTGATTTTAGGTCCCATATCATAAAACTACAAATTAGCAAGATCCGCACGAGAAACAACATCGTCATAGGAACCTGGAATGTCAGGACCCTAACTGCGGAAGGAAAATTAGAAGAACTGGCCCACGAGCTGGACCACTATCGATGGAACGTTCTAGGTATCAGCGAACTGCGCTGGAAAGGCCTAGGTGAAACAACGACTGACAAAGGCCACAAGCTCTATTTCAGCGGTAGAGATGACAGGCACGAACACGGCGTTGGATTCTTGGTCCACAAGAACATTCTAGCCACTGTCATGGGTTGCCGCCCAGTCTCCAGTAGACTCATTACCATCCGTCTGAGAGCAACCCCTTTCAACATTACCATCATCCAGGCCTATGCCCCAACATCAGACTATGAAGACAGCGAAGTGGAGGATTTTTATGAAAATATACAGGCGGTCCTTGACCAAGTGCCGAAGAAGGACATAGTCATAGTGCAAGGCGACTGGAATGCCAAGGTTGGCTAAGATGCGCACCACAACTGGGGAGACACATGCGGACCCCACTGCAACAACGAGACAAATGACAGGGGTCTGAGGCTATTGGAGTTTGCCAGATACAACAATCTGGTACTGGCAAACACGCTTGGTCTCCACAAAAAATCCAGACGATGGACATGGCACAGTCCCGGCGGGGAACATCACAACCAGATCGACTACATCATGGTCAAGAAACGCTTCAGATCAAGCATCAACATTGGCAGGACACGCACTTTTCCAGGAGCAGACATTGGAAGTGACCACGATCTCGTGATGATGTCTTTCCGGCTCCATTTGAAGAGAGTAAATACAGCAAAGTGCACTAGGCTGAAGTTCGACCTGGACAAACTGCAAGACCCGGAGGTGGCAAAAATATTTCAGGCCACAATTGGAGGGAAATTTGCACCACTGCTTATTTTGGGGGCAGGCGAAGTAGATGTCAACACCATGACCAATACCTTCAACTCAGCTGTAACAGATGCCGCCACTGAGATCCTTGGCAAGCACCGACCAAAGAAGAAGCCGTGGATCACACCTGAACTTTTGGATCTGTGTGATAAACGAAGAGAGTTAAAAAAGAAAAAGAACACCTCACAGGGAGCTGATGTCTACCGAAAAATCAACAATGACATCCGAAAAGGCATGCGCACAGCAAAGGAGAACTGGATAGAAGATCAATGCCAGGAAATAGAGAACAATCTGAACAAGAACAACAGCAAGAAGGCCTACCAGACTGTGAAGCGGCTGACAAGTGTTAAACAGCCCAAAGTCTCCACTATCCAAAGCAAGTCTGGCATTTGCCTTACAGAAGAACAAGAAGTCTTGGACAGATGGACAGAGTACTGCTCTGACCTTTACAACCATACACCAAATGGAGACCCATCAGTTCTAGCATGTCCCGAGAGCAGAGAAGAAGAAGAAATCCTCCCAATTCTCCGGGAAGAAGTTGAGGCAGCAGTGCAATCGCTGAAGAAAGGGAAGTCAGCGGGAGTGGACAACATACCAGCGGAACTGCTACAAGCAGGAGGAGAAGCGATGACTGATGCTCTCACCATTATCTGTAACAAGATCTGGCAGAGTGGGGAATGGCCTACACCATGGACCCAGTCGCTTGTCATCACTCTTCCCAAAAAAGGTAACCTTCAGGAGTGTGAAAATTACCGCACCATCAGCCTCATCAGCCATCCCAGCAAGGTCCTCCTGAAAATAATACTCAACAGGTTGAAACCACAAGCTGAACAAATCATAGCTGAAGAACAAGCAGGATTCATGGCAGGGCGAAGTACCACTGAACAGATTTTCAACCTCAGAATAATCTGTGAGAAATACCTACAGCACCAACAACATCTATATCATGTGTTCATAGACTTCAAGAAGGCATTTGACCGAGTCTGGCATGCAGCTCTATGGGCAACCATGAAAGTGTACAACATCAGCCCTAAAATTATAGAAGTCATCAAAAGCCTGTATGACAAGGCTACCAGTGCAGTCCTCCATAACAGCGTCATCGGGAACTGGTTCAGAACAACAATCGGTGTGCGTCAAGGATGCCTACTCTCTCCAACACTCTTCAACATCTTCCTAGAGCGCATCATGTCAGATGCTCTTGCAGATCACAAAGGCACAGTCAGCATAGGGGGCAGAGCAATCTCCAATCTTCGTTTTGCGGATGATATTGATGGATTGGCTGGAGAGGAACAAGAACTTGAACAGCTTGTACAGAGGCTTGACACCACCTCCAGAGCTTATGGAATGGAAACAAGTGCAGAGAAGACCAAAATGATGACCAACAACACCAATGGCATCAACACGGACATCAAAGTACAAGGCCAATCCCTCAACACAGTGCACAGCTTCAAATATTTAGGAGCCATTGTGTCAGACAATGGGTCTCGACAGGAAGTCCTCTCCAGGATCGCACAAACAACTGCTGCCCTGACAAGGTTGAAGCCCATTTGGAAAGACAGAACCATCAGTCTACATTCCAAAGTAAGACTGCTGCGCTCTCTGGTCATCTCCATCTTCCTATATGCTTGCGAAGCATGGACCCTCACAGCAGATCTCCAACGAAGAATACAAAGCATGGAGATGAGGTGCTACAGAAGACTTCTGTGCATTTCCTATACCCAACACATCACCAACGTTGAAGTCCGACAGACCATCACACAAGCCATTGGACAACACGATGACCTGCTCACAGTGGTGAAGAAACGGAAACTCCGATGGTATGGCCACGTCACCAGATCATCAGGCCTTGCAAAGACCATTCTGCAAGGCACAGTGCAAGGAGGTAGAAGAAGGGAGAGACCGAAAAAGAGGTGGGAGGACAACATTCGAGAATGGACTGGTTTGACACTGAGCGAAGCCATGAGGGCTGCTGAGGACAGAGAAAGATGGAGTATGCTGGTTAAGCGATCATCTGTGGTGCCCCTACGACCTTCGGGTTATGGGACAGGATAGGATAGGATCATAAAACATGTTGAACCCCTCGATTTTATTAGTGTTATAAACTTTAAACTGGATTAAACAACAATATAGCGAACGCCGATCGATTAAAAGCGATTTGGAATAAAATACGAAATCCTTGGTAGAAATGGTATGCGGAAATGATGGCAGGGCTAAGGACAAAAATGATTGGTTCTAAAAATACCGTCTCACACATGTGTTTTTACAGTGTTTTTGGAAGCAGTAAAATGCAAACTAAAGCCGTTTTACGATCGAAAAGAATGTTAAGTTTCGTTGTATCGGCAGCGGGTGATCGAGCGCCGAATGGCAAAATTCGCGTGGAAGCAATTATATGGACAGTTCAGCTGTAATCTGTAAAACTTGGAGCCAACTGAAGCTCGAAATTAACTTCACAACAAAGCCGCTGGTTGGCTAAAACGGCCCCTCGTGATCTGAAAAGGCTGCTCGATTAATATATAGATTAGCCAAAATAAAATAAAACGCGTAAAACACATTTTATAAAAACGGACCTAATAAATGTATTTCCATTTAGTATCTGTCATGTGTATGCTATCCTAAAGTCTGGGCTGATGTGTCCCCGTCTCGGGGGTTTTCTCCGGGTACTCCGGTTTGCTCCCCCAGCAAAATTTCAAAATATTTCAAAAAATTTAAAGAATTTCTAAATTTCAAAAATCACAACTAATGTTAGGTAGGTTGGGTTTGGGCGCACCACAGGCTGCGACTACGCCTTCCACTTGGGGAGGCGGCCCAGAATTTCCCGATAAAAAGGGACAATAAAGCATTAAATTCTTTAAAAAAAATCTAAAAAAAAAAAATCTTTTGCCTACTTCTCCTGTATGGACTGTCGCCGCTGCACCTTGGCATTGAAAGCGACCGAAATTAACTCTCACTGGATGACAAGTGTGCTCCAAACACACAAAAGTAAAACCCCAAGCATATCCTTACGAATGGACTCGTGCACAATGCAAGTGTGCAAAAGATTTGATTTTAAAATCAAACAATGGAACAACCACAGAAACAAACAAATAAACAAACAAAACGAAAACACAGACAGTTTTAATAACGTCTTCGCCAAAACCAAATCCGAGAGTTGACGACTATCGGCTCCAGGGCAGATGCTACAGTTCCACTTGCTCTGATAGCGGACTACAGCCAAACACATTACGCGGCAGGGAGGGCCCCATGAATAAGACATTATTGGGGATGACCTTTTTGCGCCCTTACGAAGACCTAATGAGAAATGTTATACTTCTTTGCGATCCAGGGACTGCGGAGAGAGAGAGAGAGAGAGAGAGAGAGAGAGAGAGAGAGAGAGAGAGAGAGAGAGAGAGAGAGAGAGGGAGAGAGAGTGAGGGAGAGAGAGAGAAAGAGAGAGAGAGAGGTGCTAGGTAGCGGTCTAACCAGACTTAACAGTGCTAGTTCTTAATATAACTTGCTTTTTGTAAGAACTTTGGTAGACTTGCCTTTATGCACTCGTTTGACCTAAAACCTGGCTATGACAAAGTTGAACAGGGAAATCCCGTTGTTGTTGTTGTTGTTGTTGTTCGTTGTTGTTGTTTTGTTGTTGTTGTTGTTGTCGTGGTTGTTGTTGTCGTTGTTGTTTTATGAGAAATTCCATTCTCGATTCTATTACCACTGTTTCAAAACGTGTGAAACACATAAAGGATCCTTTTAAGTCAGTGACGCAGGCGTAAACATATTTGAAAAACAGCATGACCCGAGAGTTAAAAAGGTCTGCTAAAAGCAGTAAATAGTTTATCTCCATTAAAATAAAGAAACAGGCGCACAAACAGAGTGGCCTACACCATAGACCCAGTCGCTTGTCTCTTCCCAAAAAAGGTAACCTTCAGGAGTGTGAAAATTACCGCACCATCAGTCTCATCAGCCATCCCAGCAAGGTCCTCCTGAAAATAATACTCAACAGGTTAAAACCCCAAGATGAACAAATCATAGATGAAGAACAAGCAAGATTCAGGGCAGGGCGAAGCACCACTGAACAGATTTTCCTATCCTATCCCTATCCTATCCTATCCCATAACCCGAAGGTCGTAGGGGCACCACAGATGATCGCTTAACCAGCATACTCCATCTTTCTCTGTCCTCAGCAGCCCTCATGGCTTCGCTCAGTGTCAAGCCAGTCCATTCTCGAATGTTGTCCTCCCACCTCTTTTTCGGTCTCCCCCTTCTTCTACCTCCTTGCACTGTGCCTTGCAGAATGGTCTTTGCAAGGCCTGATGATCTGGTGACGTGGCCATACCATCGGAGTTTCCGTTTCTTCACCACTGTGAGCAGGTCATCATGTTGTCCAATGGCTTGTGTGATGGTCTGTCAGACTTCAACGTTGGTGATGTGTTGGGTATAGGAAATGCACAGAAGTCTTCTGTAGCACCTCATCTCCATGCTTTGTATTCTTCGTTGGAGATCTGCTGTGAGGGTCCATGCTTCGCAAGCATATAGGAAGATGGAGATGACCAGAGAGCGCAGCAGTCTTACTTTGGAATGTAGACTGATGGTTCTGTCTTTCCAAATGGGCTTCAACCTTGTCAGGGCAGCAGTTGTTTGTGCGATCCTGGAGAGGACTTCCTGTCGAGACCCATTGTCTGACACAATGGCTCCTAAATATTTGAAGCTGTTCACTGTGTTGAGGGATTGGCCTTGTACTTTGATGTCCGTGTTGATGCCATTGGTGTTGTTGGTCATCATTTTGGTCTTCTCTGCACTTATTTCCATTCCATAAGCTCTGGAGGTGGTGTCAAGCCTCTGTACAAGCTGTTCAAGTTCTTGTTCCTCTCCAGCCAATCCATCAATATCATCCGCAAAACGAAGATTGGAGATTGCTCTGCCCCCTATGCTGACTGTGCCTTCATGATCTGCAAGAGCATCTGACATGATGCGCTCTAGGAAGATGTTGAAGAGTGTTGGGGAGAGCAGGCATCCTTGACGCACACCGATTGTTGTTCTGAACCAGTTCCCGATGACGCTGTTATGGAGGACTGCACTGGTAGACTTGTCATACAGGCTTTTGATGACTTCTATAATTTTAGGGCTGATGTTGTACACTTTCATGGTTGCCCATAGAGCTGCATGCCAGACTCGGTCAAATGCCTTCTTGAAGTCTATGAACACATGATATAGATGTTGTTGGTGCTGTAGGTATTTCTCACAGATTATTCTGAGGTTGAAAATCTGTTCAGTGGTACTTCGCCCTGCCATGAATCCTGCTTGTTCTTCAGCTATGATTTGTTCAGCTTGTGGTTTCAACCTGTTGAGTATTATTTTCAGGAGGACCTTGCTGGGATGGCTGATGAGGCTGATGGTGCGGTAATTTTCACACTCCTGAAGGTTACCTTTTTTGGGAAGAGTGATGACAAGCGACTGGGTCCATGGTGTAGGCCATTCCCCACTCTGCCAGATCTTGTTACAGATAATGGTGAGAGCATCAGTCATCGCTTCTCCTCCTGCTTGTAGCAGTTCCGCTGGTATGTTGTCCACTCCCGCTGACTTCCCTTTCTTCAGCGATTGCACTGCTGCCTCAACTTCTTCCCGGAGAATTGGGAGGATTTCTTCTTCTTCTCTGCTCTCGGGACATGCTAGAACTGATGGGTCTCCATTTGGTGTATGGTTGTAAAGGTCAGAGCAGTACTCTGTCCATCTGTCCAAGACTTCTTGTTCTTCTGTAAGGCAAATGCCAGACTTGCTTTGGATAGTGGAGACTTTGGGCTGTTGAACAGATTTTCAACCTCAGAATAATCTGTGAGAAACACCTACAGCACCAACAACATCTATATCATGTGTTCATAGACTTCAAGAAGGCGTTTGACCGAATTAGGCATGCAGCTCTATGGGCAACAATGAAAGTGTACAACATCAGCCCTAAAATTATTGAAGTCATCAAAAGCCTGTATGACAAGGCTACCAGTGCAGTCCTCCATAACAGCGTCATCAGGAACTAGTTCAGAACAACAATCGGTGTGTGTCAAGGAAGCCTACTCTCTCCAACACTCTTCAACATCTTCCTAGAGCGCATCATGTCAGATGCTCTTGCAGATCACGAAGGCACAGTCAGCACAGGGGGTAGAACAACAATCTCCATCTTTGTTTTGCAGATAACATTGATGGATTGCCTGGAGAGGAACAAGAACTTGAACAGCTGGTACAGAGGCTTGACACCCCCTCCAGAGGTTATGAAATGGAAATAAGTGCAGAGAAGACCAAAATGATGACCAACAACAAAGTCCAAGGCCAATCCCTCAACACAGTGAATAGCTTCAAATATTTAGGAGCCATTGTATCAGACAATGGGTCCCGACAGGAAGTCCTCTCCAGGATCGCACAAACAACTGCTGCCCTGACAAGGATGAAGCCCATTTGGAAAGATAGGACCATCAGTCTACATTCCAAAGTAAGACTGCTGCGCTCCCTTGTCATCTCCATCTTCCTATATGCTTGCGAAGCATGGACCATCACAGCAGACCTCCAACGAAGAATACAAAGCATGGAGATGAGGTGCTACAGAAGACTTCTGGGCATTTCCTATACCCAACACATCACCAACGACGAAGTCCGACAGACCATCACACAAGCCATTGGACAACGCGATGACCTGCTCACAGTGGTGAAGAAACGGAAACTCCGATGGTATGGCCACGTCACCTGATCATCAGGCCTTGCAAAGACCATTCTGCAAGGCACAGTGCAAGGAGGTAGAAGAAGAGGGAGACCAAAAAGAGGTGGGAGGACAACGTTCGAGAATGGACTGGTTTGGCACTGAGCGAAGCCATCAGGGCTGCTGAGGACAGAGAAAGATGGAGTATGCTGGTTAAACGATCATCTGTGGTGCCCCTACGACCTCCGGGTTACGGGACAGGATATGATAGGATAGGATAGGGTGTTCCATAGTAGCCCTGATTCAGCTGACTTCACTTCTTGCCGAATTCCATCAACCGTTTAAGTATGTTTTAAAAGTGAAACGAGTTGTCTACTACGGCTAATCCAATTTGTTCTCCATTTGTTATTCATGATTTTTTTATACGAAGCGTAGAACAAAAAGGCTATGTCCTCGGGGCAAAATAGTTCAAACAACGTACATCCTTTTCAGGGCTTGTACAAGTAGAATGGGTCTTAGAATTCTCCAGTGGATCTTGGAACGGGCCTGTCCCGCAGGATTGATGCTAATCAGTGGGGCATTGTGAAGAGAAAAGACGGCTTTTTATCAGTCGAGTGGTCGATTTAGCTCGAGAAAGATCCGTCTGGAGTTCTCTCTTGTTGTTCTTGTGGCTGACAGTTCTCTTCCCTTTCTGTTTGTTCTGCTGCCCGAAAGAGAAAACGCCTATTGAGCGAACGCTGGGTTCAGTTAAGAAGTATGAAAGTTATATAACCATGTGCGAGGAACTCGCACCTTGCAGAATCGATATCTATATGAAATTATCATGAACTTAAAAAGGTAAATGTTACTAGATCAAGAGTCAGAATGCTTTCTCATTTTAGCGTAAAATGCGTGGAAAGTAAATACAGATAATTCATGTGATTCCTTTCATAGTGACTAATGACTTCAAATAATACTTTGGTCGTCGTATTATCATATTCAAACGTGAATTAAAATACAAATGGTGAAGAATAATACACCAAACGCAGTAGAAATAATGTATGTTTACAGTAATTGTACCACACTCATATACACCCTTTTTTTCATGGGGTTGCAAATCAACTTAAACATCACAAATCAAATTAAACAGTATGTTCAAATATAAAAACAAGGCTTTAACCTGGTTTAAAATGGACTGGTGTTACATAACATGCAGAAAGCAATCTGAAGTCAGGATTGAACCCACGTTATCCAAACGCTG
The DNA here is from genome assembly GCA_036898135.1 of Oncomelania hupensis. Classification (NCBI taxonomy): domain Eukaryota; kingdom Metazoa; phylum Mollusca; class Gastropoda; order Littorinimorpha; family Pomatiopsidae; genus Oncomelania; species Oncomelania hupensis. The sequence goes on along the minus strand of CM072511.1, from coordinate 84,612,658 downwards.
TGAAACACCCATAGACCCTGAACCACCTCTAACGACCTTAGCCTTAAACTGTAGTTTTGTGAGTAAATCTTCGGAACTTCTGTTTGTATCATTACATTAACTTTGACACCAGCTGAGTCATTCCTTGTTTTTGTGTATATGGATATTTCTTTTGCATGTAGATGTTGGTGTGTTTTTTTCACGGGGACTTCATTCAGGCTTATTTTTATGCTTTGAAAATTCAGTCAATTGATTTTCAGCAAGCCCAGCTGATACACTGACGAGCTGAGAACAGCGAAATGGCCATCTGTATCTATGGCACAAAACCACAAATTCAAACCACTGCCAGCAGAAAAGGGGAATGGATCTTTCCTATCATTCCCGTATTCTCCAGAGAATAGTATTTCCTATCCTATCCTATCCTATCCTATCCTATCCTATCCTATCCTATCCTATCCTATCCTATCCCGTAACTCGAAAGTCGATGGGGTACGACAGATGATCGTTTAACCAGCGTACTCCATCGTTCTCTGTCTTCAGCAACCCTCATGCCTTCACTCAGTGTCAGGCCAGTCCATTCTCAAATGTTGTCCTCCCACATCTTTTTCTGTTTCCCTCTTATTCTGCCTCCTTGCTCCGTGCATTCAGGATGGTCTTTGCTAGGCCTGATGATCTGGTGACGTTGCCATAAGTTTCCATTTCTTCACCACTGTGAGCATGTCATCGTGTGTCCAATGTCTTGTGTGATGATCTGTCAAACTTCATCGCTGGTGATGTGCTGGGTATAGGAAATGCCCAGAAGTCTTCTGTACCACATTATCTCCATGCTTTGTATTCTTCGTTATAGGTCTGTTGTGAGAGTACATGTTCCGCAAGCGTATAGGGAGATGGAGATGACAAGGGAACGCAGCAGCCTTAACCTTGGAGTGTAGACTAATGATCCCGTCTTTTCAAATGGGTTTTAACCTTGTCATGGCAGCAGTTGTTTATGCGATCCTGGACAGGACTTCCTGTCAGGACCCATTGTCTGAAACAATGGCTCATATTTGATGCTATGCACCGTGTTAAGGGATTGGCCATGGACTTTGATGTCTGTGTTGATGACGTCGGTGTTGTTGGTCATCATTTTGGCATTCTCTGCATTTATTTCCATTCCAAAGGTTCTGGAAGTGGTGTCAAGCCTCTGTACCAGCTGTTCAAATTCTTGTTCTTCTCCAGCCACTCCATCAATGTCATCCGCAAAACGGAAGTTGGAGATTGCTTTACACACTAAGCTGGTTGTGTCTTCGTGATCTGCATCTGACATGATACGCTCCAGGATGGTGTTGAAGAGTGTTGGAGAGAGTAGATATTCTTGACGCATGCCGATTGTTGTTCTGATGGTTAATAAGGGTTATATTTAAAGATGGTTTCAAAAAAAAACTCCAGTTCCATATCTTTAGGCAAGACACCTACTACTGGTGTTGTGCACAAACGTTTTGTCTCCCTTGAGTAATTTCTTCTTTGCTTTCATCAATATTCAAGATACAACATATTTTATTGCCAAGTGAATAATACACAAGGAATGGATTAGGTCAATGTTGCAGTTCCACACACACAAAACATAGTAAATACGTTAACATGAAATCACAAAAAATATAAGATTACAATCATAAAACTGTACAGATGAAATATACAAAAGGGCAAATATATAGTTACCTGTCAACACACACAAACACACCCCCCCCCCCCACACACACACACCCACGCACACCCCCACATACAAACACACACACAATGCTAAAATTCTAACCATCCAGTTTGCCTCCATTCGACCTCGCGTTACCTTTACATGTGCACACCCGTGCACACAGACCCCCGCAAGCTTTAATATGCAGTTTTGCTAAAATGAAAATGGCGGCATTTGAGGGAATGGAATTGATGAAACCTCGTTCTTTCAGTTTTTTTGTTGTTGGGTGTTTAGCGTCCTGAACCTGTGATAAATGGTGGCTTTTAGTTCCAAGAAAGGGAAAGGAGAAGACCTTTTTTTTAACAAATATTGCCCTTGACACTATCCACTGTAATTTCCGTTTTGTAATCCGTCCTTTTTGTCTTAAATGATACTAAGTGATCTATCTGCCGAACAAGAAGGTGAGGCCATTGCTGTTAAATAGCGCACTTACCAACTCTAAGAAGAGGTCAAGGCCTTGCCACAAGATACTAATGAGCTGTGGCGGCGCAGTTGCGCAGTGGTTTGGGCACACGCTAAAAAAATGTGTGTTGAAGCAACGTCGAGCAAGGTTAGTACTTGGATGGGTGGCCATGCGTGGAGACAACAACCGAGCAGTACACAAAATATAAAACAAGAACAAAACACATCCTAATCCACCCAGCTGTGTATGGCTACATGGCTCTGATTAGAACCGGGGAAGGTAAAGCGACGAGGGCTAGGAAATGGGCACCGCCCTCATTAAGCCTGCCCAGAGAAAAGAGAGCGTCTCTCTCTCTCTCTCGGTTATTTATCAAGACAAGTCAAGTCAAAAGCGCTTTATTCCATAAAACCCCTTGGGACACTTGGATACAACGAAAATGAATAAAAATAAACACACATGTAGAATAACCATAAAAATAATAAAATACAATATAAAATACATATGTACATATATTACAAAAATAAAAGTTAATCTGTCACACTCGCGTTCTAAGAGACATAATAAACATTTACAAAATACACATTCATTATTATCACACAACACAAGCATACTACATAAAATTTATGTCCACACAAGCTGATCACAAATTGCACGCACTCTCTCGCAAGATTGGGTGATAAAGAAGGGGAGAAGGTGGGGGGGGGGGTACACACTGGTATTGGGTATTTATATTGTCATTACTGAAAAAAAATCCCTATTATTACTATCATTAATATTACAAATCATTATATTACGTTCTAAAGCTATCCATTATTATTTTCATAAACCTAGCCAGTTTCAGCAGAATAGTCTTATTTTTCGTTGAAAATAAATTAGAAAATTTAATAGCATTGGGTCGCACATAGAAAAACCTTTTAAGCAGCTCTTTTCTATCATCGTCGAAATGTGGACATATAAAAATAAAATGAAATTCATCTCCTAACTCATTAAAAGTACATTTATTACAGATTCTGTCACATCTCTGGATTCCAAGAAACCGCCATCTTTGCACTGGTAGCTTATGGTTTAAGGTTCTAAATTTTATGACAACAGCAGCTAGGCTGGCGGGCAAAAATGTCAAATATTCTTCAAATTCAAAATTTTGTTTAAACATTCTATAATTATAATATAAATCATTTGTGTTAATTTCTGAGTGCCAGTTTTGTACATGTTGACTCTGCAGCCTTTTCTTTATCTCTTCTTGAAACCCTTCGGCAGAAAAATTCGAGCCTTGAGACTGATCATACCAAACATTTCCTAACCCTAGTTTTTCCAGAGAATTCCTGACACAGTCTAAATAATCATGTTTGTACAAGTTTAGTTCGTACATCTTCAGCAGAAACCTGAATCAATTGTCGATTCAGCCCGATGCTTGAATTCGTTTATCCACGCAGCTTTTTCACTCAGCAACAAGGCAGGAATCGTCGTATAAAGTTTCCCAAATTTCTTTAGCAAAGATAAACAACTGCATACAAGATCGCTTTCCGAAAATCACTTCAAAGACCATCATTAAAAATCATCATAAATCACTCGTGTACTCCTACAAGCAGACAGTGCATTACTTATATAGCCTCTCTGCGATCGAGAAAAATTTCGAACAATCAATAAACAAGTAATTCCTGAAAATTCTCAACAATATCGACCGACGAAAATTATAATTATCAACATTATACAAAGCTTCTTCTAGCAACAACGCAAAATCAAATCAAAGGTAAATACACTCTGTTATTGCATGCTTTGCAAAACAAAAGGATCGGATATATCGAGCGCGTCTCAATCGTAACACTCTCCAAAGAACGAAAGATGGAGGGAGCACCTTACCTATTAAACTTACTAATCAAGCAGCCCGTAACAACACTTGTTGCCACAGAAAACTGTTTTTGATTTTGTATGAAACCGCAAGAGTGATAGAAACAGCAGGAAAAGTGCTGTCAAAAATATTGCAAATGGAGGTTTAGGAATACCTGAAATAAAAGAGTATATACAATCTTTAAAATGATCATGGATACGAAAACATCAATATTGCAACCCTAATTGTATTATTTGTTCTGTTTGTCCTTTTATGAATAACATTACTAAGCTAGGAGCAAGCCTGCTTATTTCCACTGTAAGCCTACATGTACATTGTAATGATTTCTGGACTGATGTTTTTTCTGCATATAAGTTATATGATACTCATATGGATATTCAGAATCCCGAAGAACTGTTGTCAGAACGTATCTTTTTATAACCATAACATTCAGATTGGTAAACTAAGCATTTTCTAGAAACAATGGTTCATTAAAGATGTATTTTGCATAATTATGTCATTTGGTCAAATGAAATGGGACAATGTTTGTCGTACGATGACTTTCGAGGAAAATATAATATAAACACGATTTTTTTTAAACCTATGCTGGATCCTATCCTATCCTATCCCGTAACTCGGAGGTCGTCGGGGCACCACAGATGATCGTTTAAACAGCGTACTCCATCTTTTTCTGTCCTCAGCAACCCTCATGGCTTCGCTCAGTGTCAAGCCAGTCCATTCTCGAATGTTGTCCTCCCACCTCTTTTTCGGTCTACATCATCTTCTACCTCCTTGCACTGTGCCTTGCACGATAGTCTTTGCAAGGCCTGATGATCTGGTGACGTGGCCATTTGTGGAATTACTTTGTAGTTAACCAGTGTCATCACGGGCTATTGTTAATTAGTGATGCACAGAGCTAGAACAACTAAGTTAGATGGAGAGAGGGGGAGTTAGAGCGATGGAATAGTGGGAATGATGGATATATCCTGTGATTACCTCGGATACATTAACTGTTGCAGGCTTACCTTAACTTTCTTTACTTTACGTATTTCACCTCTACTCTTCACAGTGAGGTGGTTTCTACGAGATCGTCTGTCTTTGATCAAGTCTTCGTGACGACTAACCTGCGTGGGTCTTCTCTCATGACCACGTGCGTGACATTTGTTGACACCGGCATTGGGAAGTTCCAGGCAAGCGGCAAGTATCGATCGTCTCACCACGTGGATCCGGATCGAACCTCATCACGCTCACCAGGTGTGGCCGTTCCCATCAACTGTCTATTCATTTCCCTTCTCCCTCATACTTGTGACTTTGGCTTTCTCTATTCTTTTATTGACGCTATTGTGATCGTTCATTGTTTTTTATTCAATCACTTTGAGTTTAGCGTCTGTCAGTGAATGTAGCGTATGCCAGTGAATGTTAGTTGCTTTAGTTGTGTGAATAAAGTGTGATTGGAATTGTCATAATAAATATTTGTCATTTGGGACATGTTGTGCGTGTTTGCATGTCCTTTCATTTCTCGTCTCAGCGACTGAAGGACGTCCGGCCAAGGAGGAGCGCTTATGTGAGTGTATGTTTATATGTGAGTGCCTGCGCGTGTACATGAGTCTAATGGATTTGCGACATAGAACACATCCAAATTGTTGTATTAAAATTAAAACGAAAGGCAAACTAGAGAAAGAAATGAACTGGAATTCAATTTTTCAGAAAAATCAGAAAATTCGTTATATAAATTTAAAATGGTTTTAAACAAGGCCTACCACACTGTGAAGCGGCTGACAAGTGTTAAACAACATAAGGTCTCCACGATCAAAAGCAAGTTTGGCATATGCCTTAAAGAAGAACAAGAAGTATTGGATAGATGGACAGAGTACTGCTCTGATCTTTACAACCACACACCAAAAGGAGACCCATCAGTTCTAGCATGTCCCCAAAACAGAGAAGAAGAAGAAATCCTCCCAATTCTCCGAGAAGACGTTGAAGCAGCAGTGCAATCGCTAAAAAATGGGAAGTCAGCAGGAGTGGACAACATACCCGCAGAGTAGCTTCAAGCAGGAGGTGAAGCGATGATTGACACCCTCAACATTATCTGTAAAAGGATCTGGCAAATTGGGGAGTGGCCTACGCCGTGGATCCAATCGCTTGTAATCACTCTTCCCAAAAAGGTAAACCTTCAGGAGTGTAATAATTACCGCACCATAAGCCTCATCAGCCATCCCAGCAAAGGCCTCCTGAAAATAATGCTCAACAGGTTGAAACCCCAAGTTGAACAAATCATAGATGAAGAACAAGCAGGATTCAGGGCAGAGCGAAGTACCACTGAACAGATTTTCAACCTCAGAATAATCTGTGAAAAATACCTACAGCATCATCAACATCTATATCATGTGTTTGTAGACTTCAAGAAAGCGTTTGACCGAGTCTGGCATGCAGCTCTGTGGGCAACCATGAGAATGTATAACATCAGCTCTAACATCATTGAAGTCATCACAAGCCTGTATGACAATGCACCTATGCAGTCCTCCACAACAGCGTCATCGGGAACTGGTTCACAATAATCAGCGTGCGACAAGGATGCCTACTCTCTCCAACACTCTTCAACACATTCCTCGAGCGCCTGCAGATCACGATGGCACAGTCAGCATAAGGGGTAAAGCAATTTCCAACCTCTGTTTTGCTGATGACATTGATGAATTGGCTGGAGAGGGACAAGAACTTGAACAGCTAGTACAGATGCTTGACACCACCTTCATAGCTCAAGGAATGGAAATAAGTGCAGAGAAGACCAAAATGATGACTTACAACACCAATGGCATCAACATGGACATCAAAGTCCAAGGCCAATCCCTCGACACAGTGCATAGCTTCAAATATTTATGAGCCATTGTATCAGACAATGAGTCCCGACAGGAAATACTCTCCAGGATCGCACAAGCAACTGCTACAATGTAAAGGTTGAAGCCCATTTGGAAATACAGGACCATCAGTCTACACTCCAAGATAAAGCTGCTGTGCTCCATTATCTCCATCTTCCTATACGCTTGCGAAACATGGAACCTCAGCGCAGACCTACAACCAAGAATACAAAGCATGGAGATGAGGTCTACAGAAGACTTCTGGGCATTTCCTATACCCTGCACATTAACAACGACAAAGCCCGACAGACCATCACACAAGCAATTGGACAACACGATGACATGCTCACAGTGGTGAAGAATCGGAAACTCCGATGGTACGGCCACGTCACCAGAGCATCAGGCCTTGCAAAAACCATCCTGCAAGGCACGGTGCATTGAGGCGGAAGAAGAGGGAGACCGAAAAAGAGGTGGAAGGACAACATTCGAGAATGGACTGGCTTGACACTGAGCGAAGCCATGAGGGTTGCTGAGAACAGAGAAAGATGGAGTACACTGGTTAAGCGATCATTTATCGTGCCCCAACGACTTTCGAAATACGGGATAGGATAGGGTAGGATACGTTTCAAATGCGGATAATGCACAGGTTAATAGCAACAAATATTGTTCTCTCAAGCATGGATATTGCTGCTGAGGCAAAGTGCTCCTTCTGCGGAACTAAGTGAGAAAAAATTGGAATCAGTTTGTTTGTTAATAATGACCGTTGTCACAATGTGGTGGATTCAAATTTAAATCAGTATATTATTTTGTTTTGTTATAATGAACGTTTTCGGTCTGATGTAGTATTCGATTTGATAGTATTGCTAGGGAAATATTTCATTTATAAATGTAAAGTAAATGGCACGATTCCTTTATTTCAAGCATTTGGCAGTATTTAAGAGTGCGTTATGACATTGAAAGTTACGCTTCTTTTTTTGGCAATGAAAGTTAGCAGATTTAATATTCAACATTTATTTCCACAGCCACCGCCGCAACCATTGAAATTAGATCTACAGAGAAATTTCATATTACATGGAATAAGTATTCTATTAAAAGGTTCTTCCTAAGTATATATCCTTAACACACGATGTCTTGAATTTAATAATTACAACACGCTCTCGTGTATAATTATATAGGCATTTGTTAGAACTGAAACCAGACAACGGCAACATATATATTTCTAGAAAAGCATGTGATGAGGTAAACACGGCTTGAAGATTGTAGATGTAACCTCAGCCTTCAAGGAACAGTCCTTCAGTGCGATAAACTGTTGACAGGTGAAAATGTTTACAGGCGAATCAATACCACGTGTTTTCATCGTATCGTCCTCTATTGGATTAATTCACTCTCTCTTTGTTAGAAAGTAATCTATATATATAAATTGCTTAGCCGGAAGTCCTTCTTCGCCTCTACTATAAAGTTTGTCCGGTATGGACGCTGATCTGGGCAGGTGCAGGGCCCTGCGGATCGGCCTGCTGTACGCTCAAAACCAGCGAAATCGTTATAGCCGACATTTCCTTACCGAACGTTTAACCGTTTCTGAGATAAATAAATAAACAAAATGTCCACAAACTGCAATAGCCTCATTCCGCGCGCTTCCATTAAAAATCAAATTGAGGTTTCAGCATGTTTTCCCATATAGACCAAAAAATGGTTGACTTTTCTACGAAGCTTGGTAGCTTAGTCGGTAAAACGTTCGCCTACAGATTAGGGCGACCCAAGTTCGAATCTCACGCGGGCCACCTTTTTTTTTTACACTACAATATGGATATTTTTCTTTTTAATTTAGGCTTTTTACCTTTAATTTATTATTATTATTATTATTATTATTATTATTATTATTATTATTATTATTATTATTATTATTATTATTATTATTATTATATCAAATTTTCTTTTAAAACCTTGGTGTTTTTTATGATTTCTATTTGTATTATTCTATATTTAATATTAGTAGTAGTAGGAGTAGTAGTAGGAGTAGTAGTAGTAGTAGTAGTAGTAGTAGTAGTACCAAGGATCGGGATGGGGTGGTACGTGTAGGTAAAAGGGGGCTACGGGTAGGTTTAAAGGGGCATGGGTAGGCATAACGGGGATACGAGTATATATAAGGGGGTATGGTGATGGTCGATTCCTTTCATCCATACCTGCGAAACGATCAACGGGGAAGTATCAAGGAGGGTACAGGTAGGTTACAAGGGGGGTACGGAAGGTATCAAGGGGGTATGGGGAGATATCAAGTGGGTTCGGGGAGGTATCAAGGGGGTATGGTGAGGCATCATGGGGGGACGGGGAGATATCAGGGGGGGGGGGTATGGGGAGGTATCAAGGGGGATATGGGGAGGTATCATCGTCCAAATGAAACTCGCAGACAACAGTTGTCTCTCTGTCTACATTTTAAACAGCAACCTGTGTACCCTGGCTTGCCAGGGTACAAAACCACTAGTGAGATTATATAGGACATGACCTGCAGACGGAATCCCATTTCCACAATAGAGGAAATACATTAGCGCGCGCGTTTGTGTATATATGTGTGTGTGTGTGTGTGTGTGTGTGTGTGTGTGTGTAGGTAAAGGTAAAGGTAGTCCCATAGCCTTGTGGCCGTAGGGGAGCGTGATGTTGGAGATCACAATTATCTTGGGCCAGCGTAATGAGGGTGATACCCATCTCTCTCCCTCGCTGCTTTACCTTCCCCACCCTTAAGAGAGTAGGTACTCAGTCACAGTTGAGTCAACTGGGGGCGTTGTTATTTGTCGCTTCACGTTTTGCGGTCACCCATCCAAGTGCTAACCGCACTGGACGGTGCTTAACTTGCGATACAGTGTGTGTGTGTGTGTGTGTGTGTGTGTGTGTGTGTGTGTGTGCGTGCGCGCGCGCGTGAAAAAGAGAGAGAGAGTATAACAGCTGCAATCGCTATATATATAGCTATACATACAATAATCAGTTTTGGAAAGCAGTGCCAGTATAGTCCTTTTATTGAGTCTTTTGAAAAGTTTCAAGGCACGTCAAATCAAACCCGAATCACGATGTTCACTTACTTATTAGCACAATCTTCAGTGCTTTTTTGTGTGTGTGAGTATAATGATTTCGTCTAGACAGATAAGCTTCCATCAAAGGCGATAGTCTGAAGTCCGTGATTGTGGCACTTTGTTTCCTTCTAAGCCTTAGAAAAAAATAAAATAGATTGATCATTATGAGGATGATGAGGTGGTGGAGGTAGTGATGTTACGTTCGTGCTTCGATCTCTGAAAATCAAAATGCTGGTGGCGGTAACGTCAATGATGATGACTGTTTGATTGATCGATCCATTAGCTTTGATTTATGATTGTGCTTGATGTGTATTGATTGACGGCTGGCTTTTGGGCTGGATGATGAGGATGATGATGATGATGGTGAGGATGATGATGGTGATGATGATGGTGATGATGATGATGGTGCTGAGGAGGAGGATGATGATGGTGATGATGATGATGATGATGATGATGATGATGATGATGATGATGATGATGATGATGATGATGATGATGATGATGATGATGTTTCGGAAGACAAACACAATAAAAATAGACCAGAATATAGTAGAGAACTTGGGGGAAAGAAGGAAAATAGGGGAAAGAGGGAGGGGAGAACGTTTTAAATCGGAATGTGATGCTGATCATGACATCGAAGATCAATGCGTTTGTAAAAGCTGAAACTTGCTCAAATTACAGCAGTAGATATTATATTACAATTACAATGTATATTACCTTTTTACGACCTAGCTGCATGCAAGTACGTGTGGGCAACCTTCTGCTAATGCTGTTTGCTTGGTTACAGACTTTATGCTGACGTTGCTATAAACTCAGATTTTATAGCAACGTCAGCATAAAAAGAGATGCACATACAGAGATGAAACAAACTTCGACAGTGTTAATGTTTCTTGGCCAGTTTTTTTTTTCATCATCGTTTTAATTGTGCTACAGACTTTATGTCCCTCCCAATGGCTCGTGCATCACTGAGAACACAGTTAAACCTAAGTGTTATAGTCCCCTCTCCCTCCATCACTTCTTCTGCTTCTTGGAGGATAGGTTCCCCGTCGATATTCAAGAGTCTTTCCTCATACCACGGACTTGCCCAGCAGCGCCTCTCACTGACTTGTCGAGCGAAGTTCAGGTGCTAAAAACTGTCCTCCGCATTCTCCTTCTACTCTTCTTCCTTCGCGTCCTCGTCATCTTCGTTTTCTTCTAATGTAGATTTTTTTAATGATATGTGGTTCGCTATCTTTCTGTAGTGTGTCAATAAGACAGTCTATCCGTTGTTAGTCTCAAAAACAAAACACAACAAATTCGATCTATGTGTAATGGCGTCAATATAAGACATATCAAAGGGTACGAAAGAGATGGTCAACATTGAAAAGGTGTCTTCAACAATGTGGGAGACTGTTGAACGGCAATTTAACAGAACGCCTTATTGCAGACAGCGAGACATGTGTATCTTGATATAGAATCTCTTAATGTCACCTACGTCTCCGCTTAGAGCTGGCAATCGAGCTATGCAATGGTCAATCCATTAGAGTGTCAATGACTGACTACCATCAAGAAATCGGAGGAGAAGGGAAAGTAGTTGAACGAGAGGAGAACAAATTAGAATAAGAGGAGAAACCAAAATACTTAGCGGCACAGCGTAAACCACTCTTCTCGCTCTCTTCATCGTGTAGGTTATAGCTTCTTCCATTTCTCCTCTTCCTACTTCTCGCTCTCATCGCCGTCGTCCCAACCACCACATACCAATGAAAGGCAGAAGGAGATAACCACACCTTCATAGGGATCGCAGGCCCTAAATACTGTATTTTAGCGACGGTGTAAACATCGCGTGCGTCATCTGTTTTGATAGGTTCCTAACAGTAACAGTCCCACCAGGCTAGCTGAGGCGGCTTTCACTAAGGTCCTGTGATTTTCCGAAGATACTGATCGGAATTACGGAAATGCACATCACACTAGGGTTGCTTTAAAGGGGGTAATCTTTACCACTACCACTAAATGGCTGACAGTCATAAAAGTAGAACAGAAACGATAAACAAGTAATAAAATTACAATAAAAAAATTTTTACAGAATTTTTTTTGCCTACTATTAGATGCAACTGTGAAATTGAAAATTCGCTTCATTAAGGTACCCACAGTGTATTTACTTCTATGAAAATTGCATTCAATACTTCTAATATTGTGCGTATTATTTTATATTACTATTGCGACATAGTAGTTAACTTACAAACACAGAATACAAGCACGCACCCTCCTCCCCCCCCTCCATCCTACCCCTTGTATCGTCTTCACATACTCTTTTATTCATCCACAGCTAATCCCGCAATGTGTCTATGAATGGACGAGGCTGAATACATGAATATTGTGTATGCGGACTCCAACTCTGTAGAACCTGTTAGCGTGTTTCCATGTTTGTGGGTCAATAATATTGCTTAAAGGGCCAAGGTACCCAGAATGTTGGTTTGTAATACACAGCGACAATTATGAGGATATTGGGTAAATTGCATCGTCGTCACGTTAAAAGATTATTTAGTCGACAACAGGGGCTCAAACCAACCGCTAAGCTTGGAATTTGAGGCGTCTTTTCTTTGCTATGCAAAACAAACCAAGCTGAGCCTACTATACACGCCTTCGCTGCATTGCTATATTTAGGATCATCCTTGATGGTAGTAATAGGAACATAAAGAAATTAATTTATCGATTTATATGAAAAGCGTCTTATCGAAAGTGGTTATTTCTGGGTTTAATCTTTATTAATCTTCTCGCGGAGCAACACTCGCTGTGATTTTCAAAAAAATATGTGACGCTGAAATGTGCGATCTTGGGTCCCTTTAATGGTCTCGTAGACTTTAGCTTTAGCAAGCTGTTGGTGACTGTGATGAAAGACAGTATTGACAGACAACTAATGATGTCAGCTTAGTTATTATCATATTTTGGACAGCGAAGGATAAGGGCTGGTTGTGCTATGTATATGGTTGGTTACCCCAGAGGGAGAAACGTCACAGGCATGGCGCTCTATGGTCCAGATACAAGCGCCTGTCATGGTGCAAAACATGATGATGTTACAGGCGCAGAAGATAAGGTAAGGCTTGTTCTCTCAAGTAACTTTAACCTTTTTGTCATAAAAGCAAAAAAGGTTTTATATGTCTGGAACTTCGCTTTTCTCAGGTCCAGCTTTGCAAGGGTGGCGCCCACTTTTTTCTCCCCTCAGATGTTTCACCTGCTCCGGTTCTTTCAGAGAGCAAGTAACTATAGTCACAGCTAGCTTAATTGACTGGGGTTGCTTGTTGTGCGTGGTTGATCCTCCCTCTCCACGCTTTGACGGTCACCAATCCATACAAGTGCCAGCATGGCTGGATCCATACAGCTGAACTTCGAAAACAGGAGCTTTCGCTGTAATAGTATAAATCCGCCAACTCCCAGAAGACAATGGAATTAATGACAACCGTAAGTGAATTAGCCTGTGAAGAAACGAATGCCCATCTCAACACTACACTCTAAATAAAAAAAAGGGTGTAAAGAGGTTGTGTAGAACACATCTAGCAGTTGTCTCACCTGAGGAAGTGGGACGGAGGTTGCATGACAGAATCGTGGAAATAAGCCTTATAACAGGTACTATCTGCAAACTATACATAGCACAGCTCCTAGCTCAAGGGAGGGGGGGGAAGGGGGGAAAGGGAGGAGAGAAAACCAGCGCTACATCTGTGATGAAAAAAGACTTTTTTCACTTTCTGAAATGCGGTACACACACACACACACATAACGCGATCCTATATGTCTGTGAAATGAATGCTCAGCTGTGTCTTACATTTCTTTCTCGTTTGTTTCCCACTCTAGCACTAGTAATTGAAAGAAAGCATGAACTATTTCAATATATAATGTTTTGATTACCTCTTTGTTCCTTTGTTCCGTCTCTTCGTCGCCTGCTCTCTCTCTCTCTCTCTCTCTCTCTCTCTCTCTCTCTCTCTCTCTCTCTCTCTCTCTCTCTCTCTCTCTCTCTCTCTGTCCCCATCACCTGAAGGAAATGAGCTTTCCAAATTACCTCCTTTAATTATTATTTGGTTTTTATGTGGCTTTAAAAAAAATTCCTCTTTGATTGTCCAGTTTACTGTCTTTTTGATGCGATAATTACGTTCTCAAGCGTAGAGTTTAGACCGTGCTTAATACCCACTCCGCTATGAGCTCTACGCGAAGTTACATTAAAAGGTGAAAGAGATCTCTTTCAGCTCTATGCTTTGCAGTTTGGAATGAGCTCTACGCGTCACAGACGCGGTGGAGCTCTATTTTAAACCCTTTCTCTGCAGAGTGGTGTTTCACCCGTCCCCTATACGCTCATGTGTCCGGGGACGTTAATCTATAAAACTAAACTAACTAGCTGGCAGCGAGCTCCAAACGGATTTAGTCTGCATCGAAAACTGTGGAGTTCGATCTGTTTTGACTCCTTCCTTTAAATGCAACTTGCAATGGCCTCTACACGGAATTAGAATCCACATACAGTGAAAACCCATGGAGATCAATTTTAACTCTATCCCGTGCAGCCTGCAGCGGGTCTCTCTACACGGATTTAAACTATACTGATTTAAAGATCTGGCACAAAGGTTTGTGGCACGTCCTGCGGTGCTTCAATATTGCGGAAGGCCAAACAATTAAAGCACTTTACAACAATGCTAGTAGTGCAGTACTGCTTAATACCAAGGATTTTACATTATAAGATTTGTCACTCACGGCTAAACCAGCAAATGCAGCAAGAGTAAAATCCTTTTTCACCGGCAGGAAAAAATGGCGATACCGAAGAAACGCAGTCAACGCGCTTGACACCCGTTACAAACAAGAATGCGAGTAACTTTCCTTCTTTCGATTTCCGATAGATGACAGGTAAAAATGCACACTTATTATTTCTGTTTATTCTGCATGTAAAATAAAACGATAACAACATGTGAAATTGCCTTTGTAATTTGGTTTGTGTTGGTGGATTGTAGGCCGTAATCTTACCCGCACACACAACACAGACTCTTTATAACTCTATATGGAGTACAAAGTCCATTGCTGTCTGAAACCTTATACACACAACTTTAGTCACTTTATCAAACAAACATGGATTTTAAAGAAAAAAAAAACAAGCTTCCCGAATGGCCATCTGTCGTCTGCCACGTTGAAATCTCAAATGTTTCAAGGTCAAGGACGTTGTGACCTCACACATAAACTACAGCGCTGATAAAGCTATAGTTACGAGATCAATAGGCTAGATCTAGATGCATTGCGCGTTCCTCAGGTTTTGTAATTGTAAAAAACAATTCTGCGTGTCCTAATGAAATCAAGAGGATCTTTCATTATACAGCCGTATATTTACAATTTTAATGTTCATCCCTTTTATCGTCTCTTCTCTTCTCTCTCTCTCTCTCTTCTCTCTCTCTCTCTCTCTCTCTCTCTCTCTCTCTCTCTCTCTCTCTCTCCTTTGCACAACTCCCTAATGTCTTCCCCCTATACTATCTCTTTCTCTCTCACTCTCTTTCTCTTTGACTCTCTCTACTTGTGCAAAATATCATCCCTGCTTTCATCCCCGCCCTCCAGTTAAAAATCAACAGCGCACACACAGATACACAGATCACAACAACACCCACCCCTTAAGCAAACACCCAACAAAACATAACAAAACCATCAACAAGCATCTCGATACATGGCTGATGAGACAAAAGTGTATTCATTTCAACATGAGTTGAAAATATATCTCAATAATAACACTCTTAATTTGCATTAAGATAAACTTCAGGCTAGATGGAATAATACTTCTTCCAACTACTTCCTATGATTTTCCTTGCAATGCATGAATACAAGAAAAAAACAACAGATTACAAGCTACAAAAATATCCAACAATTATTTTTAAACCTGTAAGCAACCTATTGTCTTATAAATACACAATATAAACTTTTTAAAAAAGCGTTGATGATGTTTAAATGTTGCCCAAAAGACGTGATGCAGCTATGTATATTACCAAACGCGGTTTTCCTGATAACATCAAGGGACGCAACCGAGTAGCAGCACATCATTTTTTTATATAGTACAATCCCCTGAGTGACAAATCTTGTAATGCAAAATCCTTGTTAATACACAGACAGGAGAAGCCTTCCAGACCACAGTGGGTGTTAATCAAAGGCTGCATACTTTCTCCCCTCCTCTTAAACCTGTTCCTTGAAAACATCATAGAAGATACCCTCCCAAACTACCATCTCCATTGGAGGAAGACCATTGTGCAACCTGCGCTTCGCTGATGAGATTAACCTAATGGGAGGCAGCGATCAGGAACTCCAAGATCTAACAGACAGGCTTGTTGATCTGGCGGGTGCTTATAGCATGGATGTTAGCTCAGAAAAGAGCAAGGTGCTGGTGATCAGTCACAGCAACATCACCAAACGGAAGAAGCTGGAGGAGGTGGAATCAATTAAGTGTTTTGGCTCCATCATAACAAAGGACTGGAGATCCTCCACAGAGGTCAAAACCAGACTGGCAGTGGCCATGTCAACCTTGGCAGGCTTGAACAAGATCAGGAAAAGTAGAGATATTCATTTCTGCACCTACAAGTGTCTGATCTTGGCCGTTCTGCTGTATGGTTGCGAAAGCTGAAAGAACGCATCCAGGCATTTGAAATGAAATGCTATCGCAAACTGCTGCATGTCGCCTGGCACGAACGCAAGACGAATGACCACGTCCATAACCTGGTCACGTCATTTGCAGGCCCTCAAGAACAACTCCTTGCCATTGTGAAGAAGAGGAAACTGGCGTGGTTTTGCCTTGTCAAGCGACACGACACCCTGGCAAAAACTATCCTGCAAGGAACAGTGGAAGGAGGCAGGCGCAGAGGACGACAAAGAAAGAGCTGGGCAGATTATGTCAAAACACCCCGCACCTCCTGACCATAGCTTCAGACAGATCGAAGTGGCGACAACCCTCTTCGTCGGCACCCCTCATGTCTCCTCAACGGCCTCCCAGGCTGCGGGACTAAACTGAACTGAACTGATTTAAAACACACACACAATCACGCACACACATATACATA
Source organism: Oncomelania hupensis (assembly GCA_036898135.1). Lineage (NCBI taxonomy): Eukaryota > Metazoa > Mollusca > Gastropoda > Littorinimorpha > Pomatiopsidae > Oncomelania > Oncomelania hupensis. The sequence goes on along the minus strand of CM072511.1, from coordinate 84,595,753 downwards.
CACCCACCCACACACACACACACACACACACCCACACACACACACACACACACACACACACACATGTGGGACTCTTATTGTATAACGAACGAGTAGGAGACGCACAACTCTAAATTATATAGTGTAAGTCTGCTATTCGTTCATAAAACTGGCGCCGAGATGTCAAAAAATCTCACTTTTGCTGGTCTGACACACAACCGACTTGGATTCCATCCTGGATGGAGGTAGCTTAAGATTCATTTTCCTCTCTTCTACAGGATAGGACTTTCTGTGAGGACGTATTAGCGGCACTTTAATAATCTTTAACATTCTATTCGCAATAAATAGTTTTATGTGACAGATTTCAAGTGTAAAACGCACCCCTCCCTGCCTCCCTCTCTCCCACCCCACCCCCACCCCAAAAAAAGAAGGAAAAGAAGAAAAAAAAGGTTAATTTGCACAGAAATTTATATGGGACAAACGCAGCCTAGGCTTGCTAGAACTCTATAATACGATCGAAACTGTTAAAAACAGAGTTTGAGATGGCTGCAAAGTGTGATGGATGTTCATTGGTTGCACGATTTCCAAGAATGGCGCTGGTTGGTAGAATTTCATTAACGAATAAAGTCAGTCAGTCAGTCAGAACTTGATCTGACTTATTCAGACTTATTTCTGAAAAGGTGTGGCGAAATCATCGAGGACGTGACATCGTCGTTAGATTAGTATGGGAGGCGAGATATAGCAAACGCGCGCGCATTTGCGAGCGCATTTGCGCGCGTAAATGCGAGCGCACTTGCGAGCGCCGTTGCTACGCCCGTTGCTATGAGGGTTTTGCTGAAAACTGTCAACGGAAAGGAACTGAAAATGAACACATGTTTTTTTGTAGATCTCCGACCTAGATATTTTGTATTTATCCGCATGAGTTTGATGTTAAATATTTACGTAGAATACAATTTAAATAACTGTCTCAATGTGACTATCACCGAAAAGCACAAGAATTTTGGACTATTATTTTTGTTTGGGAGAGAAACTACACCTATTGCCCGTGCTTTTCGGGAAAACCCTATTCCAAGGCTGTAATTTCACAGCATGCTATTTTCAATACGCAACTGGTTTCTCGCTGTGTGGGAAAGTAGTGATATGAGATAACCCTTTCAATGGGAGGCGAGATATAGCAGTGATAATTTTCACTAATTATTACAAATATTATTAATAATAAATGCAAGAAATATTTAATTTGTGCACGTCTCAAATTTTTTCACAGACACATTCTTTTCCGGGTATAATTTTTACGTGTATGGAGCGGAATATAGCAAATCGTGCGCTCGCAAGTGCGCTCGCATTTACGCGCGCAAATGCGCTCGCAAGTGCGCTCGCATTTGCGCGAGGTGCGCGCATTTGCGAGCGCAAATGCGCTCGCAAGTGCGCTCGCATTTACGCGCGCAAATGCGCTCGCAAGTGCGCTCGCATTTGCACGAGGTGCGCGCATTTGCGAGCGCAAGTGCGAGCGCAAATGCGCGCGCGTTTGCTATATCTCGCCTCCCATAGATTAGGAGATGATGCTATCGTGAGTCAACTGGCTGTCACAATGAGTGCATAGGGATGAACTGATCTGGTAAACACGATAGCGTGTGGCATAGACTGCCATGTAGCATTTGCCTCATCAAGTATCAGAGAAGCAGAGGCTATGCTTGGATTCCCAATCCCACATTGTTTGCATTCCAGTGAAAATCGGAAGATCGGATTATTGCGAGCAGCCTGAATATCGAAGACTGATATTTAATATCTTGATATTTTGGAGTTTCGTTTTGTGTGTAATTTTTTTTTCATTCCGTTTACCCTTCTTTCCATATTTCATACTCCAAATCCCTTTTTCACTTTTCTCTGTCTCTCTCTGTCTCTGCCTGTCTTTGCCTGTCTGTCTGTCTGTCTGTCTGTCTGTCTGTCTGTCTCTCTCTCTCTCTCTCTCTCTCTCTCTCTCTCTCTCTCTCTCTCTCTCTCTCTCTCTCTCTCTCTCTCTCTCTCTCTCTCTCAATCCATTGATTTCTGGAGTCTTGATCTTTACAATTTGCAGTAAAAGGACAATAAAGAATACTTGGAAAACAGTTGATCAAAACCACGCATCACCCTTTATTCCAATATCACCTATGTCCTCACACCTCAGTTTGTTCTAAAATGTCACTTTTCTTTTATTAGATTGCAGTTATTATAACACGTGTCCAAGTGAACTGTTTAAGATATAAGGTCTTTAATTACAATTTTGTCGTCCTTTCTTGTGTAAAATTTGGAGCAATAAATCGTCATCACAGGCGCTTGTATCTGGACACGCGAGCGCCTATGCCTGTGACGCGTCTCCCTTTGTATGTATGTATGTATGTATCAGTTTATAGTCCCCTCTCTTCCCGATAAGGATTTTCAGAGCTTTGGTTATCTATAATACAGATAACCAAAGGGAGACGCGTCACAGGCATAGGCGCTCGCGTGTCCAGATACAAGCGCCTGTGATCGTCATGTATCTTGTGTAAGGTTTTTAACTAGTAATTTCCCCATTCGTCATTTGTGTTGCAGCATGAGAAAACCAGGCTAAAGTGTCAAAATATGAAAAATTACTTATTTATTTATTAACAAAGTACTAAAATTAATCTTCAAAATGCAAAAAACAGAATTGTTTTATCTTTATTGGTTGATGTTTTATGATTTTTTAAAATATTTTATTTTCTCGGGGGCTAATTTCCAGAAATTGCCTTCAAAGTTTTGAATTGTAAAATGATCATTACTTCACAACCAGAATTTTCCCATGCATGTATTTGGTATCAAAACAATCAGGAAGATGGCAGCAATATGGCAGTGAGTTGAGATAAGATGAGAAAATTCACATTATACACCATTCACACAATACTGAACATAAACAAATTAAAACAGTACGCACAATTTTATTCTGTACCCATCCATAATGCATAGTGTTTTTAAACATATTAGAAATAAAACAAACAAGTGTTTAGCAAGTCTATAATAACTCAAACACATAATAATATATCAAGAACATGGCCTGAATCAATCATTTTTCTAAAATAAACCCTATCATAATGCCCCCTCCCCCCCCCCCCCTATCTTAAATCCCTCGTCCGTCAAGTAATCTTTTGTTTAATTGCAAGCAGCTACATCAGCTCAGTTCAAATAGTCAAACAAAGATTACAAACCGAAAACAAAAGTTTCATTAGGTAGTTTTCAGTCCTAATAATCAAGCTTTAATAATTCCCCGATTCTCCACTCCCTTCCGCACGTCGAATAAATCTGTCGCGTCACAGGTGTAAATCAAAATAACATGTCATTTTGCTCTATAAAGTTTAAATAAGCACAAATATCAAAACAAATACTAATTACTAGTAATTTGGTAAATAGTCCTCATGTTCATTTCCTAAAACAGACAAACCAACAATAATAAATACTGAGAACATAGTCAACTTGTCATGCTAGTAATATTGAATGCAGGCCAGACTACTTACCTTTTCAACCACCCCACCCCACCTCCACCCAACAAAATATACTACTGAAATATTTTCCACACTCATACTGTAATTCTTTCACTGATATCGCCTTTTCAACCTTTACCTAAATCTATGCAAGTAGAATGACGGATTATTAAAGACACGCCAATAGCGAAGAGGCCTACGAAACATGAATCATTGAATGAAAACAAACAGTATAGTTTATTAACGGGATCAAGCTTCGGCTCGTCAGAATCATAATCCTCATCACAGTTCCCACTGGCACCATCATAAAAATAGTCTGAAAGCAGGTCTTGGAGCTCTTCAGAAGCAAAACCGGGTCGATTCAAGGACCTAGATACTCTAGCAGACGACACATCTATTGACGCTGAAGACGAAGCCATCACTTCCGGTTTCCAAGAAGAATCGGTCACTTACTTTGACAAATTGTTTCTAACAAATGCAACATAAATATTGCAAGAAAACACTTGAAATAGATGTATGATGAGTTTATCTACATTAAAAAAAATCACTTTAAACTAAAATTCGTCGAAAATCTATAGGAAACACTTCAGTTTTCACGACCTGGCTGGAGACACATTCTAACACAACTTGTGTCACAAGCAAGCTTCGGAACAAGTAATTTCATGAAAAATTCATACGCCACACACTTTTATGTACCAAAAAGTAGTAGCAATAGGGACTTTTCACTCTCCAGACGTTATATATCAATCCACATTGGGGATTTCCCTTCATAGTCGGACAAGAAAAGTTGGGGTATCGGAGGTCAATTAGTGCCATTGTTTTAGCAAGGTGTGATCAACACCCTTATCAAAATCAACAAAATAAACAATGTTTTAGTAATTTTTGAACAAAATCCGTTTGGGATATTAAAGAAAAGTCTTAAATAAAGACAAAGAGGCAACAATCTTAAAATTGATGGGGTAGCCTATTTTTAGTGTTTTACGGCTGTAGCAGCGAATCAATCCTGGCGTCTTTAGCCGGGTTTTGTCATGCGGCAACACATTTAGCAGCATTGCCAACTCAGTTTTTAAAATCTTCTTCACCCCGTTAATGCGTACACTTGTGGAGCCTAGAAAGAAAGATGATCAACGACGACGACGCCGTTGATATTCTGACTTTTTTTTTAAATTTGTTACATTTATTTATTTGCTTATTTATTTATTTATTCATTTATTTATTTTCTTTTATTTTAGGAGGGGGGGGGGGAGGGTGGCGGAAGGGGAGGTCCATGGTGAAACACATCGCGCCGACATGCAGTAAGTGTAAATAATCACTGATTTATATACCCAGACTATCTATCATGGGCCAGTGTTATGAACGGGCATAAGGAGCAAATAGTAAACCTTCAGGAATGTGAAAATTACCGCACCATCAGCCTCATCAGCCATCCCATCCTAGTTCTACCACTACAATAAAAGTTGAACGCATGTCCAGGAGACAGCCATTTTAGTCTTTCAGTGTCCCCTCGGTCAGACACAATATCCAGTCCCCAGCGAAAACGAGTCATTCCACGTGACTGCCCTCTCTTCCGGTTCATAAGTTCCGTTTCCGGGAACCCTCGCTTGACGATCAATTTTTCGTTTCAGTGCCTTTTGCTGACATGTTAGAATAACATTTTTGAGCAACCGAGCTTGAAATATACATAACGTCTCTTCCATCCTTTTGGTACTAGGTATCCTGAATGTATGCTTTTGGCATTGTTCCTAGCGTACGGCTTATATTATTATACCTTCGACGAACTTAACATAAATCAATCATCAGAATAAAATAAATCAATGAATCTAGAATCTTTTTTTTTTCTTTATAACTGTTCTGCAATAGAAACATCGTGTCACGGAAATGCTGTCGTCGATGTCCATCTGTCGTGACTGACATGACATAATACACATAACATCAATTACATTGTAAGTCGCAAGTAGTAGTCTATTTGGCCAAGGCTAAATTGGAGGACAAGAAGCAATACAGTATTTCCAGCAGACTTCACTGGTTGATGCTCGGATTTAAAAAAAAACCTCTCGCAGATGCTTTAAAAAAACATCTATTGCACTGAACACGATGTAGAGACATTGGTAAAACCCCAATCAATCAATCAGTCAATCAATTAATCAGTCAATTTTATGTGTAGTTTCCTTTATGCGGTCTTTTCATAAGCACTTTTCTGTATAACAGTCGGACGTATGCTAGCTTGGCCCGATCCAACCTCGAGCTACAGTACTCCTCTTTTAACGTCACTACCGTTTAAGGTCACAACGCGGATAAGAACAATCAGGTTGTTGGTCCCGGCCAAACACCTTCTTTGTACCATTTAGAATTCCTCGCTTAGCGTCACCTCGCATAAGGGAAAACCTCCGATAACGTCAACCCCGTTTAGGTTCCCAAATGGAGGAGACTACTGCTTAAGAGAAATTGATGTCACAGATGACGTCATTTATGAGGTCACTTCCTGTTTTGAGATGATGTCATATATTCCTTATGATGTCATTTCCTGTTCACATAGCTGTGCTGGTAAGTCTGACACATTTTTTTTTTGAATTCATGTTGGATGGAATTTTTGTGACAGAGTTCCACCTAACCTTTATCATAATAATACTGAAAATTAAAAAAAAATGGGAGAGAGAGAGGGGGGGAGGGTGATTGCATCTGTAAAAATTAGCAGTACGTCAGCCATTAAAAAAAAAATTGTTGGTCAAATTTTGTGATCCAATGCTCACGCTTATTATTATTATTTTTTTTTTTGGTATAATTTTTTTTTTTTTTCCAGTGAGTCAAATCGATAAGATTTTGCACAATGGCAAAAGCAGGAGTATTGCCACAGTGGAACTTACCCTGAATTGACTTTATTCACTAGCGATAAAGCATGTGCCGTGGCGTAGACAAAGTGAACAATTCGTTAAACTTGTGTAAGGTTTTCTGCAAATACACCCAGTAACTGTTTTAGTGCATACTTTTAATTTTTTATTCTCATTTGCATGCGTGCGCGTCAATGTGTTTGTGTGTGTGTGAGTGTGTGTATGTGTATGCATGCTTGCATCCGTTCGTTTGAGTGTGTGCTTATGCATCATATACACGCACACAAAAATATATATACAGTAATGCATACATGCATACGCGTGCACCAACGTGCACACCCATACAAACACACACGCACACACACACACACACACTGTCACACGACACAAAAATTTAGCACCTCGCATAAGATCAAGTTTTTTACTGGTAGTTGATCTTATCAGAGGACTGTTTAGGGTGCTCCTCGGATAAGATCAAACAAAAATTTGGTCCCGTGGTCACCTTAAGAGAGGAGTACTGTATTTGAGTATCAGGACTGCGCACTTCACTTCGCCTCTTCCTATACACTGACTGTGGTCCATTTCGCCTTGGTTTCCTGTCCCCTCCTCGCCTCCCCGTTATTTGACTGGCACGGGGTAATACAATTAACCGCTGTCCATGTGATTACTAGTGGGCATTGCGACGTCACGAGGAAGAGACAGATTGGACGCGGCCAGTCGGTCAGTATCTACGTCACTTTACTTACTGTCCAATGCAGTCAGGCGTTCGGAGTCAAGAAGGTGGCCTCGTCGAACCCATTCTTATTAGATGCACGCCAATATAGCTAGTTTAAAGCGTTTGGCCTTTGGCCACATGCATCGGCATGCACACAGTAAAACGGCAAAACTGGGCTGATCTGTCTTACTCCTCCTCCACCTTCTCCTCCTCCACCCCCTCCTCCACCCTCTTCTTCTTCTTCTTCTTCTTCTTCTTCTTCTTCTTCTTCTTCTTCTTCTTCTTCTTCTTCTTCTTCTTCTTCTTCTTCTTCTTCTT
>CM072511.1:84548440-84583440 GCA_036898135.1 Oncomelania hupensis | reverse complement strand
TAGGCCTAGTATGCATACTAGACCAAACCTTTCAATAGCGAAAACCTGTGTAGCGAGCCAATCAATCTAGACCGAGGTTAATAACCAGACAGAGCTTCACAGCGTTATTTTGCATTCCGCGAAAGCTTGAAGCACTATCGGAGTAATGAATAGAACACAGAAAGAAGCCTTCAATCCAGCATTTGGGGTTCCATTACGTGTGGTCATTGTAAAAGAGCGGGTGCGAGAGGGCTTCAGGCGGGAAAGAAGCCAAGTTTAGTTTGTGCACGCGCGCATTCCATTCGGACGGACTTTAAAGATCCTCACGCTCATATCCTAGACGGTTGAGTGCCGGCTACACACATATACCCAGCAAAGCGTTAGGTCCCTTCGCCTCTATCCTCGGTCGGCCAGGATTGTCAGCCTTGAGTTAGATCCTTTTGTTGGCCAGCCCCTTGAGCACTCTTTCCAGTGAAAAAGCGCTATACAAAGATTAAGTGCATACATAAATAAATAAAACAAGAAGGTGATGGCGACAAAGGGTCCGGAGACAGAGAACGTTGCAGTTTAAACGTCTACACCCACCATTGGCTACATGGCAGACGGGGATAACCATCCCAGGAAAAGAGTGGTAGGGACATGAATCAACACTGAATCACTAGAGCAATCATACTGCTAAAATGGACAGTGAAAATGGCCACATTTTTATATTGCGCATCACGGGATTCGAACCTGGGTCATCGGGAGACAGAGATGGAAGGAACTGTTCTTATAATAGCACACCGACCAAAATAGCTGTTCAAACAGGCTCTAACTCCAGCTCCCAAAGCCGCCAACTGGCTGCGCACACTATATCTCTCCGGACAACTGAGCGACAGTGAAACAGCCTAAATGGGTCGCATGTCAATTTGTCACCTGCCTTTTTTATAGTATGACCGAATTCTTTAACGTGCAGCCCGGGAAGGAAAAAATAACCGTATGAAGAGTAATTACAGAGGGAAAAAAATTATTCAAGAAGGATAGGGAGACAGCAGGTGACTTGGTGGATGGGCAGTGACGGTAAGAGGAACAAAATCATATTCCTACGCCAGAGGATACTTAATAAGGCTGAAACCTAATATTTCATTCATGTAGCAGGTTGCACTTAACTTTTGCCATTTCCCACCAAGTTAATATTTTAAGAGCATTGGAAGATTTCGTTTCCCTTAACTGTCGGTTCCTGTCCATTTTTTATTTTATAAAATAAATAATAAACAATATAAATAATCCACTATGGAAGTTGGGGTGATGGGGGGGGGGGGCGTGAGGGAGGGGAGTAGTAAGAGAGAGGGGAGGGGGGGAGGGAAGTGTATTACATTTCAGCTGAACTTTAAAGCTATTATCATCATTATTATTATCATCATTGTCATCATCATCATTATTGTCATCATCATCATCATCATCATCATCATCATCATCATCATCATCATCATCATCATCATCAAAAACAACAACGACATCTTTTTCTTGTTCTTGTTCTTCTTGTTCTTGTTTTTTTTTCTTGTTCTTCTTTCATCATCATCATCATCATCATCATCATCATCATCATCAGCAGCAGCAGCAGCAGTAGCAGCAGCAGCAGCAGCAGTAGCAGCAGCAGAAGCAACATCAATTGTCTTTTGTCACGATAGTAAGATATAAACTGAGGAGCGAAGTGGCGAAGTGTCATTTGCCATTGATCACCCTTCTTCACACTCATCCCCACATCTCTCTCTCTCTCTCTCTCTCTCTCTCTCTCTCTCTCTCTCTCTCTATTAACTGACTATGGATATGATTATAGCTGTACCTTTCTATCATCGGCAGGATCTAGCTTAGTAGATTATTTTATTATGTCAAAAACTTTGTTTTCCCTGTTACACATTGATTCCTTAATTGTTGACAACAAGATTGAATCAGATCATTTTCCTGTTGTTATGAACTGTAGCTTGCAATCCCTTGTGAACATACAAGACCAGACAGACACACTTTGTAATAAAGGTGTGTATGTTGATAAAATTTTCTGGGATAAAACTAAAGAAAATGAATTTTTTACATCTCTAAATAGTCCACTCACTCAGGAAACATTGAACGAAGCCAGAGGTTATTTTTATGTTAATAATGATAGAGCACTTGATCTTTTTGTACAGAGTGTAATTTCTGCTAGCGATTGTATGCTTAAGAAAGTATGCACTTCAAAAAAACAATAGAAAACAGAGCGCTTTATGGTTTGATGCACAATGTAGAGAAGCTAAACGGACAACAAAGACGAAACTTAAAGTGTTTAGGAAATCGCGCTCTGAGAACGATAGAATTGAATATGTAAATGCCAGAAATAGTTTCAGGAGGATAGCAAGACAGAAAAAAAATGAATTTAAAAAGAACAGAGTAGAAGCACTTGCAGCAGATGCAAAAAATCCCTCAGAATTTTGGAAACGGGTCAATAATCTTTTGGGAGATAGGAAAGTTAATAATAGTGATAATATTGACATAAATGTATGGTTTAACCACTTTAAAAATGTATTCAAAGTTGAGGACGAATTTCAAACTGATGAACAGCACACACCACTTGATGAACAGCATATACCCCTTGATGACAATCCGGAACACACTTTAAACAGCACATTCACAGAAGAAGAAGTAGCCAGAGCCATTAAGAGGTTAAAAGTAGGAAAATCAGGGGGTTTGGATAATATTTTGTCTGAAATGCTTAAGGCGGGAAATAAAATTACTGTCACTTTTTTAACTGATTTGTTTAATGCAATTTACAATACGGGTCAATATCCGTCTCAGTGGGCAAAAGCGATGATTGTTCCAATACACAAAAAGGGTCCACATGATAACCCAAACAATTACAGAGGTATTTCCTTATTAAGCAGTATCAGTAAATGTTTTACATCTATTTTGAATCAACGACTATATAAATGGCTTGAATCAGAAAATAAAATTGTCGAGAATCAAGCTGGTTTTCGTCAAAACTATTCTACCATTGATCACATTTTTACACTACATGCCATTGCACAAAAGTGTTTTAGTAAACGGGGAAAGAAACTTTATGTTGCTTTTGTTGATTTTAAAAAAGCATTTGACAATGTAAATCATGCTAAGTTACTAGAGACCTTACAAAGCCAGGGTATCAGTGGTAAATTCTTTTGCATTTTGAAATCAATGTATGAACAGCTGAAATCTTGTGTCAGAGTTAAGGGTGAATTCTCAGATATTTTTGATTGTCCAAAAGGTGTGCGCCAGGGTTGTGTTTTAAGCCCTACTCTTTTTTCTCTTTTTATTAACCAGCTAGCACAGCATGTTAATGATTCAGGGCGTCATGGGATCCAACTATTACCTGGGCTGATGGAACTATTCATTTTACTTTTTGCTGATGATATTACTCTAATTTCATCTACACCATGTGGCTTACAACATCAACTGAATTGTTTGAAAGAAAGTTGCGACAGACTGAAATTAGAAGTTAACATAGATAAAACTAAGATAATAGTGTTTCGTAAAGGTGGGTACCTTGGAAGAAGTGAACATTGGCATTTTGATGGAATTAAATTAGAAGTAGTCAACGATTATTGTTACCTCGGTTTTGTATTTACTACTATGTTAAGCTATAAAACTGGCACTAACCACTTAGTTAACAAAGGAAAAAAAGCTGTATTTGGTTTATGCCGCTTATTTCAAAAGATGAAAGAAATGACCAAAGACACATTCTTTAAAATATTTGATGCTAAAGTTCAATCGATATTATTATATTCATCAGAGATTTGGGGTACTCATAGATTAGATACGTTAGAGAAAGTCCATCTTATGGCTTGTAAACATTATCTAGGAGTTCCATCTCGCACCCCAAACAAAATGGTTTACAGCGAACTTGGTCGATTCCCATTATACATTAACTCCTGTATCCGTAGCCTTAGATATTGGCTTAGACTTTTAGAAATGGGTCAAGACAGATTACCAAAGCAAGCTTATGAAATGTTAGTTAATTTGGACAGAAATGGTAAACAGACATGGGCTTCTGATATTCGTAACATTTTGTCAACTAGTGGGTTTTATTTCGTATGGTTGCAACAGGGGGTTGGTAACGTAAATGCCTTTCTCAGAATGTTTAAGGAAAGATTACAAGATATGTTTAGACAAGAATGGGAAGCAGTAATCAATGAGAAAGACAGATATGCATTGTTTCGTTCATTTAAAACAGAATGTAACCAAGAGTCGTACATTATAGATATTGATATTTATTGTTTTCGCGTAGCCTTAACACAGTTTAGATTTGGAGTTCTACCGATTAACAACAATATGCACAGGTATAGTGAAAATGTATTAAATAAAATGTGTGATTACTGTAAGAGTCAACTGGAAGATGAACATCATTTTGTTTTTGTTTGTCCATTGTACAACGATCTGCGCAGCAGATTCATAAATAACCTCATGTCTGTTACACAATTGCTTGTAAATTATGACTCTGACAGATATCGTTCTCTTAGCAAATACATCCATTATGCTGTAGGAAGAAGGAAGAAACTTGTCGACCAAACGTTGATTTCATGAACCTCTATTATGTAACGAATGCTGATTAACTATCAATAATTTGCCTTCTTCTATATAATACTTTCATATATTCTACAGACGTCAATCCCTAAATAATATATGGCAAATAAAGACTGAAACATGTAACAAATCATTTTCATACAGTTATTAATAACATCACTTGTTTGGTTTTTTTTCCCTATTGTATCATACAGTTGTTATCGTTATCAATGTTTTTATGGGATCATGTAATAATTATTGTCATTTATATATGTATTATTTAAGTGTGTTTTTTTTTATTTTAATTATTATAGCTTAATCCTTTTGTATCCTACACTATATTATGTTTACAAGAATGTTTCTCCAGTTTGGTGTTGACATAGCTTGAATTCTATTTTGAATTTGTTGTATTGAGAAAATACCATTGCTCGAGAGTTGGTGAAGGAATGACCTCCCTTCCCCTCTGTTCCTTGGTATGCATATGGGCCCAAGGCCGTGAAATGCATTAAAATCTGAAATCTGAAATCTGAAATCTCTCTCTCTCTCTCTCTCTCTCTCTCTCTCTCTCTCTCTCTCTCTCTCTCTCTCTCCTCTCTCTCCAACAGAATCAATACAGCATGCGTGCCGCATACAGCATAATACAACATGAAAATTGCAGATGCCCCGATTACTACGCACCGTTACGTTGACGCCCTAAGAGAACCGTTGCAACTTAATCATTTTTGCTACCCCTCCCCGAGGCACTGTTTTACGAGATTAAAAAAGGTGTTGCCCTTCATGCTGTTTTATCGCTAGAGATGTCAAGCTTGATAATATAATTATGCGGGTGTACTTCGTCAATGGAATAGTAATGCATTTTGCTTTACACTAAGAAAAGCATTTGGTCTTATTACATGCCTTCAAATATATTTTGTTTTTCATGCTTTTTGCCCTTTTTGTATTGGGAATGTGCCTGTACATGTGTACCATTGATATTTGTGCTCTCTCGCTAAGTGTTAATGGCAAAAATTAAATTATTGGTGAACATTGCATGCAATACATACTTACTGAACTTTGCATTTGTTTTCACCTTTGTGTTGGAAATGTGTATGAATGTTCGCTGTCATTCTGTGTGTGGGTGTGTGTGTGGGTGTGTGTGTGTGTAGGTGTGTGTGTGTGTGTGTATGTGTGTGTGTGTGTTTAAGTCCACTGTGACTGATTTTCTTACTTTTGTTATGAGTGACATAAATGGCAGTGGTGCACATGTGTGTATATGTGTTAAATGATTGTGATTAAGTTTAGGTGTATGCAAGAATTATAACTTAATATAAAAATAAATTCTTCATTGAATTATCATTAACCTTGTTTGTAATTTTTTAAAAAGAGATAAATTTTGTAATTTTTAATAAAAGAGAGAAATAATTAACTACTATGCCTTCAGTATAGAAATGTATTGTATTTTTGGTTTGTGTGTGTGTGTGTGTGTGTGTGTGTGTGCCTTTGTTTTCAATTGTGCTGTGTTGTGTTGAGTTGAGTCGCGTGCGTCTAGGTTTGCATTATGTCTGTGTTTTTATGTGTATACATGTATGTGTTGTTGGTATTATGTCGTATTGTGAATGTGTGACTTCATTATTGTATGTGTGAAACGGAACAAACACCTTATTGAATGATGATGTGAACAATGAATAACATGTCACTAGCATACAGTAGAGGGAGAGAAAATGGCAAGATCCAAAATGTGATGCTCGTAATAGCTATGGAGAAAAGTGTTGAGGTTGAATAATGAATTGATTAATTTTGCTGAATCGGTGAAATGACCCTCGTGATCATCATGATCAGCATGACCTTTACATTAGTAACTGAAAACTCCGATGAGATACAGATATGTTTTAAAGGTCATGATGATGAATGATAATAATGAAAGAAAGAAAGAAAGAAAGTTCTCTTATATAGCGCACCTACAAGCCTGCAGAGAGCTTCTCAAGGCGCTGCACGGTAATATCCAGCAATTACTTAATAGTTTGCTGAAGTCAGGATTCGAACCTACGTCGCCCAAGACGCACTCACACAAGTCGTGCGCTCTGACCACTTAGCTATCCATGCCGCCAGATAATGATGATGATGATGATGATGATGATGATGATGATGATGATGATGATGATGATGATGATGATGATGATGATGATGATGATGATGATGATGATGATGATGCGATGAGGATAATGATGATGACGAGGAGGAGGAGATGAAGATAATGAGAAGGAGGATGAAAACAGAAGAAGATGTGGTGATGAAATGATCAACATCTGTACAAGCAATGGAAATTCGAAAGCAATAAATTATTGTATGGAAACAATGAACGAAACCAATCTAAAAGCAAAACGAGTTGCACATTAGATCTCTCTGCCTCTCTCTCCCTTTCCCTCTCTCTGTCTCTGTCTGTCTGTCTCTTTGTCTCTGTCTCTTCATATTATAAATCACAGTAAACGCGGGATCCAGTTGTCCCTTGAGTTTATTGAAAAATTTCCTCGCGCGTATGTTGATATAAATAAGATTGTGTTGGTTGTTTTTTTTTTCAACTGTAAAATATTTTTGAACTTTAGCGTTGTCTTTTCACTTTAAGAAATAATGATGTATTATATGTGATGTCATCACTTATGATGGGCTCTTGGCCTTCACAATCAAATCCTCAGTGTTAAAGTCTCTCTTTTTTTCTCTCCTTTTTTATCCAGCTCCCCACTCCTTCCCTATCCCTTCTTTCATTCTCCCTGCTTTTATTTGAAGTGCAATCATGTTGCGGCCATCAGGCTATTAAATCTACGGCCGCCATTCAGCTTACCGCTGAATTTAAATAAATCGATCGCTGTGAGGGCAGAATGTGTTCATGGGCTAGTTCAGCAACAGAAGCCAGCGCATGGTCATTCTGAATTCACACCCTGTTATAAATCGGTGCCATGATCATCGTCGTCTGTTTATACACCCTGTGGAAATAAATCAGGTGTCTAGGGAAATATCAGTCTCAAACATTTGCATTGCTGATAATTAATTCATGTTTTCACCAGCTAGGAAACATATTCTTCTTCCCATTAGGCTCTTCCGTGAGTCTGCAAAATTACTGAAGTTAACCAATAGGATTAAGCTTTAACCCTCCTGGTGGTCTTGTGAGCAACGGCGTGGACAGTGATGGGTTATTGCTGTCGAGAGGGCATGTCAAGGTTTATTATCCCGGTGTTCTAATCTTGATATTTCGAGTGTGATAGCAAAGGGATATATGCGTTTTGACAACAATGAGAAAGAAAAAGATGTGCCAATCAGCAATGAGAATGCTAGTGCAGACTGACAACAGAGGTTTAGTTGTCTTTATTTATGATAAAACTGTAATATGATGATGATGATGATGATGATGATGGTGGTGATGATGATGATGATGATGATGATGATGATGATGATGATGATGATGATGATGATGATGATGATGATGATGATGATGATGAGAAGCAGAAAGATAAGGGTGATGTTGATGTTGCGATGATGGTGGTAGTGGTGGTTCGATGGTTTTCACACGGCGACTACGACAATGACTAAAGCAGTGGTAAAAAAAATAAAAAAAGAGATTTCTCTTATATAGCGCACTTACAAACTCAGAGAGCTTCTCAAGGCGCTGGCCCGTAATATCCAGCAATCACGCCATAGTTTGCTGAAGTCAGGATTCGAACCCACGTCGCCTAAGACGCACTCACACAAGCTTTGACCACTGAGCTATACAAGAACAATGACAACAAAAACAACAACAACAACAACAATAAATGCGAGATTGCTACTGGTAATGCCTACGACAACGGTGCCGCTACTAATGCTGCTGATGACGACAGAATTTAACGACAACGAGACTGCGACAATTCGACAGACACCAGCTACTGTGGCACCGACTATGGAATACAAACGAGACATAGAAATTTTGTGCAAAACACAAGGGTAGGTAGTCTTGGCGAAATAATCTGAGGAAGACGTCCAGGATCTAGGACACTTCTAATTAGATGTCACCTCCTAGGGATAAGGATAAGGATAAGGCAGGAACTCTCTGTCTCCCTTCTGTCTAGGATGCAACATATACAATTTCCTATCGTGAACAGCAAAGGAGGGTGAATCTTCTGACTTTTAAGTCAAGATAAAGCGAGGAGATGCTTTGAGAAGTTTTTCTATGTTGAAACGTGTCCGGATGTCAGGAAAGAGTTGATTCATACACTTTTCCAAAGCACTTAAGACGCTGATCATCGTACCTCACACCATTTCATCTCTATTGAGAAATCTTCCAAGCGCCCGATCGTTGATATTCGTATTTCTGTCCTTACTGGTCGGTTTTAATAGCGTAGCAATGCAAGAGACACTCAGAATATATTTTCTTTGGGGGAGGGTGGGGGCAGGGTGGGGCGGTACGGGGAGGGAGGGAAATAGAGGAGATGGGCCGTGGGTGGGCTTCCTGTTTTTCTGGATTGTGAACAAATTATTTACACAGAAGTAGATGCACACAGAGGTCGGTGATTGCCAGCCGTTGATATTCAGTGTGTGGTCACTCACAAAAGCCTGCCGGGCAGAAGCTATTCATCTTTTTGCATTGAAACTTCATTTCCTTCCCTCACCCTGGTCCCTTCCGGGTCTGTACTATCCAGAAATTAATTCCCCTTTGAGAGCTGGCGGAGAGAGAGAGAGAGAGAGAGAGAGAGAGAGAGAGAGAGAGGGAGGTAGGGAGGGAGGGAGAGAGAGATAGTTACGTTTGAGACGCGCACGATAGTACGTGTGAGACGCGCGCGATAGATCCGATCGATTTGTTTTGCAAAGCATGCACAAATGTATTTACCTTTGATTTGATTTTGCGTTGTTGTTAGGAGAAGCTTTATATAATGTTGATAATTTTCGTTGGTCGATATTATTGGAGAATTTTCTGGGGTTACTTGTTTACTATCGATCGAAACGTCTAGATAGATCTACTGGTAGCTGAGAGATTCTTGGACCCTAAAGAAAGTTGTACGACGTAAGACAATGATGACGAAGTTTATTCTGATTGGTTGTAATTGCGTCACGCTGGAATGTTCGAACGTTCTCTAGAGTTGAGCGATTGCATGCAGTTGATGTACGCTGAATAAAGTTGGGAAACTTCATACGACGACTCCTGCCTTGTTGCTGAGTGAACAGGTTGCGTGGATAAACGAATCTGAGTTACAGTTATCAGGATTCAAGCATCGGGGCTGAGTCAACTACTGATAAAAAAGAAAAACCAACAACGAGTGTAACAGGGTGTGAGAGAGAGAGAGAGAGAGAGAGAGAGAGAGAGAGAGAGAGAGAGAGAGAGAGAGAGAGAGAGCAATGAACTCGAACTGCGAAAACCCGTCTAAACCATATGCATACAAGTCATGCTCTTCGGTTCTCTGGATCTCTCGAAGGGCTCTTAATTTCTCGATAGCACAGTGACCGCGAGAAAGAGAGAGCGAGAGAGGGGGAGGGAGGGAGAGAGAGAGAGATGGAGAGAGAGAGAGTGTGTATGTGTGTAGGTAAATTAGTGCGATGGAATCTGGAAGAAGTTCGACGAGAGTGTAAAGTGATAGAGAACAGGAAAAAGGCAAAAGATGAAAATGAGTAACAAAAAGTTAAGAGTGTGAGAGAGGGAGAGAAAGACGAAAGAAGGAATGGAGAGAGAGAGAGAGAGAGAGAGAGAGAGAGAGAGAGAGAGAGAGAGAGAGAGAGAGAGACTTCAGACTTCAGACTTCAGAACTTTAATGCAGAACACAAGAGTGATCATTGCAAAAGGTACAACGAGATAAATATTAGTACTAACAAATACTAGCCAATAGAAAATAGAGAATACTGTACATTTCCATCAAAATTGCATATTAAACGCATTCGCTTGCTAGATTACCAACATTAATTTCAAACACTTAAGTCAAACTCACAACCTTTACAATATGTTTGGAGCTTTGACTTTCTTTCAAGGGGAATGTCACATTTATTAATTCTGGTTTTGTTCATAAAGTCACGTGTGTTCCAATCCGTTATAATCTGAAATAATAATAGCTTTCAAGACGTCAGTATTAACATATGGTCTTTAAGTTATTATGCGTGATTGCCGAGCCTGCCACGCCAAGAACAAGAATTTCCCTAATCTAACCATTTCTGACTCTTCTTGACTTTTTAGCAAATTGCATATCACAGCATGACTCCCTACATTATCAACCTGTTGAATGTAACGTTGTCTGATATCAGTATAGACTGGGCAATGGAAGACAACATGCACTTCATCTTCAATGACGCCAAGACAAAATGGACACGTTCTACTGTCCTCATTCTGAGAGTACCGATGGCTATGTGCATTGAAAGGAGACACACCCAGTCTGAATCTGGCAAATGCAGTTCTGTACAGGGACACTTTAATTGTATCTACATATATTTCTCTCCCAATGCAGTCCTTAAAGCTATGGTAGACATCAAAACGTGCACTGTCCTGCAAATGGGTAAACCACTGTTGGCAATAATTTCCTCTTAAGCGCTCTTTAAAGTCACATAGCAGCCGCTTTTCGTCTTCCTGTGACGAGCGGGCAATCCAGCTCTGACGCTCGCTGCGCCGAGTCATCCCTTCCACGCACGCCGGCTTAATCCGCCTAAGCCCCGCCCCTCGGGGATCACCCTTAAAACCTCTCACACACCCAGGCTCGTGGTCAGACGCGAGCCTCTAATCTTCGAAGACACAACAGCCTGCCTCGGACACGTCCCATCACCCGGCGGACCTCTGAGCTACGGCAGTACTCTTGTGATTCGACCCGTCTTAGTCAAGGTAAGAGAGGAGATTTACTTTATGTCATTTAGCATACCCATCACCCGTCGATCGCCCAACATGTTCGTATGTCCTGTTGATATGTACGTTCGTGTTTGTGGTCTTGTCTTGATGTGTTGCTGTGACATGTATTTATTCCTTGTATATATTATCTGCCTTGGTTGTGACTCATGCCATGTTTGAATTTATACTTGTATGCTCCCTGTTAGCCCCATGTATAAACCTCCCTTACCATGCTGTCCCTCCACATAGATTAAAGTCCCCCAGTACAGCCCCTTGCCTGCCACCCCCATTGTCCTGTATCTACCCCATTTGCTTCTCCCATGTTCCCACTGTATATATATCTGCCCCTGTTGTCCGCCACCCCATCTTAAGGCGCCGAAGTTATCATATATTAGCGGCTGCCGGTAAACTCCACAATAGCCCCATAACCCTGGTTGCAATTGTTGGACTGTTGGTACGAACCGGTCAACTCTTGACCGGTCCGACCAAGTTTGAAAATCTGATGGGCACGCGCGCAAACAGGCGCTGCACCCTGGATATATGTACCCAGCTGATATGGAGTCTGTATTACTTTACAGACGGGCTCCTATACAGGGCGAATACCCCGGCCCTGTACCAGCTATAAGACGCCAGACCCGCTGCAGGCGACCCTAACAACCCAGGGAGTCAACGTGAAGCGTATCTCCCAAGTTTTGCCACCCAGCCAGCTAGCCACGAAAGCTGAAAACCACAACTGTCTCGCCACCAAGATTGCACCATAAAGCCGATTACTCAAGAAACTGACCGACTGACCCGCATTGGCAACCCACGCTAACCCCTGCCTTTGATCCGCCGACTCTCCAGAATATCCTGGACCAACAACCGCCCTTCGCAAACCGAGCTAAGTTACCATCCCACGAGCATCACAATTCGCAGATACTCTGGCCAAGCACCCTGAACAATCCAGATATCCTCCTGCTCAGTGACGAGATCAGTCCTCAGTCGCCCTAGCATTCCCTAAGGCGCCCACCCAGAATATCTCCAAGATACTCCCAACTATTATTAACAATATTCAGTGACTCACCCTTAGATTATCCAACACAGACGACCTAATTCGATTTAATAAAACTGACTAGTTAGAAACTGTACCACCTGGACTTGCCCTTGTTTGAATTTCTTGACTAGTTTAGCCTACCCTCCTTCTCGTCTGCCCTTTTGACTATCTCTCATTCTTTAGTAACTCCCAGCCTTAATCTCTTGAATGTCATCGCAAAGTTGGCCTAAACGAGGGAGGCAACACAGTGTGAGGGATTAAGAGCTTACCCCCATCCCCCCAACCCCTTTCTTTGTGACACTTCCACACCACCAAACAGCCATACAAGACCAAAGCCACATCCACATAGCAGCGACTTTATCTTCGTCACCCAATTTTGGTGCCCTCTATCATGCATACCTAGCAGTGATAAATATGCCATCTTAGAATAGCGACAATCTGCTTGTTTCAGGACTCTAAACCAGTACTGAATGCATCTAGCGGCGGATTCAATGAGTAAAGGGTAACGGCCTAAATCGCCGTAAATCATGTCATTTGGAGTTATCATAGGCACATTTATGAACAGTTTGCAAGCGTACAAATGAACCTTCTCAATTTGTTTGTGTTCTCTGTAGCCCCAGAGCTCAGACGCATACAGCATAGAGGGTACAACCTGTGCGTCAAAGAGTTTGAAAAACACATCACTAGAGAAGCAACCGTAGGTCTTCAAGGCTTTAACTATTTCTACTACGCATTTCTTCCCTCGTGTGACGAATTCCTCAGTTGCTATATTAAAACTCATCATGGTGGAGAAGTATAAGCCTAGATATTTGTACTTCCCGACGACCTACAGGTTCTCATCACCAAGATGCCATGTTTCTCTCGCTGACAAGTGGCCTCCCTTGCGGAAGACAACGATTTTGGTTTTATCAGTATTGACTTTCAGTCCTAGCCTCTGTGAGGACTCGTACAACGCGTTAAGCTGATTTTGGAGACCTACTACAGTTGACGACAATAGTGCCAGGTCGTCTGCAAAAAGCAGGAGAAATAATTCTATTTGGTTTGGTAGCAGCTGAATGCCGTGAGTACCGCCTTGTACTATATCATGGGCTAACTCGTTTATAAAGTAGCTGAACAAAATCGGGCTACACAAACAGCCCTGCTTTAGGCCTTGAAGGCATTCAAAGTAATCCGTCAGTTCACCGCCGGTACCTCTGACACACGATTTAATGCTAGAATACATCGTACGGGGTGTCGGATAGTGCAGTGGTTGGAGCACTCGCTACTGTGTCGAAAGTGAAGCACCGTCTGGTGCGGTTAGCACTTGGATGGGTGACCGCTAAGGTGTGAAGCGACAAACAACAACGCCCCCAGTTGACTCAACTGTGATTGAGTACCTACTCTCTTGAGGGTGGGGAAGGTAAAGCAGCGAGGGAGAGAGTTGGGCATCACCCTCATTACGCTGGCCCAAGATAAGTGTGATCTCCAACATCACGCTCCCCTACGGCCACAAGGCTATGGGACTACCTTTACCTTTACCTTTTACATCGTACGAAGCATTCTTAACATCCTGCCCTGTATGCCTGCTCTAGAAAGTACCATCCATAGAGTAGAGTGGCAAATCGTATCAAATGCTTTATAAAAGTCTACAAACGCCACGTACAACTTTGCATTTCGTGCGAACTGTTTCTCAATCATGGGAGAGAGAGAGAGAGAGAGAGAGAGAGAGAGAGAGAGAGAGAGAGAGAGAGAGAGAGAGAGAGAGAGAGAGGAAGGAAAGAAAATAACGTTAGTGACAAACGAAGTTTGTAACAGTTAATGTTATACACTTATCACTGTACGACCTCATTAACGATGCATGTGCATTAACGACTTCTTTTTTGGCCTAAACAAAGTACACTCTACCAAGCTATTGCGTGTGTATAGCTTTAAAATGAGACAACATAATTATGGAAAATATAAAGTTATTATAATCATGCATCATAAGGGTCGAGATGAAGCGGCACGTACCTGAAGCGTCAAGAAAAAGAAATCATCGACAGAAAAAGCATACAAGCCCTGACCGAACTGCGAGGCACGGTGAAAGACAGGATCATCCAGAACTCCCCTGCAGATAAAGGTGGAGGTGTAGTTGTCCAAGACTTCACCAAATAAAAGAGAAGAAGGTTTGCGTCAACTCAATAACCCAGAACACTACTAGCGTCTTCAGTAGGACCCCAGTAGAGAAATTGCAGCTAGATGTAATGAGCTAGTGAGAGACCTGCATGAATAAGGCACCATCGACGACAAGTGTTATGAGTGGGCACTTACTAATGAACAGATTGTCCGCAGGCATCAATTCTACCACCCACCAAAGATACACAGAGGCAAATCCTTCGGGGCGTCCTATTGTCTCTGGCATTAACGGACCCACAAAACGTCTCTCTTGTCTAGTGGACCATTGGCTGCAGCCTGCAGTCCAGCAACTACCATCTTACGTGAAGGGCACAACCCACATGTTACAAACACTTGAGAAATGGAACAGTGTCAAGACTGGCGATTGCCTAATTGTCACCATCGACGTCGTGGCCCTAATTACAAATACCCCCCCCCCCCCACGCTGAGATAGAACCTCACTCCGAGAGATGCTAGATCACAACTCTGCCGCAATCATCCCCTTTTCTTCACGCTGTGCTACGAGAAATCGTTGAACATGTAGGCCTATTACAGGACAATGTCTTTGAATTTGATGGAGATTTATTCAAACAGATCATCGGGACGGCAATAGGTACCCCTAACGCTCCAGCGATTAGGAACCTCTTCATGAGTTGGCTAGAGAAGCGTCTAATCTCCTCTTCACCTTGGCAGCTAGACGAGGACATGTGGCGGCGCTTCATAGACGACATTCTCATGTTGTGGAGAGGGGATAAAGACCACATGCTGTTTGCATTGGGATTGGCTGAATAAGCAAACACCCCACCATTAAGTTCACAGCAAATTACGGCAGAAGAAATATCCCCTATCTGGACATAAACATACGCATAGAAAACGGCCGACTAACCACTGTTAATACACAAAGCCCACTAATGCCAACATGGTCCTCCGACATCACTCCTACCGTTCGGTCTGTGCCTCAGACTTCGCAGGATGTGTTCCAAAAGCGAAAAACGTTTTTACAAAGGAGTGACGAACTGAAGGTAAAGCTGAAGAGACGCGGCAATCCTGACACTCACGTCCAGCACGCCATCGACAAAACCTTCAGCATCTCCAAAACAGATGTTCTTTGCTATGACACCCCCCCCCCCCCTCCAAAAAAAAAAAGTTAACAAAATGTCCCCTTTATCATCAACCAAAAACCCACCCATCCCCCTCTTGGACAATGGCTGAAAGAGCTGATGCCAACGTCACACCAAGGAGGCATGAGGAGAGCTATGCCGCAGCCACCTATTGCAGGAGAAAGGATCGGTTGCAACCTGCGGTGAATCGTATCGTGGAGGAGGCGGGGCTGACTTTGCAGAACAAGATGCTCGGTTATTGGTCCAAAGTGGGAACGGACCCTAGTAAGCCCAAACCCCCCAGCAAGAGGGCAGACAGTGATCGCACCACCAGGGAACAAAAACGACTAGACACTAGTGACTCGCCACTTCTAATGGACACATCACCCTTGACCTACAAGTAGTAGTTATCGAGACAATGAACAATGATGATGTACATAACAGAAAAGCAAGAGAGAAGATTTGGCGCCAAAATTTAAAGACAAATTATCCAGACGGCTTGAATGTGTGGGACTGAATCTTCTGGTGCCCTCTTCTTTATTAGCACAACAAACTCTCTCTGACAAGCTGCTGTTTAAGATACCTGTTTATATATTTATGTATTTTATTTTTAAAGTGTTTTACTCCTTATGATGTAATGTTTACTCCAATGAAATATGCGTCGTTGCTGGATGAGTGTACATGTGTGTTTATGTATGTATTTATTTATTTATTTTAAGGCACGTGTGTATAATTTTTGCATTCATTACATTATTTTTTTCAAATTGCTTTCCAGGTTATTAGTAGTAGTAGTAAAAGTAGTAGCAGCAGTAGTATTTATTTATTTATTTTAATTAATAGGTCAATCGGATTCCAAAAGTTAATTGTTGTAAACGGTTGTCAGTGCTCTCTTTCTCTCTCTCTTCTTCTTCTTCTTCTTCTTCTTCTTCTTCTTCTTCTTCTTCTTCTTCTTCTTCTTCTTCTTCTTCTTCTCCTTCATATCTGTATTTGGATATGTGTGTCTTTGAAACGTGTGAACTTTTATTAGCATTTAAAACTAAATTATTTTGTTTCATAATTTAAAAAAATTATTTCTATGCTTTAACAAAAGAATAAAGTAATTGTATTTTGTCTGTTGTTTGAATGTAGTGAGTTTGTCTTTAGTCACGATATAAAAGTTGCAAGTAAATGTCTGTTTGTGTAAGTCCATGGTTTTACTTGAAAAGGATTGTAATAAATTGAAAATTCGTAGCTCTTAACACAGATAAAATAATAATAATATAATAACAGGCAATTTATACAGCGCTTTCCAAAATCACAAAGTGCTTTACAGAAACAAATGTAAACACAACTTGTGTACATTGGTCATTAACCCGCAACCACATACACATCCCGACACCAAAAATAACAAACAACACTCACTCATGGCGCCTAAGAATGACCTCTCTAAAAAGATGCGTCTTCAAGTTCGTTTTAAAAGACGCTAGTGAAGGACTGTGACGAGATGTTTTTATCTCTTATATGCATCATAATTATAACACTTTACAGGAAAACAAATAAGTGTACTCACATTCACATTTGCTGCATTTATGGCCTCGATACATCTATTATTAGGCCAAAACACTGAAGCTGTCCAACCACTTAGTATATCTTCATGAATGTGACATTCATAAACCCTGTAGTTAGGCAGTAACACCACAGTTCTATCCTCACAAAAATGACAAGATGAATGTAATTCCAGTTAGTACAAACGCGATGAATACAGTAACTTCCAAGAGCACAAACTCTGTAATACCATAACTTTCAGCTCGCATATTAATAATAATAATAATAATAATAATAATAATAATAATAATAATAATAATAATAATAATAATAATAATAATAATAATAATAATAATAATAATAATAATAATTCACACATGCGTTGTAAACACACGCGCAACAAATTCGCCTACCAATGTCACATTGGCAGTCCTAATGAATCGAATCAAGGAACGCAATGCATGAGAACTGATGCGCTTATTTAGTATACATACTCGTAATTAGGTATTTGGGCTGCATTTTATTCTAAATGTTATATGAAGATTAAAGAGCCCAATATCAAACATTTGAGCACAGTGAGTGTAGCGCCACCGGAAAAAAATTAAACCCACTATAAACCTCTCTCCAAAGTACGGTTTTAATATGAATCGATAAAATCACTTGTTTATGTGCTTGTTAATAGCATCATTGTTGATTCTTTAAACAAGGAATAGCGCTGCAGCGAAAGGTGTGCATATTGGACACAGTTGTTTGTTCGCATAACAAGGAAGAGGAGCCTAAAATTCAAGGCTTATAAGGTCGGCTTGGGCAGCGATTGCTCATAAATATCATATTCTAAGGTGTCTAAAATTCAATTTTCAGCTAGGTTTTTCCTAGTTCAAAACTGTAGTATTGCAGTAAGATGGCGAAAAAAAAAACAACTAAAAAACTAAAAACACTCAAATGCAGAGATTGTTTTTTGAAGCTAAATTCGTGCATATTTTGCAAAACCCACCCGCAAGTAAAAATGAGAACGCGTACGTGTTTCTGAAGAGCAGACTTGAGTTTCCATTCTACTGATAACAAGTTTACTTCGAATTAGAGGCGGGTTCTTAAACATTCTTAATAAATTTCCAATATTTTTGAAACCGCTTCAAATGACTTTCCTATGAACAAAAGCATAGCATGTACAGTTTTCATGCATAGTGGTCCAGCATTCTGAGACCTTAAAATAGCGAAGCAAACGATCTTTATTAGGTCAGAGATGATGATAGCAGTGCTTGTGCAGCAGCTGGGCTCCTTAAGGACAACAAGTGCTCTTTCCTGTTGCTGTAACGGAGCTGATACTGTTCACACTGGGCCTTAGCAGCAAAAACAAGCATGTAACTACAAAAGCAAGCATGTTTTGTATGTTTATAGTTCCCCGCAGTGTTCAGTACATAACCTTTGCATTCTCATCGCTATCGCATAATAAAATTCAGTTCAATTCAATTCTACATTTCATTATTATTAACAAAGGAATTATGTATATCCATTTGTAGCGCATTTGAAGAGATAAAAGCATGCAGCATAAACGACAATTCTCAAAATTTAAAAAAACAAACTTTCAGTACTTACATCAACAAATAATAATTTTATATATTCGTTCTTTTTTTCTTTCTTTCTTTCTTTCTTTTTTATTCACGCACACAGTATATACCCTCATTACACATGTATATATGTCATAACAATTTTTTTTTAAAATACAACCCTACCACACATGTATGCCATAATAAAAAAAAATGAAAATTAATAAATTCATTAAAATACAATGTCAGGAATACAGTAATTATTGCACAACAGGATCATGCAGCAATTGTTACCTTAAAAAATCATGCAATTTAACAGTGCCCTTAAAAGTAATCGTCCTCATTAATGCTGTTTTAGTAACACATGGCAAAGTATCATCCTCATTGTCACAAGCAGACCCGTTTACCCCGCACTATTTGAACTTTTGTTTGTTTAGCAGTAGTAAAACTTAGAAGGTTACTGTAGTCTATAGCAGACGAGTAAGGTATAACTGATGTGTACACACACACTGCGAGCTGACGCGAGCCGTTTAGTGACATCATCGCGGCCTAGATGGTGTTTCGAACTTTATAGCCACTTAGATTATTTCATCCAATCGGGACGCAGGTAGAGCAGTTAGATCCAGTTCTGGCTGATTCAGTCAAAGTCAAGTGTAGGCCAGTTGGTTGAAAAGCTCTGAGCAATACACAGTTACACTCGAGCAGAGAAATATCTCCACTGATAGAAGAGGGAAGCAGTGCTGGTTGAATATTTGAATTCAATCAAGTAGCCACGGGCCTGACATTGTCGAACAGGTAAATGAAGATACTTCTGTTTCATCGTGATTTATTTATATTATTGTTGAAATTATGTTTGTGGAATTTGCTATGAATAGATTTGAATTGTTAATCCGACTTTGCCTTACCACGTGGAGAAGAACACGTGTCAAGCACGACCGGTTTTGACGCCATGTTGTATTCCTGATGGAACCACTGTTGTTTAACCTATATGTATGCTTGCAGACCAGTGGCTGTACCAGTGAATGTTTATAATATTATTAATTCTTTATGTGTATAGTTAGCCACGATTTATATTTATGTATGTATAGGAAATTAGAGTGGAGATTCCAGTGGACCACAGACTTAGCAGAATGTTCGTCGCTTATGTATAGAGATGCGGAGCTATCACTGGGGGCTACTTTGGCTTTCAGTGAGACACTCTGCACAGACCTATTATTCAGGGTTGTGCAGAATTTCGTCTCATATGTTACAGACGAGCAGGCAGGATATCGTGAGCCCAACTCAACAGAAGAGCAGAACCTAATCTACAATTCGAGTTGGCTGCCGAGGCATCTACAGCATCGTGCGCAGATAACCCCAAACGTCGTACCAAAAGCCAAAGACTACACGACGACCCAGCGTGTACCAGAAGCTACCTCAACGCAGCACTTCACCCATGCATCCATTCAGTTAAGTGCCCAGGAAACAGTGCACTAAAACTGTAGCAAAAGGACCACAGTAGTCCACTCTTCATGAACGGTAGTAGCCAGTGCCCTATGAAGAAAACATAGCTGCCTAGATTATCAGCGAGCGAACCATTCGCATTGACAATTGAACTTTTAAGTTAGATTCGTACTTCGAAGATCGTGTGTAGAGTAGAAGAAATAAATGTGTGATTTTGACTGTTATCAAGTGGCTGGACTACATATGATTCATAGCCATGTGAAAGCTAGTGTGACAGGGATCTTTTACCATTTTTCTATCTATCTCTGTACCCCAGCCTTAACACAGACCGAGCTAAACAAATAAATGTATTAAAGTAATTCACCGGGTGACCCACTAGCAGTTCCCATAGAATAAGACGTGAGGGTTACAGCATTCCATTGTGCAGAGCCCAGCAACAATAAAAATCCTCGTTACACTCATCCTCATCCTCCTCCTCCTCATCATCATCGTCCTCCTCCTCACCATCATCATCATCATCTCCACCACCGTCAACATCACCATTAACATCATCTCACCAACATCATCATCCTCATTTTCATCATCATATTTACATCATCATCTTAACAGTCCTCTCAACATTCATCTCAACCGTCATCTAAACCGCCATCTCTACAATGATAAAGAATATTATTCTCTTCATCCCTTCATCCTCCGCTGGTTCCTGATTCTGGAGCAGATTTTCATCTTCTGTTTGTTATTGTTGTTATTGTTGTTGTTGTTGTTGTTGTTGTTGTTGTTGTTGTTGTTGTTGTTCTTCTTCTTCTTCTTCTTCTTCTTCTTCTTCTTCTTCTTCTTCTTCTTCTTCTTCTTCTTCTTCTTCTTCTTTTTCTTCTTCTTCTTCTTCTTCAACGTTGTTTTTTCTTGTCGTTTAATGCGTTGTTGTAAAACGACGACGGCAGTGCAATGATTGCTGAATGCTTTGAGTTTCTTTTTCTCATGATAAATCCATTGCTTGTCCGATTTCTTCTTGTACACATTTCACCTGCATTACGAGTCATTGCTAACCCTCGCAGTTATATTTTCTGCGTGGCAGATGGAGATGAAATTCTTATGCGACCTCACGTTCAGAATGTCACGATATCGCCAGCTTCAATATCATAAGGTGCGAGGTGATTGGCGGAGACGAAGTCTGCGCGTGCTTGGTTTGACCAATGGGAATAAGCCTACGACGAAATATTGAGCTCTGAGCGCTGCGCGGAAGAGAAGGTCAGAAGAACACATCTGGTCATGACAATCTGAATTAATTTTGATTACCTGCGGGGATCGGGATATTTAAGATCATTTGGATAATAATAACCACGTAGATCTTCAATGTATTTTGTGGTTACATTACCCACTACAGTTCAAAGAGTCTCTGGCCAGTACTCAATGTGAAACAGTTTATCAAGAATCGAAGACTCAATATTAAATATTGTTCTCCTCCTCATCATCAACACCATCAATATCGTCATCATCATCATCATCATCATCATCATCATCATCATCATCATCATCATCATCATCATCATCATTATTATTATTATCATCATCGTCATCATCATCATTCCATCCATTCATCCTCATCCTCTTCTTCTTCTTCCCCTTTCTCATAACTGCATCTATCTATCTATCTATCTATCTATCTATCTATCTATCTATCTATCTATCTATCTATCTATCTATCTATCTATCTATCTATCTATCTATCTATCTATCTATCTATCTATCTATCTATCTATCTATCTATCTATCTATCTATCTATCTATCTATCTATCTATCTATCTATCTATCTATCTATCTATCTCTCTCTCTCTCTCTCTCTCTCTCTCTCTCTCTCTCTCTCTCTCTCTCTATATATATATATATATATATATATGTGTGTGTGTGTGTGTGTGTGTGTGTGTGTGTGTGTGTGTGTGTGTAGCCGAGCGGAGAATTTGACTCCCGTCTCTCGGCCACGACCTTGAGAACATTGCTCCACCCGAGCTGTTATTTTCATTTTATCCTTCAAAAGAGGGACATACAAATATTTGCCCTGCAAGGCGGTGAAGCGTGGTTGGAATGAATGAATGAACATTGAGGTTTAACGTCTACACCCACCATTGACGATATGGCAGACGGGGATAACCATCCCAGGAAAAGAGGGGTAGGGACCTAAATCAACACTGAACCACGAGAGCAATCATACTGCTAAAATGGACAGTGAAAATGGCCACATTTTATATCGCCCACCACGGGATTTGGCGGTGAAGCGTGATTGGGAGGAGAAGGAACAACGAAGCTTAACGTCCTATTGCATCATCACCACGGACGATCACACGTCCCACCCCGACAATAATGATTATCTTATCAATCAAAGATGTGTCCCTAATCTACGTTGGGGGTACGGGGTTACTAGTGCCACGCACTCTACTGCAAAGTCGCTGCCACCGACCTGCATAAAATGCCTGCCGACAATGTGGTCCCGCTCGCCACCAAACGCAGCAGGCGAATGGTCAGCCGGGGAGAACAAATGTCGTGTCGCCTTGTCCTGCGTAACTCAATGGCATACCCAAAGGATTCTGCAAAGCAGGAGCCACCCAAGGCTAGTCTAACCAAGAAAGTCAAGGTAGACAATTTCTCTCCCAAGCCTCAACCAGTCGCCTCCCTTTCCGCTACATATATAAGATAACACTAAGATATAAAGACAACACTGTAAGTGGATTTTATATTTTAGAAGCAATACACATTTACAACTTCCATGTAATTAGCCTACAACTTCCATGTAACAAGATTATGTATGAAAGATGGGAAATTATTACGTCAGTACCACTGAAGATCGGCCTACCGCAATAGCCGAAGCGGGGTGAATGTATGAAGAGTGTCCTGCATACAAATGGATGGTTTATGGAAAATTAACAAATCAAAAATAAATTTGTTTTCCAGACACACACCCCAGGAGTGCTAGACGTAATACATACGTTTATCCTTGGGACAAATATTGGGTCCAGAGATTAGAAAGTAATACGAATTATGCGAATACCGAAATAGCATGTTCCGAATGAGTTTAGCTGTGACGTTGATGCTGTCAGAGAATGGTTGTGGAATAAAAGACGCAGTACTGGATGCTATACGGTTTTTTTTTCTTTCATATCAAAGCAAGGCGATCTGTACCCAACATACTCGCTCACATTTTACACACATGTACCACAAACACAAACTAATTACTAAAAGCAAGGAGATTGCTCTTAAAAAGCGGAAAGGAGATAAGATTTCATTAAGATGTCTAATACTTAGATTGACTTCATTCATTATCGTTATAAAGGAATTTTAGGCCATATATATATCTATCTAATCACCCTGCACTACGTTAAAGAGATCCGTAGGATCTCATCTTTGATATGGTGATGATAATCATTATTGTCAGGGTGGCGACGTGGTGATCGTTCTTAACGCTGATGCAATAGGACGTTAAGCTTCGTTGTTCCTCTTTGAGAAGACATGAGAGAGCTGTCGCGAAAAGCTTTCCCTACTTCGGTCTGTGGTTGTTGTCATGAGGCATGATAGTCCAGCACCATCCGTGTTTTTATTTTAAATCAACTGTCCACTTCTCTAGGACAAATAATCTGAACAAAAGTGCAGCAATCGCTTGTTTATAGATTAAAAGTTACATTCGAAGTATTTGATTTTTATTTCTGTTTGGCGGGATAGGGTCATGTACATTTCAGACAAATTAACTTGTTATTTTTGTGTGAAACGATTCGTGTTTTCTTTGCTGCACCAAAGGCTTTTTAAAAAAACCTGCCCTGGGCTTAGAATTGTGAAGAAAATTTTAAATGGGTGAAACACAGAACACCCCAACTGTCAATGTACTACTGTTGTGTGTGCGTGTGCGTGCGTGCGGGTGTGTGTGTGTGTGTGTATCAGTCGGCTTCTGTATGTGTATATGTGCCTTTTATGTGTATGTGAGTGTGTATATTTCATTAAATAAAATGAAATATATAGCAAAAAAAACTGTTTCATTAAAAACAACTTTCTGAATTTTGTTTTTCGCATTCGCCCTAAAGCTGCCAACGGCTAGATGCATAAGAATGATTTTGCTTCCCTCTGTTTAATCAATAATATTTTTGTTACAAACAGCTCGTCAAATGGCTTCAAAACGTTTTTTTTAAATCTTATTTGATCCTTCGGTTTCTGTTGTCTCTCTGAGCAATCTAATTACTTTTTATGGCGTCATTATTTTTTAGTTCCTGGGCGATAGCTCCTATCCTTTCCTGCCCGCCCGTCCATCCGTCCGCTTGTTCTGGGTGCCGAGGTTTGTTGTTTCTTTCTGTACCCATTGTAAAAGGAGGAGCTCGATCGGTTTTGCTATAGCTGTAAGGCTATAGCTGTAACACATTTCCCGCATTTGTGTTTTATGGACTTTAAAATGCACAATGAGCAGAAATACTCTTTTTTTTAACTGTATTTTATAAAATGTATAAAATGCATGTCGATCTAAGTTAGGATTAGGTCTATATTCATTTTTTAGAGATTGGGCTAATGGAATTCATCCTGTCCTGTTTTACCACACACACGCTGCGTAGCTGAGACTAACCGACGCCTACGTTGGTCTTTCCACTATCTTGTGAGAGTAACTCGACGAGTCCTGCGACGCTGTGCGGTGTTACCGTGATACAAGACCTTACCGACTGTTACACGGTTATTTATCAATAGTTGATTCAGCCCCGATGCTTGAATATTGATAAGTGTAACTCGAATTCGTTTATCCACGCAGCCTGTTCACTCAGCAACAAGGCATGAGTCGCCGTATAAAGTTTTCCTACTTAACATTATTCAGCCAACATCAACAGCTGCATATAAGATCGCTTTCCGAAATTCACTTCAATAATCATCATCAAAAATCATCATAAATCACTCCTACAAGCAGACAGTGCATTACTTATATACTCTGCATTACTTATATACTCTGCATTACTCTGCAATCAAGAAAAGGTTCGAACATTCCAGCATGACACAATAACACCCAATAAAAATAAAACTCGTCGCCGAAACTAGGCACTGTCTTACGTCATAGAACGTACTTTAGGTTAGAAGAATCGCTTAGCTATTACCAGACCTTTCCGGAAGCTTCGGTCGATAATAAACAATTCCAAAAAATTCTCAGCAATATCGAAAGACGAAAATTATCAACATTATACAAAGCTTCCTCTAACAACAAAGCAAAATCAAAGCAAAGGTAAATACACGCTATTATTGCATGCTTTGCAAAATAAAATGATCGGATCTATCATGCGCGTCTCAATCGTAACGCCGACGTTGTTCTGGTGTAGGTCTAATTAACCAGCCACTCAGTGTGCACGACTCATTTACCGATTTCGAGTTTATGGAATTCTGCTGCTAGTTATACAAAAACGTGTTTATAGGTTTAGGTTTACTGGAATGTGTTACAGCAGTATGTGTTACAACAACACATTTACAGAAGCTTGGTTTGTGACTTAATGTATTGAGAGGTTCGTTACAATGATGCATTACTGAATTTGGAGTTATAGAATTATATTAAAAACGACATTCATATTCTAAAATCTTCGTTCATTCGTTCGTTTCAAAGATTTGGGTTCCTGGACACGTTAGCATATAAGGGACGTGAATAAGACGTCTTGTGAAAATAAGATGAAGTGATGTATTAAGAAGTAGTGGTGCAGTAGAAGTTGAGCTGACAAGGCAGCAAAGAAGTGTAAATGCAGACACTCAAAGGTGGGGAAGGTGGGTCGTCTCAAAGCAGACTCAAGAAGATGTGGCGATGGTCCGTGCCTTGGAATCTTAGGCGAGGAGATGTGGCGATGTAGCCATAGAACCTTGCAAGAAATCAAGTGTAGAAGGCAAACGCCAGCGCCGCCTGGTAGAAGTAACAGATAGAAGCAGCCAAAGAGTAGAGAAACCGGCAGCAGAGCGACGCAGTACCTCTCGACGATCAGCCGTCGGCGCTCAGTCAGTGGAGCCCACAGATAGTAGAAGATGAAGTGTGAAAGTTGAGGTAGAGTGTCGTCTCCGGATCTCCCCAGTCCGACCGAGCAGCGGGAACTCCCAGGTCGCCAAAGCAAACAGCGAGTCCCCAATTCGCCAAAGCAACGGCAATCCCCAGAATCCCATAGAAACAGCTGCTGGGGTCTGAGTGCCTCCTATGAGCCGGTGTGGGCTAAAGCCTAATTGATCGCCGCAGTAGAACGTGCTGGTCGGCTGACCTCCCCAGTGATGTAGGTCGTCTTGGATTGACCGCGGCAGTGGAAGATGCCGATCGGCATGACCGCCGCAATGGAAGATGCAGGTCGGCAGGAAATGTGCTCAACACCTCTGCGAGTGGTGAATGCAGGAGCTCTGAATCTTGGGTTGTTTGACAGGCTATATGTATGGGCGAGGCAATTCTAACCGAGGTTATACAATGTGCCACTTGGCTGCTTAGATAGGCTGACACAAACAACCATTGAAGATAATACGAAATTCGTAGGCTTACCCCGAGAATGCATTTCCAAACGTTGTTTTCTCTAAGAAGATGGAATCTAGATCTATGTGCATGCACGAGAATGGAAATATTTGCCGGCAGAAGTTAATTAAGTTTCCCGATGGCACTGACCACTGATGATGCGGCATTCTCTCCCAGTCAGACAATGCTCTCTGCCTTTCTCGGACAGATAACTCTTGCTCCATTCCCCAGAGTAAACAAGTGATCTGCTCTTGCAGACTCTACTGTATACAAGCCGCTTCCATTTGCGCCTGGCCGCGGGAAATGGCAATCCCACAATGTTTTACGACTGGTTGTTAGCGAAGGTGCTGCCCCTTCTTTTGGAAACTGGCGGGCTTCTCTCCGTTGTGCTTGGGAAAAGGTTTATTGTGCAAGTCACGTCTGCCTGCAGGATCTACAAGACGCAAACGGAGCACAATTAAATGTATTTATTAGCCCTACTATTTGTCCTTTTGGCTGTGGAGTTTTTTTATTGCCTCTATAGATTATAGACTAACACTTAAAAGAGAATATTATTGTATTTGTCATACAGCTGGCTTTTATTGCCACTGTATCTGTTGTAATTAAACCCTCAGTGTCCCCATTTATATTTCTCTGATTGATTGATTGATTTATTTATTGTTGCTTTAGGTCCAGCGGACTCTTCCGAGCCAAATCAGGACCGTTGTATTTCTCTAACATAGATAGAGAGAGAAATAGAGAGAATGAGAGAGAGAGAGAAAGAGAGAGAGAGAGAGAGAGAGAGAGAGAGAGAGAGAGAGAGAGGGAGAGAGTGGGGGGGAGAGAAAAAGAGAGAGAGACGTTAGAAATCTATTTTGAAAGAAGACTCAAAACTTATAAGGAAAGGGACTACTAACAATTTCAGAAACAAGCACACTAGAACACGTTGCAGGTCATGAATAGCATGTTAGGTCATAGTTAATTCGTCCCTAAAATATTTTTTCCTTCATAAACCGGTTTGCCAACTTTTGCTGTTTTTGTGTCATACTTTGTCCTTCCTACACACACACATTTGTCCTTCCAGCTCTACACAAACGAAGTGTGTCTAGATCCATGTACAGTACAGCTGTCAGCATTTCTAAGCTATATGATGGAGCAGACAGACAAGTTAGTTAATCATATGTATAGGGTCCAGCGGACTGCAAATAATAGTCAAAAACAAAATCGAATATAAACATCATTATAAAATATTAACAAAAAACCTACATATAAAATACCATTGCTAAATAATAATACCATAGATACCATGCCTATTGACAATTTGGCAGAAAGCTTCCAATATCCCCAAGCTGACCCAAAAGACCCCCCAACACAAATGATGAGTTTTGGGAGAGTTTGCAAGAAAAAAAAGGTAGGTGACTGGTCTAGTGAAAAAGATATTAGATTGATAGAACAGATTAGGAACGAGAAAGAACAAAAGAGAAGTACAAAAATAGTGGGAATTTAAAGCACTCAATTTCCACAAATTGGGGATACTATTTACACAGAAAACCCCGCACTCCAAAGGGGGAGACAGACAAGTGACGATGACAAAAGGAAATGTAGCATACATCACATGATGTCACATCAGTCATTCTCTGGCTGTAGGTACAAGAATCTAAGAAACTGCATAATCAGTGAGAAAGCTAGATAGCATATATCCTAGAAATTGTATTCTCACTCTTTGTCTTGCTCTACATTGTAGCAAGTTTTGTTTTTATCCCTGTTCTTAAAGCTATTCTCGTTGTCTTTGCAAATACCGTTTTACTTGTTCCTTGCAGTATAGTTCTGCTTCTTCTCTTTTCTTTCTTTCTTTCTTTATTTCTTTTGTTCGTTTTTTTGTTCGTTCTTTCCGTTGTTTCTATATTCTGTTCGTTCCTGCTGTTAAATTTCATTCTTTCTTCGTTTTTGTGTTCCTTGCTTTCTAGTTTTTTTCCTAACTTTCATAGGCTTTTCTTTCTTTCTTTCTTTCTTTCTTTCTTTCTTTCTTTCTTTCTTTCTTTCTTTCTTTCTTTCTTTCTGTCTTTCTTTCTTTCTTTCTTTCTTTCTTTCTTTCTTTCTTTCTTTCTTTCTTTCTTACTTTCTTTTCTTTCTTTCTTTCTTCTTCTTTTTCTCTTTCTTTCTTTCTTTTTTCTTTCTTTGTTCTTCTTCTTCTTCTTCTTCTTCTTCTTCTTCTTCTTCTTCTTCTTCTTCTTCTTCTTCTTCTTCTTCTTCTTCTTCTTCTTTCTTTCTTTCTTTCTTTCTTTCTTTCTTCTTCCCTTTCTCTTTCTTTCTTTCTTTCTTTCTTTCTTTCTTTCTTTCTTTCTTTCTTTCTTTCTTTCTTTCTTTCTTCCTTCCTTTCTTTCTTTCTTTTTTCTTTCTTTGTTCTTCTTCTTCTTCTTCTTCTTCTTCTTCTTCTTCTTCTTCTTCTTCTTCTTCTTCTTCTTCTTCTTCTTCTTCTTCTTCTCAGTCCCCTATATGCGAAAGGGTCTGGGGACGTTAATCTACACAACGAAACGATTCTTCTTCTTTTTCTTCTTTAGTCAACTTTTGAAAATTGTTGTAGGTATAAAGCATTTGCGTGCTTTCGGTTTTCTTGAATAAGTGTAATGGTCACTCCAAATTCAGTTGGGCGATTGCTGGTCGATTACCAATAGAGAATAAATAAATCTTCCGCACTAAGAATGCATGGTGATTAAAGGAAAGCCTAAATCAAACACTAAACAACGATCGAACAACTTTTTTAAAAATCATGTTGTCTTGATTGATACTACTGATTTTTCTTTGCGAACAGTCGTTAAATGAAATGAATTTAATGTATTAATTAAAACACACACACACACACACACACACACACACACACAAACAATACTCTTACAGTCAAACATGGATATGTATGCCTGTTAGTTTAATTACAGACAGGGAATAGGATATCTCGTCCATAATGTTCGTGGGTGTTGGTTTTTTTACTATTGTGTTTGAAAGTTGTGTACATTTACTGGATCCCTTATAATGTGCGCACGTTAGTAAATGTCAACAAGGAAAACTGTCAATTAACTCGGGAAGCTGACAGTTGGTCAGACCTAATCCCACTGTTATACAAAGTCTTAAGACAAATGTGGCTGCTCGTGTCATGGCTTAGGAATTCCATTTGTAATCAGACACTACTGTCTTTTTTGTTTCCAAGTCCTGTGGGCTATAGTATTGCGCCCTACGGGTCTTTTTTACCATTTGCAGCGAGCTATACTCTCTTTACTTCCTGACTTTTTTTTTTAGCTGCATTTTGGATAGCAGAATAGCGCGAGTGTGCTCTAGGTTTCTAGTGATACGGAAATATTCAGTGATGCTGAGACAAATGCGCTGAGTATTTTCGGTCCTCAGATGCCAAGTCCACTCCATTACAACAGTCTCTCTAATGCTTAAAATGCGCGCTTTGATACTCCGGGTGGGAATGGATGAGGAGAAGGTAGTACAGATTTATTACAACGTCTCAAGGAAAGAAAGATGAGCACTATTTCTGTATATAGTGCAAACACCAGAATAGGCAAGCTTATTTCATGAACAGTTGACAAAAGACATGAGTTTAGGTGAATGCATGTTATATATTTGTATTTATTCTGCTTGAAAAGTGGGTAGTGTATAATTATATTGGTTGTTTCGATTTTGTTTTTGTTTTTAAATTAGCATACATTTTGATTGCGGATACATTTCTTGCTTGACCTCTACGAATCTTCTCCGAGAATCTGAAATTGGTGATAGGCCTGCATTGCAATAATTTGTATGTATTGCTATATGTATATGTATGATTTTTTTTTTACTTACTGCATAACTGCAACAATATACAATGTATACGCCAAGCAGCATGTTTTGTTTCTCATTTTTCTTTAACCAAAAAATAAGAATTACGCAAATTGCGTGAAACACTTTAAAAGGCCAAAATTGACTTAAACTGATACAGGTTACTTACATTTACTTTAGAATAATTATATACAACAATATAACGAAATTATTTTAGATTGACGATGATGATGATGAAAAAGAAGAAGAAGAAGAAGAAGAAGAAGAAGAAGAAGAAGAAGATGATGATGATGATGATGATGATGATGATGATGATGATGATGATGATGATGATGATGATGATGATGATGATGTTAAAGAGGAAGAAAAGGAGAATGAAGAAGTAAAGGATGATAGCGATGCTTATGATGACCACACAAGGCTCAGTGATCATTAAAAACGTTGTTGGTGATCGAGAGGGTTTACTATAGAATTTCATCATGGAAACGATGCTGCAGGCATAATTATGCTACAGCTACAGAAGCAACAATGTATATAGGAAAGTAGTGTTTTTGAATAAGATAGAATTTCGGGCATTGTCAACATAATTATAGTAGACCATGGAACAGCTAGCACCAAACTTCATAACAAAACTTAACATTTTGTTTTCCATCTTGTTTGTTTGGTTAAGTAAAGTAATTATAGCAATATTTTTTGAGTATTTCTCTTGAAAACCATTTCATTTATTTTGTGTGGCACAGACAACACAATGGCATCAGTATCGACACCCAATCAAGAAGAGAAAGACGACAAAGCCGTTTCAACGTCACAAAAGGAAGGCGATACTACATCACTAACGATGAAGCAGACCAAGGCACAACTGACGAAGACGTACTCGGACACTACGCGAGTTAAGACCCGTTGCGTCATAACTACGTCACGAATAGGACGTAACAAGGCAGTGACACAAAATTCAACAACAACAACTACACGAACGCGGAGAGCCAAGCTCAGGATAGAACCTCTCGACCCAGGGTCACAGGTCAGTTATGTTGGCGGCGGTTGTGGTGGTGTTGGTGTTGCTGCTAGTAGTGGTGGTAAAAGTGGTGGTGGCTTAACGGTGGTGGAGGTAGTGGGCGCTGTGGTAGTGTTGTACGATCGTTTTAAGTAGAGAGACACAGAGAGAGAAAGAGAGAGAGAGAAAGAAAGAAAGAAAGAGAGAGAGAGAGTGAGAGAGAGAGAGAGAGAGAGAGAGAGAGAGAGAGAGAGAGAGAGAGAGAGAGAGAGAGAAGAAAGCTGAAGTAAAATGAAGAAAGATTATGAGAGGTTGGTGTATGTGACGTGGGGTTCTATTGTTGCTGGGCTCTGCACAATGGACTGCTATAACCCTCTCGTCTTATTTTATGGGGACCGCTAGTGAATCACCCGGTGAATTACCTTAATACATTTATTTGTTTAGCTCGGTCTGTGTTAAGGCTGGGGTACAGAGATAGATAGGAAAATGGTAAAAGATCACTGTCACACTAGCTTTCACATGGCTATGAAACATATGTGGTCCAGCCACTTGATAACAGTAAAAATCACACATTTATTTCCTCTACTCTATATATGATCTTCGATGTACGAAACTTAAAAGTTCAATTGTCAATGCGAATGGTTCGATCGCTGATGATCTAACCAGCTACTTTTGCATCATAGGGCACTGGATACTTTCTGCCCTAATGGTCAGAAGTCTTGAAGAGTGGACTACTGTGGTCCGGTTTATACAGAGTGTTAGTGCACGGTTTCTTGTTGCACTTAACTGTGGGGTTGAAGCGCTGCGTTGAGGTCGCTTCTACGACACGCTGAGTTGTCGTTGAGTCTTTCACTGTGTGGTTCGACGGTTGGGCTATCTGCGCTCAATGCTGTAGATGCCTCGGCAGCCAACTCTAAGCGTCGATTAGGTTCTGTCCTTTGCTGAGTTGGGCTCACGATATACCGCCTGCTCGTCTGTTTGACAATGTCAGGCCGTGGCTACTTGATTGAATTCGAATATTCAACAAGTAAGCCTACTGCTGTCTAATCTTCTCAGGAGAGATTCTGTCAGAGAGTACCGTGTACTCCTCAGCATTTTAAACTAGACTGACCCTCTACCTGGCTTTGCCTGAATCGGCCAGAACTGGTTCTATCCACTCTACCTGTGTTCTTTTGGATGAAAAATCTAAGTGGTGGTAAAATTCGAAACACCATCGTAGGCTGCGATGATGTCACTACACGGCTCGCGTCAGCTCGCAGTGTGTGTACACATCAGTAATACCTTAATCGTCTGCTATAGACTACCAGTAACCTTCTAAGTTTTATACTACTGACTAAACAAGTAAAATCTTAAAAGCAGTGGAAACGGGGTTCTCGTTACAGTGTAATACAATGAAGAAGATGATGATGATGCAACATTACGGGCTGCTTGAGTTAGATCTTGTACCGGGCAGCGCCATGAGCAGCACACGAACTGGAACATAAGGATGATAAAAATAATTAAATAATAACATATTAGGACATGAATATATCTTTTGTTATTACAAAACCTCTATGAACGACGAATTTTAAAAAAGGAAGTATAGAAAGGACGTCGCTGATGATGATGATGATGATGATGATGATGATGATGATGATGATGATGAGGGTGTTGATGATGATGATGATGATGATGATGATGATGATGATGATGATGATGATGACGATGATGATGATAATGACGATGACGGCAACGATGACAGTGTTTTTATTGTTGTTGTTATTGAGGAAGATAGCGATGAACATAAAGAGGAAGAAGAAGGAGATTTAAACAACCGTTCAAGTGTGAATATTATAACACTTTTAGCTTTTAGTGCACAAAATACAGATTTTACCATTTTAGAGTTTCTAGAATCAATGTTTTCCCTTTACAGGTAAACCTAGAGCACCTCAATTTCAACACGAAAGCTATATTGGATGAATTTGTCCAGGGCGTAGAAAATGACGAAAACGTTGACGTCGAGATGCCGTTACTGGATGAAGCTGCTATGACGCCGACAGAGCAGGCGATTGACGCAAAACTCAGCTTAAACAAAATAGGAGAAGAAGCCGCGCTAGCTAAACGAGTGATGGAGATGATGATGCCTGGCATGACCATCACAGTGTCAGAGAGCGATTCCGAATTTTCACCTCCTACTTCGGATGCTAGCAAGATGACGTCAGATATAGATGTCAGCAATGACAAAACACTGAGTTGTGACGACATCGACGCCACGCATGGATCTCCAACGTGATCTGCAAACGACACGTTTTATGATGATGTGGGTTTTGCTAACACAAGGACTAAATCTGTTTCACTAAGCGCTACCCAGGCTGAGTATTCCGGATCTCCTACCGAGCAGTCCAAATTCTATCACGATTTATCAGAGCTCAAACCGGTTGGTCTGCGGGAAGGGCAATCGTATAAGGAGCGTTATTTTGGCGATGGTGTGCGATGACATTAAACAAGTGTGTTTTTAATCTTGGAAGCCTAGACGCCTGTTTCTTTACGCTTTTAAAAGTTGACTTTCAATGTGGATCAAATTCAACTTGTATCTCCGCTTTTCCTGTAGTGCAAGGAATAATTGTGGCAAGACAGTTTATTCCGCGAAAGAATTTTTATTTACAAAGTATTTTTCTTTACGACGAAAGTGTAAAGATGACATATGTCTGTGAGGGGCAACATTATTATTATTATTATTATTATTATTATTATTATTATTATTATTATTATTATTATTATTATTATTATTATTATTATTATTATTTAAACTGCACATTGCAGCCTGTATTTAATTCTCATTCGTCGGGATAGTCTTTTTCAGGCCTGTTTCTCGACACCAGAAAGATCTACAAAATGTTTAATTATTTGTGTAACATAACGACCTGTCCTGGCTCCTGACTGATGTTCTACAGTATACTGGAGTACCAAACTGAACACACTGGTAATTATTTCGTTGATTTATAACTAAATACGTAGTTTCATCTTAGCTCATATAATACATGACATAAAACAGTGTCAGGGTAAGGTATTCCAATCAGGCGCAAGAGGAAAACATCAATCTTCGTGGCCAGAACGTAGATTATAACCGAAATGACATAATAAGATTCAGACATTGTGTAAAGCACGCCCAAAGGGGCTTCATTTAGCCAAATTACCAAATTCTCTCCCTTGAGTTAGGCAAGAGCAGGAAAGGGTAACTCATTTTTCATTACGACTGTCAAACCACTCATATTTTCAGTGAGCTTTATTACAGTATTTATTTAGTTATGTATTTATTTATTTATGTATAATTGTTTATAATTTGATTTTTGGGGGGTATTGGGGCGGAGAAAAGGGGTGGGAAGAGAGGGGAGGGTGTAGGGGAGACTTCGTCGTCATTTTAGTTGGGCGAAGGCCGAGCCAGCGATTTGGTAAATGGGTTGGATGGAAGATAGCCCACAAGGTTCAGACGTCTCGACTCCTTAATAGCAACGTGAACAAAACACTGGGCCGTGAAATTACCCTTAGAAGGCTTCAGGGGGAATTGTTTGCCGTCTGTTTTTCACAGCCACCCTTGCTTGCGTTGTTTACTGTTAAAGATGTAAATACAA
>CM072511.1:84510940-84543440 GCA_036898135.1 Oncomelania hupensis | reverse complement strand
CGGTGTGTGTAGTCGCGCATCTCGGGCGTGCGGACATCCGTGACCAAAATTGCTATTAAAGTGTCAAAGCACCCCCCCCTCTTTCCCTCTTGTCTCCTCCCCCCTCCTACCCCTCCTCCCTTCCTATCGACCATTCTTCTTCCAAAAACAAAAAAAGTAAATAAAAATAAATAAACACAAATTTATCAGTGAGTGAACGGGGCAACACATTTGACGTAATTACCTTAACCAGTTTGACTTGCAGCCACGACGTGATGTACTCCTGATGTATGTCACGTTTCGTCAGCGTGACGCTGAAGTCCCCGCACACTAATCCAGACATAGGACCCGAGGAATCCGGGAAGTACGTGGCGCATTTCTTCTGCAATTAAAACAAAGCCTTCTCTTTGTTATCTCAATTGTCTTTGGCATCATCGTTGTCGTAGTTGTCGACATCATCATCAATGATTCATCATCATTCATCATTATCCATCCAACTTCCATCCATCATCCATATCATCAATCAATATATCATCCATCCATCCATCCATCACATCAAGCAACCCATTAATCAATAAATAAATCACTCAGTCCTCTATTCTCATCTTCAACCAATCATCATCAACATCATCAATCAATCAATCATCAACCACCAACATCCATCTTCTTCTTATTCTTCTTTTGTTGCAGCAGTACCATCATTATCATATCGATATCCGTATAATTACCTGCACCAGTCATTGTTATATAATAATAATAATAATAATAATAATAATAATAATAATAATAATAATAATAATAATAATAATAATAATTATTATTATTATTATTATTATTATTATTATTATTATTAGTAGTAGTAGTAGTAGTAGTAGTAGTAGTAGTAGTAGTACTACTACTACTACTACTACTACTACTACTACTTCTACTACTACTTCTACTAAGCTTACTACTATTATTATCGTACGTCCTCTATGTTCTTCACCACCGTAAAGTAAAATTAATGGGCGCACGTTCACAGACATTACAAATTATCCCCCCTTCCCCATCCCTTTGCTTTCTCTTGCTTGTTTGAAATCAAACCAATCCCCTTAAGTTTAACGTATCACTATCTTGAAAAACGAACGTAGGCTATATATCCAGCCACGTTATTAATGAACTGGGAGACCACTAGGCTGATTAGCTAGATCAGTAAAACAACTAAACGACTAAAAGAAAAGGGCTTCATCCTTAATTCAGTTTAAGAGCAGTTCGTAATGAGAGGGAAAATCCTAAGTCAACTATTAGTAGTATCACGAGAATACGAAGGCTAAGCCGCCAAATGATTTCCTTTTGACGTCAACTATCGTCTACTAGGAAGATCAGTCCAACCTGTTTGAGCCGTTTTGACACGCACAAACCCTAGTAAAGCCCCGGTCACACAGCCCTTTACGGCTGAATCACGGCCAAAGCGCGTCCAAAATTTGTTACCCGTGGAGTGGACGTTGTTGTTCGCGTTGATGTCGAGGTTAATACGAGCTACGGTCGAGGTATAGACGTGGCAGGACGCGGGGAGAAATCTGAACGGCATCGGACGCGGCAAAAAGTTTGTAGGTAGTGCTTTGTCAGTGATAAGCCGCTAAACACACGCTATTTCCCGTGATTCCAACGCGGTACATGCGTCCAATGACTGAACGCTAAACTTTCGCGTCTTACCGCGTCTCCCCAAGTTCTAATCACTGCCGGAACACGGATTACCACGCGTGTGTTGCACGTCTTTACCGCGTGTTTTACCCGTGGTTGTGCGCGGGCTAAAATTTTGAGCAGTTCAAAACTTTTTGCCGCGTCCGATGCCGTTCAGATTTCTCCCCGCGTCCTGCCACGTCTATACCTCGACCGTAGCTCGTCTTAACCTCGACATCAACGCGAACAACAACGTCCACTCCACGGGTAACAAATTTTGGACGCGCTTTGGCCGTGATTCAGCCGTAAAGGGCTGTGTGACCGGGGCTTGCCGCCGTTTGACGACAAAACAATCGCTATATTACAGCACAGAGCATGAATGCTTCTTCATAATGAGCACGATCGGAAAGTATTATCTCCGATTTTGGCTGAAACTATGTTCTATATTAGGATAGATTGCGCATTTTATTGTTAGTCCCCGAGCTTTAAGCTCAGCTCGGGAGCTATTGTTTTGGGCTTTGTCCGTCCGTCCGGCGTCCGTTCAGTGTCCGGTATCCGAACGTCCGTCCGCACGTTTCCCTGAACTGAATAGACGGATTTCTTTGAAACTTGGTACATGTATTTAGTTATGAAATAGTGAAACTTACGGACCAAAAAGGAAGTGACGTAATCATGGTGACGTCTTATTGTGCTGAGTTTTTTTTTTCTTTTTCTATTTTCTCCAAGACTATAGAGGAATTGGTTCAAGTTTGGTATGTATTTAGACTTCACCAAGGTAACACTTGCAACTAATCATTATGACGTC
Organism: Oncomelania hupensis; assembly: GCA_036898135.1. Taxonomy (NCBI): domain Eukaryota; kingdom Metazoa; phylum Mollusca; class Gastropoda; order Littorinimorpha; family Pomatiopsidae; genus Oncomelania; species Oncomelania hupensis. The sequence continues at coordinate 84,540,994 of CM072511.1, read as the reverse complement.
AATTTAAAAAAAAGAAATTTCAATGAGTCATCATAGTGACGTCATAATTTTGTTTTCTTATCTTATTTTCTTCCAAACTACTTGAGGGATCTGGTTTTAACTTTGGTAAGCTATATAATTAGTTTAAGTTTGGTATATTCTTAGACTTTACCTATGCCTTCAACGTGAAACCAAATTTATGCAAATCGAGTGACGTAATCATCATGACGCCACCTTATAATTCTTTTTAACACTTCCCTTTTTTTTCCACCAAAAAAACTTCGTATGTAATAAGAGTGTACAGATGCTTCGAGCCTTAAACGAAACTATGGAATATTGAGTGACGTCATCATGTGACGTCATCGTGTCATCGTAGCGAGATCATAATTTCTTGTTTTTTTCTAATCTTAATTTTCTCCCAAACAATTGGTGGGATTTGGTTCAAGTTTGGTACATACATAGAGAGAGAGAGAGAGAGAGAGAGAGAGAGAGAGAGAGAGAGAGAGAGAGAGAGAGAGAGAGAGAGAGAGAAGAGAGAGAGAGAGAGAGAGAGAGAGAGAGAGAGAGAGAGAGAGAGAGAGAGAGAGAGAGAGAGAGAGAGAGAGAGAGAGAGAGAGAGAGAGAGAGAGAGAGAAGGCCGTACTTAAAAACACAAACAAGTTTTAAGCACCCTGCTTTAACTTTGAAAGTATCATTCAACATTCACCAGTTGTTCTTTAATCAAGGATCCCATTTGAAAGGTGTTCAATGACCGATCGTTCACACGAGTGTTGACACTATTAACAAAAAAGCTTTGAACCCACAATTTCGCTCCATGAGAAGGATCGCAACAATGACAGTTACGTGATTATTCACCTTAAACCCAACCACTACCACAACCACCACCACCATCACCATAACAACAACAACAACAGTACCAACAGCTAATTCCCATCACCACAAACTACACCAACAGCAACAACAACGACAATGAACCACGAGCTGATCATTACTTCCACTACTAGTACTGTATCTCCAACAGCAAAATTATTTGGCAACTCAAACAGCAATAACTTCATCCACCCCCACCACCACCAAGAACAATTACATGAGAATGTGCACCACTGCGACTATTATCATCATCATCATCAGCAGCAGCAGCAGCAGCAGCAGCAGCAGCAGCAACATCATAATCATCCAAAACAACAGCAACAAAAAAAAAAAAAATCTACCACCAACACTATCACAGGAATACATCAGGATATTGAACTCATGAGAAAGAAAATGCTGCGCAAGTTGAACTTCTAAGTATTGTATTGTACTGTAGTGTATTGTATTGCATTGTATTATATTGTGTTGTATTGTATTGTATTGTATTGTATTGCATTGTACTGTATTGTATTATATTGTGTTGTATTATTTTGTATTGTATTTTATTGCATTGTGTTGTGTTGTATTGTATTGCATTGTATTGTATTGTACTGTATTGTATTATATTGTGTTGTATTATATTGTATTATATTGTATTATATTGTATTGTATTGCATTGTATTGTAATTTGTATTGTATTGTATTGCATTGTACTGTATTGTATTATATTGTGTTGTATTATATTGTATTGTATTGTATTGCATTGCATTGTACTGTATTGTATTGTATTGTATTGTATTGTACTGTATTGTATTGTATTGTATTGTATTGTATTGTATTGTATTGTATTGTATTGTATTGTATTGTATTGTATCCACTCACATGTCCATTTTCATCGGGATTAATGAGCATGATGATGGCCGTGGTTTGTTGTTGCCAGATCATAGACCAGAAATCCGCCACGGTGCTGTCGAGCGGGGCTTGTGTCGCGATGTACGTGTAAGGCTGACCATTGTAGCCCTATGGAACAGTATCATCATCATCATCATCATCATCATCATCATCATCATCATCATCATCATCATCATCATCATCATCATCATCATCATCGTCGTCGTCGTCGTCGTCGTCGTCGTCGACGTCGTTGTTGTTGTAGTTTTCGTCGGCGGAATCAGTTAAAATAACTGCAACTTCACATACATGTAGCAAGATAGTATGTGTTTGAAGGCAAACGCTCAAGGGAAATAATCTACTATATCTCTAAACCTCTTCAGGAGGTAGACGTTTTTCCCCTTCCTTCGAGACCAGATTGAGGACTTCGCCATGCGATGACAAACTAAAATTGACATTTTGTCCCTTAGTTACTTACTTATTGGTTTAAACAAATGTTTTATTCAAAGAAAACACATAATTACAAACAAACCGTGATGTACAGGATAGGCAACAAGCGAGCTTATATAGACCCACCCTGTATAAATAAAATTATACATAATAATTAAGTGAAAGGCAACTACTAATTACATATAAATCAGGAAGAATTTTTTTTAATTTAGTTAATAATTAAATGGAATATGCAAAATAACAGGTAACAGTTGATTTCCAACGATTGAGAGAGAGAAAAAAAAAAGAGGAATTAAGTATTTAGCTGGAAATCAAATGTGTAGATAAATAGGTAATGGACATTTAAAGACAAATAAATAACTGGATAAGGAGATGTGAGAGAGTGAGAGAAAAGGAATGAGGGAGGGAGAGAGAGAGAGAGAGAGAGAGAGAGAGAGAGAGAGAGAGAGAGAGAGAGAGAGAGAGAGACAGAGAGAGAGAGAAAGAGAGAGAGAGAGAGAGAGAGAGAGAGAGAGAGAGAGAGAGAGAGAGAGAGAGAGAGAGAGAGAGAGAGAAGGTTTGAGATGAATATCGGGATGCTTGTGCGATGAAGTGGAGAATTCCGCTAAACGAAAACTCTTTGACTGTTTGATAAACTCTTTGAGTGGGGCTGAATATGAGTTGATTAACCGGTAGAGAAGTATGGTGTCCGTACAGTAAGTTATTCAACGTTATTTGTTAATTTACCTGAGAGTAGAGATAGTAGTTATTCTAATGTTAGTATAAAGGGACAGTGAAAGAGAAAATGCTCGATAGTTTTGTTTTGAAAGCCACATGAGCACGAGGGTTTGTTAGTTAAATACCGTGTGAACAGATTGTGATTGCGATCACTCATATTTCTTCTGAGTGGACAGTGCAGTGGATTATTGGTTCTTGCCTGTTTCCAATGTAAATATGCGGAGGAATGCAAGAGTCGTCTTTGTGAAGATAGCGTTTAAATGCTCCTATTGATGTGGTTTGCTGTATGCTATATGGTAGAGAATTCCACAGCACAGTAGTTGATGGAATGAAGGAGGTGTGGAAAATGTCAGTTTTGTGACGAGGGATATACCTTTGAAGCAGTCTACGTCGATGGTACAGATTGATACTGGCAACAAGAGGTGGAAGAAGATTATGCAAGTATTGAGGTACATAATTATTTACTATTTCGTGGTACATTGTCAGTTTATGGTTTTCTCGACGAGTTTTTAGAGAACAGAAAAACAGACTCTGTAAAGAGTGTTTCGTGGCTAGTACCCTTCACTAAACCAGATATTGTTCGTAACCCTTCCAGGTGCAGATTTTCTAAAAATGTTTGCTTGGGCTTACTTAGTACGAAAATAATTCAACATTAAGCCATAGCTTGAAAAACACCCTCGCTCTAATAGTACATTATACAAATGTTCAACATCAGCATCAACATTTCACATCAGCACCAATATTATCAAACCAAGACTTACAGATACGTAATTTGCATTGATATAGGAAGACACATCATCTCCATCTTTGCTGTCTAAGTGTACCCTCGTACTTGGAACTGAAAAGAAGAAGAGGACATCGGTTAATACATCATCACTAACGGCTAATAAATCATCACCATCATCACTGTCATCATCATCATCATCATCATCATCATCATCATCATCATCATCATCATCATCATCATCATCGTCATCATCATCATCTTCATCATCATTATCATCATCATCTGACTATTATATTGATTTGCCCCAAACAAAACAAAACAAAACAACACAAGTGCTGGACACTAACGAGTTCAAAGTTCTCTAGCCTTCACTTAGGGATCTGAGGTAATTAAGGGGGTTCTAGGTACGAACCCCCTTTTTTTTTTAAATTACGTTCCCCACAATGACGTCACGAGTGATTTTTAGAGTTGATGAAGTAAGAGTGGAAATTCCGCTTTTTCCGTTGCGTTTTCAATCGCTCTCGACAATCTCTGGGACATGAAACTTTGCCTGGAGTATAGGCTCGCCCGAGTGATATTCAAAAGAAAAGGAGTAGGCGTTTAGACTAGTAGTATGGGCAAAAACTTGACCCCACAAAAGGTGTTTCTGACGCGTTAGGACCCCTTTAAGTATTATTAATGCTCTAATGACAAGTTTGAGTTGTTTTTTTTTTTTTGTTTTTTTTTTTTTTTAAGAGAGAGTAAAGGAGCTTCACTGTACTCGTGGATTTCGGCTGTGGCCAACAGCCTGGAGAGGATTGAAGAAAAAAAACCACTCGCTCCATACCGGATCGGTCGTCGCCCAGGTCACCAAGGACCGCGCCTTCCTTTGGCCACCAGGACGGAGGTGATAAGTGTGCTATTGATGGACACCTTAGCAAGATCCGCACGAGAGGCAACATCGTCATGGGAACCTGGAATGTCAGGACCCTAACCGCGGAGGGAAAATTAGAAGAACTGGCCCACGAGCTGGACCACTATCGATGGAACGTTTTAGGTATTAGCGAACTGCGCTGGAAAGGCCTAGGTGAAACAACGACTGACAAAGGCCACAAGCTTTATTTCAGCGGGAGAGATGACAGGCACGAACAGGGCTTTGGATTCTTGATCCACAAAGACATTCTAGCCACTGTCATGGGTTGCCGCCCAGTTTCCAGTAGACTCATTACCATCGGTCTGAGAGCAGCCCCTTTCATCATAACCATCCTCCAAGCTTATGCCCCAACATCAGACTATGACGACAGCGAAGTGGAGGATTTCTATGAACATCTGCAGTCTGTCCTTGACCAAGTGTCGAAGAAGGACATAGTCATAGTGCGGCGACTGGAAAGCCAAGGTTGACCAAAGTTAGATACAACAATCGGATACTGGCAAACACGTTTGGTCTCCACAAAAAATCCAGAAGATGGACCTGGCACAGTCCCAGCATCACAACCAGATTGACTACATCATGGTCAAGAAACGCTTCAGATCAAGCATCAACATTGGGAGGAATTGCACTTTTCCAGGAGCAGACATCGGAAGTGACCACGATTTCGTTATGATGTCTTTCCGGCTCCACTTGAAGAGAGTACACACAGCAAAGTGCACCAGACTGAAGTTCGACCTGGACAAACTGCAAGACCCAGAGGTGGCAGAAACATTTCAAGCCACAATTGGATGGAAATTTACACCATTGCTCATTTTGGAAGGTGGTGAAGTAGATGTCAACACCATGACCACCATCTTCAATTCAACTGTGACAGATACTGCCACTGAGATCCTTGGCAAGCACCGCCCAAAGAAGAAACTGTGGATCACACCTGAACCTTTGGACCTGTGTGACAAACGGAGAGAGATGAAAAGGAAAAAGAACATCTCACAGGGGTGCTGATGCCTACCGAAAAATCAACAATGAAATCCGAAAAGGCGTGCGCACAGCAAAGGAGAACTGGATAGAAGATTAATATTAGGAAATAAAGAACAGTCTGAACAAGAACAACAGTAAGAAAGCCTATGAGACTGTGAAGCGGTTGACAAGTGTTAAACAGTCTAAGTTCTCCACGATCCAAAATCTGGCATATGCCTTAAAGAAGAACAAAACGTATTGGATAGATCGACAGAGTACTGACCTTTACAACCACACACCAAACGGAGACCCATCAGTTCTAGCACATCCCCAGAACAGAGAAGAAGAAGAAGAAGAAGAAGAAGAAGAAGAAGAAGAAGAAGAAGAAGAAGAAGAAGAAGAAGAAGAAGAAGAAGAAGAAATCTCCCCAATTCACCGAGAAGAAGTTGAGGAAGCAGTGCAATCGCTGAAGAAGGGGAAGTCAGCGGAAGTGGACAACATACCCGCAGAATTGCTTCAAGCAGGAGGAGAAGCTATGATTGACGCCCTCACCATTTTTTGTAACAAAACCTGGCAGAGTGGTGAGTGGCCTGTCATCACTCTTCCGAAAATGGGTAACCTTCAGGAGTGTGAAAAATACCGCACCGTCAGCCTCGTCAGCCATCCCAGCAAAGGCTTCTTGAAAATAATACTCAACAGGTTGGAACCCCAAGCTGAACAAATCATAGCTGAAAAACAAGCAGGATTCAGAGCCAGGCGAAGTACCCCTGAACAGATTTTTAACCTCAGAATAATCTGCGAGAAATACCTACAACACCAAAAACATCTATATCATGTGCTTGTAGACTTCAAGAAAGCGTTTGACCGAGCCTGGCATGCAGCTCTGTGGGCAACCGTGAGAGTGTATAACATCAGCCCTAACATTATTGAAATCATGAAAAGCCTGTATGACAAGGCTACCAGTGCAGTCCTCCACAACAGCGCCATCGGGAACTGGTTCAAAACAACAATCGACGTGCGCCAAGGTTGCCTACTCTCTCCAACACTCTTCAACATCTTACTAGATCGCATCATGTCAGTGTGCAAGGATGCAGAAGAAGACTGACACAGAAAATGAGGTGGGAGGACAACATTCGAGAATAGACTAGTTTGATACTGAGCGTAGCCATAGGGGTTGCTGGGGACAGAGAAAGATGGAGTACGCTGGTTAAACGATCATCAGTGGTGCCCCAACAACTTTTGAGTTACGGTATAGGAAAGGATAGGAAAAGAGATAATGAAAAAAAAACGAGTTACAGGATAGGAAAGGATAGGAAAATAGATAGTGAAAAAAAAAACTAGAAATATTTACTTGGCAAAATGTTTGCAAATCTGTTTTTCTCCTCTGCCCCCACTGGAACCACAGACAATCGGGGAGTTTTGTTGGGAATCATCTACAATCAAAAAAACAAAGATAAACTGCACATAAAACTAACAGAGTAAATTATAACTGTGCATTTGCCTACGAGTCATCTTGCGAAATAGTACACCATAGATAGCGTCTAAAGGGTTCTATGGTCATTTTACCGATTTTATGCCATCGAGTCATAGCAGTAAACAAGGGTCATAATCTACTAAATGTCCAAACATATGTTTATGTTATAAAAGTTATACATTGATAACCTTATGCAATGTTAAACTAAAGGTTATGAATTTATTAGTTTTATACACAATGTAGATCAGCTTAATTACCTGAAATTCTTCATACACTGCTTCTAGGTCCAAAGTAAAGTTGGCCAGTTCCGTAAAGTTCAAGGGATGGCTGAGTGATTTCTGGAATTAAAACAAATACGACAGACAGATTGAGATAGTGGTTTATCTTGGTCGACGAACGCACAATATTATTAATACAGTACACAACAATGACCTCTCCGACCAAGACACACATACAAAACCTCCTTCACCACCACCTCCACCAACATCCCAATGGATTCTTTATGTAATGTAACCTAAGTAATATTGTGTGTGTGTGGGTGTGGGTGTGTGTGTGTGTGTGTGATAATATATTTAATATAATTACACAAAATGCAGTCCGTGATAGATAAACAAATATGTTAATACAAGTAAAGTAAAGTAAATAAATAACACTAATAACTCCACAAAACTCATCCAACACATACATACTTATGTAAGTAAGAACCTGCATAGGCATACCCTACCCGTCCTTCAGTCGTTTCCGGAGCCAGGTCCAAGGCAGGGGTTAAAAACACCGCACTGCTGGTCGTTACTTGCTCACGTTTATTCAATGCTATGGAGGTGTCACACACGTGGATGGAATAGCTCCTGTTAACGCCGCGTACCCACCCTCTTCTCTGAGCGCCGCGGCACCATCACCTGGCTGATTTTTTTTAAATTAACATTTTTAACAAGCCGTAGAATGCTAAACGGAAAGAGTCAATTTTGACTTGGATTCTTACATTTTTAGAAGAAGTTTGCGTTCTTTCCGTCAAAAAAATCACTTTCCGATTCCTACATTCTTAAATAAACCCAGTTGTGATGTATTGCAAATATGTGTGGGTGTGGGTGTTTGTGTGTGTATGATTATATGTATATGCACGCGAGGGTACAAATGTTGTGTAATGTAATATGTAATGTAACCTAAGTAATATTGTGCGGATGTGTGTTTGTATGGGTGTGTGTGTGTGTGTGTGTGTGTGTGTGTGTGTGTGTGTGTGTGATTATATGTATATACACGCGAGGGTACAAATGTTGTGTATCTGGTACGTTTGCTTGTTAAAACGAAGAGCTGAACATTATATTGTAATAACGCAATAGGTGTGTGTGTGTGTGAGTGCGTGGGTGTGTGTGGGTTTATTTCCCTCAATGTTATGTTATTATTCCATTGCTGTCACTGTGTTTATTGCCACTATGAAATCCTGTCTTGTCTTGCAAAGCGACAATCCACATTTTTCTTTTTGAGAAATAAAGAATGCATTGACTGACTGACTGACTGGCTGATCCCGTCCTCAAAATCAGAAATGGTTATTGTCCATTAGTATCGCGTCTACTTCATGCATGAAAGACTATAATGAACCGAGGACTGTTAGCTGAGCAATGTGACTAAGAGAGGATAAGTCATGTTTGGAGTCAGGAATATAAGTATTACGATAATATAATTAATATAATTACACAAACAATGCTGTCGTGAATAGATAAACAAATATGTTAGCCTAATACAAGTAAATTAAAGTAAATAAATTAACAAATAATTCACAAAAACTCATCCAACACATACATAATTATGTAAGTAAAAACACAGCATAGGTCTACCCTACCGTCTTCAGTCGTTCCGGAGCCAGGTCCAAGGCAGGGTTAAAAACACCGCTGCTGGGTCGTGACTTGCTCACGTTATTCAAGGCTATGGAGTCCACACTCGTGATGGAATAGCTCCTGTTGAACGCGCGTACCCCTTCTCTGAGCCGCCGACGCACCATAACCTGCTGAGTTTTTTAATTTTGTTTAAAATTTTTAACAAGCCAGTAGAATGCGTAGTCATAATACTATACAAGGATCTCCTACCGACGCATTTCAACATGTTGGGTTCCATATTACAGCACAGGGGTTTGCAGCGATCTCATTCACAGGTGACGTGCCCGTAACCTATCTGAGTATGAGAGATGCCAAGGAAGCATCTCTCTATAAATATATACTAGTAAATATTATACTGTATACTGTGTGTTGGCTTGTAATACTTTTAATTTAAGAATTTTAGCGAAATAACAATGTTTCCCAGCATTTTTGTATGATTTTATGTAAATAGTTTAACCACATTTCTGGAAGATGTTGTAAAAGTGTATAAGAAACCCCGTCACATCCTACAGCAGATTTTTTATTTCCCAAACTTTGTAGCGCTTCTTTAATTTCTGTGAGAGAAATGTCTGCATTAATTACATTGTTATTGAGTTGATCTTCAGGATCTTTATATATATCTGAATTTTCAGCTGTTTCTCTAAATTTAATATTTTTATCTGTTAAATTATGACTGTTATTCTCATTTGAAAACATTTTACCAAACACTTCAGCTTTACTTTTGCACGAAATGAAGTCTTTGTGTTTAACTTTAATTGGACATTGAGGAAGCTAAAAGCCAGTTTTCATATGTGAAACTTTTTTTTCCAGATTTTTTAAATGTTATTATTTTCTGTTAATTCATTATTGCAAAATGTTGTCCAATTTTTTTTCTAATGCAATAACTTTATTGCAAGCTATTTTAGCCTTTTTCATAATTTGAAAATCTATTTCTGATTTACTTTTACACCATTTTTTATATATTTTTTTTTTATATTTTGTACAGCCTTCTCACATTCTTGGTTCCACCAAAGATTTCCTTTATGTTTATTATTTTTATGTTTCTTGATTATAGGAATTGACCCTTTTGCTGCAAAGATGATTGTTTCATTAAATTTTGTAAACATTTTTTCAATATCATCGTCTTTCATAAAATTATTTTCAGAATTTAATAAAAGTGATTTAAATGTTTTCCAGTCTGCACGACCATATGAAAATGTAGGAATATCATCTTCATTCTCATCCACTCCAGGTGTTTCATTTAAAGTTAACATTATTGGTAAATGATCACTACCCAGCGAGTCTTGACCTATATCCCAATTATAGTCATCTGCCAATTCAGGTGAAATTAATGTTAAATCAATAGCATACGATTTTTGATTAAAACAGTCAGGAATTCTAGTATGATTATGATCATTCACGAAACAACAATCATCTCAAACTATATCACCACCACCATTATTCTCTCCTATCCTATCCTATCCCGTAACTCGAAGGTCGTACGGGCACCCCAGATGATCGTTTAACCAGCGTACTCCCTTTCTCTGTCCTCAGCAACTCTAATGGCTTCGCTCAGTGTCAAGATGGAGATGACAAGGGAGCACAGCAGTCTCATCATCATCATCATCATCATCATCATCATCATCATCATCATCATCATCATCATCATCATCATCATCATCATCATCATCATCATCAATTATTAACATTTTCTTATTATTTTAATTTTTTAATTATTTTGTTATTATCATATTATTTCTGTTTTTTTTTTAAATTATTATTTATGATTTATTTTATTTTTTTATTATCATTTTATTATTATCAGTACAACTTATGTTAATCTCATGAATAAAACTTGATGTAACAACAACAACAACATCATCATCATCATCATGCATCGTCATCATCGTCGTCGTCGTCCTCGCCGTCATACCTGGATGATGATAAGCGCAGCACAGCATATGCCACCGACGATGGCGATGGAGAGGACAATCATCACCCCCGGTGCGCTGATGAAAGAGTCGTCATCGCCGTTGTTATTAACATTGCCAACAGGCACGGTCGCAGGCGTTGGGGTGTGGTCAATACCATCTTGCTCTGACAGCTCGTGAAGCTGCACCAGCATCAGCTAAAATATGAAATAATCATTAAACCATGTCATCAGTCAGCTATGCAGCCATTCACTCAGTCAATATGTCCGTCAACAGCTTCATCAACAACTCCAACACCAATCAACAACCTTCTTTCCGCTACCATCAACACCTCCAACAACAAAACCTCCAACAACAACACCAATAATAATAATAATAATAATAATAATAATAATAATAATAATAATAATAATAATAATAATAATAATAATAATAATAATAATAACAACAACAACAACACCAATAATAATAATAATAATAATAATAATAATAATAATAATAATAATAATAATAATAATAATAATAACAATAAGAGTATTTATATAGCGCTTTTTCCTAATGACATCAGTTCAAAGCGCAGTTCTCACGCATTTACACTTAACGTTAACATTGAAACACAATCGAAAAGAAGTAAAAACAAAAACAAGACTCTAATAAAATATGCAAAAACATAATACAAACATGAAAAATAATATTTACAAGTAAAATATAAAAGACGATGGAAGGGGAGAGAGAAGGAGAGCAGCTAAGGAGTGAGGGGGCTGGGTACGTGCGATATGACGGCGGTGGTCTGAATCAGAAAACAAGGAAAGATGCTGGTGATGGGAGACGAGATCACACATTTTTAAGGAAGAGATGAGTTTTTCAGTTGGACTGAAAGTGACTATGTTCGGAGAGCTGGGAAGAGAGAGAGAGAGGAAGAGAGTTCTAAGTTGAAGGATCAAGCACTGAGAAGGCTAGACAGCCTGCAAGGGAGAGTTTGTCGCGGGGTATTTGTAGCATGAGGATGACAGAAGACTTCTGGATGGCTTGTAGAAGTGATTATTCTGGGTGAGGTAGGAAGGGGCTAATCCATGGACGCACTTGTAACAGAAAGTACAGATTTTTATAGGCAATCCTCTGAGACACAGGAAGAAAGTGGAGAGAATGTAGGAATGGTGTGATATGATCAAATTTTTCATTTCTTTTTAACCAGATGAGCAGCTGAGTTCTGAACGGGCTGGAGCAGATGAACTTAAGAGGAAGGAAATCCAGCAAGAAGAGAGTTACAGTAGTCTACGCGTGACAGAACAAAAGAGGAAATGAGTTTGACTGTAGAGTCAGATGCTAGCGGACAAGGCCTATTCTACGGAGCTGAAAGTTGCATGTTTGACAGGTTTTGCGGATGAATTCTAACATGGAGAAAGTGTTGTCAAGGATAACAACAAGTTTTTTGACAGAATATGATATAGGAATAGTGGTTTAACCAAGACTGATAGTATCTATAGGGGAAGAAGACGACAGGCTGTGTTTAATACCGGTGAGCATAACTTCAGTTTTGTTTGCATTGACCTGGAGCTTGTTGGCAGTCATCCAGTTAGAAATGTTTTCAAAGCAGTCAGAAGTTTGGGTCAGAATAGATGGAAGGTTTTAAGGAGTGTCACTGTTTTTGAGTTGTGTATCGTCTGCGTAGAAATAGTGGAGGAAATTTCATGGTTTTGGATTATCTGTGACAGAAGAGATGTGTAAATGGTGAATAGAACAGTGCCTATTACGGACCCCTGAGGAACACCGAAGACAAGTCTGGATGGTTCAGAAAGGTGGTTGTTGATACAGACAGATTGGAAACGATCAGAAAAGTATGAATGGAACCAGCTTAGAACACGGTCTTTTATTCCAAAAACACCACCAGACCTTCCTCACTAACCCTATTCTTAAATAAGGACTCCTCCATCAACTCGAAGCCTCGCTTGATGATACGGGAGCAGACGATGGTGAGAGTAACGTCGTACACGTAGGATTTATTGACGAGGTACAACTGTATTTCGATCTGTTCTTCTTCGTTCAATTGCCTCCTCTGCGAAGTCCATAAAGCACAGGCCTGCGAAGGGCTCTCCAGAAAACGGATCTGATCCATCGAAAAGGAGTCTTGTTGTGCGTTCTGGAAGAATCGAATTCATGATACACGGATACAAAATGCTTTATTGCCAACCGAAAAAAAAACACCCACATTTAAACAACGCTAGGGCTAATTAAACACTAATAATAATATTGAAATACAACGGCGACAAACAATAAAATTAGTAATCTATGTGAAAACTGTGACATCATAAACAGTAGTTAGTCTTTAATTAATTAGACAATACACAGGACTATTTCCGAATGAGGACACATAAAGCCAAATAAGAAAGATGCTTTAAAACACAAAAATCGTTACTATCGCATTTCCAAAAAGTAAAGCATGACTATGATGATAATGATCACGACAACGATGGTGATGATGATGATGATGATGATGATGATGATGATGATGATGATGATGATGATGATGATGATGATGATGATGATGATGGTTATGATGAAGAAGATGATGGCGATGATGATGGTGATGATGAAATTGAAGATAATTGTGTTGACAATGTTATCAACACTACAACCATTCAGTCACTCACCTGCCTAACAATGTTGACCAGCTCCAGACGGAAAGTGTTTTCGTGATTGCAGAATTCTCTCCAAGTCATCTGTAGCTTGATTTCTATGTACACGGCTCCCAAGTGCGCGGCGTCAGGGGGCAAATTGACAGGCGCTGTGTCTGTGCGGCTAGAAGGTGTTGTCGCAGTTGATGGTGTTGCAGTTGTTGTGAAGGTTACTGCGGAAGTCACCGTGGAAGGTACGGACGTGATAAAAGGAGTGGTTTTGATCGTGATGGTGGTAGTCGTGGGGGTATAGGTTGTGGGCACTCTGTTTGTGCTCTCAGTTCTACTTGTACGCTGGGCCGAAGGGATGCTTGATGTAACAGACGATTCGGATGTTACAGCAACAAATTCTGAAGCTGTACTTCTAGTAATAGTGGGGAGGGATGTTGCAGTATTGAGAACTAAAGTGGTATGAAGCAACGTTGGTCTGTGAGTGGTGCTAGTTATCACTGATCTAGAGGATGTCGTAGTTCTAGCAGCAATAGACCCAGCGTTTGAAATGCTAAAAGCAGTAATCGTGGTACGTCGATGGGGCCTAGAAGTCGTTGAGAGGTCCCAGTATTCTTCATAAGCGTCTGAAGCTTTCTTTATTGAATCTGCTTCTGGTTGGTCTATGCTGGCACTGACGCGCTGACTTCCATTAGCGGAAGATGAGCCGATAATCGTGGTACGTTGACGGGGCCTAGATGTCGTTGAGAGGTCCCAGTATTCTTCATAAGCGTCTGAAGCTTTCTTTATCGAATCTGAATCTGTGTGGTCTATGCTGGCACTGAAGCGCCGACTTCCATTAGAGGAAGATGAGCCGGTATTTAAAGTGTGATCGGCGCTTTCAGTAGTAGGATGCAGTCTAGGACTGCCATTAATTGAATTTTGAGTAGATGCAGACGATGTCACTGGAAGTGTTCCAAGGGTCGTTGTGGTGGGTTCAGGAGTAGGATGCAGACTGAATCTAGTGGACCCGGCAGACCTCGATGAAGAAACTGGCAAACTACTACTGGGCGCTATTAACGTCCTGGGAGAGGTGGATGGCCACACTTCGTAAGCTTGTCCTTTATCAGTGTTGGGCTTGGTAGGGATGCTGCTATCAAACTCCAGTAGATTTGATACTTCTTCAGTAGTATCAACCAGTGGAAACAACGAAGAGCGTGTAGTGGATGTATCGGATGTAGAACGCAATGTTATAGCAGCAGAAGATTGGACTGTTGCTGTGTTTCTCTCCGTAAATGAGAATGGTGATGCTGTATCTTTGGTAGCAGTACTTTGTAAAGGAAGAGTAGAGGCAGCAGCCGTATTTCGCACGCCCGATATTGCGGTGACTGGTACTGATACTAGACCTGGCGTTAACGTTACAGGTGCTCTTGATGCTGTTGTACCTACGGTACTATTGCTGTCAACAATACGATCGATAGCAGGAGCTTCTGTGTGAGGCATGGCTGGTTGAACGATGCCACCAGGTTGAGTAGTAAAGTTTGATCGCACAACCGATGCACTTGTGCTGATATCACTACCACCTGATTCTGGAGAATGTTTGTGTATCGGCACTTCAGGAGCGCCATTAGTAGTAGTGCTCACTGATGGAGCGTCTGTGTGTGGCACGGCAGGCTGAAGAATGGGGACGGTTGAAGACAGAAGAGACTGTCGGGTTCCAGGACCACCAGTTGTCACAGACTGATCTGTGCCCGACCTCCTTTCCTCTTCTCCGCCACCGGCCGTGGTTTGCAGAACCCCTCCACTAGAAAGACGTATGCTAACTGCCTGTCTAGAAGTTGAGATTGTAGTAAGGGTAGTCGGTGACAAAGAAGAGGTACGTGTGACCTCTAAATCAGGAGACCTGGCAATCTCCACAGCATGGTCAAGTTGGGAAGATGCGCCACGAGCGACCATTGTTGTTTTCGCCGTCGAAGGCGGTTGAGCTGTACTGTTGTGAGAATGTGCATCTACAGGATGGAAAAAGGAGGGTGCTTCTGTGGCACTTTGTGCAGGAGGTCTGACCGTAGTAGTAGACCGTCTAGTTGTTGACTCACTCCTTGCTGCTGTGATTCTCCGCCCTGTCGTTGGCAAAATGGATTGCTGTGTCCTGATAGGCTGGCCGACAGCTGGAGGAAGGTCGTTGTTGCTACCTACCCCCGAAGCAGGAGAAGGAGAAACGCTAGAATGCGTTGTTAACCTTGACGGAGTCGTTGATCCATGTTCAAGAACAGCAGACAGAATGGTTCTTCTTTCAACGACTCCTTCTCTATCACCGTCCACATGCACCGGTTCAACAATGCCTGAGCCAATTTCTCGTCTTCTGCCTAGTCCTTCTATACCCCTTTCGACTTCCCCCGAATGTCCATCTCTCTCCTCTTCATGGTCGGGATGACCTTCGTTTATTTTCCGAGGAGTCTGAAGGTTTCCAGTGTTACCATTAATAGCGAGAGTGTGATCAAGCCCGCCAGCACTGGGATCCTGCCTGTCGCCACTTTGGACAAGTCCTGGGGCTAGACTACCAATGGCACTACCGCCATCTCTTTCTCCAAAACTCGAGTCACCAACCAGAACTCTTGGGAGATGGTTGACGCTAACGTGCCCGCCGTTTCGTTTTACCCTAAATCTTTCAAGAGGCAACTCGCGATCGACGTCTGGTTCAGCGGTCATCTCTGCATTCGAACGTATTTTTTCGTGTTTCCTGTTATTCAGTACTCCATGTTGATGGTTAGAGTGGGCTCCCCTTCCAATGTCACCATGAACATTTCCAGAGATTGTAGCAGAAAGCCCAGTCCCTTTTAACGTACCCGTGCTTTCATTTGCAGCAGTAGCAGAAGCGCGTCGTGTTAGCGGGTGATCATAAACATGCTGCAAGGGAAGGCCATGAACACAGGACGGACAGACTGTAAGTATGATGACGGATTTGGCGATGAACAAGAACACTGCAAAGCAAGACAGAAACATTGTGTTACAAACTGATAAATAAAACTTGAAACGATAGCAACAACAATACTGAAGAGTCCAAACACTAAGCAACAATAAACAGGGAAATAAATATAATAAAATAAAATAAAGACATATATAAATAAATAAACGGCGATTATGCAGACCTTGGTGAAGAAAAAAACCAGAAACATTGTGTTCACGCCTTAAGTTAATCTGATGAATAAAACTTCATACGAAAACAACACTGAAGAGTCCAAACCAAACTCAACAGTGAAAATGAAAAACAAGAAAAAAAAAAGAAAAAAAAAGAAAGCAAGCATGCAAACAAATAAATAAATATACTTAAATAAATAATACAATTAAGATACATTTCACATCTTGATGCTTTTACATCAGACTTATTAAATGTTCTTCGGGCAAGCATGATCTGCGAGACTGCGACACTGGCCGTGCAACTCATTACTTTTTTGTAATGTTCCTTTAATATGTTCAACTGCGTGTTCTGTGCCCATTTTGCCTTAGCAAAACATCATTTGGGCATAATGATTTTTACAAGCTGGGCGGCTTGAGTTAGATTTTGCTATTGGCTAGCGCCTTGAGCAGGTTTTGAGCTTTTAAAAAGCGCTATATAAGAAGTATTCCTATGTAATACGCAATCTTTAACTACTCGGATGAGTAATACCATAACAAGTAAAGGTGTTCCCGTAACCTTTCCGTCGTTGGGTAGAGAGGCATTTGGCATCTCTTTTCTTTAAGCCAGCTTTATGAGGGTGGTGCCTATCTCTTTATCGCTGCTTTACCTTTCCCGGTGTAGCAGGCCAGATTATACTCCACCTCAAGTATACCCAGGGTATAAACTGGCCTAGCCCAGATTATGCCCCCGTATAAACTGACCTAGCCCAGACTATACCCCTGGGTTTTATGTGGCCTAGGCTCGTTTAACCCTCTCCTGCCCCCCCCCCTCCCCCCACTACGGAAAACCTTATCCTTCACGTTACTCTTTAATTTATGTGTTGTAATTGTTCTGATGCACTCAGATAGATAGATAGATAGATAGATAGATAGATAGATAGATAGATAGATAGATAGATAGATAGATAGATAGATAGATAGATAGATAGATAGATAGATAGATAGATAGATAGATAGATAGATAGATAGATAGATAGATAGATAGATAGATAGATAGATAGATAGACAGATAGATAGGGTTAGGTTGTTTTTAGTTGTTGTTGTTGGTTGTTGTTTTTTACACGCAAGATAAAGGCTGTTTGCTGAGTTCACTCAGTTTTTTTTTTTGTTTGTTTTTTTTACACGCAAGCAAAAGGCTGTTACCTGAGAGTTGGTCACGCAAACGGTCATGTACAACAAACCCATAGATAAAATCTCTTTAGGTGGGGGTATATTCCGGGCGCGAGGCTGATCTATACCCAGGGGGTTAAACCCGCGTAGGCTACATTATACCCAGGGTATAAAGTAGCCAGGGGTATATTCCGGCCTGTTACATCGGTTCTAAACAGATCCGGGTACCCGCTCACAGTTGAGTGGACTGGGTTGTGTCGTGCGCTTGTTTCAGTCTTTTTTGTGTCGTTTGGTAGTTTGACTTCAAAGTGCGGTCACCCATCCAAGTACTAACCCCGCCAGACGCTGCTTGACGTGAAACATTGCTGGCGTGTGCCCAAACCAATGCAGTACTACGCCACCCTAAGTAGTACCATAACATCTACCATATCGTAAGTTACATAAGCACCAATAACGTTTGGAGTTTAAAAGCAAATATGTGAATGAATAATATATTTTAAAAAATTTAAATTTAAACCCACTTACTGAAGAATTTCAGATCCATTGTAATAGATGCTACTGTGTAACACACTTAAAAAAACACACCAAAAAAACCACGACACATCAACGAACCATTCCCTAGTCCTTGGACTATTTTCCAAACAGTAGGTATACACATCAGTCATATCATTGTGCAGATAAACACAACATACAGCTCTCGAAGACTGATCAACAATCTGTTTTCACAATGCCTTATCTCTTTATCCATCCCCGAGCTGTCACTATAGCATCGATTCGAATTTCGATTCGAGAGTAGTTGGCTTCTAAATTTACAGAAACGCAGAAAAGTAGTATGAAAAAGTTCAATAACAAAACAATATACTCCAAAGTAGCTGACGAGACATGGAACAGATGAACTGATCCCAAACCAATAGGTCTATTTAATTATTATCTACTTCCCAGTAAAACATTCACGGTGTAATCAGCCGTAGTCCATGTCAACATGATGTGGTCATGATATCGAATCTCAGTTTGTAGGTCAGAATTAAGCTACAATATTATTACAGGCACAATCTTTATCACTTAGATGTAGATGCGATAGATAATAATTACTAATAAATCTCATTAAAGTAATGTCTCTTGCATTAGGGAATGAATAGTCATCGTCCTTGGAAACTTCAGGAGTGTTTAATAAGCCTACATATTGTGAGATACAACGCTTGTGTTTGTGTAAATTTTAGATAAAGTTACAGGACCCTATCCCGCCTCTCTCTCTCTCTCTCTCTCTCTCTCTCTCTCTCTCTCTCTCTCTCTCTCTCTCCCTCTCCGTCTCGTTCTCTCACTCTCTTTCTCTCTGAGAGCAATGGATAATGCTTGTCTCTATTAACACACCGACACCTTGATGCATCAGTAATTGATAATTTTGATTATGATCAGAGACGAAAGAGGGTTATTAGCATAGGTAAATTTCTCCATTCACACATAATCACACCCACCAACAATAAAAGTCTTCATATAGTTATGTAAGAAAATGTCACGGCAAAGAAGATGCTCATCGCCGTGATGATGATGCACCTTAATAACAAAGATAAACAAAACAACTATACCAACAACACAACTACCATCAACAATATTTCCCCAAAAGTTATACGTCAACACAGAGTAAACCTTCGGAGAAAATAAAAACAGGTCTATTCAACACTACAGTTTTTCTGTGTATTCGTGGGCAGTCCAAAGAAACGCTGGGCCCTGTGGTTCTAGTGTTGTTTATCAGACAGAAATTTGACACGGTCTTACTTGATACAAACACTGGCACCGCCATGCATAGCCTAATTATCTCTTAACTGTGTGTGCATGGCGCCTTGCGATGACGACGAAGACACCGTCAATGGATCATTAACCTAGATTCCATCCAATCTGTGTCTGTTGCATTGCCTGCGTAATCGAATGGCCATAAGATTGTGTGTTTTTTTTAGTCTAGTTTGTATCGATTTGTTTAATTAAATCTCTTGGTTTTATTTATTTTTATTTTATCTACTTTTTATTTCATGTAGATTTTATTTATAATTTATATGTATGTATTCGAATGTTAATTATTGATTTCAATTTTTGAATATAATAAAGTGTATATACTAACTGTATAATGTAGGTAATATTTGTGAATAGCACTGTTTTCGTTTCATATTGACGTAAATATAAACCATAAATTACTAGTCAGAATGAGTTCACAGAAATTAAAATGCAGACAATCGCTCTGCCTAAAAGAAACAAAAGTCTTTCGCTAGACATTGGAATGAATGAATTGTTATTTACTGTACATTGTCGTCATTCGTGTATTCACTTGTCTCAAGCACTTGTTACGCAATTTTTATATTCTTCGATAGAAGCACTCACAAATACGCACATAAACAATAACAAACCACTGACGTAAAAGAAAATGCTCTCATTGAGTTCGTTCACAGGTCAACATGCGTTTGCTAAAAGCAATTTAAATTTGTTGACGGCTCATGTTTTTCTTCCTTACTAAACATCAGTTCTACATATTCTCAAGCGTAAACGGCGAAGAGGAACAACAAGGGATGCTGTTGACAGTGGTGTTCAGATATAGAGCGACTCCTATACTAAATTCTGGTTGTTCTGTTTCCTATCCTGGGCCTCAGTTGACAGTATAAGTCGCGACTCTGATAATGAATGGCACTGAGAGTGCACTCAGCAGAAAATGTGGTACCAAGGACAGTCACATAGGCTCTATATCAGTATGTATGTACTTATCTCAAGTGGGTGCTAAGAGAGCTGAATGTAATTATCTCGCGGTTGAACCTGAAATAAATTAATGAGACTCGCTGTTTGTCATCACTAGCTGATAAAGAGTAGCTCGTTGCGAAACTGATTGCTAACTTGCGACTAACTATTGTAAAAAGAAATTTTAATGAAAGTGTGATAGGCAAAGGTTAGACATTTTTCGACGATTGCTGTCATGATATTAGCTGCATCAAAACGGAAGTGTATCTCTTTTCACATGGGCAGAATGTGTCATAGAAACCTGGAATGTCAGGACCCTTAAATGTGGAGTGAAAATTATATGAACTGGCCCAAGAGTTGGACCATTTTTAGGCATCAGCGAACTGCGCTGGAAAGGCCTAGATGAAACAACGATCGACAAAGGCCACAAGCTTTATTTCGGCGGGAGAGATGACATTCACGAACATGGTGTTAGATTCTTGGTCCACGAAGACATGCTAGCTACTGTCATGGGTTGCCGCCCAGTCTCCAGTAGACTCATTACTATCCGTCTGAGAGCACCCCCTTTCAACATCACCATCATCCAGGCCTATGCCCCAACATCAGACTATGACGACAGCGCGAAATCTGTTCTAAATAAAGACAGAGTTTAAAAACCAACGTTTTGATTTAACATGTTACTGTCAGCGTCAAGTGTCTGGTGTGTTCTAAATTTGATTTAGTCCCAGTCCTCCGCAGACTAATAATCCGTCTAATATCACTATATTCATAGTCTTAAGGGTTATTAGATTTTATCAGAGCGCAAAGTTCACCAAGTGCACTAAATTTACAAACGGCAAAGAAAGAGATTGAGGAAGATTACAACAAAAAAAGCCATGTTACCTTCATAGCAGATCAGTTGACATCAAGTATACACGTCAAATAGAAATTTATTTTGGTACATGAGGGGACGGTGGAGAAAGGAAGAAGGGAGGGGAGGAGGGGAGAGGTGAAGGCTCTTCTGTCAGTTTCCTTGTGCTGTTGGATTACTTGGCTGGAGACCAAAGTTTGTATCTCTGAATCACACCCACCCCATCAACCTTCCACCTCCCCCCCCCTCTCTCTCTCTCTCTCCCCCCCCCCCCCCCCTCACTCTGTCTGAAAAATGACAGAAAGGTTTGTGCACAGCCAACATGGCAACAATTTATTCAACAAACTCCTGAACAATATGCAACAATAATAGTCATCAACGGCAAAAATAATCTTATTGTCTTTGAAGATGCAACTAGCAAATGGATAAAAATACACAGCAAAAATCACGAGTGTCACAATACACATTCTCTGTAAATTCATAGTCCTCTTCTTGGTGCTCATAAGATCATAAAGATGTATGTTTGATGTTCAAAATGATTCATCTACAATTTCAAATCGCAACTCTGCAACAATGAAACAATACTGCCATTTCTCACCATTACCTATAGTGAAATACATGACAGTACACACTCCAGGTGGTAAAATGTAACATAAGAAACAAACTCACCAATGATGAATTCAATGCAATACAATGCCATGAAAATGCTATATGTTTGAATAACGCAGAGTAAAGTTTTCTAATAAATATTTTAATACTCTTCTTCTATTGAAGTGGCCAACAGTCAACAGTATGTATTATAAATGAAAGCATGCAGATCACAATGAAAATATTTATTATCACAATTCAAAGAAGGACTAGACTTTCATTTTAATGTGATAAATACATGAAATGCTTCGACAAATAGTAACTGTGAAATGTATTCAAAACCTGCAAAACCATTTTCCTTCTTTCCTATGGTGGAATGCGGAATTAGAAACCTAAACAAGCTTGAAAAGGGACCAACCAGTTCCCTATAGAAATAATCTCTTTTGTTTAATCTAAGTATTTAAAATCTGGTGTCAGTATTTAAACTCATTTGACATTGCAGCATGGATAAAACATATCCCACAGTAAACATCCATACAATATCTCATGAGTTACAATAATAGTTTACACCCAGCTCAAATAACAGTACATTTCAACAAAATAAAACCAATTAGTTCGTTATTCATTGCTTACAGGGTCAAGCAAACTGCAAAGCATTGAATCAGGGCCACAAAATCAAGACCACAACTTGGTTGAAAGAAGACTCACTCCTGATCCGAAACAACCCTAGTGGTAACTCTGAAGGCACTCTACCAGCCAGTCACTTTACAATATAGGCATCCCACGCAATGGACACTGAGGCTATACTCTATCATAACCCACATTTACTAAACTAAAATAGAAGATAAACATCATTCTAAAATATCAACAAAACACATACATGTATATAAAATGCCTACAATGCAAAATAATAGTATCATAGGAAGCCTTAGTGACCATTTGGCAGAAAGCATCCAATATTCACAGGCTGACCCAACAGACCTCGTACACAAATGAGGAGTTTTGGAAGAGTTTTCAAGAAAAAAGTAGGTGACTGGTCTAGTGAAGATAATATAGTGGATTGAACAGAGTAGGAATGAGAAAGAACAAAGGAGAAAGACAGAGACAGTGGGAATTAAAGCACTAAATTTCCAGATAGTGGGGATACTATTTATACAGAAACCCCCGGTACTCCTACAGGGGGGGGAATAAAACCAATGAGTGGAACTGAAAACATTCATTGTTGTTGCAATAATCAAATCGGTTTAACAATCTTTACATATTTATACAATAAATTCAGCGGCTTTCAACATACTTAGTTACCATATATAGTCATGTCACATGTCCAAAAAATATCCACTACAAATTCAATATAAATTCTTCAAACAGATGAAAGGGATTTAACGTCAAAATGAACAGAAACGTGTATATGTATATCCTGATCTTATTATCATCAGCTTGACATAGGTTCTTTAAAATGACCTTGACCAAGGGCTGTGAGGGGTGCGGAGTCCAAACTTGTATTTGGAAGTGGTGGATTGATCTTTTATGTTTGTTCCTTTTTTGCATTGATCTTGAAGGTCAAGGTCATTTTAGACCTTGCAAAAAACATACTCGATCCTGAACTTTTCCTCGTTAAATACTTAAAACACAGTCTGTGTGCGTGTTTGTGTGTGTGTATGTTCTGATTGGTATTTCATGTTTTGACTTTCCTTTGTTTAATTATTTATGTATTTATTTATTTTTATTTTTATTTTTTTTCTTCTGTAAAGCGTATGAGATCTAGTGAGCAAGGGCGCTGTACAAATGTTAATTATTATTATTATTATTATATTAAAGATAGGTATGATTAAACTCCAGAAAAAAATGGCAATAGTAACAATTGCATTTGAGGATTGACTGTCATACACAAGAAGTTTTTATCTTCTAAAATGTAACTTTATATTTTTGTGGTTATAAATATCATTTTCTCTTCCTTCAGCATCAAAAGAATATCCTTTATAATAATGCAATAAAAAAGAAAGAGATTTCTCTTAAATAGCGCACTTACAAGTTCAGAGAGCTTCTCAAGGCGCTGGCCCGTAATATCCAGCAATCACACAATAGTTTGTTGAAGTCAGGATTCGAACCCACGTCACCCAAGACTCACTCACACAAGTCGTGCGCTCGGACTACTGAGCTATCCCTGCCGCCTAGCAACAACTATTAAACAATATTAAACTTCCAAACATATCATTGGATATCAAAATCATGACACAAAATTACCGTAGAGTTGAGCAAGAAAAAAACCCCAACGCCATCCACTTTCTGACTGATAAAATCACAACAGTATGAAGGATAGTATGGGAGATAAAAATCTGTGGATTCAGCAAACATTATGTAGAAAACACAAACTTTCAGGTTCAACAATTCAAAATCTTCCTTTCCTCAGAAGTAATTGTTAATTAATGGCATGCACACAATGTTGCTGGTGCTAAATTGCAACCTGCAGCCGACACATACACCTTGCTGAAATGTAATGTGCCAAAACACTACCCCCAGATACTGTCCAGCCAAGACAAAAACCAAACTTTACTGATTCATGGTGTTCGTGTAGTACACTTTATTTCTGTGCACCCTGATAGGCTCCAGGGGCAGAGCCTCCAAAGCTCTGCCCTATAAAGCCAGGATGAGGGTGAACCTGGCCTGGAGATCCCCCTGATCCCCTTTGCAGGATCATGACTGGCGATATGCCTGGGCGGGGAGACATGTGAGGGGCCTGGGATGGTAGTATGGCAGCGCCCATATGGTACATCTGGTTGAAGCCGGCAGCCATGGAGAGGCTGGGTGGGAAGGCCATGCCATGAGTGGAAAGGATAGGAGCAGCGCCTGAGCTGGCAGGAGTTTGAAACCTGAAGCTGGCTGGCCCATAGCCCTGAGTAGGAATTGGGGGTGCATCTTGGTGGTGAGAGAGTGCATGGGATGGCACACCCGAAGAGGATGAGGAAGAGGATGACGCAAGTATGGCAGAGGAAGAGACTGGTGGGTCTAGTTCAGGGTTGTAGCTGTCCTGACTGCCTGAACTGACAGTGCAGGGGCTCTGAGCGCTAGGGGAGCTGGTGGATGACCTGCTACCACCACCACCGCTGTAACTACCAGGCCCAATGTAACTGCCTGGAGCGTCAGAACCACCATCTCCATCAGGACCTGTCTTGTCCAAGCTGTCTTTCCTGCCCTCCAGTGCCGTTTTCTTTTGGTCCTTGGAGTTGGTGAAGACCTTGCTTTGTCGGCTGCCTGGGGAGTCTTGCTTTTGGTAAGGGTTGGTTGATGGTCTGGCGCCCTGCTGGTTGTGCTTGAGGAAAGTTTTCACCCCTCCAGCAGATGAAGGAGACGTGCGTTTCTGGTAGTTGGGGTAGCGATCCCATAACCTCAGTAATGCATCTCCTACTGTAGGCTCAAGCTCCTGTCAAATGCACCAAGAAAGCAGAATTACTTCTCATGATAACCCTATGTTGAGAGTACCGTACTAACAATATTTCTTGTACAGTTCTTGGAATCTTGCAGATGAACAGAGTTCGTTTTAAACTCCCATATGGAGGGAAATAGCACAAAGAAAGAATAATATAAAAAAAATGTTTATCCTACATACCTGACCATCACGGCTGACTTGAACTTTGCGATTTTCATTCCAAATGTTGTGCAAATGGTGGGTGGCCATGAAGGGTACATTAGCTCTGGAAATCAACCACACACAATCAACATCAAGATTCATATATATCTTGCTTCAAACTAATAAATTATTTTGAGCAAAGGGACGTAAATATGCATAGATATCGTACACAAACAATACCAAAGGTGTAAAATCTGCTAATAAAAAACTACTGAATGCAACACAAACTGCTCTTTTACAATTTTATATTAAGAATAAAAGAAACAATAGTTAATGTTATCTACTGCACCAAAAGACAGTTCTTTCAAACAGTGTAATCATATTCTCACCTCTTCACCCATTCAATGCTGAAGGTTCCGCTGAGGCCAGGAGAGGAAAAATCAAGGGACTTGTCCCTGCCGATCTCGGAGACCATCTTAGCGTAGCCTTGGAAATGCCCGCTGCCTTGCACTGAGAATATCAGGTATACAGTCTTTCCATCCTGCAGTGACAATTAATTAAATAAATTTTTACAAAATTGTTTATCTTTACTATCATAAACTTGATTTCAATTCACAAAACAAATATAATCAGACACAGCATATAAGCTTAAGCTGAGCAATAATAATAGCAGCCTTGCACTGATCTTATTATTTCACCCAGCTACATAGGGATTTGAAGCGGCTGGCAATACGGGAACCCAAATAACATGAAAAGGTGTAACTTTACTTTCCCATATTTGTTGAATCTAAATAAATGAATGAATCCTCAACTTAAAATCTAATCACAGCATGGTGATTTTAGTCTGTACTTGTAAAATACTTGAGGGAGATGAATTTCAAAAGTAAAATTCCTCATAATCAGTGATTTTGTATCAAATGTCAATTCAACAAAAGAATACCCAGGATCTGAAGCACTGGCTCACCTGGAAAGCGCCATTAATCTTTCTCTCATTAGCAGATGAGGTGGCCCAAATGCCTTTGGTTTGCGAGATGTCCAGATTGCGCTGATTATTGCATTTCATCACAAAGTAGCGACAAGGGGCTGTACTGTTCGCTCCTGGATCACTGACGATATACCACAAATAAAATAGAATAAGTTACAACATGTACAAAATTTGTAGCACTATTTTAAGAAAGTACATTTTTAAAACTAAAATGGCAAAGCCAATAGGACACACATGCTCATTAAGGAATTCACAATAAATAACATGAAAATGAGTGTCCAGAAAAAACAAAATGAAACGGTGGCATTAAAATGGAAAGTAATACCGACTTTGAACTTTCTGTGCTCTTGACCTTGGGATAACCTTATCCTCCGGCTCCAAATACACTCATGTGCTATCAAATAAATTACAGCAAAAGTTGTATGCCAAAAAATGGTGACCTTGAGATGACCCTGATCTTCAGTTACTTTGACCTTGGGATGACCTTGACCCTTACGTGATCTCTCATGCATGTCGAATCAAATAACCCCTTGTTGTTGCATACAATGATTTAAATAAATAGCCATTCCATTTTACAATGACCTATTATTTTATTTGTTTTTGCAAGGCCTAAAATGACATTGATCTTCAACATCAACGCAAAAAAGGAAAATATATGAAAGATCAATCTATCACTCTAAATGCAACAAGTTTAGGTTCAAGGTCACTTCAAAGTACCCATACTAACTGACTTTGGACATCTTCAGTGATCTTGACCTTGGAGAGAGGTTGACCAAATTTGTATAGTATGTGTACCTCGTTGATATCTATCATGCATCAAAGAATCATAAGTTCAATATTAATAACTTTTTTTTTTAAAGTTAAATTTGTGAAACTTTTCATTTTTTGACTAACATTTGTTTACCCTGTGACCTTGACCTTCAAGTGAAGTCATTCATTCACTTATAATATATGAGGTCTCACGAGTATACATCATCTTACCAAGTTTGGTGGTGATAGTTAAAATAAGTCCTGAGTACTTAGCCAATTAAAGTTTTGCATAGAAAGACGACTGACAATGGGCGGTGGACAGACAGACAGACGGATTTACTTTTTTTTCTGATGACATTTTTGGACTATTTAGGACTCATCTTGCACAGATTTGCAAAAATCTGGATTTTGTATATTTATTTTTGGGAAAAATTGGGGGGGGGGAGGGGGGAGGGGGGGGGGAAAGGGAGGTGGCTGTGTGGGGAAAGTGGGAAGGGGGTAGTGTGATTAACTAGAATTTGTGCAAAAGAATAAGGCTGGAGAATACCTGAAGGATCTACATTTATTTTAGCCCACAAAGTGTACTTTGACAGAATGACCAGAGTGGAAAATGAACTATTGTGGAAATATTCACAACAAACGAAACACCTCCTAACAGACAATTAAATAATAATTCACTTCAAGTCTTCTGTTACATGTGTTTTGAGGCAAACAGTCAGTAAATTTTACTAAGTTAATGGCCTACATCTCTAACATGAGGTAAATGAATAAAAACAGACTTGAATTGCACCATTACCTGTAGCTGTCGACACTGCCACTGCTGCTGCTGCTGATACCACTCCCACCTCCTGTGCTGCGAGCTGGGGAGGCAGATTGTGGGGAGGGGGAAGGGCAGGGGGTAGATGAGGAGCTGTTAGGCATGCGACCCATGTTTTGTTGTGGGGGCTGGCTCTCCTCCATGCTGCCACCACTGTTTCCTGCACACACACAAAAACAAACAAAATCCACCTTAACGATGATGATTATGATGACCATGATGCTATAACAATAATGTAGTGCCCAATATGTTTTTGTCAAAGTCATATTATGTTATCAAAAAATGCATAACAAAAAGAAACACAGAAATGCTACAACTTACTGAATGTTTGAAAAGGGCGTTTTGGAGGAGAGACCTGCATGCGTCTGGCCTGGCTGTAGCTATTGTTGTAGTTATCACTGTAGTTGTCAGTGTAGCCGTGACTGTTGCCTCCTGACATGATGGTTTCTGCTGCTGAAATAGCCATTACACTCAACAGATGTATTGATCTCTTTGTGCATTTTAACTTGTGTGAAATTTTTTTTTAAAGACCAAGCATTATTTGATCAATGTAACACGCATGTAGTACTTACAATTCTTGCTAGGAGACGATGATGCTTTAGATAAAATAGGGAAAACATAAGAACACTCAAGGGAAGCAACTTCCATTTGGAATCAAGACCACACTTTCTAACAGACTGCTTCTGAAGTAGACAGATGCAACTGTCTAGAGTCTCTTTTCTTTGCTTATTATCTTGTAACACTGCAATTACCACATGGAATACTTACACATGGGTCTCGGGCGCTGCCCGATGCCAGCTGGCTGTTGAAGCCCCACTGCTTGCTCTTCATTGGTCAGAACATTGATTACTGCTCGTACCACTTCCTGCACACAAATTTCATCAGCTAATTGGTAAAGTTGACGTGTTCTCAGGGCAGAATCTACCATCTCTTGGACTCACAAATTTTACCATGGACAGATTATGTTAAGGGTTATGCCTATATGCAGATTTCCAAAGTTGGAATGCACAATATCAGAATCAGATCAGTTCAGTCAGTCAATACTTGTTAAAATGTTCATGTAAAATACCTTTGGTGACAAGACATTAACATAAAATGAACTTGTTAACACGTTACCACATATTACCTTCTGAATAAAATAATAAATCAGGGACAATTTAGTTCAGTGTTTTATTTTACAATTGTTCACACAATGGATAGTTTGGATAAACTAAAATTGTATAAGCATAGATTTGGTCAGTGCTTAGTAATGTTTAAAAGACCAGTTTCAATTCTATATGCTGAACATTTGAGTCCTAGAAAGCTTCATCAATCAAACAGCCTTGGCAACAACTGTGTCATGACTATTGTTCTAAGTGAGGCTTATAATAATGTTAGTCAAACAGACTAGATAAGTGTATTCCACAGTAAAAAAGCGATGAACGCAATGAACACACCTCATCACTCTGTGACCAAGGTTTGGATGGAGCTCTCATCCGTCTCAAAAACAAAGCATGCCATTTTTGCCTAAGCTGCAGGGCTAGGTGAGCAGCCTGCACATAAAAATAAGCATATTATCACAATAAAATATAAATACACCTCATAGTAATAATAATAATAATTTGCATTTGTAAAACGCTTTTTTCATTAGAATAACAACTCAATGCGCTTACACACATCGTTCGTACGCATCATCACAACATTCGCACTACATCATGTACAGCATCATTTAGAAAGTATTATTACTGTTCTTACTATTTACACAGAAAACACCTTGCTGAACAAATGCGTTTTTAAGCAGCTCTTGAAGGAAACAAGGTCTGTACCATAATAAGATTAGTTAATTAGTTATTCAATGCTTAAGGGTCCTGCTGACTGCAAAGAGCCGAATCAGGACCACAAAATCAAGACCACAACTTTGCTAAAAGAGCACTCACCCTTGATCCGCATAAAAGATCTTCCATAACAACCCTAGTAATAACACTGAAGGCACTCCACCAGCCGGTCCCTTTAAAAGACATCCCACGCAGGGGACGCTGAGGCTATACTCTAATTTATCGAACTCCCGTTTACAAAAAACAAAATAGAATACAAACATCATTATAAAATATCAACAAAACATATACATATAAAATGCCTACATTGCCAAAATAACATCATAGGAAGCC
>CM072511.1:84375172-84510440 GCA_036898135.1 Oncomelania hupensis | reverse complement strand
TGCATTTGAGGATTGACTGTCATACACAAGAAGTTTTTATCTTCTAAAATGTAACTTTATATTTTTGTGGTTATAAATATCATTTTCTCTTCCTTCAGCATCAAAAGAATATCCTTTATAATAATGCAATAAAAAAGAAAGAGATTTCTCTTAAATAGCGCACTTACAAGTTCAGAGAGCTTCTCAAGGCGCTGGCCCGTAATATCCAGCAATCACACAATAGTTTGTTGAAGTCAGGATTTCGAACCCACGTCACCCAAGACTCACTCACACAAGTCGTGCGCTCGGACTACTGAGCTATCCCTGCCGCCTAGCAACAACTATTAAACAATATTAAACTTCCAAACATATGATTGGTATATCAAAATCATGACACAAAATTACCGTAGAGTTGAGCAAGAAAAAAAAACCCCAACGCCATCCACTTTCTGACTGATAAAATCACAACAGTATGAAGGATAGTATGGGAGATAAAAATCTGTGGATTCAGCAAACATTATGTAGAAAACACAAACTTTCAGGTTCAACAATTCAAAATCTTCCTTTCCTCAGAAGTAATTGTTAATTAATGGCATGCACACAATGTTGCTGGTGCTAAATTGCAACCTGCAGCCGACACATACACCTTGCTGAAATGTAATGTGCCAAAACACTACCCCCAGATACTGTCCAGCCAAGACAAAAACCAAACTTTACTGATTCATGGTGTTCGTGTAGTACACTTTATTTCTGTGCACCCTGATAGGCTCCAGGGGCAGAGCCTCCAAAGCTCTGCCCTATAAAGCCAGGATGAGGGTGAACCTGGCCTGGAGATCCCCCTGATCCCCTTTGCAGGATCATGACTGGCGATATGCCTGGGCGGGGAGACATGTGAGGGGCCTGGATGGTAGTATGGCAGCGCCCATATGGTACATCTGGTTGAAGCCGGCAGCCATGGAGAGGCTGGGTGGGAAGGCCATGCCATGAGTGGAAAGGATAGGAGCAGCGCCTGAGCTGGCAGGAGTTTGAAACCTGAAGCTGGCTGGCCCATAGCCCTGAGTAGGAATTGGGGGTGCATCTTGGTGGTGAGAGAGTGCATGGGATGGCACACCCGAAGAGGATGAGGAAGAGGATGACGCAAGTATGGCAGAGGAAGAGACTGGTGGGTCTAGTTCAGGGTTGTAGCTGTCCTGACTGCCTGAACTGACAGTGCAGGGGCTCTGAGCGCTAGGGGAGCTGGTGGATGACCTGCTACCACCACCACCGCTGTAACTACCAGGCCCAATGTAACTGCCTGGAGCGTCAGAACCACCATCTCCATCAGGACCTGTCTTGTCCAAGCTGTCTTTCCTGCCCTCCAGTGCCGTTTTCTTTTGGTCCTTGGAGTTGGTGAAGACCTTGCTTTGTCGGCTGCCTGGGGAGTCTTGCTTTTGGTAAGGTTGGTTGATGGTCTGGCGCCCTGCTGGTTGTGCTTGAGGAAAGTTTTCACCCCTCCAGCAGATGAAGGAGACGTGCGTTTCTGGTAGTTGGGGTAGCGATCCCATAACCTCAGTAATGCATCTCCTACTGTAGGCTCAAGCTCCTGTCAAATGCACCAAGAAAGCAGAATTACTTCTCATGATAACCCTATGTTGAGAGTACCGTACTAACAATATTTCTTGTACAGTTCTTGGAATCTTGCAGATGAACAGAGTTCGTTTTAAACTCCCATATGGAGGGAAATAGCACAAAGAAAGAATAATATAAAAAAAATGTTTATCCTACATACCTGACCATCACGGCTGACTTGAACTTTGCGATTTTCATTCCAAATGTTGTGCAAATGGTGGGTGGCCATGAAGGGTACATTAGCTCTGGAAATCAACCACACACAATCAACATCAAGATTCATATATATCTTGCTTCAAACTAATAAATTATTTTGAGCAAAGGGACGTAAATATGCATAGATATCGTACACAAACAATACCAAAGGTGTAAAATCTGCTAATAAAAAACTACTGAATGCAACACAAACTGCTCTTTTACAATTTTATATTAAGAATAAAAGAAACAATAGTTAATGTTATCTACTGCACCAAAAGACAGTTCTTTCAAACAGTGTAATCATATTCTCACCTCTTCACCCATTCAATGCTGAAGGTTCCGCTGAGGCCAGGAGAGGAAAAATCAAGGGACTTGTCCCTGCCGATCTCGGAGACCATCTTAGCGTAGCCTTGGAAATGCCCGCTGCCTTGCACTGAGAATATCAGGTATACAGTCTTTCCATCCTGCAGTGACAATTAATTAAATAAATTTTTACAAAATTGTTTATCTTTACTATCATAAACTTGATTTCAATTCACAAAACAAATATAATCAGACACAGCATATAAGCTTAAGCTGAGCAATAATAATAGCAGCCTTGCACTGATCTTATTATTTCACCCAGCTACATAGGGATTTGAAGCGGCTGGCAATACGGGAACCCAAATAACATGAAAAGGTGTAACTTTACTTTCCCATATTTGTTGAATCTAAATAAATGAATGAATCCTCAACTTAAAATCTAATCACAGCATGGTGATTTTAGTCTGTACTTGTAAAATACTTGAGGGAGATGAATTTCAAAAGTAAAATTCCTCATAATCAGTGATTTTGTATCAAATGTCAATTCAACAAAAGAATACCCAGGATCTGAAGCACTGGCTCACCTGGAAAGCGCCATTAATCTTTCTCTCATTAGCAGATGAGGTGGCCCAAATGCCTTTGGTTTGCGAGATGTCCAGATTGCGCTGATTATTGCATTTCATCACAAAGTAGCGACAAGGGGCTGTACTGTTCGCTCCTGGATCACTGACGATATACCACAAATAAAATAGAATAAGTTACAACATGTACAAAATTTGTAGCACTATTTTAAGAAAGTACATTTTTAAAACTAAAATGGCAAAGCCAATAGGACACACATGCTCATTAAGGAATTCACAATAAATAACATGAAAATGAGTGTCCAGAAAAAACAAAATGAAACGGTGGCATTAAAATGGAAAGTAATACCGACTTTGAACTTTCTGTGCTCTTGACCTTGGGATAACCTTATCCTCCGGCTCCAAATACACTCATGTGCTATCAAATAAATTACAGCAAAAGTTGTATGCCAAAAAATGGTGACCTTGAGATGACCCTGATCTTCAGTTACTTTGACCTTGGGATGACCTTGACCCTTACGTGATCTCTCATGCATGTCGAATCAAATAACCCCTTGTTGTTGCATACAATGATTTAAATAAATAGCCATTCCATTTTACAATGACCTATTATTTTATTTGTTTTTGCAAGGCCTAAAATGACATTGATCTTCAACATCAACGCAAAAAAGGAAAATATATGAAAGATCAATCTATCACTCTAAATGCAACAAGTTTAGGTTCAAGGTCACTTCAAAGTACCCATACTAACTGACTTTGGACATCTTCAGTGATCTTGACCTTGGAGAGAGGTTGACCAAATTTGTATAGTATGTGTACCTCGTTGATATCTATCATGCATCAAAGAATCATAAGTTCAATATTAATAACTTTTTTTTTAAAGTTAAATTTGTGAAACTTTTCATTTTTTGACTAACATTTGTTTACCCTGTGACCTTGACCTTCAAGTGAAGTCATTCATTCACTTATAATATATGAGGTCTCACGAGTATACATCATCTTACCAAGTTTGGTGGTGATAGTTAAAATAAGTCCTGAGTACTTAGCCAATTAAAGTTTTGCATAGAAAGACGACTGACAATGGGCGGTGGACAGACAGACAGACGGATTTACTTTTTTTTCTGATGACATTTTTGGACTATTTAGGACTCATCTTGCACAGATTTGCAAAAATCTGGATTTTGTATATTTATTTTTGGGAAAAATTGGGGGGGGGGAGGGGGGGAGGGGGGGGGGGAAAGGGAGGTGGCTGTGTGGGGAAAGTGGGAAGGGGGTAGTGTGATTAACTAGAATTTGTGCAAAAGAATAAGGCTGGAGAATACCTGAAGGATCTACATTTATTTTAGCCCACAAAGTGTACTTTGACAGAATGACCAGAGTGGAAAATGAACTATTGTGGAAATATTCACAACAAACGAAACACCTCCTAACAGACAATTAAATAATAATTCACTTCAAGTCTTCTGTTACATGTGTTTTGAGGCAAACAGTCAGTAAATTTTACTAAGTTAATGGCCTACATCTCTAACATGAGGTAAATGAATAAAAACAGACTTGAATTGCACCATTACCTGTAGCTGTCGACACTGCCACTGCTGCTGCTGCTGATACCACTCCCACCTCCTGTGCTGCGAGCTGGGGAGGCCGATTGTGGGGAGGGGGAGGGGCAGGGGGTAGATGAGGAGCTGCTAGGCATGCGACCCATGTTTTGTTGTGGGGGCTGGCTCTCCTCCATGCTGCCACCACTGTTTCCTGCACACACACAAAAAACAAACAAAATCCACCTTAACGATGATGATTATGATGACCATGATGCTATAACAATAATGTAGTGCCCAATATGTTTTTGTCAAAGTCATATTATGTTATCAAAAAATGCATAACAAAAAGAAACACAGAAATGCTACAACTTACTGAATGTTTGAAAAGGGCGTTTTGGAGGAGAGACCTGCATGCGTCTGGCCTGGCTGTAGCTATTGTTGTAGTTATCACTGTAGTTGTCAGTGTAGCCGTGACTGTTGCCTCCTGACATGATGGTTTCTGCTGCTGAAATAGCCATTACACTCAACAGATGTATTGATCTCTTTGTGCATTTTAACTTGTGTGAAATTTTTTTTTAAAGACCAAGCATTATTTGATCAATGTAACACGCATGTAGTACTTACAATTCTTGCTAGGAGACGATGATGCTTTAGATAAAATAGGGAAAACATAAGAACACTCAAGGGAAGCAACTTCCATTTGGAATCAAGACCACACTTTCTAACAGACTGCTTCTGAAGTAGACAGATGCAACTGTCTAGAGTCTCTTTTCTTTGCTTATTATCTTGTAACACTGCAATTACCACATGGAATACTTACACATGGGTCTCGGGCGCTGCCCGATGCCAGCTGGCTGTTGAAGCCCCACTGCTTGCTCTTCATTGGTCAGAACATTGATTACTGCTCGTACCACTTCCTGCACACAAATTTCATCAGCTAATTGGTAAAGTTGACGTGTTCTCAGGGCAGAATCTACCATCTCTTGGACTCACAAATTTTACCATGGACAGATTATGTTAAGGGTTATGCCTATATGCAGATTTCCAAAGTTGGAATGCACAATATCAGAATCAGATCAGTTCAGTCAGTCAATACTTGTTAAAATGTTCATGTAAAATACCTTTGGTGACAAGACATTAACATAAAATGAACTTGTTAACACGTTACCACATATTACCTTCTGAATAAAATAATAAATCAGGGACAATTTAGTTCAGTGTTTTATTTTACAATTGTTCACACAATGGATAGTTTGGATAAACTAAAATTGTATAAGCATAGATTTGGTCAGTGCTTAGTAATGTTTAAAAGACCAGTTTCAATTCTATATGCTGAACATTTGAGTCCTAGAAAGCTTCATCAATCAAACAGCCTTGGCAACAACTGTGTCATGACTATTGTTCTAAGTGAGGCTTATAATAATGTTAGTCAAACAGACTAGATAAGTGTATTCCACAGTAAAAAAGCGATGAACGCAATGAACACACCTCATCACTCTGTGACCAAGGTTTGGATGGAGCTCTCATCCGTCTCAAAAACAAAGCATGCCATTTTTGCCTAAGCTGCAGGGCTAGGTGAGCAGCCTGCACATAAAAATAAGCATATTATCACAATAAAATATAAATACACCTCATAGTAATAATAATAATAATTTGCATTTGTAAAACGCTTTTTTCATTAGAATAACAACTCAATGCGCTTACACACATCGTTCGTACGCATCATCACAACATTCGCACTACATCATGTACAGCATCATTTAGAAAGTATTATTACTGTTCTTACTATTTACACAGAAAACACCTTGCTGAACAAATGCGTTTTTAAGCAGCTCTTGAAGGAAACAAGGTCTGTACCATAATAAGATTAGTTAATTAGTTATTCAATGCTTAAGGGTCCTGCTGACTGCAAAGAGCCGAATCAGGACCACAAAATCAAGACCACAACTTTGCTAAAAGAGCACTCACCCTTGATCCGCATAAAAGATCTTCCATAACAACCCTAGTAATAACACTGAAGGCACTCCACCAGCCGGTCCCTTTAAAAGACATCCCACGCAGGGGACGCTGAGGCTATACTCTAATTTATCGAACTCCCGTTTACAAAAACAAAATAGAATACAAACATCATTATAAAATATCAACAAAACATATACATATAAAATGCCTACATTGCCAAAATAACATCATAGGAAGCCCCAGTGACAATTTGGCAGAAAGTGTCCAATATTCCCAAGCTGATCCAACAGACCTCACACACAAATGAGGAGTTTTGTCCCGGAAGAGTTTTCAAGAAAAAAGGTAGGTGACTGGTCTAGCAAAGAAGAAGATAGTACAGTAGATTTATAGAACAGAGTAGGAATGAGAAAGAACAAAGAAGAAAGACAGCAACAGCAGGAATTTAAAGCACTAAATTTCCAGAAAGTGGGGATACTGTTTATACTGAAACCACTAACAACCCCATGGGGGACCTCATAATAAGACAAAAAATACAAATACAAATCATAATAAGAAAACTTCTCTCCGTAACAAATACAACTAATCCCCACCATTACTACCAACCCAAAGCATTGCAAAACATATAAAGCACAAAATACAACCATGAAAAAGTTAAAAATACAACAGAAATTTGCTTCGTCTTGTAGCCAAGGCACGTTCTAAATTTCAACAAATGAATATATGAAATGGTCATCAACCCATTCAAATCTAGTGTGGGGGTTGCACAAGCATTTCTAGATTTGAATCCCTGGATGATGGCAAAAGGAAATATTGCGTTCAATGTCAAAGTTGTATCCATGATGATGATCAAAAGAATGTGTACTCATGCACATTTGTAAAATAAGCATTATCCATGCAATGTAACAGGAGATAGATTAGATATTACACACAAAAATACAAGCAGCAATATTAATGAAATGCTCAATATTTACCTCAGCATCAACACTGAATGTGAGCCAGTCATCCAGCTGCAGCTGTGTTTTCTTGGCTTCGTTTTTCTCTTCACCTTCACTATCACTCTGTTCTCCCAAATCAGCCCCTTCATCCCCTGCAATGTTCAAAATAGTGTTTTCAGACATCTTTGTCAGTCAGTGAAAACACCAAAAGCGATAAAAAGTGCTGCCTGGTTTACAAAACCAAAGCTATACTTCATGTTGATGGGAGACAACCCAGAAAAAAGAAAAAAGAAGGGTGGACTAAGCTTTCTATAAAATAGCTTCGGCAGACAGTTAGTTGGTCTTGAGGAGGGACATCAAATAAAAATGGCAAAAGACTAATATGGGACCCAAGTCAAACCACATCACAGCATCTTCGCTAACAATTATGCCTTACCTCAACCTTTGGTTGGTAACTTGCAACGGCGCTGATACACTGAATGAATCACATTGAAACTGAAACTTAATCCTCACCTTCAGTCGGGTTCTCAGCCACCTTCAGGGCATCCGCAGGAAGCTTGGATCGTCCGGCAAAAATAACAACTGTGATAGGCGAGACCAGGGTGCAGCATTTGACCAGTGCCAAGCGTTCCATCCTTGTCATCTCTTCGTAGACCAGCCAGTCACAAGGCAGCTGCTCTATAGCCTTGATCTGCAGCTGCTTGTTGAGGCTGGCAGAGGTTGGGGCAAGGCTCAAGACTGACTGCTGGTGGAAGCGCACCTTGGACTCTCGCCTGTGTGTGGAATAAAAGTTGAGACGAACCAATGTAATCTGGTCTGTGAAGCCAGAACACATTTAAGTCCAGAAATGATGCTTTCGATAAAACATGTTTTTTCTGTTTTACATCATGAAAGTGCAATATTCTATATTGCTCATTATACTGTTGGACAGATCACAAACTGTGCAATTCTATCCATCCTATGATCAGCCACTAGAATATTTTGTTTTGAGAAGGAGAAGAGAAAAACACATTACTGTGTTCTGGCGGTACAATCCTGTCAGTGAAGTCACAGAATTGGCAAACAAAAGATAGCAAAACACAGTAAATGCCCACTGACTGTGTTTTGCTTGATTGGCGCAAATTCTCTGTTTATGCGCACTAGTACTGTTTTTTGCTGGATTTATTTTGAGCGAGATCAAACATAAACAAAGCTAGCCTATGTGAGGTCTTTCTCTTAATGTCAGAATCTCACACTGTTAGTGTTCATTTTCTGATTGCCATTATTTTAGCATAAATTTTTCAATTTATTCCTCAATGTACCATCATGAATAAGATTCCAATTACTGTTGAAATTTATTAATAATCAAGAAACGTGACAATAAAAATAATGAATAAAGCGTAGAAAGCGTAGAAGCAGAAATACTAAAAGTGTTCTCAAGGCATTGGTTGAGGATGAAGTGATCAATTGTGTCAAAGGCAGCTTAGAGATTGAGAAAAGTTTTCAGAGAAAGTTTCACAAATTCATTGGCAGCAAGATGCCATTGATAATGATTTTAAACAAAAGTCAGTGGAATGATTAGAACGTTGAGCAGACTAAAATGGGCATAAGGTTGCTGGAAGCAAGATGTTCATTCAACGGTTTCAAATAAATATTTACACAGGAGTTTTCAACTGAATGGATTCTATTGTCAATGCTTGAGGTGTCCATGACTGTTTCCTTTCTTCCTGAAGTTGAGTGATAGAGATGTTCTGATGGCAAAATGACGCACACAAACGTAATCATACATTCTATTTGTTGATGTCATTCTTTCTTTATGAAGCTATGTCTATAAAATCAAAAAAAGAGAAAAAATAAAAATGGGAAATTTGGGAGTTACTGTATTCTGGCTTCATGAGGCAGTAATGAAATACCATGTTAATATAAATAATGTAAAAATAATCGCATTGTGTCTTGTACAAAACTCCCTCAAATGTACAACCTTGGGAGAGCTTACAGTAAAGAGAGAAGAAAGAGAAGAAAGATGAAAGGTAGAGAGGAATAGATTAGAGAAAGAAGAAGCGAAAGAGAGCAGACTGAGCACAATAGAAAAAATACTAATTTGAAAATGCTTGTAAAAAGGAAATTCTGAGAATTAATGTAATATTGTTTATATAGCACTAAAGCAAAGGAACATGCATGAACCATCATGGTCCAACAGTCACATGCTTCACTTACGAAGCCTCAGCGAGTTTGATAGCGTGATTTTTGCCCTTGCCGCTCTTTTTCCTCCACTGCTTCTGATCCAAGAACCTGTTCAGGTTAATAATGGGGTCTGACGTTCTACTGGGAAACATCAGAGCATCAGACATTGCTTTGGCCGAGATCACAGCTTCCATGCTTGCATTTGAGTCTTCGACCAGCAAGGTCTTTTCACGTCCGATCATGCCCCACTTTTGCAAACGTCCAAACAGGTTCTGCCTGCCACACACTTAAATGTGTGTCAGGTGTCAGCAATACACACAGAATAAGTCACTAAACATGCAAATAGTTACCAAAAGCTCTTGAAATAGCACTGATCCCACACAGCCAACAAGCAGATGTGATTAATCAGCAGCTGATGCATGCAAGATTGGAAGCACTAGGCATTAAGCAGGCCTTACTGATTCAAAAGCACAGCCACAACACAATCAACACAAACAAACAAACCACAAACAATAATATTATGACGTAGCAATACTACACGGAGGGAAATCCACTATTCTTGCATACTCAAACTCTAAGGTATCCAAATTTTTTTTTAAATATGCAGATTATATAGTGAAAGACATGATTGGAAATGCACTGACCCGATATAATTCCTCTTCATATTGATGACCAATACCACAATTTTCATAAAGAAAGTCCTACAGATATAGCAAAAACTAGCAACAAATGCAAGAAGAAATGCCTAGAAAAAGTTGTGACAATCATAAAAAGAGAATATTGTTAAAAAATGAATGGTTAAAAAAACAAGAGAAGAATAACAGAGAGAGAAGAGATTCAACATGCACAATAGATTGGTAAAAATAAAAAACAGAAATGTAAACCCTTACTGTGTAACCAGTTCTCCCTTCTTTCTGTCCACATAGAGAAGGTTGGGGAACATGCCAGCACACAGTGCAGCCTTGACTACAGCCCAGTTCTCAGAGTTGGTGTTCAGATCACGAATGTCCCCACCCCCTCTCGCTCGCACAAATCCGCTTGCTCGCAGCTGACCCAGTAGCTGGGCCCTGAAAATGAATGTAAATGTAAACAGTTGAATGCTGATACAAGACTGGCAAAAATACAATACAGAAATGTAAACCCTTACTCTCTAACCAGTTCTCCCTTCTTTCTGTCCACATAGAGAAGGTTGGGGAACATGCCAGCACACAGTGCAGCCTTGACTACAGCCCAGTTCTCAGAGTTGGTGTTCAGATCACAAATGTCCCCACCCCAACTCGCTCGCACAAAGCCGCTTGCTCGCAGCTGACCCAGTAGCTGGGCCCTGAAAATGAATGTAAATTTAAACAGTTGAATGCTGATACAAGACTGTTGTATTTTTAAAATAAGATAGATACGATGCTTTTATACTTTCAAACCAATATCTAAAAATACCTCCAACCGAGAGCAAAACACAAGGTAAGTCTCACCTCATGCCAACCACCATCTCCATGCAAGCAGCGGACAGAAAGTTTTTCTCACAGAAAGACTTCTCCCATCCCTCAGTCCTAGCCTTCTGCCACATCTGTACCAAAACAAAATGTTCAACATATGCCCAATTAATATCAATTCAATAAAAAGTTGAGTCTTTCCAGATTTTTATTTTATTCCAGAAAGATAGCACTAAAAAGATAGTCCAAAACTCAACAGGAAACACAGTAGACAAATAATTTTTGTAACAAGAATTCATCAATGAATATATCCTGTAATTTGTTCTGTATTATCCCGCTTATATTTGTGCTGCGAAGATACAAGTAAGTTAGTAATTCATTGCTTACAGGGTCCAGCAGACTGCAAAGAGCCGAATCAAGACCACAAAATCAGAACCACAACTTGGTTGAAAGAGGACTCACCCCAGATCCATATAAAAGATCTGCTGAAACAACCCTAGTGGTAACTCTGAAGGCACTCCACCAGCCGGTCACTTTACAATAAAGTTATCCCACGCAGGGGACGCTGAGGCTATACTCTAATTTATCGAACCCCCGTTTACAAAAACAAAATAGAATACAAACATCATTATAAAATAACAACAAAACACATACATATAAAATGCCTACATAGCTAAATAATACAGGGTGGAGAATAGCTGAAAAAAAAAATCTCTGAAATCTGGTCAGGGTCCAGGGCCGCCGTAAGGCCCCTGGTCAGGTCCAGGGGCGAAGGCCCGGTGGGGAGTCTGGGGGCGAAGCCCCCCTGAAGCTGAAAGTTTTATAGCATTTCAAACCCCAAAAGTATGCTTCTTGTGAGAGATAAATTTGGATGTTTTTCATAATATTCATGCATTCATAGATAGACATTATTATTTTTTATATTATTATTAAGACTAATGTTCACATACACACAAAAAAACTGTTACTTGGAATAAACACCTGAATAGGTTTGTGTCAACATATGCAAGATTATGGCAACTGTCACAAACAAGCTTGCTTTCTAGTATTAAAATCTAAATTTAAAAAAAATAAGAAAGTAAATCAATACTCTATTTGAAAAATGATGATAAGGTGCTCTGTTTTTTTAAAGTTACTGCTGGCTTAGTATTAGTGCAAAGTCTCTTGGCTGGAGGTCTGTCATCAGCTTTTTTTTGCACTTGTCAGGAGGGCTTATGTTTCAATTAGTCTTGATGGAACCACTAAGCAAACTCTTACCTATTATCGTTGTGCAGCTAGTCAGTGCTTTCACAGCACATTTGTGCTTCTTCGTAAAGAAGTGCTCAGTGAGCGCTGTAACACCACGATTAGTGTATCTAATTTCTTTGTTGCACGTGATGCAACGAGCCTTGCCTGCAGCATCAACTTTTTGAAAATGAGAGCCGATACGCTGCTCGACTCCCTCCACTTTTACCACTTTCGACGTCCAATCCCAATTCCATTTGTTGGCGATGTCTCCCTCTTGAAAATCTTCTCCCCGGTTAATAATCCGCGAAGCGCATGACATTTCTGTACATGTAACTTCTCATACTCAAAGGGACCGTGTGAAAGAACATGCGTCTCTGCTGGTCGGAAATACTTCGTGGTGTGCGCCCAATTATCAACACGCGCTTCTACCGAAAATGGTACAGAGTAAGGCAAAACACTGGAATAGATTTGTGGAGCGAACATACGTGGTTAATTTACGATTTGCGTCTTTTTTTTTTCCTCGGAACAAATTTTTAAACCTCGGAAAGTTACGTTCGTTAACCTCGAAAACTCGCGTATCCGAGGAGAATTCTCCAGCCTGATAATAATATCATAGGAAGATCTAGTGACCATTTGGCAGAAAAAGTCCAATATTCCCAAGCTTACCCAACAGACTTCATACACAAACGAAAAGTTTTAGAAGAGTTTTCAAGAAATAAGTTAGGTGACTGGTCTAGCGAAGAAGATAGTATAGTAGATTG
Source organism: Oncomelania hupensis (assembly GCA_036898135.1). Taxonomy (NCBI): domain Eukaryota; kingdom Metazoa; phylum Mollusca; class Gastropoda; order Littorinimorpha; family Pomatiopsidae; genus Oncomelania; species Oncomelania hupensis. The sequence continues at coordinate 84,497,755 of CM072511.1, read as the reverse complement.
ATAGAACAGAGTAGGAATGAGAAAGAACAAAGGAGAAAGACAGTGACAGTGGGAATTTAAAGCACTAAATTTACAAAAAAGTGAGAATACTAGTATACAGAAACCCCCACCATCCTCACAGGATGGAGGGGAAGAGAGGAAGGGGAGCAGGGAATGGGGGGCGCGAAGATAGAAAACTCAGTCCCAAAACCCAAGACGCATGAATAAAGCATATATATAAAATATACAACATGTATTAGAGGCATTTTTATCAGTTCATATTTTTTATCCCAAAGCAAGAAAGCAACAGAAATACAGACAAAATTTGATTCATGTGTAACCTGGAAAGCTCTAAGGAGTGACATGTGGTCGCTGTATGTGCCAGCTGCAAACTTCCTCCTTGACATGTTGGCAGCTCGTCGCTGTGAGGGCTGTCCAGGTAACAGGACTGAAAAAAGAATTAAAATATCTAATAAGTGATATTTCCCCAGAAAAAGCACATTTAAGTACTAGAAAAACATTACAGTGTTCAGGATGTTTGCCAGAGCTGAAGTTTTATGATCTTGGTATTGTTACTGTTTTAGCCACACCTTACAAATGGATGCCTAGAACATGTCGATACAGAAGCGTCAAATCTACATAAATATATAAGACACTTACAGGGATCCTTGTGGGCAAGGGCACACACAATGGTGAGGATTGGGTCCAGACACTTGAGCACCACAGCGTGCAGAACCATCTTGCCGAGTCGAGGTTCCACAGGCAGGTCTGTCAGGTGGTGACCCAGCTCTGTCAGCTCCTCCCACTCATCCAAAGCATCCATTTGCTACAAGGGAAAGGGAACAGTTTTGTGAAGAGAACGAAAATTTCTTAGGTCTGATAGTTAACGAGGAAAAATGTAAGTGCTGGTTGTTGTAAGCATAATGCCCACACAGAGTAACATGAGCAACACCAACAAAAACAAAACAGATTTGAACAAACTGATTGTTTTGTGATGTTTAGAATACAGCAAGAGAATGAAAATAACACCTTACTACTTTTTAGATGTGGTAATTCCAACCACCAAACCACATTAGTACTGAATGACCTACTTGCATGTCTGCTTCCAAAAAATACAGACCTAACACTAACAAGTGCTACTCTGTCAGCCCACAAGCAAATCATATCTTTCACATTTAGCTCTGTGACTTTTTATAACTGTTGGTAAACATACCATGAAAAAAATTATTATTTTAAACTTCTATGATACTGATGACTGAGAGGATGATGATGATGTTTTCAATGATGACAATGGTACTACTAAAAACCTTGAGCATGGCCACAGCATTGCGAATGATAAGAAAAGGGGGAGCCTGCGGACAGCGACCTAGAAACTCTGCAATGGTCATAGTTGATGGTGCAAGCAGTTTTGTATGCAAGCACAGCTCCTGCACAATAAAAAGGATCAAACATTAAACTTTCCGACTTGATGAAACAAAACAATCAACCAAACATGTCTCTGAAAAAAATTGTCATAATAAGAGTGCCTTATTTGTTACACATTATTTATCAATGGTTGATTCAGCCCTGATGGTTGAATCTAGATATGTGCAACTCGAATTTGTTTATCCACACAGCCTTTTTACTCAGCAACCAGTCAGGAGTCATCACATAAAATTTTCCAACTTTATTCAGCAAACAGCAACAAATGCATCACACCAGCTCAATTCCTATGTGAGCAGCACTTTTCAGTGCCTCCGCGTTTCGCATGCTGCAGGCTATTTATAGCTTGCCTGCACCCCCCTTCCAGGGAAAGGAAGTATCGGCAAAGCTATTTATAGCTAGTCTGGCTGACCTAACTTCAAAATCTAAAAAGTTTTGGTTGAGCCGCTGTGGCATACAAGATCGCTGTCTGAAAATCACTACAAAGATCATTTTAAATCACTTTTCAAGCAGACAGTGCATTACTTATATAGCCTCTTTGCCATTGAGAAAAAATTTGAACACTCCAACATGGCGCAATAACACCTAATCAAATTAAAACTTGTCACCGGAACTATGCACTGTCTTATGTTATAGAACATTCTTTAGGTTAGAAGAATCGCTTAGCTATTAAGAGACAGATCTGAAACTTCAATTGATAATAAACAGTAATTCCAAAAAATTCTCAACAATATCGACTGATGAAAACAATAAAAAATATACAAAGCTTCTTCTAACAACAGCGCAAAATCAAATCAAAGGTAAATACATGCCATTATTGCATACTTTACAAAACAAAATGATCGGATCTATCATGCGCATCTCAATCGTAACACTAGTAAACGTCTACAGTAACATTCCAAAGGACAATGAGCAAAGCATTCAAAATGGATAAAAATAAGTCAGCCCATCTACCCCAAGAATTTCAACCTTATCTTATCTAGTCTAATCATAAACTTACATGCAGTTGAAGCCTGAGGATTTCTGGTTGCTGGTAGTCCTGCATGCATGCGTAGCGAGCACGGCTGAACAAATGGTAACAAACACCTGCTCGGCATCGACCAGCGCTGCAAGATACAATCAAAACCAACATTATGGTCAGTGAATGAAAACTGAGAAAAGACAAACACACACAACCAAATTACAAACCTTTAGCCCTTGTCCCAACTACTATTGTCCCAATTCTAGTGCTGGGAGAAAACGTTTTAAATTAATTGACACAATGTTTCCTTGAATCCATGGATTTCTGTATTTTAACCGATAACATGATATGCAGCTCCATCCAACTTTTAAATAAAACTGCACAGAATTGATCAAATCCAAATTTTATAAGTAAATTTGTGATTAATAAGCATACATCCTGACTCACTGGTGCAACTAACTTGACTTTGCCTAGCAATCACCCTCACAACGGAAGTTGTAAGATAACTAATTAAGTATGCTTATTAATTCCAAATTTACTTACAAAATTTGGATATTAATTTCACATACTACACCCTGACTCATTGGTGCAGAACAGCACAAAAGGAAGAAGGGAAGAAACTCACCTAAGAGGAAGACATGGAAATGGTTTGCTGGGTCACAACCACTGATGAAAAGGTCCCATCTGAACATGTTCGCCTGGTGTCTCTAAGGTAATGACTGATGAAGACAACAGACGATCGCCAGTACGCTGCCTCCAATAGAACCTCCATTCGAGCTGATACAGCAGCTAGCAAAGATGCCCCGGCCCTAACCTCAGGTGCTCGAGAAGCAGTTAGTGCTACAGCCACACCTCCCTTTCTTCTTCAAGAGAAGAATAATTGTCATATGCTCTTATAATGAGCTTTGATATTCATCCAGCTAGACAACTCTTAGAAAAATCAGGGATGGGAATGTCCAAGATTTGGAGGGGAGTACAAATGGACGGGGGCCTAGGGGGCCGCGGTAGGCCCTCTGGTAGGGTCAAGGAGCGATGGCCCTTGTGGGGGGTCAGGGGGCAAAGCCCCCTGAAGCTGAGAGATTTTGCAGTTTTCAACGCAATTTTTACCACTTCTCAGCATAGAAATAAGTGAACAAATGGAATTAAAAAAACATCTAGTCACTTTACTTTTGACTCATAAAAACATACTTTACACAAACATGCGATCAAGACTCTTTTTTGTAGTAAAGAAGCATTTTTGTACTATTAAAAAAAAAAAAAAATATCACCAAATCAATCTAGTATCTGTTTTCTGTAAATCACACTACTGGCATCCAGTTTCTGGCATGGTGCATCAGTTGTAGGTATTACGGATGCAAGGGAAGGTAACTCTTCCGAGCGGATTCGCGAATTCCTGGAAACCTGACTTATTTTACCGCTTCAGATTACGGTGTAAAACGGCTATATGCAGTGGTTGTTCCTAAAACAAATGACCAATAACAAAAAATGAGACACTGGCGCAGCCCAGAAAGTACTTTTTTTGAAAATGCATTTTCAACTTCGTAAAAAATTTAATTTTTTTGGCTTTATAAAATTTGCTTGGGTCTAATTTTTGTTGTATTAGGTAACCTGATGTGTCTTTTAAATAATGCAACAACAAAAAATAAACTTTTTGAGTATAAAGCCTTTCAAATTATACAAAATTCAAGACCACACAACGAATGGATACACCCCTTTCGAGTAGACGCCATATTGCTTTCATTCGTTGTCACGGCTTTGCACACATGCATTCAGATTAAAACTCATGCGTTTCACATTAAGTTATGAAGTTATGTCAACTCCAGGGGTGAGTTTTGTTTGCAAAACAATGTTTTTTCTTCTTTTATGTTTATTTCTGTGAAATTTGCAAGGTCTTCGTTTTGCATAAGTAATTTTGGAGTGAGTTAGGCCTACTACTAGTAGTTATTCTTGTACATCAGTACGGCAGTAGTAATACTAGGTCTGTAAGTGGGTTAATGTCGCTTGATTGTCTACAGCAGACCTGTTCACCCCTACCAATGCCAGTCAGGAGTAAGCAGACTGTCTGTCAGGAGTTTCATCTGTCTGTCAGGAGTACGGTACTGGAATACATTTTTTTGAGAGATTGAGAAAAAATAAAACAAAAAGACAGTTAAATTTACTACAAAAACACATTAAAAAGTAAATTTGAAAAAGCATTCACTTATTTATTGCTTTAGCAATAAACGAGCTTATTGTGCGTTGGTTGGCCTGCTCTTGTTGCAACTGCTTGTGTCTACCACAGTTCACGTGCCTTTCAATGGCATTTCTACCGCCGTCCGCAACGCTGAAGTCAAGTTTGCAAATTTTGCAGTAAGCATAGTTTTCAGACCTTTCGGAGCTCGTTAAGCACTTATGCAGTTCTGAATAAGAAGCATTCCACTTCTGCGTGTAAAGCATCTTCTTTTTGGGTGGTGTTTGTCCAACATTTTCTGCGTTTTTTATTTTCGGCATCGCGAACAGCCTGATTGATTGATTGATTTATTGTTGCTTTAGGTCCAGCGGACTCTTCCGAGCCAAATCAGGACCGGACAACCCCCGATCCGCATAAAAGATCTGTTGAAACAACCCCAGTGGGAAAATTGAATGCCCTCCACCGGCCAGTCACTTTACAATAAAGACATCCCACGCGAGGGACGGCTGAGGGTTGACCTCAACTACGCGAACCCCCGGTTACAAAAACAAAATAGAATACAAACATCATTATAAATCATCAACAAAACGCATACATATAAAATGCCTATAGTGCTAAATAGTACAATCATAGGAAGCCCTAGTGACCACCCGGCAGAAAGCGTCCAACACTCCCAAGCTGATCCAACAGACCTCATACACAAACAAGGAGTCTTGTCCAGGAAGAGTTTTCAAGAAAAAAGGTAGGTCATTGATCTAGCGAAAAAGAAGATAGTATAGCAGAGTGAAGGACAGAGCAGGAATAGGAAAGAGTAAATGAGGAAGACAGCGACAGTGGGAATTTAAAGCACTAAATTTCCATAAAGTGGGGATACTATTTATACTGAAAACCCCCGGCACTCCAACGGGGGTACTGTTGCCGCAGTGAATCTGTCTTGCCTATAAAGGAAAGACAGGTTTTCAACTGTGGCTTTCACTTTTCCCTTTATAGGTTTGAACAATCTACAGTGGCAAGATTGCTCATGACCCCAAGGGGTCGCGAACAGACTAGTCACTTCGAGAACATGCACAAATGTTCTATCACACACGAAAGAAAGTGCGAGAGCCGGAAATCGAAACTTGTACAGGAAATTCCAGTTTTTGTCTTATTACGGAAAACTTACGAAACTGAAGAGCATCTTTTTACCGAAAAAACTTTTTTTTTTTCTTCGCTCACGTTTGAAACAGGAGTTTTTGTTTTCAAAACGGATAAGCGGATTTTTACAGCCAAAACGGAGAAAATCCGGTCAAAAACCGGAGGAGTGAACAGCTCTGCTACAGGTACCAAGTTATAACTCTTAAACACAATTTAGGCCTTTAATGTATTATTTTTTTGTGTTGTATTTTATTCCATAACTCCCCAAAAGATGATCATATTGTCGAACAATTAATATGAATTATAAATATACATAAAAGCATCATTATTTTTTAATATTCTGCTGAAACTGGCAAAACGTTTTGTTTTCTGACCATACTAGAGGGTTCTGCATTTTGTTGTGTAAATACAGTGCCTTTTTATGCACTTTGTATTAATTTTAGACACCAGAGCCACTTTTGGGAAAAACGCGTTTTATTTTTGTGTGAGGGTTACCCACTATGAACAGTTAAATGAGTGCCTTAATATTGACTGATTTTAACAATTTAAATTGTTTAAATCTTCTAAAGGTTTGTACTATATAATAAAAAATCCTGAACCAAAATATATCTACAACACATGCCAAGAGTTGTCGTCCATGATGACGAATAGAGTTATCCCTAAGTGTGCCCACAGAACAGCAGTATGACATTATGGGCTATTTCTAAGCGAAAACTTATCAGAAATAAACAATTTTAACCAAGAATTATTTAGGAAAGCCTGTAGTTTATGGGTTTATGCAAAAGGAGACGTCCGCATCCTGGTAGCTGAAGTGGCAAGTGAAAAGGTGGGTTTTATCGTGATAATTGTTATTAAAACAGAAGACCCCTCATTAAAACTTTGTGTACAGATAATAGAATGCACTATTTCCATGTCAAAGCAAAAGAAATTTTGAAATTCGACTGTAAAATACTTTAAAAAGTGTTTTTTAGTTCCTGCAAGTAGCATCAACACATGCCAAGAGTTGAAGTCCGTGATGACAAATAAAGTTATCCCTGAGTGATAGGCCTATTTTATGCTTACACACTTCAAAATACAAATAATTTGTCAAGCATGATACATTAACTTTGAGTTTTTTTAAAATTTGTTTACAAAGATCACATCAAGGACTAACTTATTAAAGCGTTAAATTAACATTCTGTCCAATATATAAGCAGGCCATCGGCCGATCATCTAAAATGCAAAAAAAGCTGAAAATGCTGATTTCAAGTTTTTTTCTTTAATAGCTATATATAAAAAAAAGTTTTCAATTTATGTTAAAAAATGAAGTTGTTTTTTTTTGCAATATACATGTTATCTTGTATTAAATTTAGGCAAAACAATTTTTTTTTTGGGAGGGGGGGGGGGGGCGTTTGAAAAATGCTGTGTTGTTGCTACAAAATAAAATGTTTGTCCCTAATACCTAGTGGTTGTCGTGCAATTTTTGTAGATACAGTCCATATTTGTAATCGATGTTGCTTCCTTTGCCACCTTCCGAATCCATCCACGACCAATTCCATTTGTATCGTGATCCTTCATCACAGAAAAATTCACCTCTCGCAACGAACCGACTTTTTAAAATTTGGAAACGCTTTCACTACATGCAGTGTCAAGATGGCGGCAATCGCTAGCGCACAAGAACGATAACTCTGAGTGAACGGCAATCGACTAAAAGATGCACGATCAGTTTATTTGCTTACGTATTTCCAGGGGCGAACCAAAAACTTCAGAAGCGCATTTGGATTTTGGTAGGGGCGTATAAACGCGAATGGGCATACAATTCCCATGCCTGAAATATCTTTGGCATGTCAGGGATTAAGAGAGATAAACAATCTCCTCTTGCTAGGTAAGTGATGCCTCTTAGAACGCTTAATGTACTCCCGCAATGCCCTTAAAGGACAGTTGGCCAGATCTGGATCTGCTCTCGGCAAAATTCTGGAGAGAGGGGAAATGAAAACCACTGGGGATGGGTCAACCTGACTCACCACATGAGGAGCAAGCCGAGCCGCCAGCTGCACCGCCACTTTGAAAACGGCATTCACCAAAGAGGCCGGTGGCGCAAAATGATCCGCGTCAAAAGCCTGAGAGGCATCAGACAACTGATTACCTTCTTCTGCAAAAGAGTCAGCCGAAAAGCTCAACCGACAGGTTGTCTATAGTGGAAAAGCGCTGATCATCGGGATACACGTGCCATGCATCTGAAACAAAAGACGCCTGACGGCGTCCATCCGAACCGCAAACCGGAACTCCATCCAAAACAGAACTTGTCTGAGTTGGCCAGAAGGGGGCTGACCGGAAGCGTTCACTATGGCCGGGGGCCGAACGTCACTATAAGGTACAGCCTGGCCGACACCGGAAGCGGAGGCTTCAAAGAGCAATCTGTCCGCACCGGAAGTCGGCACTCCCTCAATCCCTGGGGGGTGAAAGGGTCGGAGGATGGCTGGGGGAAGCCACTGCAATGCCGGAGAGATAGGCCTCCAACGAATCTGGTCCGGCTTTTGCTCCTCTGCATGCAGCTGGGCCTATTATGTTCAAAAGAGCATGCAAGGCACTCAGCTCGTGACCAGCCATGGGTTTCGAAACTCTCTGAACAGCAGAGCAAATAGCGCACTGAGGGTCGATATCTCGTTCCCAGTCCACATGCCCCTGAACAGGAAACAGCTCTGTGGCCACCCTTAAAACAGCCACAGCACCCACGCTCACCTGAGAACCCGGCAGCAGCTGGAAGGAAGACTCAGGAAATAGGTTTGGATTAGGAAAGCTGCGCAGCCAGCTGGTACATCTCCTGCTCATTGGAGTCTGAAACAAGTGGGCTCAGCTGAAAAACAGGGACCAACACATCCTTCCTGTCCGGATACACCACCCTCACTAGCTTGGGGTGAGCCTTGGCAGAACGAGCAGGAGCCGGAAAGGCTGTCTCCATGGCTTTGCCGCCTGGACTAGCCTTTGCGCCGGAAGCACTCCTCAATGGAAGCTTTCCGACTGACTCTGAGGCTCTAGAAGCAGAAGAAACAGAAGAACCTCTTTTCTTCTTAGAAACTGGGGAGAGGAGAGAAGCCTGTGAAGGCTGAGTCTCCTTATGGGGAAGGGAAGGGGTATCAGGGGAACTAGCCCGCTTGGAAGAGCGGCGCTCGGCCATACTCATAGCCACAGAGACCAAAAAAACGAAAGCACAAAGCTTACCTTGCTTCACCAAAAAACCACACCTAGATATCTAAGTACCTAAGTATCTAAGGCTCGTACCAAGAACTCTAAGTAAAGGCTCGTACCAGGAACTCTTAGAAAAGGCTAAACCCTGGAACAAAGGATTACCAAAAGGCTAGATCCTGACTAACCAAACAGCCTTAAAAACGGCTGCCCAAAACATTAATAGCTAAAAAGAAGGTGAAGTGTAAGTCGAAACAAGAGGGCATAGACTACACGTCAGCACAAGACGAAGGCCAAGAAAGATCTGATTTGTTTCAGTGCTGGCTGTGAGCTAGAGGTATTAGAGGCACGCTCAGCAAGTACAGAATAAGGTGGAAGGGGAAGTAACCTTTATCTTACAGCTTCCAATGTGAGGTCAATTGCTAGGCAACGTCTAGTTAGTTGCACCAGTGACCCAGGTTATAGTATGTAAAATTAATAATACAACCAAAGACACACACTTGTGTTGAAGAACATGAGATCTTACCGGCCTTTCCTTTGCAGAGCACTTGCTTTGGAAATCCAGTTGCTTTTAAGGGAAGAAACCTGGGTCAATGCGCAGAATGTTTTCTGAAACAAAAGTATGAATATTGATAGCATGCTCAATAGTACGCAACCGAATGCATTGGTTTCGCTTTTGTAATATGATCACCAACAGCCAGACTTGTTCTCTCCACAGCACACATCTAAACTAACTTTACAAATTGTGGTGTTCAAAGAATACTAAAAAGGTTACCTCTTTAACTTTCCCACTGTCAATGACATAGACAACATCGTTGATGGTGATGCTGGTTTCCGCAATGTTGGTTGCCAGAATCTAGAAGCAAACAAGTTCATCCAACGTAATTTTATCAAGGTTACTGTGCCTGTTGCAACTAACTGTTTACCTAGCTGACAATATACGAATATATCTAAAACAATTCATCATAATTCATACAGAAAATAATGTTTTTGAAAACATTTTCCACAAGTATTTTATATTTACATAGTTTTTGTTTTTTTTACTGAAATATGGACCTTATTAAATACCCTAGTGACTATCAGCTTTATCTACACTGTTAGTTGTTTATTACCAAACATATAGCAAATTAATGTGAAAATGAACTTACAATTTTCCTGTTTCTGGGGTAGTTGTTGAATACCTTCTTCTGGTCAGAAGACTGCATGGCAGAATGCAGCACTAATACCTTGCATCTGCAACAATAAACCATTTTCCACTTTTATGTCTTTTTATAAAGCACACATGGACAATAGCAAAATCTGAATAAAAGCAACATCTCAATAAAATCAGAAGTTGAAGATTACCAACTTTCAATGTAGTAGAAACAAAACAAATAAACAATCTCAAACTTACCTATCCAACTGTGCGAATCCAGAAATGGCATTGGCCACTGCTACAATGTCGTCATAACCAGGCAAGAAGACCAAGATTGCTCCTTCTGGCTGAGTGGTGTGAATTTTTAGAATCATTTCCGACACCAAAGAAATGTCAACTTTGTCATCATCAAAGCTTTGCTGGTACACAGACAACAGCTCACGGTCTTCAGGAGAAATGTAGTTCAAATCTTCTGTCTGCTCCCCTTCAATAGCGTTGGATTCCAAAGTGGCACTATGGGGGAAACATTCAAAACAATTTATGACTATTGACAAGAGAATTAGGTCTCCATTAATTTTCATGCCAATATAAAGCATTTATCCTCATTTATAACTGAAATGAAAATAAATCATAATGGAAGGAGAAAGACCCCCCTTCCCTCTCCCTCCCCATATATTAGAGGTCTCCCATAAACTACATTACTGTTTATATCAAAACCATTCACTAAGGTATGAACCATGAATGAAAACTTACATGTGGGCTTCCAGCAGTTCCACAACTTCAGACTGATTGAACCGTTTGGCCCAGTCAAGCGCTGTCCAGCCGTTTGAGGCTTTGAGGTTGGGGTTTGCTCCCAATGCAAGAAGCTGTTCTGCCACTGCTGGGAAGCCTCTACCTGCTGCAACCATCAGAGGTGTGGCACTTGTGGCAGAATGGATGTAGTCCACTAGACAGAAAAGATAAAAACAATGAATGAGTGAATACTGAAAATGCGTGAATAATAAAAACATCAGAACTACAGTTACAAAATTATGTATGCACTGTAAACTGATTACAGTTCAATCATATTTATTGATGCAACTGGTTAAGAACTACAATTATCGTTGTAAAAACATTAGTAATACTACAAGGGCAAAGCTCATATACTCCTTATGAAACTTGAAAATAAGTGCCCAGAAAAAACAAAATAAAATGGGAGCATTAAAATGCAAAGTAATACCGACTTTCATCTTTCTATGCTCTCGACATTGAGATGACATTGACCTCCGGCTCCAAATACACTCATGTACTATCAAATAAAGTACAGCAAAAGTTGTATTGTGCCAAAAAACTGTGACCTTGGGATGACCTTGACCTTCAAAGACCTTGACCTCAGGATGCCCTTGACCCTCACGTGATCTCTCATACATTTTTTATCAAATAACTCAATGTTGTTGCATACTATTGGTTAAATAAACAGCCATTCCACTGTACGATGACCTATTTTTGGTATGGTTTTGAAAGACCAAAAATGACCTTGACCTTCAGCATCAATGCACAAAATGGAACATATATGAAAGATCAATCTATCATCTCTAAATACAACAAATTTAGACTTATATCTCTCATAGTTTAGGGTCAAGGTCACTTCAAAGAACCTAAACAAACTGACACTGGACAGCTCCAGGGACCTTGACCTTGGAGTGAGGTTGATCAAATTTGCACAGTATGTGTGTCTCATTAATATCTATTATGCACTAAAAAATCATGCTTAATATTAATAACATAAAAATTAAAATGTTGTGAAAATAGGTCTTTTTTTTTTAAATAACATATGATGACCCTGTGCCTTGACCTTGAAGTGAAGTCATTAATTCACTGATCATTTTGAGGTCTCATTAATGACCAAGTTTAGTTGTTATAGTTGAAATAGGCTCTGAGTACTTAGCCACTTAAAATTTTTGCACAGACAGACGGCAAATGGCGGACAGACGGCAAATGGCGGACAGACTGAGGGACGGAAAAAAATATTTTTGATATCATTTTTGGACTATTTAACACTAACCTTGCATATATTTGGGAAAATCTTGATTTTTTTTTTTTTTGGGGGGGGGGGGTGTGGGGGGGGTAGGAGGGTGGTGGGTGGGAGGGGAGGAGAGGGGTAGAGGGGCAGAGAGGTGTGAGTACACTCACATTGCTATGCATGTGAGTCAAAAAATACTCCTAGCAATACCCTTGATATCAAACAATAATTCTGACTGTTTGTTTCACTTGTTACTCATTGGAGGCATCATTTCAAAAGGCACAAAATATGTTTAATTTTCCACTAGTCTATTAACTACCATAATAAATTAAAATGCTTAACCTTTCAATCCTTCATTCTTTATATTTTGACAGCATTTCTGGAAGCCACATTAATTGTTCACTCAAACTGCAATCCTTCTCACACTATCACAGTTCCAATTTAAAAGCACCTCACCTGAGACATTTTCACTCATGATGAGATGAAAGATTTGATGGAAAGGTTCATCTTGTCCATGAAGCCAAACTGCTGTAAGCAGCTCATCCAGCTTAGCTTTCAGTTCTGGATCAAGCTCTTCCTTTTCTTCTCCAAACTGCACAATAACAAATGAGCCATAAAACAGAACCAACAATCAAGCAAAATCTATCACCACTAGCAGTTTTCACCTCAAAGACCACAGGCATAAGGCAACATTTATTTTGAGAAATTAAAAAAATGCCCCTCAAATATGCTATCACTTGTTCAAACTTTAGATAATCTCAAACAGATATATTCCAAATTTCTAAGATTTAAAACAATGTAACATAAAATCAAGCAGGCAACAGACTTCAGTGGAATCCAGATCTGCAACACCATCATCAGTGCTGCTTTCCAAGACACTGCTGCTGCTGCTCTTTGTAGTAGAGTTGCCCAGAGAAAGTTGTCGAGCACACCATTCACTCAGTCTCTCTTGCTGTTGAAGGGCTGAAAATATTCAAATGAAATTGTAAATCTGTTTTATAAAGCACAATTCCAAACTAAAAAGTCTGCTCAAAGCGCTGACACGCTTACTCTCACACAAGCACTCTCAGAATAAGAGACTGTACAATACAATAAAACATGGAGAAATAAAAATATAGGTACCAAATTACATACCTGAAAGGGGGTGTATACTATCAATTAATACTATAAATTTTACCACTACTTCTGCTGCCACCACCACTACCACCATTACGACAATGACAACGACCACCTCAACTATTACTTAAAAACACATGCACACACACAAACATGCACAAAATCAATTTAAGCAGCCAAAACAGAAAAATAAAATTCATACATATACATGTGCAGTACAATTAAACAAAACTAAAAAGTTCTAAAAGATGTAAGAAAATGTAACACACAAACCAAACATGGCTTTATACAATAAAATACAATACAGAGTAAATACAATAAAATACGCTGACAGAACTTAAACCCGACACTCCGGCTGACTGAGCAGTAAAAACAAAGCAATAAGACAAGAACGTTAAGAAATTACAGAATAAAGTAGTCAACTTTACCTAATTTCAAAAGCATATTACGAACATAACAAGATGCAACAAAACATTTTATTGCTAAGTAAATACACAAAACGTTAAGACATTATGGAATACAATAGTTAACTTTGCCTAATTTTAAAAGCCCACTAAGGACATAACATTACAAGACGCAACAAAATATTTTATTGCCAAGTGAGAATACGCAACAAGAAAAGTGAACTTTGGGGGTGGTGGGAGTGAGGTGTGAGGAGGGATGGGGTAGGGAGAGGCAGTTGGGTTGGTGAGGTGGGTGAGGGACAGAGGGTGGGGGAGAACTATCCAAGAATGGGAAATGGCAGCAGGCACACAAGGGCATATCCTCCACATTGGAGGTTAAAACAAATAGGTAGAACTAAAAGGGGTTCTTCATGCCAGGAAATAATCTGGGTAAAAAGCGCTTGTAAATAAAATGATGGCTTGATAAAGATTTGAATACAAATCGAAATATTGCCTCGGACCTCAACTTGGGTGTTGCTGTTTGTTTTGTTCTCCTCATGTAAATAAAATGCTGTGAGGGGAATGGGAGCAGGCAACGAAGTGAAAGGGGGTGTATACTATCAATTAATACTATAATTTTTACTAATACTTCTGCTGCCACCACCACTACCACCATTACGACAATGACAACAACCACCTCAACTATTACTTAAAAACAAATTAACACACTAATTAAAAACATATTTATTTCAAATATCAAGAAAACTATAGCCAAGTATAAATAAGCAAAATTGTTAGTTTACATACTGTTCTTTCTATCCTTCCTGATCTTTTCCATGATCTTATTTGAGTGGTTGGTCCTGAAAGAAAAACAAATAAATATTTCATCTGAAGTAACTAAAGTAAACATTCAACTGATTACAGACAAGAAGCCATGTCGTGTGCATGTTTGTGTGCACATTCATGTACATGAATGCTATAATTCTTGTTTGTGTGTGTTTCTGTGTGTTTTTGTGTGTGTATGAGTGCGCATGCGTGTAGGTGCATATGCATGTGTGGGTGGGTGAGTGCGTGTGTGTGTGTGTGACCAATTCTTGTTTGTGTTTTCTCCAAAATAAAACACTTCAAAGGTAAATAAATCCCTGTAACTTACCATTTGAGCACATCTTCCAAATAGAATTCATCCACATGAAAAAGTGTGCCAGGAACTGAAACACAAAAATTGAAATTACTGACTTCATGTGGAAACTAAATTCATAGCATAAAAAAATAGATAGATAAGATAGATAAGGATATTTATATAGCGCTTTTTCCCAACGAGTTCAAAGCGCTGGCCGATACAGGATCTAACTCAAACCGCCCGAGACGCCCACCCGCAGCCTTTGGGCGCATGGTCTGACGCACGGACAACTGAGCACAATCCTGGGCAGCCAGGGATGGGGGAGAAGGACCAAGTGCATGCTGGGTGTGTTCTTGTTACCGGCACTCACCCGTCTAGGACATGAGCGTCAGGATCTTTAAAGTCCGTTATGATGGAATACGAAAATACTCATACTATAATATGAATCTGGCCATCATCATCATGATCATCATCATACACATCATCATCATTATGATTATAATCCCCATGAGCAAAACTCACTTGACATTACAGGGCAACCCCCAAAGTAGGACGTGAACAGCTGAATATTGAGCGCAGCACTCATCAAGATGATTTTCAGGTGTTTAAAGCGAGGTAGAGCCTCTTTCAAACACGTCAGCAGGAAGTCGCTAAAACGATCCCTCTCGTGAACCTCATCCTAAAACACCAGCACAACAACGTCCATCAGGAAAATAAGCTTTAATCTAGAACAACATGGGGAAAAAAAGCACAATCTCATATATGATACTTTAAAGAATCACACCGACTCAACCAAAGCTTTTAGGTTTTGAGGTTAGTTCAGCCAGGCTAGCTATAAATAGCTTCGCCGATAGCTTCGCCGCTGTCACATCCTCAAAATTCCAGGGTCTCCTACTTTATCCGGGTGCCTTTGCGCATGCGCCAGGTCAAGTCAGGCCGGCTTTTTCACTATGTTCTTAGGCGTCATAACCCTAACCCCTAAACCCTAACTCTAACCCTAATCCTTACTAAGACTACGATAGCACTGTGCGCATGCGTCGAATTTTGTAACGCGTCAACCAATCAGAATGCTCCCAGTCGCTCCCAGCCCAGCTAAGATACTAGGAACTGTGACGATGTCACACCGGTGCTTCTTTCCTTTCCTTTCACTGGAAGGGAGGGTGTAGGCAAGCTATAAATAGCCCGCAGCCAGCAAAATGTGGGGGAACCAAAGAGTGCTGTTCACATAGGCATTGAGCTGGTGTGGAATGTCCTGCAACAAAGCTCAAAATATGCCTCTCACTCCCATCCACACTTACCCCATAAATGTAACAAAGCATACAGAACAAATGTAAAGCGTTCTTGATTATTTCCATACATTTATAATACTGCAGTGTGAAAAAAATGAATTGCACACATGACACACACAAATGACTAAAGTCAACATACCACAATAACATGGGTGACAGTGCTTAGTGGTCCGATGCCACCCATCAGCGTTCTCAACAGAACACCATTGGTACAAAATGTCAGCAATGTCTTTGGTGAAACTCTGCACAAATGAGTCCAAAAAAACTTTAAAATTATTTCAAACAGGACTGCAAAACACAGCCATAAAATTGAACAACTATTTGCCTTGGAATCAAAATCCCTATTCCAGATGAACACACAATTTCATATTTTTCAGTTACTATGACAGTAGGTAAATGAGTTTGTTTTTCCCAGACTAATTCACAACATATTGATCAACTCACTTGCTCTCTAGGCGAATCTGGTAACCTACAGTTTGACCTATCCTTTCTCCTCTCTCCGTTGCTACTCTCTCCGCCACACTCAAGGCAGCAATTCTGCGAGGCTGAGTGCACAGGATTCGACACTGCTGGTTGCGTGTGTAACAGTCATCAAGGATCATTTGGGGCACCTGAGACAAGCACACACAACCCCATCTCATTCAAGGTATTGTAACTTGACACAAGAAGTAAGTAACATTGAGTAAGCAACTGCACTTTGTGTTAAACTTGAGAATCTTAACTGCATTCATGGTGGTGTTCACTAGGCAAAAATAAGAAAAACAATTTGGAATAAAATTAAATTCAGTAATAATGTTCAAGTTCATACCTGAGTGGTTTTGCCAGAGCCAGTTTCACCAGCAACGAGGCAGACCTGGTTACTGTTGATGGTGGCCAGAATTTCCTGCCGCTGATGATAGACAGGCAGCGTCTGTCTAAACTGGTTCAAGTCAGACTCGCCACGTCTTGGGGGAACCTGTGGCACACCATTATTGAGTCGTCCAGTAGTTGTCTTGTTGAATTCACGTGTCACTGCATGAAGAAGTTAAATGCAAAAATAAACTAATGTAACAAGTGTTGCTTCAACCCATGGTCAAGTCAATAAATTATTTATCCCACACAAAATGAAAATTGTTGTTGCCATCGGTATATAAGAACAGTTGCATGAAGTATTGACAAAGATTACAGCAGAAACGTATGTACCAAGATCACACAAGTGGCACCACAAACAAATTAAGATTAGATAAAAAAATAAATAGTTAACAGTTACTTCAAAATAACAAGCACATTTAATTTAAATAAATATATAACTTTAAACAACATACACACACATGCACATTCCTCGCAAATATTCACACATTCATAGATCCGTCTACCCTACGAATACACACATTCACTAACAAAGCAGCATCATTCTATTCCCTCAGAGTGAAATTCGTACTTCCCCCAACCTCCCCAAAACCGCTCTTCCCTCCACCATGCTGTACATGGAGAGTTGTGTCCCCATTGTTTAATCTAAGTTTTGTTGCAAAATTTAAACACTGTGCAAAAAGTGAGAAAAGCTTGTTTTTGTATTACTATTATTCCATTTCAAAAGATTTATTCAAGAAAATTACGCAAGGGTATTTTTACTAAAGCTTAATAACAATGGGGTGTCGGATAGTGCAGTGGTTGGAGCACTCGCTACTGTGTCGAAAGTGAAGCACCGTCCGGTGCGGTTAGCACTTGGATGGGTGACCGCTAAGGTGTGAAGCGACAAACAACAACGCCCCCAGTTGACTCAAATGTGATTGAGTACCTACTCTCTTGAGGGTGGGGAAGGTAAAGCAGCGAGGGAGAGAGTTGGGCATCACCCTCATTACGCTGGCCCAAGATAAGTGTGATCTCCAACATCACGCTCCCCTACGGCCACAAGGCTATGGGACTACCTTTACCTTTACCTTTACCTAATAACAACATTTCACAGTAGGCAAGGCAGGGCAAGTTTATTCCAGAAAAAAACCATTAAGGGCACATGGACATGGTTAAAATGATATACATAAACATGCAAAATAATGAATTACATAACATTTTAAAATTTTAAGATTAAAACTATTTATGTACACAAAGGGACTGAAGGGTGGGGGGGGGAAGGGGAGAGGGAGCGGTTGATAGGGGAAAAGAAGAAAAAAGAAATTTATTGGGGATAGCAACTAGAAATCATAACAATACAATTCAATCTAAACACATCAATGACAAACTACTGAAATTGTTTTTGATACACACAATTTGTAACAGAACTAGATTAATTTTTGACATGGGATAACAACATTACAGTTGTTTTATAATTAATTTCATTAGACTTACAAGCTTTAATAATACTGACTTTTTATTAGAGGACAATAATTCTTGAAATTTTATGGCATTGGGATATATATAATCTATAATAATATGATTTTAATAATTTTCTTCTCGAGTTACAAAAATGTGAACACAAAAATAAATAATGAAACTCGTCACCAATGTCGCCACTATTACATTTTTGACATACGCGTTCGTGTCTCGGAATTTTAAAATATTTTCCTCTCTGCACTGGCATTCTGTGGTTTACAGTGTCCTAAACTATAGAATAAAAATAAAGTAAGACTGCTGCGCTCCCTTGTCATCTCCATCTTCCTATATGCTTGCGAAGCATGGACCCTCACAGCAGATCTCCAACGAAGAATAAAAAGCATGGAGATGAGGTGCTACAGAAGACTTCTGGGCATTTCCTATACCCAACACATCACCAACGACGAAGTCCGACAGACCATCACACAAGCCATTGGACAACACGATGACCTGCTCACAGAGGTGAAGAAACGGAAACTCCGATGGTATGACCACGTCACCAGATCATCAGGCCTTGCAAAGACTATTCTGCAAGGGACAGTGCAAGGAGGTAGAAGAAGATGAAGACCGAAAAAGAGGTGGGAGGACAACATTCGAGAATGGACTGGTTTGACACTGAGCGAAGCTATGACGGCTGCTGAGGACAAAGAAAGATGGAGTATGCTGGTTAAACGATCATCTGTGGTGCCCCTATGACCTCCGGGTTACGGGACAGGATAGGATAGGATAGGATAGGAAACTATAGAACAGATATTGCAAGATTTGTTCGTAGAACATGCAAATATTTTTCAAATTCAAAATGTAGCTTAAAGTTAAACATTTGATAATTATAGTAAATTTCATTATTCTTTATTTCCTCGAACCAGCTTTGAATAAACTGATCATGTAGGCGTTGTTTAATTGTACACTTACATGGTTCATACTCAAATTGTTGTAAAAAATTCAAGAAATTTTCAAGGAGGTTTCAAGGATTTTTTCCAAAAATTCAAGTTTTTTTTTTTTTTTAAAATTGTAAACGCACATAAGAATTGATAAGTAGTCAAAATCTCTTACCCAGTGATATCCATAAATTGTTTGCAGTCATGAATCTGATGGTGATACTGATGTTGATATTGATTATGAAATCTACACATATAAATAGTGCATGTCGATGAAGTTGCAGTTACAATGATGCAGATTACGGAGTATATACCCATTTAAACAATAATTGTGAAGTATGTTATCCTTAGACACAAGTTAGAGAACTGGTGAGGTTGAAGCCAATTTGGAAAGACAGGACCATCAGTCTACATTCCAAGGTAAGGCTGCTGCGCTCCCTTGTCATCTCCATCTTCCTATATGCTTGCGAAACATGGACCCTCACAGCAGATCTCCAACGAAGAATACAAAGCATGGAGATGAGGTGCTATAGCAGACTTCTGGGCATTTGCTATACCCAGCACACCACCAACGACGAAGTCCGACAGACCATCACACAAGCCATTGGACAACACGATGACCTGCTCACAGTGGTGAAAAAACAGAAACTCCGATGGTATGGCCACGTCACCAGATCATCAGGTCTTGCAAAGACCATCCTGCAAGGCACAGTGCAAGGAAGTAGAAGAAGAGGGAGACCGAAAAAGAGGTGGGATGACAACATTCGAGAATGGACTGGTTTGACACTGAGCAAAACAATCAGGGTTGCTGAGGACAGGAAAAGATGGAGTACGCTGGTTAACTCTTAGCGTCCTATAAGGTTTTCTGTACATTTGCGCCTATATCCTGTAAGGATTTCAAGTTTATTGCAATAAATTGGGTTATGAATTTGAAAAAATTGCAAAAAATTTATTTATTGTCACATTAACTTCGTATTTTAGGATATGTTTACAAAATGGTTATTCTATGTACCCAAAGAACCATTTTGACTTTAGTACTATTTTTACCTGTTGGAATCTTGTAATTAATTCATAATTACAGGTATTTTATGGACTATGTTAATAAAACAACAACAAGACAGTGTGGATTGCATGTGAATGTGTGCACAGTCAACACAGACAAGAAAACTCACTCTGGTTGTCTACACCAAGTCCTTGTGCTCTTTCAGCAATAAGCTCATCGATAAGGTTACCAAACTCACTATTACTGTCAGAGCTATCCCCTGCCATCATGGCCGAAAATTTCGCAAACTCAAACCTCAAACAAAATCGTTAAAAACGTACACAAAACCACGTCAAACTTGCGAAAACGATAGCGGAAAACACACGTGAACCTTTCCGGAAGTTGACTAAACCTTCTCTCACGCACTGGAGAGTTCCTATTTCCTGTGATTTCAAGACTAAAAGGTGCACTAACGAGGCGCGCCTTACCGCGCTTCAGGATTACGGGCGAGGCGCGCATTACCGCGCTATAGGACGCTAAGAGTTAAATGATCATCTGTGGTGCCCCTACGACCTCCGAGTTACGGGTAGGATAGGATAGGAAAAAGTCAGAAAGAGGTACCACCACTGGCTAACATATAATACACTTTATACAGATGAATGAGTTTTCAGTTATTTCAGTTTTTCCATCTCTTCATCAACCTGACGGGAAATCTTCTCCAGCTGGATCTTTATTTCCTTGGATTTGCTCCTCAGCGCATTTGACCGAGTCAAGAGTCTCAGCGCACCCTCTTGTTCAGCAAGTTTGTCTGCCTCTTGAGTCAGGTGCTGAGCATCCTTCTCCATTCTTCTTTTTTTCTCTCTTAAATCAGCAACAGAGTCTTCCTGTGCCTTCCTCTTCTTTGCCGCTTGTGCCTGTTCCTGGTCTTTCTTTTGTTGATCAAGGTAGTCATGGTACTCTCTCCTTGCAGAAGATGCTGATAATAGCAGCTCCTTGGTCATATCCACCTTGTCGATTCCACCAATTTTCCTGATATCGGCGAGCAACCAAGGATTTTCAGTGCTGGTCTCTTAGTTGATTGAGAATCCTCTCTCAACAATTGCTTGCCCATGGGACAAAAGTAACAACTGCCTCACAACAGCCCAAAGATCTTGATAGTCCTTTTTTGCTTTCATGTGTGTGCTGAACAAGTGGTCCAACACATCACTTTCACGTCTAAAATTTTCTGGCAGACGAGGCAGAAACATGCATGCTTGTTCCCTTTCTTTTCAAGCAGCCACCCTGCATATTCAGATTTCGATAACCACAAAGGATTCAACACACAATCGCCTCCAGGCATTTTTACCTATTCAGTAAACAACCATGCATGGTTTCGCTGTCCTTTTAGCTGTTTTCGTACTATCTGTACACCGCGCGTAAGAACGAAGAATGTACGGAAACCGACAAAGGCGCGTGCGCGACAGCAAGGGAATGAACAATTTCCAGTGGAGGTTACTTCCCTTATCATTAGCAGACGACAAAAGTTACGATCGTCAAAAAGTTGGCAACATCAATAATATTATAATTTTTGTTTTATAAATTTTTAGTTTTCAATGGCCTTTTTTGAAAACTTGACAATAAAATCTCTAGGTCAAGCAATGGATAGATACACTTGTTGAAATTTCAAGGAGTTTTCAAGGAGCTGAGGCAGTTTGGCATTTTTCAAGGAGATTCTAGGAGGTTCAAGGAGTGTACGAACCCTGCACTTAAAAACTGAAGCACTATGTCTTTTCCAGTTGTTCTCCAAATTTAAAACAGGAACAAAACCACTGTTTTATCAACTCTGATATTCAGGGACTTAACTTTTTGTGTGTGCTTACACTAACTTACACTACATTACTTATTACTATATATTAGTTTTAAAAGATAATGATTCACACACTAGTGAAAAGTCTTTAATTATTTCCTAATTACTGCTACATACCCTCGCTAATGGACATTTTGTGTGTGCGAGGTTGCAGGTCAGCCCGTTCCCTGGTGGTGATGGGAAGTCGCTGAAGAAGGGACATAATTTGGTGGCGTGAATTTCGAGCCAGCTGAAAACCAGTGGACCAGCCACCCAATGATCCACGTTCTTTCTTGTAGATGCTCAAGACACGGTTGGCCCCTTTCCTGAAAAAAAAACAACAACATTAAAAACAATCAAACCTTTATAAACAATCAAACCTTTAATAAACAATCAAACCATTGATAAAACCTAAATTTTCAAGCACAAACAAACTTTAAAATATAGTAGCAATACAACTATTACATAGTGTATTAATCATTAAATGTTAATAAAATAATCATCAATTACTTCATTGAATTCTTCCATTTGAGCCTTACCCTCTACTTTTGGACTTGAGGCCCATGGATTGCACCAGTCTGTGAATGTATGCTCTTTCCGTTGCAGTCAAAGAAGATGGAAACTCCAGTTCTGAAAATAAGAAGAATTACAATAAAATGAGCAAACTATAGATTAAGCTCTAGGGTAGATGTCATAGTCTCATACTCAAATACTGTTCTCTTTAATATTGTTCAAGTAATTTAAAAATTTCATATATGAACATAATCCAGAAACTTTGATAGGATAATCACTATCACACTCTCAGGAACAAACACCATCCACACAACACTTGAGCTGGAAAAGCGCAGTATAAGAACAATTGATATACACTTGACAATAACACTACCTAACAAACATAAAAAAAATGAATACCTTTTTTAAAAGCTCAATTGCATATAAGGCATGTATATATTACCTTTCTTGTTCTCATTCATTTTGAACCTTTCCACAGCCAGATGAATGCCTATCTTCACCTCCTCTCCAATGCAGGCTGCCTGATCAAGGCGAGGCCCTCTTGTGGCACTCATGGCTGAGCTGGCTGAACCTGGCCTATTATGATTTGCAGAACCCGGCCTACTCTGGTTAGAATTTCTGCGACTACCCAAAAGAAAAAGAGACAACAGTAACATCATTTTGGTGTGTTTCAGAAAGAAAAATGTTCAAGCTTGACAGTGTGGACTTCTTCATTATTCATAATTATTATTAACTAGTGGTTTTGTACCCTGGCAAGCCAGGGTACACACGTTGCTGTTTAAAATGTAGACAGAGAGACAACTGTAACTGTTGTCTGCGAGTTTCATTTGGACGATGATACCTCCCCATATCCCCCTTGATACCTCCCCATACCCCCCCCCCCTGATATCTCCCCATCCCCCCCATGATGCCTCACCATACTCCCTTGATACCTCCCCGAACCCACTTGATACCTCCCCATACCCCCTTGATACCTTCCGTACCCCACTTGTAACCTACCTGTACCCTCCTTGATACTTCCCCGTTGATCGTTTCGCAGGTATGGATTCATGAAAGGAATCGACCATCACCATACCCCCTTATATATACCCGTATCCCCGTTATGCCTACCCGTGCCCCTTTAAACCTACCCGTATCCCCCTTTTACCTACACGTACCACCCCATCCCGATCCTTGGTAATAATAATAATAATAATAATAATAATGCTAATACTAATAATATTGAATATAGAATAATACAAATTATAGAAATCATAAAAAACACCAAGGTTTTAAAAGAAAATTTGATATAATAATAATAATAATAATAATAATAATAATAATAATAATAATAATAATAATAATACAGTGTTCCCGATTACGCACAGTAGTGCGTCAATTACGCACAAAATATGAAAAATGACGCAGAAAAAAATTGCATATGTGCGTCCTGTGGACGCACACATTTTTTTTTCGAAAAGCTGAAGTCAAAAATACGACCAACGAGTGGCGATCTAATTCACGGCATAATCAGAATCCAACTGAGACTGCCATTGCAGACGATTAAAGATAGTGTCGGGAGTTGTCGTTCTTAAAAATTGCACGCGCGCGCATTGTAAACTTCCTCCAAGCAATCCATTCACCGAACAGAAGAAATCTTCGTGAATCCATTCTTTGATTCTAGTATACACGATCATGTCACTTCTGACTTGGTTGACTGGGCCCCAAACCCGTTCATCCACAGCAACATCAAGTACAGATCCAGAAGCTGTTGTGCAGGGTGCTCTGAAGGAGTTTGCAGCAACCAAGCGTCTCAGGCTTAAATAAACATTTAATACATGTTTTAATTTTTTGGTTTTATATGATTATGATAACTAATGTGACGCTTTAACAGAGTTAAAAAAAAAAGAAGAAAAAAAGTGAGGCTTGGACTTGTTTTTACATTTCTTTTTCCGATTTGGGGACTCTCAAAATTTGCACAAGGACTCTTAAAATTTTATACCTGGGAGTCCCAAGGACTCTCATTTTTTGTGTGTGGAGGGAACACTGATAATAATAATAATAATAATAATAATAATAATAATAATAAATTATTATTAGTGTATAAATAATAATAATAATAATAATAATAATAATAATAATAATAATAATAATAATAATATTAATAATAATAATAATAAATTAAAGGTAAAAAGCCTAAATTAAAAAGAAAAATATCCATATTGTAGTGTAAATAAAAAATAAAAAAAACAACGGCCCGCGTGAGGTTCGAACTTGGGTCGTCCTGCACGGTAGGCGAAGGTTATACTAACTAAGCTACCAAGGATTCCTAGAAATACCATCAATTTTTTTGGTCTATATGGGAAAACATGCTGAAACCTCAATTTGATTTTTGATGGAAGCGCGCGGAATGAGGCTATTGCAGTTTGTGGACATTTTGTTTATTTATTTATCTCAGAAACGGTTAAATGTTCGGTAAGGAAATGTCGGCTATAACGATTTCGTGGGTTTTGAGCACACAGCAGGACGATCCGCGGCGCACAGCACCTGCCCAGATCAGCGTCCATACCGGACAAACTTTATAGTAGAGGCGAAGAAGGACTTCCGGTATTTATTATATAGTATATATATTTATTGAGTTGTGGTGCAGAAAACAGCAGCATCAGTAAAAATGTTAATCATTTAATGCTGACGAAGAAGCAAAGCACATAGAGAAGCTATAATGGTCAGTTAGTTTACTCAAAGGCCAATCATAGTTTCTCTTTCAAATTCAAAAGAATGTTACTTTCACTTTTGTCTTTTCTAAGTTTTCAAATGAAATGGGAAATTGTGACCTGGGTGTAACTGCTGCAAACGAAACGGTTCTAGTTGTTATCTGCACATCCTAATCGACAAGAACAGAAAGTTTATAAAATATACCTTGATTTCTGCTGGAACTGGGTAGGAGATGGGGAATGCGATCCCAAGGACCCAGATTTTTTCCGTCCCCTACCGTCACCCGGTGATTGTCTGGAAGCCATGTTTCCACAATAAAAACCAAGGAACTGCTAGCTTTGTATCATTAATATAGGCTGGCGATCAATATTAACATTCAACTCCAGTCATTAATTCATAATTATTATTTCAATTATTTTACAAAAAATAAATAATCAAAATGACAAATAACAAACTGGGATATAACAACTGGGAAACTAAAGTGAAGACAACAGAGAAAGCGAAAGTACAAAAGAAGGCTATCACGGGTGTCTTCCCTTGAATAAGCAGACGACAACTAATCATGAATCTGATTCTTGTACTACATTTTGTTTTCTTCAGGCAATCAGACCTTTTTTCCGATAAATTAAAAAAAACAAACATTACATAATCTTAACTCTTAGAAACATTTTTGGCTTCTCAGAGCTTTTCACGTATCTATCGTCGCCCTTGCTTGGGCTCTTTCAAAGTCTGAGGACAGTAGTATCAACTACTCAACTGGCAATAACTACACAAAATAATGTAATCTGAAAGATAAAGTCATAATCATCAAAAAACACGCTTTAAAACTGATTAAGTTGAATTACCTACCACTTACCTTTATTTTGTTCATGAACTGCTGGCTATAAATCTCACAGGAAAAAAAATCCAGACTGAATATCTTTTTTTGAACTTTTCCTGTGCACCAAAACTATTAACGGAGTTCTCTCCCTTTGATAGTTCTGCGCATGTTTACAATTACAGTCCAATGGGCTACTACCAATCTGAGAGTAAATAAATAAATAAATAAATAAATAAATAAACTCCTTACTTACAATTAGATACGCAGTTAAACTCTATATCAGTATTTTGTGAGGAAAATTCTTTCTTTCTTTTTTTTTAATATATAACACTGTTATTTATTAATGGTTCCACTATTTTCAATCAGGGGCAATTGCTTCTGATCATTTCTGCTTCAATGATTCAAGTTATTTTATTCTGCACTGTACATGCCGTACTATTTGTTTGCTTGGACAGATATTGTGTCAGACTGCATGAAATCACCGAAGTTGTAATTTATGCAGTCAGGCAGTGTGAGAAAATAATGATTAGTCTATTTAGTACCTTTACAGATCTGCTTTAGATCTCCGTCTTGCTGATTTTATTTATTTATTTATTTTTTGGTAAATCAGTGTTACCACGCAATACTTAGGCTTATGCTTTATAACATAGCCTTCTTCAGTCTATCCACAGTGGCATTACACAAGTTGAGAGAATATAGCGGATCCTCTTGTGTTACTTTTTACTGCTGTGCTATCAAGGATCTGCGACCGTCTACCAACTGGTGGTCTAGTATACCCGACTGTCCATTTTCCTTATTCATCCACCGACCCAATTTACACTTATTAATACAAACAATACTGATATAATAACAGAGTCCCGTCTTCACTCACTACAGTATGTGAGAGATTATCGGATTTTAGGTAGTGATATATATATATATATATATATATATATATATATATATATATATATATATATATATATATATATATATATATATATAAATATAAATCCACCCTTAGGGCTACCATTGAAAAAAGGTACCTTACGGCTGCCAGGGCTATATCTTTGTTATGGAGGTGCACTTTAATGAAAGTTTCTACAAACACTTCAATAACATAGTGCTCTTCATTTGTAGTGAGTTTTATGTAAAAATCAATATACAAAAAGATATAGGTTTTTTACCTGGTCGACCTAAGGAAAATAACTAAAAGATGGGTGTTAGGTCGACCAGTTTTTGGGTACCTTAGGTCAACCATTTGTTTTGTTGCAATAAGGTATCTTACGTCTACCAATATTTGTCAACCTATTTCTTTCGTTTTTAATAAGCTAGCATAAGCCCACAAATATTTTAAATTTATATTTGGATAGTTAGGGATTGAAATTACAGCCCTATTAATTTAGTTTTTTTTTTAAAGCTCGATGACGTTATTTATTTTATTTTTTTAAAGACAGTGGTTTCTTCCCTTTAGCTTGCTCTTCTGTGAAGAAAATCACATTTGACCCCGTTTAGAAGTCAACAAAAATAATGTGTTCAATCCACTGCATTCCAGGCTCAGAAAATGAAGAAATCTTCAGTTTTTTGCATAAGAGGTGGACCACTGTGTTACAGTTTAGTAAAAAATGGGTCAAACTTGACGGCAGTGAACGTGAAAGGGCAGAACGTTTACTTCAGAGGCCAGAACTGAGCGCAGAAGAGGGATACCATGTGGCATGTTATTCCACATTCACACACAAGCTTTGAATTGACCAAGCAGAAAAATGGGCTGCTAAAGGCATTCTTGTGCGGAAAAATTCCCCAGTAAAAACAACGATTGAGAAGTAGAGCAGGTTCATCAAATGTTCTGCCAGCTGTGTGCATCATTTGCAGGAAAATTAAATGGACGAAATGTACAGGCAGCGAGTCAAGTACACGCGAAACATTAGTGCAGGTAAGCATTTCTGTCTGATATAATTGTTTTCATAATGTCTTACATGGCACTTGTAGCATATACAGTCAGATTGATACCTTCAGTTTTTGAATGCCAGTAGTAATAATTAAAAGGAGCCTTAAGCAGGACATAGTTAGCTTGCAAAACCAGGTAATAACCACTAACCAGGTTATTTAACCTGGTTAGTGCTTATTACCTGGTTTTGCAAGCTAACCAAGTTAGATTTAAATCTAACTTCAGTGACAGCACATCTTGACAGACCAAAGCTGTTGAAAAGTGCTTTCTTAAATATTTTGTTGATTGCAAGGTTGTAATATTACCCCCCCCCCCCCCCAAACAAAAAAAATAAATAAATAAATTATAAAAATAAATAAAATAAAATAAATAATAAAAATAAAATAAAACAATAATAAAGAATGGAAATTTGTTTGCTGCAGATTTGGTGTTTGACAGCTATGTATTAACAATGTAGTGGTATTTTTGTCTGTAGGGTGGAAGTGATGGCCACAATTTCCTGCAAGCAGCATGTAAGCTGGGCAGAGACGATATCCAGAGGGATTTGCAGTACAAACCAGATCTGCTTGCTGTTGAAGCAAAGTAAGTGATGTGTGTCTGTGTAAAACTAAGGTGATATCTCACTCGGGGCATGGGGCACTGTATCAATGTATAACGTCATGCAACTTGTAATGTACAGTCTTGTTTGTATGTGTGTGTGTTCATTAATTTGTTTTCTTCTTTATGTGTTTATTAATTTGTGGCTCGATCTTCACAATATATATAGTTTGGGAATGAGTTGTCATGCTGGTGACAGGAACCCTGACTAACCTAATTTTGTGTATGTGAGAGAGAGGGAGAGAAAGAGGGGAGGGAGTAGGAGGAAACAGAGAGAGAGAAAGAAGGAAACAACCCCCTTTACTTACATCTAGGTGACAAAACTTGCTGCACCAATTACACCTACTGACACACACACTGCAACGTGTCTGATTTAAAGGATGTTTTAACATATATTTTTTAAGTGTCCAGCAACCAACCTACTGAGTACTGGCGTTTTTTTCTGTTCAAAAGAGTACATTAATCATGACACTGTTTTGGTCTATGGTAATTGTACAACCTTTTTTTTCAGATACCATAAGTCATGCTACAGAAGTTTTATGACTTCTGCTAATCGGTGTCGGCACTGGTCGGGAACATCTAACACCACCTCAAGCTCCTACTCTGCTACTTCTACAGACAGCACCACCACTGGACCAGCCTACCTGCAAGCATCATTCCAACATTTTTCCAAAGTAGTTGAGCCCCGCATGCAATAACTGCTCTAACCATAGTTCGCATGATGCGGAAAACAGTGAGCCAGATGAATCTGACAGTGATGAATCTGACTGCTGTCAGATGATTAATGAACACTTCACGGCCAGACCTGTGGTGGTAATTCTTCAGTCTGCAAAAGCACTCTTTGACACTGGTTGAATGGAATTGTTTCTTAAGTAATATATGTCTAACTCACTTACCTATTATTACAAAGACTAGTACAACAAGTTACTACAAAGACTAGTACAACAAGTGTGTGGAACAGTTATGAAGTGTATGTAAACTTAGAAGGCTTCGGGTGAAGATGCATCATTTAGTAGCAATACAGTTGAATCCTATTCACAAGTGATCAGTATTTTGAGTGACCTGGGAATTTGAAAATAATTGCCATTGTATGAACTGAACAGCTTTATTTCTTAAATGGCATGAACAAACAATGTCCAGGAATATTCAGGACTAACAAGCATAGCTTATATGCCATTCAAACTGATCTAACGGTACGCGAAATAGTTTTACATGTTACAACAAGGGAGGTAATTAAATGAAATATATATATTTTCAATACTATTTAAGTGTTTTCAATACTATTTAAGTGTTTTATGTGTGTGTGTGTGTGTATGTTGTATTCTCTTTTTCATGAAATAATGATAATTAGTCATGAACAATTGCTTTTTATGCAGTTTGGTCACACTGACAGGTAGTATCTTGGTTCAGTTTTATTAATCCAAACATTAAGAAATAGCGACATTAAAATGTCCGCTGTAGACACAAGAGCAAGAAATTTTAATTCAAAACTTCACAGTAAGTAGTTTAGACCTATCAGATCACCAACATGCAATTTTTTGGGCCACAATAGGTAGACCACGTTCTCTTTTTGTAGGCCTGTAGTGCCCCTGACTATGAGTATGTGAATGAAAGACAGGAGAAGAGTGAGGAAGAGGGAGTGAGGCAGTGGGGAGGGAAAATAAGGGAATTAGAAAGTGCGAGAGGTCTGGGAGCAGATATATTGACATCAGTGGACAAACAACAACACCAACAACATACTTTGCACCTGTTCACTCTCCGATTAAAGTATTTGTTCACACATAAGTAAATTGTAAAACCACAATGAACCACAACATTCAATCAGCTTTGCCCATCAGGCCTTGTCAAAAAGTGTAATGCCAAGAGAGAAGTGTAATTTGGAGTAAAAGGAAATGTAATTTTAGGAGATGGTAGAACAAAACTTAATTACACACATAAAATAACCACACATAAAAAATGCTTAACTTCTTTTTATTTTTTATTTTATTTCAAAATAAAATTTGCATCCAGAGGTGCCAACCCCCTAATCTTCTTGTCAGTATTTCCGGACCCGTTTGTCAGTGTTTTTTAACACTTGTCAGTATTTTTTTTTCTCGCAAAAACCTAGCCTATGACACTATAAAGTAACGACAGGCTTCCCTCTGAAACAGAAGGCTATTTTCAATCCTCTAAAATCACGATAAAAATCAGCTTGTTGAACACCACACTTATTTTACTCTAAAATCACCATGAAAATCAGCTTGTTGAACACAGCGACGTTCAGTGAGTGCAGGAGTACTATTATGAGACCAGAAACCGGTACAGAAGCACCGCTGGCAAAGATAAACGATCGAATAACGAATAACGAATCTTTATTGTCCCCATTTGCACAAGGATATTTGTGTGTGATGCACAGTAACTGTTGGCATATTAAGAAGACAACACAAAGGTTAGCGTACATGTATGTATACAATAAAGAAACGGTAGCGGATATTAGAACACCTTAATGCATAACAATACTAAAAAAATCTCAAGACTATTAGTGCCATTTTCTCAATCATTCACGCTTTCTCATGACCATGCTAATCCTTGCACATTCATTCTTATCCACGCACCGACTCATCCCACACACACCCTTAATACATTTAAGAGGCTCACTGTAGTTACGCTAGTCGTTCTAGGGTTACACATTACACACTTCCACTGTCAACGCTATGTCAACATTGTTGTTTCCCTTCACTAACTACAGGGGAGTGGGGTTTTTACATACATTATAAGAAAATAGGTAACAACAATAGGCTGCTGAGCAAATTAAATGGTGTATACACATGACTAGTTACAACTAGAGACATTCCGCAACGAATACATCAGTAAACTGTTATTACTTCAAAAACATATGACTTAGATTTAACATTGCTAATAAAATCATGGTACTACGTAGGCATCACGGATCAGGGTCACGTATGATTATGAACCACTTAATTAAGAAACAGCCACTCACATACACCTTACTATGTGTGCATCACATTCGCATACACACACTCACACACCCAAACACGCACACACACGCCCACACACACATGCACGCACAATGTCACAGGAATACGTAGTCAATCAACTGCTCTATGCACTGATGTAGTATCCATGGCTCTATGACTATAGGTTTGCGGGTCAGTCTGCATATCTCTGCTACACTGCGCGCGCACACACGCGCGCGCACACACACACACACACACACCACCACCACACCACACAGTCATAATACTGTTTTTCTGTGGCACATGACTTAGTGCACTCTCTCTCTCTCTCTCTCTCTCTCTCTCTCTCTCTCTCTCTCTCTCTCTCTCTCTCTCTCTCTCTCTCTCTCTCTCTCTCTCCGGCAACTTTTCCTCCGTATTTTTATAAAAGCTACCGTATTTCCGTATTTAATTCACTTCGACGGAATTAAATACGGTCAATCCGTACTGGTTGGCACCTCTGCATCACAGGAGGCTTGGTCATTGGGCTTGATCTTTGGTGTTTTGGAAGAATCGGCTAAGTTGTCTGGGATGTTGGTATTCTGGCAGTCTCTTCTGTGTTGGCTTCACAGGGAGGCTTGGTCATATTTATCCTGTAAACCAAAAGTATCAGACATAATCACTTCCATCTTACGTAATAAATATACTGAATATCAACAGAATTGCATTGGACCCAACAAACAATTATTGGAAAGTATGAAAACAAACCAAAAAATATTCCTTCTTTTCGCGTTAGAATCCTTCAAAATCTTGAGCTAAAAGTGACCCTATGGTATATTATTCAGTTATGTACCGGCAGCTTACTGGCTGCTGTGCTGTGCTAGACTTCAAAATTGTGGTTTTAAGTTAAGCATTTTTCGCAAGCGTACACAAAAAGTATCTCCGGAACTAACCAAGTTATCAAATTATTATATAATATTATTATTTTGTTGTTGTTATTTGATTGTATTCGCAAGTACTTTCATAAAACATGCCTCACCTTGACCTTACTGTATAATAAAATTTTGGCTGCCTGTACATAATTCAGTACAAACTTATCTACCAAAAAATAAAACATTAAAGATCCAAACACCCTCTCCTAGAAAATACATGTGTCCATGATCAACATGACAACTAAGAATATTTCCACAATCCGAAGTAAAATTTATTCTTTTCAATAATGAGGTCAATCAATGATTAAAAAGAAGTAATTGCAATGGCAAGTCCAGAAGAAGAAGCACAGGTATGGGTACAGTAAAACAAACACTTAAAACAACACACACACACACAGGTTTGGGTACAGTAAAACAAATACTTAAAAACAACACACACACACACACACACACACACACACACATAAACAAAACAAAAAAACACATACCTTGAGTGGGAGTCGTAAAGCTGGGAATTCCTCAGACATGCTACTACCAGTTTGTGCATCCGGAGGGTAGTCTGGATCCTGAAATAGCATTCATTGTGTTTACTATGGCGCACATAAATTAGAACATTTCTATCCACGACATGCTAATTTTCAATTAAAACAACACACACACACACAGAGGTATGGGTACAGTAAAACAAACACTTTACATTACATTATTATTGCTTTAAGTCCAGCGGACTCTTCCGAGCCAAATCAGGACCGGACAACCCCCGATCTGCATTAGATCTGCTGAAACAACCCTAGTGGTAAAACTGAAAGCTCTCCACCAGCCAGTCACTTTACAATAAAGACATCCCACGCAGTGGACGGCTGAGGCTTCACTCCAACTTATTGAACCCCCGTTTACAAAAACGAAATAGAATACAAACATCATTATAAATTATCAACAAAATACATACATATAAAATGCCTACATTGCTAAATAATATCATAGGAAGCCCTAGTGACCACCTGGCAGAAAGCGTCCAATATTCCCAAGCTGATCCAACAGACCTCATACACAAACAAGGAGTCTTGTCCCGGAAGAATTTTCAAGAAAAAAGGTAGGAGACTGGTCTAGCGAAGAAGACGATAGTATAGCAGATGGATAGAAAAGAGCAAGAATGAGAAAGAGCAAATGAGAAAGACAGCGACAGTGGGAATTTAAAGCACTAAATTTCCAGAAAGTGGGGATACTATTTATACTGAAACCCCCGGCACCCCAACGGGGGTAAACAAACACTTAAAACAACACACACACACACACACACAAACAAAACAAAAAAACACATACCTTGAGTGGGAGTCGTAAAGCTGGTAATTCCTCAGACATGCTACTACCGTGGCAGTTTGTGCATCCGGAGGGTAGTCTGGATCCTGAAATAGCATTCAATGTGTTTACTATGCACATACATTAGAACATTTCTATCCACGACATGCTAATTTTCTTTTTATTACAATTCATATCACAAGGAACAAGAAGAGCAAATATTCATGATTCACCTCTGAGGAATTGATTGATTGAAATTGAATGATTGTTGCTTTAGGTCCAGCAGACTCTTCCGAGCCAAATCAGGACCGGACAACCCCCGATCCACATAAA
Source organism: Oncomelania hupensis (assembly GCA_036898135.1). Classification (NCBI taxonomy): domain Eukaryota; kingdom Metazoa; phylum Mollusca; class Gastropoda; order Littorinimorpha; family Pomatiopsidae; genus Oncomelania; species Oncomelania hupensis. The sequence goes on along the minus strand of CM072511.1, from coordinate 84,463,794 downwards.
AGATCTGCTGAAACAACCCTAGTGGGAAAATTGAATGCCCTCCACCGGCCAGTCACTTTACAATAAAGACATCCCACGCAGGGGACGGCTGAGGCTTTACCCCAACTACTCAAACCCCCGGTTACAAAAACAAAATAGAATACAAACATCATTATAAATCATCAACAAAACACATACATATAAAATGCCTATAGTGCTAAATAATAACATCATAGGAAGCCCTAGTGACCACCCGGCAGAAAGCGTCCAACACTCCCAAGCTGATCCAACAGACCTCATACACATAACACAAACAAGGAGTCTTGTCCAAGAAGAGTTTTCAAGAAAAAAGGTAGGTCATTGATCTAGAGAAGAAGAAGATAGTATAGCAGAGTGATAGGACAGATCAGGAATGGGAAAGAGCAAATGAGGAAGACAGCGACAGTGGGAATTTAAAGCACTAAATTTCCAGAAAGTGGGGATACTATTTATACTAAAACCCCCGGCACTCCAACGGGGGTACTGTTGCCGCAGTGAATCGGTCTTGCCTACAAAGTCAAGACAGGTTTTCAACTGGGGCTTTCACTTTTCCCTTTATAGGTTAGAACAATCTACAGTGGCAAGATTGCTCATGACCCCAAGGGGTCCTCTGAGGAATTAAAATATAATGAGAATCTATTGCAAAAGATAGGAGGTGCAAGAGAAAAAGTCAATTTTGATATTATTTTTACTATAACCATGCTGTAATAGCCTTGTACTAGCCTCCTATCATAACTAAGGGAGAAAGACAAGAGAATTCTGCAAAGAAGAAAACTTTCCCATAACCCCCAAACAAAAAAAACATCTCCATTTCCATAAAATTTATTCCTGCCTTGTTAAATGTTCTTTAAAAGTTCTACAAAGGTGGTATCATATCAGGACTAAACTCCTCATATGCATGCAGGATCTAAGAAAGTAACCAACATGATAACACTCAAAGCAAATTATCAACCCAGAACACTTTACAAATAAAGGCAACCCCCCACCGCCGTAGCTCAAGTGGTAGAGCGTTTGCCTGGCACACCGATATGACCCAGGTTCGAATCCCGTGGTGGGCGATATAAAATGTGGCCATTTTCACTATCCAATTTAGCAGTATGATTGCTCTGGTGGTTCAGTTCTGATTCAGGTCCCTACCCTTGTTTTCCTGGGATGGTTATCCCAGTCTGCCATATAACCAATGGTGGGTGTGGACGTTAAACCTCAATGTTCATTCAGGCAACCCACGCAGGGGACGCCGAGGCTCCTACTCTAATTTATCGAACCCCCGTTTACAAAACATATGGTCAGAACAGCTTCTCTTGTAAGTATTTTTAAATAATAATAATAATTAATAATAACAATAACAACAACAATAATAATAATAATTTAATAAAAATAAAGTGGTGTCAAGATCAATCATGCGGTAACTTCTGCGTCCTAGATTCTATTTTTTTATTTGATTATTTATGCCGTCATCAAATAAATCTTGTTCGTTGATAGTCTAGAAATAGAATGAAAACATCACACACAGACACACACACCCACACACAAAACAACCAAAAAGTACACAACGTCTTAGTACACATCGTTGGTTGGTTTATTAATGTCTTGTTCACCAAAGATGATAAGACAAAAAAAAAAAGGGGGGGGGGGAGACATTTAAACAAATATAGCTACTGGTGTATCAATTACGATTTTTGCCACGACAGAGCATAAATCTAAATCAAAGTCTGCTAGACTTGTTTTCCTGTCTATGACTGGAATAAACAAGGGGGTAATAACATTGCAATCAAAAAGAATATGTTTGTGAGAAGGGCTGGTTACACACACATTCAATATTTCTACAATATTTGGTCCGCACAGCATCTAGTAGTATTCTATATGACATAGAATAAATTACTCTTGAAGTTTTGTAAATCACTGCGGTATTGAACATTGCCTTAGTATTAAAGGATTGTGTCATATTCCTTTCAATTTGGTTTTGCAATTCCTTGGATGATGGAAATATATCAAGGTATTTTGCATTAACATTTAGGGCTCCTTGCTTAGCTTTTCTGTCAACTATGTCATTATACACCAATCCACAGTGTGAAGGTACCCAGCAAAAGCTTTTACACATCGTCCGATCTAGTAGTGTTCACATCGCCGAAATTTAGTAGGCCTACACAACGACTTAGTACACATTGCACATGCATAGTACACAACGTCCGTAACCTTCTACTAGTCTAGGTGTACTCAAATAGGCCTACATGTAGGCTACTTGGGTTAAAAACTTGATCTATGTAGTCTATATCACATGGCTGTGGGCTAATGTTTCCATTTGATTTGTATAATGAAGTAATAAAGTATTTTTGCCTCGAAACACCCCCCCCCCTTTTTTTTGTGTGTGTGGTTAAGGCCTAGATCTACTTTTTATTCCGACAGCTACAGATTTCCTGATAAAATCACAGGCTGTGAAGTCCGTAGGCCTTGCCTCAATTACATACTATACATAGTATGTAATTGAGGCAAGGCCTACGGACTTTACAGCCTGTGATTTTATCTGGAAATCTGTAGCTGTCGGAATGTAATTGAGGCAAGGCCTACGGACTTCACAGCCTGTGATAAAATTAGAGTAGGCTATTTTCAGAATTATTCAGTGTGAAATTCATTTGAAAACATTAGCCCACAGTCATACAGATAACACAGATGAAGTCTATATCCATATAAACCGAGTAACGAAATAAGGATAATTTGTGTCTAAGCAGGGTTAGCTAATTCTGAAGAAGAATCAGAAAAAATGCAATTGATAGGTTCGATTGAAACTTTGTAATCCTTCTTTTACCGTTCGAACACTACTGACACATTCCACAATGCTTTCGATTGATTTTAGAAAGCTACATATTAATCTGAACTCAAAAGAATCAAATACAAAGTCCACAATCAAACTACAAAATCCACAAAAATACTAACCTCGTGCGAGAATCATCCGCCATTTACAATCACCCTGGCATGCTGCTTGACGGTAAAACAGGTTATGCCATATGAAGATACGTTTAGATCCACGATGGCTCAGGGGTCGACTATATATCTCACAAAAAAATTGTGTTCCGCAAAACCAGAAGTAGCACGCATTCCTCGTTGTTTTTATTGTATTAAGAATAAGAAAAAACATAGAAAATAAAAATTTTTCGTAAACAACCCTCTCAGTTTAAACAATATTCCACAAATTATGGTGGTAGACAGAAGGTACCTTTTTTCAAGGGTTCACTTATATGCTCAATGTTTTGTTGGAAGATTGCTCTCAAATGGAACATTCCCAAATAGCAATTTCTTTACTGAAGAATCGTCTGCCTCTGGTTTATCGAATGCGCATGGAAACAATTCAGTTGGCCCAATGGTTAGTCAGTAAATCAGCAAAACCTTAGGTCGACCGAAATTCGGTTGACTTAAGTCTGAAGTGTTGCAAACAGGGGGTCTTAGGTCGACAGTTGGTTGACCTAAGTCATACTTACGATTTATATATATATATATATATATATATATATATATATATATATATATATATATATATATATATATATATATATATATATATATATATATATATATATATATATAAGGTCCAGTATACAGCCGAATCAGGACAACGATGGCGGTTTGAACTATGGGGTAGATCGATCTACTGTACTATACTACGACTGTATTACTGCATTTCTACGTCTCCCAGTTTTCTGGGTTAATTCCATCAGTAGTATACTTTTTGTGGTCTTAAAACCAATAATATGTAGATCGATCCTGTCTACCACCACCACCAAATGTTCCATTGCTATGGTTTTCTATTACAAAACATAGGCAACGTGAAAGGATGCTGTTCCCACTTCCCATGACCATTGCTCAAGTGTCCTATTCGACTTCTTCCAATTTTGCTCGACTATAATCTTTGTTCCATTACGAGTTCTATTAACTTACTTGCTAATGCATGATTGCTAGCATTACTAATGTAGGTTTCATGGCGTGACTTATCAGTATAAATATTAACAAGTATGTCCATGACCGTTATCATCAATCTGTCAGTAAGATCAGCGGCTCGAAACTAATAAAAACGGCAACAGACTACAGTTTTACTTATAGGAACAGTGATGCCGCGGCCGCAGAGAAAAATATATGGTAGTCTATGTGCCTACTGATTCTTATATCATCTTTACTGATGGCCATGCAAATAAGGAAATTGATACAGAAGAGTAGGTGCTATATATAACTATTGGTTGATGAAAGACATATCAAAATCCCACGAGAAACATTAAAAAAAAACTACAACAAACAAACAAACAAACAAACAAACAAACAAACAAAAACAAGGGTATTTCACCACTGAATCATCATTATTTTCTACACTCCCTCGGTGTCCTGTGGCACATCCAGCCGACTGAGACTGTGAGATGCCAATAACCTATATTGAATTATCCTCGACCTCTTCACCTCCCCCCCCCCCACTCCCTTCCCTCCTCTCCTCTCCCTACCCTCGTCTTTTCCATCCTGTTTAGCTGAGCCTTTGACCAATTAGGACTTAGAACCTCCCCTTCCACCCCCTCCCCCCTCCCACCACCTCCCACCTCCCACACTCCCGTTCGCAAAGGATTGTGCTCAGTCGTCTGGGCGTTAGACTATACGCCCAAAGGCTGCAAGTGGGTGCCTCTGGCCCCTTGATTTAGAACATATGTATCGGCCCGCGCACAGTGCATTCGACAATCGATGGATATATAGACACGCGCTTTATAAATGGACATCATCATCAGTCTCAGCTACGTTATAAGAGTCTTCTTTAATTCTTCTCTACTCCTGTCTCCCTCGACGCACTGAGTTAGGGACCTTAATTTTACCTATGATATGAATTAATGTCTCCCTCGTCTTACTCATCTCTTCTGATTAAAGACTCTTCTCTTCTCCTATCCTATTCCTTGGCTTGATGATCAGGATACGCTGAAACTTGTAGCATAATATTGCAATGTGAACTCTTAGTTGTTAACCGAAGCTTTACTTACATAAAAAAATTAATTGCTTCAGGAGTCATGGTTTACAATCCACTAATGATAGACATAATAGATTTGCTAGAACACAAAGGCTATACAGATCTTTGCAATAGTTCCAAGTTATAGTCAAAAGATTGTGCTACAATTTATGCTACAGCCAAAGCCCGAAGCCAAAAGGCCATGGCCACGTTATCTCGCAGTCACTCTCAATGATTATTAATTTCAACGGCAAAAGCGGAAATCGCAGCTGGGTCAGCAGAAACATGCATCTTGCCCAATAATGAGTGCTTTCTCCAAATTGCGCGTCTTGATGCACGTATGCAGCAGCATTTCAACCGACGATGGGCTAAGAACCAAATATCCTCAATTCCGGCCCAAATCCCATTAAAGGTGACAAGAAAAAAGACAGATGAGATAAGGTATGAAGGGGCATTAGGCACTATCCTTTATTTTGGTAACCCGTCTTGTTCTTGTTCTTATTCTTATCTGACTTTATGAAGGATGGACAAGGAAGATATTTGAGATAAGAGAGGAAGTAAACAGGTATAATCATGTTTATTAACCCTTCATTCACCTGGACTCATAAGGCTATTTGACTAAAAACAAGATACAGATATGGAAGTGCATGCTAGAAGTGGTAATTAGACTGAAGAAGATAAAATAAACAGTATCATTTCCGCTTACTTAACAATGTATACTTAATAATTTATTTTCGATAAGTATAACTTGTCAGACTTTTCTAAGCCATTCTCCATTTAATACAGTTCTCTATATAATCAGTGTGGTGGTTGCTTCAGTGATGGCATTGGATGCAGTCAATATGAAAATGTCAAAACTAAAACTTTGATTTCCTTTCCGTCTTCTAATAGCGATCTCCCTGCCTTTACACCACATGTTTGAGTAATAGATGTGTGTTGTGTGTGTGAGAGTGAGTGAAACATGTAAGCCTGTATGTTGGAACGGATCGCCGCGCTTTGAGCCTAAAGCGCGTAGGTATTATTATTATTATTATTATTATTATTATTATTATTATTATTATTATTATTATTATTATTATTATTATTATTATTGTTGTTGTTGTTGTTGGTGGTGGTGGTGGTGGTGGTGTTGCTTTTGTTTTAGCAAGTTGTGAGTAATAAATTCCAAACAGAGCTAGACCTGTATATGTGGGATTGGCGGTTCCTTGTCCCCCTTGTGGCGTTAAGCTGCGGTTTGCGTGCTTTTGGAGGTTTACGAACCAGTTTTTCGAGGTTCTCAAATCCCGAACCTAGGTTTCTGAACCATTCCTCCACCCTTCTCTCTTCCCCCCCCCCCCTCACCCTAAAAAAGTTTTCAAGAACCTAGCTTTGGGCTTTGAGAACCTCGAAAAAAAGTGGGCATAAAAGGGTTCGTGAACCTTCACGAACCTTCCAATTAAGACAGGCCTTTAGAAAGCAACCCGGATGTCGTAGGCATATAATTAAATGCACGGTATGATTCTATGAAACATTTTAACTCACTCTCTCTCCCCCCCTCTCTCTCTCTCTCTCTCTCTCTCTCTCTCTCTCTCTCTCCTCTCTCTCTCTCTCTCTCTCTCTCTCTCTCTCTCTTTCTCTCTCTCTCTCTCTCTCTCTCTCTCTCTCTCTCTCTCTCTCTCTCTCTCTCTCTCCCCATTTGCAGGACAGTGCACGTTTTGTCTACCATAGCTTTAAGGACTGCGCTGCATTGGGAGAGAAATATATGTAGATACAATTAAAGTGTCCCTGTACAGAACTGCATTTGCCAGATTCAGACTAGGTGTGTCTCCTTTCAATGCACATAGCCATCGGTACTCACAGAATGAGGACAGTAGAACGTGTCCATTTTGTCTTGGCGTCATTGAAGATGAAGTGCATGTTGTCTTCCATTGCCCAGTCTATACTGATATCAGACAACGTTACATTCAACAGGTTGATAATGTAGGGAGTCATGCTGTGATATGCAATTTGCTAAAAAGTCAAGAAGAGTCAGAAATGGTTAGATTAGGGAAATTCTTGTTCTTGGCGTGGCAGGCTCGGCAATCACGCATAATAACTTAAAGACCATATGTTAATACTGACGACTTGAAAGCTATTATTATTTCAGATTATAACGGATTGGAACACACGTGACTTTATGAACAAAACCAGAATTAATAAATGTGACATTCCCCTTGAAAGAAAGTCAAAGCTCCAAACATATTGTAAAGGTTGTGAGTTTGACTTAAGTGTTTGAAATTAATGTTGGTAATCTAGCAAGCGAATGCGTTTAATATGCAATTTTGATGGAAGTGTACAGTATTCTCTATTTTCTATTGGCTAGTATTTGTTAGTACTAATATTTATCTCGTTGTACTTTTTGCAATGATCACTCTTGTGTTCTGCATTAAAGTTCTGAAGTCTGAAGTCTCTCTCTCTCTCTCTCTCTCTCTCTCTCTCTCTCTCTCTCTCTCTCTCTCTCTCTCTCTCTCTCTCTCTCTCTCTCGATGAGGTCATTGAACCGACAAACTTTCATTAGGCCTGTCATTAGTCGCAGCGGAATCGATGATGAACCTTATTTTATGAAAATATAGAGGGTTGTGAATTTTCCGTCATTCGGTTTCAATTTCTTTCATTGCTTCGTTTGATGGGTTCCAAATTTTCTGCATTTCACCTTCGATTTTTTTTTTCTTTCTTTTCTTTACCCGCGGCTTCTTTTTTGGGGAAATAGATTTGCGTTTTATTAGTTCTGTTAATAGGCATGTAATGAGACTGCCGTGCTCTGAATAAGTCAAATGACCAAGATGAATGAGCTTCTCCTAAGCAAAGAGAATAAGCAAGTAAAACAGGAGGAAGTAGATGATGTAGTGACACTGGTGTGCGTAGGAATTGGGGTGGAAGTAGGCGGAGTACAAGGTGTAGATGGGTACAGACAACAAAAAAAAAAAACTCACATTAAATAGAAACACGCGCCAACGAAATGGAATCGAAATACCAGAGATCAAAATAACCCTGGTCCCCAAACCGGACAGATTCATTTAAACACCCACTCATTTTTTTTTTAGGTGTTCATTTTTCTTCTCATTTTTATATTTCCAGACTTTATGGAAATGCTTTAAATAGGAAATGGAATGGAGGTAGGGGGAGGGGGGGGCGAGGCGGATAATAGTGGGAGAGGGGAAACAGAACGAGTCAACTGTCGATCCGTTGGAAGCTATATCTCAAGAACTACACTGAACGGATTTTGACCAAACTTTATAGGGATATGCTCAATTAGTGGCCTGGGAGTACCATCATATTTGCTCTATCGCAAAGGTCAAGGTCATTGGAGTCTATTTGTTGCTAAGCACGTTTTACTCCTTATCTCAAAAACGGCTAAAGCTAGTTAGTTATGTATTGCTCACAAGATCCAAAGACTGCAAAGAGCTGAATCAGGACCACAAAATCAGGACCACAACTTGGTTGAAAGAGGACTCATCCCTAATCCGTATAAAAGATGTGCTAAAACAACTCAAGTTGTAACACTGAAGGCGCTCCACCTGCTGGTCACTTTACAATAAAAGCATCCCACACAAGGGACGCTGAGGCTGTACTCTAATTTATCGAAACCCCGTTTACAAAAACAAAAATAGAATACAAACATCATTATACAATATCAACAAAACACATATAAAATGCCTACTTTCCTACATAATAGTATCATAGGAAGCCCTAATGACCATTTGGCAGAAAGCGTCCAATATTCCCAAGCTTACCCAACACACCTCATACACAAATAAGGAGTTTTGGAAGAGTTTTCAATATAAAAAAATAGGTTACCGGTCTAGCGTATAAGAAGATAGTGTAGTAGATTGATAGAACAGAGTAGGAATGATAAAGAACAAAGGAGAAAGACAACGACAGTGGGAATTTAAATCATTACATTTCCAGAAAGTGGGGATACTATTTATACAGAAACCCCCGGTACCCATACGGAGGGAACGGCTAAAGCTATTTTGTTGAGTTTTGTTATACGGGTATTTCAAATCGTGGGCCATCATTCAGTGGCAGTCCGGTTACCACTGTCTGTAAGTCGATCGGTCAGTCGCTGTGAATTTCACTTTTTTGTTCAATACACACTTTTGGCTTTTTCTCAAGAATAACTCAAACAAAATTCATCATTTTTCATTTGTGCATATTTTAACTACTGTTAAGCATGTCGGATAATTCCTATTTGCACTTTCTCAAAGGTCAAGATCATTGTGCTTCACCATTTTCTAAACAAGTGTTGCGCTGTATCTAAATACTGGCTGATCCGATTTGATAATTTTTGGTTTGCTGGTATAGTTCAGATCATGGCCTATCATTCCAAGTTTTTCTGTTGCTTCTTTAGGATAAAGCCGAACAACACCACCAAAAACATTAACGCCTTTGAAAATGCTTATTTTATCGACTATTTATGTGTCTGGAAATACACTTGAAAGGCTTGCCATCTTGTTTTATTTGACTGATTTTGGGAGCTTAGGAAGGGAATGAGTAACTTTAAACGTAAGCACCATTCATTACATTCGAGTCGGTTTCTAATCGAAAACACTGCTATTCAGCGTCACACAGGACTAGGGGAGAAAACGACCTACCAATCCCTCCCAGGTTGAACCAGTAAGCTGATCTAATTTCACCCAGTTTGAGGTAAGAAATAACCACTATCTTAAATGTAGAGGTTTAAAATCCGAACTTTTGACTGTCTATGTTCCTTCTCGCTCTCTCCGCTCATCTGCAGTTGAAAGGATGTTCCGTGTACCAGGGTACCACAGGGTGAGACACGGTGGCCGAGCCTTCAATTTCTTCTACGTTCAGACCTGGAACTCGCTACCTTGGTCCGTCCGTCACAGTCCTTCACTAGCGTCTTTTAAAATCAACTTGAAGACGCATCTTTTTAGAAAGGCCTTTTCTTAGGCGCCCTAAGTGATTATTTTTGGGGGTAGGGATATGTGTGTGGTTGCGTGTTATTGACCAGTGTACGCATGTTGTGTTTAAATTTGTTTGTGTAAAGCGCTTTGTGATTTTGGAAAGCGCTGTATAAATTGCCTGTAATTATTATTATTATTATTATTATTATTATTATTATTATTATTATTATTATTATTATTATTATTATTATTATTATTATTATTATTATTATTATTATTATTATTATTATCTGCCTGTCTGTACTTGGTAATTAAGAATTGTGTTCAGCGTAGGATCGAGTTACTACACAAAATACCTGAAAGAATTACCTAAAACTAGCAGAGTGGAAGCAAAGAACGTCGGCAACATCACCGCAAGCGACAGCATACAGTAATGCGCGACACTTAAGTATCTTACTAAACCCCCCATACCACAACTTACAATATCTTTGCATTGTCATTTTCAAAGGAGTGATTCTAAGAATGCTTTTAGTGGCAATGGGAAAATAAGTATATCATAAGCTTGACGTAGTTACTTCCAAAAAACTTGGCAGCCATAAGATTTATTACGTCTGCATGGCAGATTTCATGTGTTGAAACCACGTCGCATTTTCCTCCAGGGCTTGATTTTTATGTGCACCAGTCAGGTCGTACTTTTCCTAGAGCTTGATTACCCAGCAGTTCTTTTTTAAAAAAATACGAGTTCCACCCTTAAGTTGACGGTCTGTAGTTACGCAAGGGAGCTAAGTTTAGAAATGTTTGCCTCCCTTTAAACTGTGCTGCAGCCATAAATCGTTTGTTACGGATATATTTCACAGGAACGAACCATGTGCCCAGATACATCGTATTCTTAATCCTGACACTGATTTTCTGGGGTACCAGGCTACCGTGACGCGAGGTAATTTAGTATTTTATTAGTTCTGGAGCGATAGCTGGGGACTATTGTTTGTCTGTACGTGCGCACGTTTCTCTGAAACTAATGGACCTATTTCTTTGAAACTTGGTATTTAACTTGGTGTTGCTATTGTATTAATTTTTATTAATATTAGTTATCTTTTCTTTTAATTGTCATTTCTATGTATCCATGGGCCCCTGGTGGTTTTTTGTTTGGAATAAAGAGTTGACTTTGACTTTGACTTTCTATGTAGCTAGAGCGTAAGGCTTCATGATGACGTCATCTTTTAGATTTTTAAAACTTCCCTTTAAACTTAGTATATATACATACAATGTACAGATGCCTTGAACCAACCAACAAAACTTATGTATATTGAGTGAGGTCATCGGGAGTCCGTCATGTTGTTTTTTACATTGTAGTTTACAACAAAACATTATTACCAATGCGAATACGAATTCATTTATTGTCTTAATCATGATACACAAGGATATTCTTTGGCAAAGAACATCAGAGATATGAGTTAAACGTAAAAATGCTAGTTAATATTACTTTCAACCTCCTTTCACGCAATTCATCTCGCCTCTCTCTCCACCAGCCAGACTCTCGCTAACACACAGCCAAGGCAGATGGCACAGGAGCCCGCGCCCAATCTTTGACATTCGACATTACGAAAACAGTACCACTTATTTTAAATTAAAAATAGAATATATTCATGAAGTAAATAAAATAATTATTAAGGCTATGTAAGATTTTTTTTTAATATTGCGACAAGTAAACAACAACATATCTATACAAGCACGGCATAGCCAACCCGAAAGCCACTGAAGTCAAGGAATGTGTACTTTGTGCACCAAAAGATGACCGGCCATAGGTTCCTAACTGAAGCATGGGGAGAAGGTGTTTTGTGGACTGCAAAGAGTGTATAATGCCTTTAATGGGAAGGGAACTTTGTAGGGTAGACTGAAACTCTTTATTCATATACTAGTGGTTTTTGTACCCTGGCAAGCCAGGGTACACAGGTTGCTGTTTAAAATGTAGACAGAGACAACTGTTGTCTGCGAGTTTCATTTGGACGATGATACCTCCCCATATCCCCCTTGATACCTCCCCATATCCCCCTTGATACCTCACCATACCCCCCCTGATATCTCCCCGTCCCACCCCCATGATGACTCACCATACCCCCTTGATACCTCCCCGAACCCACTTGATACCTCCCCATACCCCTTCATACCTTCCGTACCCCCCTTGTAACCTACCTGTACCCTCCTTGATACTTCCCGTTGATCGTTTCGCAGGTATGGATGAAAGGAATCGACCATCACCATACCCCCTTATAAATACCCGTATCCCCGTTATGCCTACCCATGCCCCTTTAAACCTACCCGTAACCCCCTTTTACCTACACGTACCACCCCATCCCGATCCTTGGTAATAATAATAATAATAATAATAATAATAATAATAATAATAATAATAATAATAATAATAATAATAATAATGAATATAGAATAATACCAATAGAAATCATAAAAAACACCAGGGTTTTAAAATAAATTTGATGTAAGATATTATAATTATAATAATAATAATAATAATAATAATAATAATAATAATAATAATAATAATAATAATAATAATAATAATAAATAAGTTAAAGGCATAAAGCCTAAATTAAAAAGCAAAATATCCATATTGTAGTGTTAAAAAAAAACATAAAAAAAAAATATGGCCCACCGCAGATTTGAACTCGGGTCCCCTGCACGGCAGGCAAAAGTCTTACCAACTGAGCTACCAAGCTTTCTTGCAAAGACCATCAATTTTTTGGACTATATGAGAAAACATGCTGAAACCTCGATTCGATTTTTAATTAATCAAATTTAATTAGTTAAACACAAAATTTTGTAAGATTGGTGACATGAGTGCAAAAGTGTTTTGAATGGAAATAAAACAAAATTTGCGGTATTACGGAACGGCAAGTTCTTGACACGGGTTGAATGGAAACCGCGCGCGGAATGAGGCTATTGCAGTTTGTGGACATTTTGTTTATTTATTTATCTCAGAAACGGTTAAACGTTCGGTAAGGAAATGTCGGCTATAACGATTTTGCAGGTTTTGAGCGCACAACAGGCCGAAACCCAGCACCCAGCACTTGCCCAGATCAGCGTCCATACCGGACAAACTTTACAGTAGTGTCGAAGAAGGACTTCCGGCTAAGCAATTTATATATATAGATGAAGATTACATTAAAAAAAAAAAACATTGTACAGACAAGAGGCATGGACATTTTGAAAGTAGTGCCCAAACTTTGGAAACGGTGCCAGCTAGTAGAAGAAATATTGGAACTTAACAGAGCTGCAGTACTGCAAATACAGGAACAGTGTGGAATCAGCTGTTTACAAGACATGTTTGAATTATTTACTGGTTATACTACTACTACTACTATTACTACTACTATTACTACTACTACTACTACTACTACTACTACTACTACTACTACTACTACTACTACTACTACTACTAATTATTATTATTATTATTATTATTATTATTATTATTATTATTATTATTATTATTATTATTATTATTAACGTCATCATCATCATCATCATTATCATATCATTATTAATTGAATTAGTCACCACATAAATTTATGCAGATTAACAGATCGAAGAGCACGCGATGGAACTCTGCACTCGTTAAGATATAGCACTTGTTTAATTTTATTTTATATATTGTTATTTTTTTAATATTTTATTTTAGTTTAGTGTGGTTTTGAAATATTATTTTAAATGCCGCTTTCACATTCAGAGTTACTCAATGGACGTCCTTTCAGACTGAGTTGCTTCCCGTCAAAGGTAGAAAATGCTTTTACATGCTGTATGTGTAGAACGTGCGTAATGCGTTCGTGTATATATAGGCTATGTATGTGTGTATGTGTGCGTGTGTGTGAGTGCGCGCGCGCGTGTGTGTGAGTTTGTATGCATCTCTCCATCGCCCCCCTCTCTCTCTCTCTCTCTCTTCCTCTCCCTCTTTCTCTCTCTCTCGCTATGATTATGACTCCGATTTAAAAGATACTTCTAAACATAGTATAATAGTCTTTAATAACTTTAGTAACTTGTATCATTCTAATACTTTGTAGTGCAGTAGTTGCTGTATTCCTGCTATTGTATTTTACTAACGAAAAAATATTTTTATGTTTTTATTATGGCGTACATGTGTGATAAGGTATGTGTGGGTAAAAAACGTTTTCTCCGAGTCTCTAAAATTAATAATTTTAAAAAGAATTAATGTAAGTGTTAGTTTTTAGGAATTGTTTATTTTGCGTGATTTTATCTTTTCAAATGCGACACAAACGGCTGTTCATAAATCATTTGATTGTAATACAGATTTGTTGAATTGAATTGAATGGCCATAAAAGCATCTAGCAAGCCAAGTATGATCATCGCGCGTCCTTGAGTCTGGAACTCTCCTTTTGATTTTACTCAGTTTAGTGATGCGTGAAACATTGTTAAACCCCTCCATTCCTTCTTCAACTCCCCTTTCCCCCCCCCCCCCTCCATGTCTTTGCTTCTGGCATCACTTGACCCTTGCTTGCTCACGTTTTTCACTTGGATGGACTTTTTTTATAGTGACAAATGCAAAATAGGACTTCCACGCCACTATACCATGAACCTGGTTTGAGAGATGCTTGATTACAGACATGAAAATACACACCTTACATTTCAGGGCATTCCTAGATCCTACGAAGGAGTGAGGAAGAAGAAGCAGAGGGTTGTGATTGATTCATGTTATCTAGATGTATTTGAAACTTGTTGAAGTGAAGAAATGTGATTGTGATAGGATCCTTGGTATGAATGTGTTGTACTGATTAAATGTAATTTTTAAAAAAAGCAAACTGTGATAGTTGCTTGCATGAATGTGTTTATAACTGGATATCTTTTATGATTTTTAGATTACTAAGATCTTCTTGTAACTTTTGTTTATTTAACACATGTGTCATTAAATGGGCTATTTGAGTTATATTATAATGATGTGCGCTTGTGGAAATTCCTTGTTATAGGTAATGAAGAATTGTATTGTTGTATTTTAAGCAAGGCTGAACCTGAATCTCATTACTGTCTATCTGGTTTAAAATGAACCAAAAATCTTCGATTCTCGATCCTTATTTCTGCCCAGAACAATCACTCATCTATTAAGGCTGTTTGATAGTTTAAAGAAGATTGAATTGAGGATCTGTGAGTAGATAGGCTAGTAAAGGAAATTTAGTGTAGTTCATTTATCCAGTTTAAAATACTAATCCAGATAATAATTCTATGAAGTTTGGCCAAAATCCGGTTTGTGTACTTGAGATGTGGCGTGCAACAGTCAGCCCGACCCACCGACCGAGGAACGATAGACCGACATTATTTGGTTCATTCTCATTCCCGAATATTTGGAAGTATTTTTAGATGTTATCTGGGGAAACGAAAAAGAAACAAGAAAGAAAACAAAACAAGATGGCAAACCACTCAAATGTATTTTCAGACATTCACACACTAAGCCAAAAACAGGTATTTTCAAAAGTGTGGATTTTGTTGGCGGTGTTGTGACTCGGCTTTATCCTATAACGAATGAAGCGAAAGGAAAACATGGATGATAGGCCACTATCGGAAATATTATCTGCAAGCAACCAATGATCACAATCGGCTAAGGCAATTTTTAGATAGCCTACAGCGCAAAGCGTGTTTAGAAAATGGTGAAGCACAATGACTTTGACCTTTGACAAAGTACAAATAAAAATGATTTAACATGCTTACCAGTGGTTAAAGTATCCGGAAAGTTTTAAACAAAAAAAGAAAACAAAGGAATTTCGAATCAGTTACTCTTGAAATAATGCAAAACAAAGCGTCTTTTCAAAAAAGGCGAAATTTGGATCGAGCAACGGACAAACTATTAAAGGATGGCCCATGATTTGAATTTCCCGTAGACCAACACTCAACAAAATCTTTTTAGCCGTTTATTTTTTAGATATTGAGCAAAACGTCTTTCGCAATAATTAGACTCCGGTGACCTTGACCTTTGCGGTAGAGCAAATAAGACGGCACAGGAGGCAGGCCATGCAACATAGGTAGGCTAATGTTCCTATGAAATTAAGTCAAATTCCGTTCAGTGGTTCTTTGAATATGACTTCCAACGTACCGACTGATGGACAGACGGACTGACCGACCGACAGACTAACATTTGGCTCGTACTGGCTCTCCTCCGACAATTTTAAAATATATCTTGGTAAGTCTGGAAATACAAAAATGAAAGGACACTTCAATCTCATTATTTCAAGATGAAGAAATAAGGATACAACGGAAGTAAGGACGCGCGAGCGCACACACAAACACACACTAACACACACGCGCACGCACACACACAGAGACACCACTCCGTCCTCCAACCCCACCACCCCTCCCCCCCCCCACACACAGGGGAGTGGAGGAAGAAAGAAATGTAGTGGCACTAGAAAACATAGTCTAAAAAAGAAAACAACAGTAATGAAACGACAACATTTCGATCGTATTATGTCATGGTAAAAAAAATGGGATATAAAAAATTAGGTTCTCAAATAAAAGAGGATCTGGGCTATTTACAAACCACCACCAACACCATCACCCCCCCCCTCCCCCAAAAACAAACACGCACGCGCGTGCACGCACATGAAAACCAACACATGTCCACACACATGAACGCACAGAAATAGAAACGCTCATCACACACAGTCATAACAATGACAATGATGCAAAGGAAATAAAACAAACAGTCTGGAACCGCAAAAAGAAAGGACCAAAAGAAGGAGAAGAAGAAGAAGGAAGAGGATGAGAAGATGAAGAAGAAAAAGAGGATGAGAAGAAGAAGAAGAAGAAGAAGAAGAAGAAGAAGAAGAAGAAGAAGAAGAAGAAGAAGAAGAAGAAGAAGAAGAAGAAGAAGAAGAAGTCAAAACAAATTACATTTAATGGAAAGCAAATTTGATCGGTCTGTGGAGAGCCAGTTGTGAACTCAATTCTATTAGGGCGGATTTAAAATAAAGACACGGAGCTGAAGGAGATATAAAGGCTTGGCAAGAAAAGAGGAGAATATGTGATGAGATTCAATCTGTCCATAGGCTTATTTAATATATGAAATTCTTGTTGTCTGCCAGTTCATTTGTTTGATTATCAATTTCCATTATGAAGAACTGTGGTGAAACCGCATAAAAGAAAGAAAATCAAATAACATGAGAGAAAGACAGACAGGCACAAACAGGGAGACAGAGACAAAGAGAGCCAGATAGACAATGGCAGAGCCAATCATAGACAGTCAAACAGAAAAAAAGGCAATGCATGAATCAAGCATGCAGGGTTCAATGTTTATTAATTATATTGTGAAGCGAAGGGAGGCAAATCAAGGCAAGGTTTATTCCAGTAAAACCCCTTACAACACATCTCTCTCTCTCCCTCCCTCCCTCTCTCTCTCTCTCTCTCTCTCTCTCTCTCTCTCTCTCTCTCTCTCTCTCTCTCACTCTCTCCCCATCTATCTATCTATTTATCAGAGCTTCAAATCCTCAACACGACAATTCGTCACTATCTTCTTCCAATTCCAGCTTGGTTACTCTTCACCCTCTGCCTTGTAGCAGTAAGGGAAACTTTGGCAGACAAATTATCTCGACCGTTTCAGAGGCGGTCAAGATTGTCTTGTGGTGGCACAAGAGCCAGGTTTTCTGGGTCACACCAGTCTCCGTGTCCACTGAAGATGCTCCCAGAGTAGAAACAGCTGTCTGGTCAGGAGGCCTAACAAATACTAATAAGAGAGTGGCACTCTGAAAGTGATGGTTTTTGAATGGTGGTGTACCACTGCAGAAAATCTATATTTTTATACTACAGCTGAACTGTCCTAAACTTATTAAAGTTGGGGTCTATCGGGTGACATTTTAACACCAGTTGTTCTCATTTCACCTTCTATCTATCTATCTATCTATCTATCTATCTATCTATCTATCTATCTATCTATCTATCTATCTATCTATCTATCTATCTATCTATCTATCTATCTATCTATCTATCTGTCTGTCTGTCTGTCTGTCTGTCTGTCTGTCTGTCTGTCTGTCTGTCTGTCTGTCTGTCTGTCTGTCTGTCTGTCTGTCTGTCTGTCTGTCTGTCTGTCTGTCTGTCTGTCTGTCTGTCTGTCTGTCTGTCTGTCTGTCTGTCTGTCTGTCTGTCTGTCTGTCTGTCTGTCTGTCTGTCTGTCTGTCTGTCTGTCTGTCTGTCTATCTATCTATCTATCTATCTATCTATCTATCTATCTATCTATCTATCTATCTATCTATCTATCTATCTATCCATCCATCCATCTACCTATCTATTAAAAACAAGCTAGACATTCTTTATTTGTCTACATAATTTGGACATAAAATACTAAGAAACCTTAAACAAATTCAGGAGGAGTTGATGAACTGGATAGTAAAATGTTCCTATAGTGTTAAAAAACAGCTAAAGTTATACCACTTTTCAAGAATAGTGACAGCACTGACCCATCGGCCTAATTTCGATTCTTTCTACTCTCTCTAAGCCTCTTGAAAAAAACATATAAATAAAAATGATAATTTCACTGAAAACAGCCTCTTACATGAAAATTAATCTGGTTTCAGAGCTAAACATTCTTGTCACACAGCTCTTACATCTGTGATAGAACAATGGCGAAATAATATTAAGAAGGGAACGTTTTCTGGAAACATTATTTGTTGACTTCGCAAAAGATTTAAAGATCATGACCTTCTTTTACGTAAACTACAATTATATGGCATTCAGTCTAAATCACTTGAATATTTACAATCGTTAATTTTTGACAGAGAACAATGTGTTTTTGTAAATAACCAAAAGTCACAATTTGAAATTGTTAATGCTGGAGTACCGCAAGCCTCTATTTTAGGACCTTTGTTATTTTCTATCTACATAAATGATTTTCTCCTTTATATTTCTACTTCTTGTGGACTCTTCGCTAGCGCTGATGACACTATATTACACTCTCAAAATACAGACTTGAATAATCTTCCCTTCTGATTACAAAAAGGGGCTAGTGAACTGCAGGAATGGACTGAATCCAATCACCTGGCCCTCAATCCAGACTAAACAAAATCCATGCTAATTACAACAAGACAGAAAAGACAAAATTTGTCTGTAAAACTTCCTCCACTAAAAATTTGCAATTAAATAATTGATGAAGTACAATGTCATAGACTTCTTGGTGTAACTTTAGACAATAATGTGTCCTGGATGAAACATATTTTAAATGTTAGTAAAACTATTTCTAAAAGGACTTATCAATTATCAAGGATTAAACGTCTATTAAATTTACCTTCTCGTAAACTGTTTTATTCTGGTCACATTCAACCATTTATTGACTATTCAAAACTATTGAATAGTATTCCTCTATTATTTGGGATTCTGCTAGTGGCAATGTAATGAAGCCTTTACTTAGAATTCACAAGCGTGCAATTAAACAAGTTACTCTTAAACAAAAAAATCTCTCCGGATGACTATAAACGGATCAATATTCTACCTCTTGCCGACAGACTAAAACCCCTTTATTAATTTATGCACATGATCCTTTCTGTCAATGCACCTTCCTATCTTTCTTCTCTTTTTTCCAAAAAACAAAACCTGCCAAATCGTCTTCAAAATTAAATGTTCCAATTCCAAGAATTGATCTCTTCAAAAATCAAAAACAGTCTTGTTTATTCCGGTTCCACTTTGTGGAATAACCTTCCCAGCATCTAAATTTACATCAGTTAGAAGACATATCTTATAACACATAAAAAAATAAATTAACATTAATTGTTGTTAATGGATATTAACAACGACAATTTTTTTGGAAAATGATATTAACTAATGAGTACATTGTTTATTTGTTATTTTCCCATGATGTTAATGTTATAACATTAATTGTTGTAGTTAATAGTTATTGTTATAAGTCCCAAGAGCAAGATGTAAAAAAGCGAACATAGCGCTTACTCTTTTGCCCTTGTTAAATAAAATTGTTATCTTATCTTATCTATCTGGCTGTCGATCGGTCTGTTGGTCGGTGCTTCGGTCGATCTGTCTGGTCTATCTGTTTTGCCTGTCTGTCTTGTCTGTGGCTGTTGTCCGGAAACGTGACAGGCCCAGCGCCCTCCATATTGTGACATCATCTTCCAGCTCTTTCTTTGCCTTCCTCTGCACTTACCTCCTTCCACTGTTCCTTGTATAATTGTTTTTGCTAGGGTGACAGAGAACCTAGATACCTGCAATATAAGTTCAAACTACAAAACAGTATTTTATGGTTATAACTTTTAATCTGCCTTGAGAAAGATTGTTATTTAATAAAGCGGAAGCTTCATCACCAGTTGTCATAATTATTGGTTCGAGTCTTCCCCCTCCCCCCTCCTTCCCCCAGCTTATCATCCTCAGCTCTTGGAGTAATTAAAAATACACAAATACAGGGTTACCCGATTAAAGCAAAGACAATTCAAAATATAGGTTTACCAGATTAAATTTTTAAAAAAATCCTTATTCCAGAAAGAAAATGCTTGTCTAAATCGAGGAACCTGATCTCTCCGTTTTTATACTTCACTTTGAATGAAATAAATGAGGGAAATCAGAACGAGCCAAATATCGGTCTGTCTGTTGGTCGGTAGGTTAGTTGGAAGGCATATCTCAAAACCCACTTAACTTCAAAGGCACATTACCTAGGTTAGTGATCTGCCTCCCCTACTATTATATTTCCTTTACCGCAAAAGTCAAGTCACTGAAACCATTTTGTTATTAAACACGTTTCGCTGAATAACTCAAGAACGGCAAGACCGATTTTGACAATTTTTGGTATACGGGTACTTCAAACCGTGGGCCATCCTTAAGTTACTGTCTTTTTGTCGGGCAGTCGGTCGGTCCGTCGTTCAGAATGTAAATGTTTTTGTGTTTAAAACACCCTTCTTGCATTATTTCAAGAATAACTACACCAGCATGTATTTTAGCATGTTACATCATTCGCAGTTGTACTTTCTCAAAGGTCAATATCATTGTGCTTCATTAGTTTTTAAACACGTTTTGTCCTGTATATAAAAATTGGTTTCTCCGATTTTGATATTGTTTGGTTTCCAGATATACTTCAGATCGTGGCCAATTATTCCATGTTTTCGTTGGTTTTGTTATGACAAAGCCGAGCCACAACGCCGCCAAGAAAGTTAGCACTTTTAACAAAGCGTACTATTCGGCTATATAATGTCTGGGAAATACATTTGAATGGCTTGCCATCTTGTCCTTGTTTGTTTGCATTTTTGTTTGCCTTAGCAGCGAAATGACAGATAATAATGCGTACAAAATAGGGCAGAGAAACAGAATATTATTCCAAGAACGTGGTCCACGATATATTTGTAAAAATATTTATCTGTGACTTCACACCAGAACCGAACACCGACTTTCTATGTCAGTTCTCTTAAAGACATTCAAAGGTTTCCGATCCTGATATTTGCTTGTGTTACAATTGATTTTGAATACTGCTAAAGCGAAAGATTAAACTAAAATAAATTAAATTATTAATTTAAAATAATAAATGAATAGTCTCCAAATCGAAAAGCTATTAAAGATGCTCAAAACGTTTGAAGTTGTCTTGAAAGGAAATCGAGGTCATAATGTTTATTTAAGGAAAATAATTCGAATTTTCACGATTGTTTCCACTTGCTTGTTCTTGAAAAGCGTTCTCGAGAAAATCAAGTTTTTTTTCTCCAAATGATCAAGTGGTATACACACAGTAAAAATGTGCTCTTTTAATGATTTTGCACTCTTCCGATCTCTGCTTCTGTAACAAGAAGAAAAACGTGCTGAAGAAACTGAATAAAAACGGGTAGATTTGGCCCATGTGTGCATTTCATACGTGTGTGTGTGTGTGTGTGAGAGAGAGAGAGAGAGAGAGAGAGAGAGAGAGAGAGAGAGAGAGAGAGAGAGAGAGAGAGAAAGAGAAAGAGAAAGAGAGAATGAGAGAGTGTTAGTTCACTCCGCTGAATTTCATACCGGTTCACCCATCTTCAGGCAGACTATTTCAATCCACTTATCGTCCTATAAATAAGCATCGTACATGTAGATATGCAGTTTCCCAAATAACTCATTTGAAGTGAGCTGGCTTGTCAAAATGAAAAGATGCGCAGAATGCGTATAGCTACGTCTTTTTCAATGAAAGGACAATCAATCATACCTCTGTTGGGCCGTGTCTGAAGGGAAAATAATCAGTTGTCCAGGGGTGAATTAGGTGCATGATTGACCACTAACAATATGACAGTTAATATCGGTGTACGATTTGTTCTTACATGCACCTTCTTCTTATTCCTCCTCTTCCTCTTCTTCGTCTTCTTCGTGTTATTAGTCTACTACTTAAATTGAAGATTCAGTCTGTCCAATGATGAAGTACATCCATAAAAAGAAGAATATTTGATGCTAGTATATAAAAATACCCTTTCTGTTCGTTTATTGTATTCCTTTCTCCATCTCTGGAAACTGAGTGTCAGCAGGGCAGACCATTTAATCACAGTCCTACGGTCTACTTCGTGTTATAGGTCCACACGTTATGGTGGTCCCAAAAAGCTGTATTTATTTTCTTTTTCTGCCTTTCCCCATTCCTTTTCATTCGGTGAGCAACAATTTAATACAAAATCTGATGTTTTTAAGTGTGTGTTTGTGTGTGTGGGTGTGTTTGTGGGTGTGTGTGCGTGCGTGTTTGTACACGTAGAAGCACGTGTGTATATATGTATGTGTGTGTATGTTTGTGTATGTGTGTATGTATGTAAACTTGTGTGTGTGTGCGCGCGTGCATGTGTGTGTGGGTGTGTGTGTGTGCGTGCGTGTGTGTGTATGTGTTAGCAAAGTAGTTACAACGTCGATCTCGTACATTCATGTTTACTAATAGCGATGGAAATCACATATTTGCTGGCCTTATTTTTTAACAACTTTATTGTGCATAATACATTTATTCTCTCATGAAGTATCTTTTAGCAATAAGGTAATCCTTTTTCTTTTAAACTACGCTAGTTGTCCGCAGATTTTAATTGGCTGTCTCAAGGAAAACCATTTTCAGCGAAATCTTGTTTAAAAAAACCCAAAGAACACATATTGGATCGTGAACAGCTCCATTTAAAAATTGTATAGTGGACTGAAGTGTTACTTCTACCTAATGAACATTGACGTTTAAAGTCTGCGCCCACCATTGGCGATTTGACAGACGGGGATAACCATCCCAGGGAAGAGGGAGGTGGAGACCTAAATCAACACTGAACCACCAGAGTAATCATAATGAAAATACGAACAGTGAAAATTGCCACTTTTATCTTGGTATTCGAACCTGGGTCATCAGGTGTGTGAGTCGAATGCTCTACCACTGAGCTATGTATGTCGGTGGTACACTTCTAGACCTATATCGTGTTCTTAGTTTGATGGGGGAAGGGGGGAGGGGGAGAGAGGCGATGAACAGTGGTGGGAGGGGGCTTTATGTTTTGTTCAGCGAATGATTGAAAATTAGAATTTTTACAGCTGTTAATTTTACCGACTTGTTAATACATTGTTTGTGTTCTTTTTATAGACTTAAATGCATTTTTGCAACCTACAGCCTAAAATGCGTTTAGCGCTGATGCAGAAAATAAATTATTAATGGATTCGGGAGATATTGCTCCTATTTAAAAAAAAGGAAAAATCAGCAGAAGCTTTCACTTTCTCTTTTTCAGTTTATCTCTATTTCTTTCTTTATTCTTTTATTAGAGAACGAAATTCAGGTCATCTAGCATTTTCCAGAGAATGCACGATGGCTACAGGGAATCGCTATTGGAAAGCTAGGAAGTAAGACACACCAGATAATTTCGCATCAGAAGTGCGTCATACCGGTCTCAATCAATTTCGAATTAGAAAGTACGTCATAGCTTGAGTAAATAATTGCGAAGAACTATATCATAGTCCACTAAATAAAGAAGAAGAAGAAAAGCAGAAGAAGAGGCAGAAGAAGAAGATTACCACGACCAACAGCAACAACAAAGACCCCAAAAGCAGCAAGAACAATGAACAACATAAATAAATAAATAAATAAATAAATAAATAAATAAATAAATAAATATAAAATAAGCAGACTCGAAGAAGAGCATTTTAAACAATCAGAAGAACAACAAGGACAATAAGACCATTTTAGACAATCAGAACATTTTAACAAAACAACCACAAGAACTGTAAAAAGAGGAACAGCACATCAGCAGGACTCCACCTGATTGTAACTCTCTGTGACAGAATAATTGATGTGAAACAAGTGAGGTTATGCATGATTCACTCAAAGAAGGATTCCAGAGGAATCTGATATTTAAATTAAATGTCTCGGCTCTAAATTTGGCCGACTTTAATAATATGACCACCATCACCGTCATCACCACCACCACCGACAGCAACAACATCAACAATATATACACAAATACATCGCCTTACATTGCATATACTCTTTTTTTACGACAATTAAAAAACCCACAGCAGAATTAAACTTCTTTGATTGCTGTATAAAACATGCCATTATAATTTAAGCAGTTATGTTTTATTCGTGATATAGGTCTGTTTGAATATAATCATGATGACAAAAAAGTGCACTGTTAAAAGAGCTTGAAGAGACTATACGAACGATCGATAACATTAACTCAGTCTCACTCATTTACTCGCGCGCTTAGATGAACTTTCTGAAGATCATCTTCACAAGATTATCGCTAGGTCGAAACCCACCTATGCGAGTGTTAACTCCATACCAACTAGTATTGTGCTGGATAATCTGGATATTCTGCTGGCAGTCATACTACATATTAGTAACAGTAGTCTTACGCCTGGCTGTGATCCAGAAACTTTGAAGACGGCAGTGATTCGGCCACTCCTGAAGAAACCAAAGCTGGACCCTACCATCCCAAGGAACTACAGGCCCGTTTCCGATTTGCCCCTATCTGTCCAAGCTACTTGAGCGGGTTGTTGCAGATCAACTTGTTAGCCAAGTGTCTCAGCATCAGTTGCTGGACAGATTTCAATCTTCGTATAGGCCTGGTCATTCCACAGAAACATCGGTGCTTGGGGTTCTGAATGACATCCTCTGTGCCGCTTTTGACACTATCGACCATCGGCTTTTTTTAAAGGAGTTTGGCCTGGATAGCTGTGTGCATCAATGGTTTCAATCTTACCTGCTAGACAGGTTCCAGCATGTCTCTATAGGGGAGGCAACATCAAATTTCAGAGATCTGTTATGCGGTGTTCCACAGGGTTCCGTACTGGGCCTGTGCTCTTTTCCATGTATACTACACAATTAAGACGCATAATAGCAAAGCATGATATTGGACGGCAACTATTTGCGGATGGCTCTGGTCTGTACATTTCGTTCCGCCCAGATAATATGTATGCCTCAGAGAGGGTAACGAAGATGGAGTCCTGTTGCAATGATGTGAAAACTTGGTTGTCCCATAATCTGTTGAAATTGAATGAGGACAAGACTGTTACCCTATGTGGCCCAAAGGGTAAACTTGATCTAGTCTTGATCGGTGTGTGGGAGAGTGTACCATTCCGTTTTCATCGACCATCCTAGACCTTGGCATTGTGATCGATGCTTCTCTATCAATGGAACAACACGTGAATGCAGTTGTTCGAGTTTGTTACTTTCACCTACGCTGCCTTGGTAAATTGCGACCTTTCTTGACGCTTAAGGTAGCCAAATCCATTGCTGTACTGTGGCCCTTATTTTGTCCAGACTGGACGATGGCAATTGTTGCCTCTGGGGTCTCCCTGACAAGCACCTGGATCGTCTGCAGCGTGTCATAAATACTGCGGCACGAATAGTCACACGAACGAGACAGAGAGAACATATCTCCCCTATATTAAGTGAGCTTCACTGGCTTCTTGTCAAACAACGACTTAATCATAAGATTCTTTACCGCTGTTTCAACTGTCTTAATGAACTGACGGCACCTTCAAATCTTCAGGACATTATTCCCCGTCACAACCCACAAAGGCAGCTTCGATCTTCCTCTCAGTCTATGCTTAAGACGCCGAGCTTTGACGGCCACAAAAAGAAGTCACTTGTTTATAGAGCTTTCTCTATTTCTGTGCCCGTGCTGTGGAATGCCCTACCTCCTGACCTGATAAATGTGGTCACAGCTGACAGCTTCAAAAAGCGACTTAAAACGCACTTGTTCCTCTGATTACGACAATTTCTTTTTTGGGGGGAGGGGGGGGGGGCGCCCTGAGCATGCTGCAAGCGTGGAGTTGTGAGCGTAAACAAGTTGACATCATCATCATCATCATCATCATCATCATCATCATCATCATCATCATCATCATCATCATCATCGTCAACTTACTCTTCAATCAACCAACGAATCATACAATCACTTAACCGACTAACTTCCTAATTAACTAACTAACTGCCTTACTAACTAATTATTCAACTGACTGATCAGCTCATCAAACAAAAACAACCAAGCAAGTAAACAAAGTGCCTTAGCTAAATAACTTCCTTTCTAATTAAAGCACTGAATTGCTATCCACCGCGCCTCACTAAACTCCACGCTGACACTATCAATACTGTCTCTTTGACCCTCAGAAAGGGGGTGGGGGAGGGGTGGAGGGGAGAGGATGAATACAAAGGTCGAAACCAATCTTGGACAACCCGATG
Organism: Oncomelania hupensis; assembly: GCA_036898135.1. Classification (NCBI taxonomy): domain Eukaryota; kingdom Metazoa; phylum Mollusca; class Gastropoda; order Littorinimorpha; family Pomatiopsidae; genus Oncomelania; species Oncomelania hupensis. Next base: position 84,437,279 of record CM072511.1, on the reverse strand, counting down.
CGCTGTGCGTTCTCTATTTCATTTAACAACTTTAAATTGCTACAGAATTTTGTTTAAGGCCGCGGGGAGAATCCAAAGTTTAAATGATAAACAAGCAAACAAACTTGTGATGCGCTTTTCTTGTCCTTCGTGCGCCTCCTTCTTCGTCTTCTTCTTCTTCCATTCTTTCTTTCGGTAGTTCTTTGTGGTGTTTGTTCTTCGTTATTTTCTCTCCCTTTCTCTTCCACCCCCTCCCCCCTCTTCTCCCAGCTTTTTTCTCTGGGAAGAGTGTGCCACGAACTATCAAAATCTTAACATATATTTATCTCCAGAAACGTATATCCCGTTCTCATTCACTTCTTTTCCTCTAAACAGTAGTTAAAATTATATTGAGCCCTGAAGATCAAATTCTGTCTACTCATCCCCAAGATTCCTATTACCCAATATCAGCGCTCTTTTATATTCACATCACATCTTTCTCTTTAACGAATAAATCAGTTCCACGCAGACACACACACACACACACACACACACTCACGTGCGCACTCGCCCACACAATATTTTTCCTTCCCTTTCCTCTCTCTCTCACTCACTCTCTCTCTCCCTCTCTCTAACACACACACAGACTCACGTGCACACACACAAACACACACGAAAGGGTCAGACGCCGCAAAGAATGTTTTTTGTCGGATGAAGTGGCACGGGAGTAATTTGTTCAAACACACTTGACCTGCCCCTGGTCTGTCATGGAAAAAAACATATAGCACTGAGAAACATTCCGATTATATGAGCCAATGCGTTATTCTCTATATCAACATTGAGCATCGTTTCCCGCAAGAGAATTCCCGAGCTCAGATGGTCCTTTAATCGGCCAGGGTAGTCTACGAGACATGTTTACTTCCAAGCAACTAAACTTTTAGATTTCACAATTTTACATTCAGCTGTCCTTTGTTACTGTAGCCTAAAGTTTGTAATAGTTTATAAGTAAATATATTTTTAAAAACTAAGTAAATGTAAGCACAACATATATAAGTATTCAAATACATTATTATTAAAACTATCAACAATATCTGTATATCTATATATGCACTAACCTGAGAGTGTCGGAAAGACATTGAGGACACATGGCATTCCAAGTGTCAAGATCTTCCGGCTTGCTGCTGATCGTCAGATTCTTCTCTCCACCCTCCCGACATCCCAGGGTTCAAGTGGAGGAGGAAAATATTATATAGTAAGAAATAACAGTGTTACATCTAACATGTGTCAAACAGCTGTCTCAGATCAAAATTACGAATCGTATATGTTGTTTCAGAGCGAACTTGACGTGAGCGTTATTTGGCTCCAAAACATTTGTAAAACTTACGGTCTATGTATTCCCCTATCTGCCCTGGATAGTGATAATAGCAAATGTCGAAGTTAAAATCGACAAATTACATAATTATGACAGCCACATAAGTGGAACCGAAAAGACCGCCAAAAGGAATTGAGAGGAAAAAAAATGTCAGTGTGCCATTTTCGCTTATTCATCAAAGATGTTCTTGCAATATTTCAGGATGTCGGTATATTTTAGGCTTAGCATTAACATCAAGTAATCCGATTGTGGCGGTAACGTCTTCTTTTTCATTCCACTTCTGACACCAAGATTGTGGCGGTATAGTCGTCGAAAATGGTGGTTTTTGATGTAATGTATGGTGGATGTATACTTAAAGACGATGTCACAACAAACAACAAATAAAAGGGTCGGGATGGACCAAAATGCAGGTCGCTAACATACAAGAGTTAGATAGTTAGTTATTCGTCCAGCGGACTTCAAAGAGCCGAATTATAACCACAAGTTGGTTGAAAGAGGGCTCACCCTTGATTCGTATAAAATAATTGCTAAAACAACCCTACTGGTAACACTGAAGGCTCTCCACCAGGCGTTCACTTTACATTAAAGACATCCCATGCAAGGGACGCTGAGACTGTACTCTAATGATCGAACTCCCGTTTACAAGAAACAACATAGAATATTAATCATTTTAAAATATCAACAAAACATATACATATAAAATGTCTACATTGCTAAATAATAATACCATAGAAAGCCCTAGTGACCATTTGGCAGAAAGCGTCCAATATCCCCAAGCTGGTCCAACAGACCCTATATACTAAAATGAGGAATTTGGCTAGAGTTTTCAAGAAAAAAGGTAGGTGACTGGTCTAGCAAAGAAGATAGTAGATTGATAGAACAGATTAGAAACGAGAAGGAACAAATGAGATTGACAGAAACAGTGGTATTTTAAAGCACTAAATTTCCACAAAGTTGGGATACTGTTGTTGTTGTTGATTTTTATTGTCTTAATTCATCAAGATGATAAGACAACAAAAAAAAATTAAACGATTATATTAATCTTGCAACAGGTGAATCAAAGAGTATTTTCGCTAAGGTAATACACAAAGGATAATTAAGTTCTTTTAAGGAAGTTTTGTCGTTCATCTCCAGCGGTAAAATATGGGCAATAGTAGAGCATGCAAACAACATATGTTCTAAAGACAAAGGTCTGTCACAAGCACATAAAACATTTTTACAATATTTCGGTCTTATTGCATTGAGCCATTGGGATACTATTAACACAGAAAACCCCGGCACCCCAACGGGGTTAAGCAAAAGAGTGCTAGGTTACATTTATTGGGACTCTACATTGTCAGAGAAAACAAAATTATATGATGGCAAATTATAGTACCAGTTGCCAGGAAACAAAACACACAAGTGGGCACATCTGCACAAACAACATTAGGCTACAATTAACAACATAATTACAAGTGCACTTCTAAATTCTAGGTCGCCTTCCTTCTCTCTCAATCTCTATGTCCCTTTCCAACTATCAAATCTCTTACTAACTCTACTAACATTACTCACTACCGCTATGCTCTCCACATGAAGGAATCTCAGAAAAGAGTTCTTAGTTCGCTCGTTATTTAAATAAACGTCCCCGGACACCTTAGCATATAGGGGACGTTGGGTTCTCAGTCATCATCATATCCCTGTGACGGTGGGTCTATTGTTGCTGGGCTCTGCACAATGGATTGCTACAGTATTACCCACTCGTCGTTCGTCTGCGGGTTCGGCTAGTAAATCACCCTATGACTAATCTTAATACAATTATAAGTTTGGTCCGGTCTGTGTTAGGATGGTGTTACAGAGATAGGGAGAAAAGTGTAAAGATTCACTGACACACTAGCTCTCACACGGCTATGAAACATAGGTAGTCCAGCCACTTGTTAACAGTACATATCACACATTTATTTCCTCTACTCTATACAAAATCTTCTAATCACTATACTAACTTAAATGTCCAAATTTTACTTCGAGTAGTTCGCTCCTTGATAGGTCTATGCTGTATACTGTCTCATCATTGGGCTAATAGTGCTTTCTGTCCTATCGTTCTTTTTTCTGGAACAGTGGACTATCGCACAGTCCTTCTACAGCACTTTTGGTGCACGGTTTCTAGTGACTTAACTGTCTCGTCGATGAGCGGGGTTGTGATCTCGTCTTCTGGGTAGTTGACCAGTAAGCCAGTGGAGCACACTGCTCTCGCTGCTCCAGATTGCAGGCCACGTGCCAGAGTTGCCTCTCTGTGGAGTTTGTTCCCAGCCGTGGACCAAGATGCCTGCTGGTCTGCAAAATATGAGACGATTTTCTGCAACGCCTTGTTTACAAAGGTTGTGCAGAGCGTCTCACTGTTGGCAGAAACAGCCCTCAGTGAGATCATCTCCACTATATATAGTTAAGAGACGAACAGTTTCCTAAGTCAGAGGTCCACTGGAATCTCCAACATAATTCCTATACATATATACATATATCATGGCTAAAATAAACACAGGAAGAAGTAATTAATAATATACACATTCTCCGGTGCAGCCACTGGTCTGCAATAATACAAATAGGAAAAACAATCGTTGGTCAGTGGGTCTACCTCGTGTTTGCGAACCGGTCGGGTTTGCCACGTGGTCATGCAAAGTTTCACTAACAGTCACAATTCTAAAACATGGCAAAACTTCACAAACATAATCCAATAATCATATCAAATAATTGCAATGAAACAAACGATTGATCATTTACCTTCTTGACAATGTCAGGCTCTGGCTATACTGCGACGAATGATTTCATCCGTCACCTGATTAGTCTTCAGCTAGAGAGATCTATCAAACGTGCGTCTTGCTACGATGATGTTCGGACAAAGACTAACAATCGTCACGCTGTGGTCAGCACAAGCGCGCGAGATCTCAAGACTAGTAGCGTCACTGCGAGGGTGGCGGGTGATTGGTCAGCTGGGTAACGTCACGGCTTATCTTATGAAGCTGTGGCCTACGTATGCTTAACACAACCTTCTTCTGTCGTCTGCTAGTCAGCGAATTGACTGTACATTGGGGTCAAAGCAGACTGACCGTGTAGGCATGAAGCTTTAGTGCTGGTTTGAACTTGCCTTTCGCGACAATCCCGTAACTCGAAAATCTATGGGGCACCAAAGATGATCGCTGTCCTCAGCAACACGCATGGCTTCGCTCAATGTCAAGCCAGTCCATTCTCGAACATTGTCCTCCACCTCTTTTTTTTGACTCCCTCTTCTTCCTTGCAGGATGGTCTTTGCAAGGCCTGACGACCTGGTGACGTGACCATACCATCGGAGTTTCCGTTTCTTCACCACTGTGAGCATGTCATCGTGTCGTCAATGGCTTGGTGCTGGGTATAGCAAATGCCCAGAAGTCTACTGTAGCATTTCATCTCCATGCTTTGTATCCTTCGTTGTAGGTCTGCTTTGAGGGTCCATGTTTCGCAAGTGTATAGGAAGATGGAGATGACAAGGGAGCACAGCAGCCTTACCTTGGAGGGTAGACTGATAGTCATGTCTTTCTAAATGGGCTTCAACCTTGTCAGGGCAGCAGTTGTTTCTGCGATCCTGGAGAAGGATACCTGTCTGGACCCATTGTCTGATACAATGGCTCCTAAATATTTCAAACTATGCACCGTTTTGAGGGATTGATCTTGGACTTTGATGTCCGTGTTGATGCCATTGGTGTTGTTGGTCATCATTTTGATCTTCTCTGCACTTATTTCCGTTTTGTAGGCTTTGGAGGAGTTGTCAAGCCTCTGTACCAGTTGTTCAAGTTTTTGTTCCTCTCCAGCCAATTCATCAATGCAATCCGCAAAACGGAGGCTGGAGATTGCTCTACTCCCCATATTTTGAGACCTGATCATTTCGATGCATCCCCTCCCCACTTTCCCAAGTTGAAATGAACGTGTTGTTTATTCAATAAAAAGTCAAAGTCAAAGTTTCTCTCTCTCTCTTTCTCTCTTTCTGTGCATATGTGTGTGTGTGTGTGTGTGAGAGAGAGAGAGAGAGAGAGAGAGAGAGAGAGAGAGGGAGAGAGATATATAGAGCGATGTAGTCTATTACACAACATATAATATGTAGGCTATAGGCACACAATTCAACTTCGTGTCATTTGTATTACTTCAAACACTTATTTGGCAGGACTGGAGGTGCTCTCCATTTGGCTGCAATCACACTCTCTCACTCATTTGGTATCTTTGAAAAATAAAAATAAGAGGGAAAATAAATCATTAAAACTAACAACAAACAAAAGTGACGTAAAATTTAATTGTAATAAATGCAACGGCACAGTCGGGACAGTGGCATTATACCGTGTTTTACACCACATGACAATTGAACAATAATAATGTGTTATCAGCTCTAGCTCATTTAGAAATGTGGATTGGATATTTATTAGACCATATGTGCACTACATGCATACCTATCCATCATACTGGGTGTCGTATTCCGCGTCTTCGCCAAAGTGGCACTCCCGGACAGAATTCTTGAGGAGAAGGGGAAAGACCCAGGATCTGTGGAGTTGCTGCCTTTTCAACGAACTACAGTCAAGTAAAAAAAAAACACCAACAACCTAAAATGCTGGATGAACTGGTTACAGTCAAGCACAAACACACACACACACACACACACACACACACACACCCACACCCACACACACACACACACACACACACACACACACACACACGTAACAGACGCTTACCACAACAAATGTAAATTTAGTCGTGAAACGTTTTTTAGTTTGTGAAAAACTAAAGAGAAAAAAAAAATCTTTACTCACAGTCAAACTGCTCCTAAGACCTCGATAGGGCTCTTCCGTCTTGCCATGTGCTGCAGAATGTGCAGTAACTCCTTAGGCACGCTTTTCGTAAATACAGATGAAATTTGTTTTAGCGATCTCTGTACTAAATCAGTACAATTACTTCCATCTCCTCTAACACAGTCATTCAAAACACAAGTATGTCTCAGGAACATACAAATAATGCGAAAGAGAATCAGATATAAACTTGCGAAACATGTGAACAGATGCTTCTCTTAGATCTATCTATCTCTTTCAGCATAGGCCTTTTTTTCCTACACTTGTGACCAGATTGAAAGCAAAGCAGTATGTCACTAGAGCATCATGACTTGGGAATGGTGCAGCAAAACACAAAAATACTTGCCGTTCCTTTGGAAATGCCGTCTTGATGTCTTCCATCTTGGTCCCATGAATTGCGGGATTCTTTGCATCAAACTTGCATATGTGAAGTTTTTTTCTCACGACGTACTAATAGGAATATACTCTGACGCTGCTTTTTAAAAGTGATATGGGTAGTTTTCTACACACAACGTGTGAATACGAATACGAATACGATCACTTTATTATCTCAATCAAAGAGAAATTCACACGTAATGCCAGATATAAATGTTACAAGACGATAAAGGACAGTATAACAACAATAAACAGTAAACAGTAAAACAGGATAAAAGTATATTAAGACATTACTAAATTAACCATTTAAAACTGTAATCATAAGAATCATAAGAAGTTACATGGGGAATAGCAGATACCTATCACATGATTTACGTTCAGTGTCATAAGGGTTCAGAAATCTACACCTTAATAATTAACTTTTTATTAAAGTAAATTTTGTTTATTGAAAATGCACAGGTGTGTTCCTTGTATCATTCCTGAGGCATTGATGCAATTTGAGCGAGACATTCCAACAAACAAGGAATTTACAGGTAAAAGTGTGACGCTCTGTGAGGTTTTCTCCCTACAACGTTTACCGAAGGTTAAACTAACTAATTTTAAATCCTTTGCCCTTTTGGCACTTGGATGTGGTCAGTGACACTTCAAAGGAATAGGCACGAGACCCCAGCCTCAGCAGGTCAGCTACTCTTGCGTAAGGTGCAGGCTTGGAAGAGACAGTCAGCCAGATATCTGAAATAGAGCGTTGGGGGGGGGGGGGGAGAGGGAGAGATTTGCAACATTTCAAGTATGATTCAATACCTTAAACATTAAAACAAAATATATATTTAAATAATACATGAATAAGTATTAAAACTACTCTTTTAAAATGATGCCTTTCTGATTATTATGTGAAGAAAATTGCTAAAAACCTTTCAAGTATCGTGTAGATAATTATAACTAAATATTTAATGTAAGAAATTCCAGAATGGGTTTCTTGAAGGTAATGTTAATTTCAAAAGCCTCATTAATGCGAACTTTGAAACAAAAATCAAATCTTGAAAGCATCATGCCCACTATCGAAAGAAAACCCTATTAGTGTGGAGCTTAAAAGGTGTTGGCAAAACTGTAACTACGCCTCTTTCTAAACAAAAATTTTAAGACTTTGTCTTTGAACTTTTATCTTCAGCTGCGCTTTCCGGGGATAAAACACATTAATTTTGTTTGAGCAATAGGGGGATGTTTTGAACGGAGCTAAAAGGCCACCCAAACAAGATCAAGATTCTGTCGTCGGAGTTTGCTCTCCACTCGTCTGTCCGTTCTCTCTTCCTCCTCTTTCTTTCCACCCCTTCACACCCCCCCCCTCCTCCGCCCTCCCGTTCTCTCTATTAATGCCTTGTCAGTCTAATACCTTGACCCTTTTTGTCTTTGTACTTCCCAGAAAGATCTCTGCCTGACTGTTTCGTCTCTCTCTCTCTCTCTCTCTCTCTCTCTCTCTCTCTCTCTCTCTCTCTCTCTCTCTCACACACACACACACACACACACACATCCTCTCAGCTTTCAACCTTACCTCTTGCATCAGGGCGATTGTGTGTGTGGGTGTGTGTGTGTGTGTGTGTGGGTGTGTGTGTGTGTGTGTGACGACACGAGTTTTCAGATGGTAGGGAGAGATACACTTTTTACGGAGTTACACTTCTCCGTATATCTGCTGTACATAGAATAGCGTGACCGGTTTACTTTTGCGTATGAAAGTGCAGTTTCGTAGAGTCCGTGCGATTCGTAGAAGACAGGGAGTCGGCCAATTTCGAATAGGGGTACGCGTAATAAAGAACGTGCATACTGACGAGAGCTCGACTGTTTTGCTTGTGGCCGGCGCAGATTTTGAAGGGCAGAGTGGTTTGAGATGCTATTGCGTGAGGAAGGAATTCTAACGAGGCAGCAACCCTGTGACAGAGGTCATCGTAGTGTAGGGTACTGTTGGAAGGGTGTGTGTATTGTTTTATAGCCACCCAAGGTCTTATGCCCTCGTCGGGATAAGGATGTTTAGAATTCCAAGGAAGATGGTAACTGCCATTCGCCAGTGAGTGTAGAGTTCCATACTTAAGGTGCGTGTGGTTCTCGATTGAACACCCACCAAGACTTAGTGTCTGTAGCAGAGCTAAGGTGTCCTCATCCTCAGAATAAATGTTATTTGGACAGTGAAATAACGTGCAAGAGCAAGAGAAAGAGACTCTCAAAAGACTAATCCATTGTGTTGTGACAGTGTTGTGACAGTGTTGTCGTGTTGTGGTGTTGGGGTAAGGGCGTCACAAGCCGAGGCCTGTAAGGTAAGCAAACCCTGTCATTCGATTCTCTAGTGGCGCGCTCCGAGAACTGCGTACGTGTATGAGTGGTAATGAGTGTGGGGAAGGGGATGTATTTTAGGATGTATAATGAATTTTGTTGATTTTATATGATTTTCCTATGATTTTCTTATTGTATATGTGATGGGGGAAATGTCGTTGCTGTTGTTGTTGTTATGGAAGTGGGTCAAAGGCGACGATGGGGAATATAGAGAGGGAGAGAGAGAGTGAGGGTGTATGTAGGGAGAGAGCGATAGAATGTAGTATACTGGAGAAAGATGAGGTGATGATTATGAAGGAAGCATGTTTACAGTATGGATGAAGGGAGGTAATCGTGATGTGCTATAATTGTTGGGGGTGACGGTGGTGAAGGGGGGCGGAATGAATCAGGACTGTAAGATGGTAGTGTGGTTGCGATAATTATGTATATTTATATAAACATTGGTGTGTAAAGAAGATGCGAATTATTTAGCATCAAAGGGTGATTTATATTATTGAAATGTGTGTATAGTATCTTGTATTATTATTATGATATTCATAACTATACAGGTCAAGATGGCGGACGGAGGACGGCGTGTTATGTTATATTATATAGTATTTATTGTTTGGTGGGCATATTGTTAAGACTATGTATATGTCAACAGGTGTGGGCTGATGATGATTATTTCTTCTACGTGTTTATTTCTACGCATTATTTTCCACGCTGTTGCCTTTGATGTTGCCTGTTGTGCTGCACTGATGTTGATGTTGTTGCCGCTGACTGGGTCCTAGCCAGCCTGGGATGTACCTTTGCTTCTACAACAGAGTAGTGTTGTGGTGATTTCTTACACTGCTGCAGGTTTTGCCTATGTATCGAGGCAACACATTTCCAGGAGGTTTTCATACCTAATTCATGCACACACAGACTCACATTACACGCACCTAAAAACATATCCATTTAGTTAGAAGAATCATCCACTTATTGTGCAAGAGACTGTTAGCTCTCTGAGCTACTTAACAAGAACATTGAGACACTACTTCTGTGCCACAGCTTTGCCTAGCTAATAGTTTCTGATTCAACGCCATTGCCTATTATTTGAAGACTTGCATTTTGAATTGATTTGTTGATTTTGATTTTGCTGTATACACTTTGTAAAGAAACTGTTGTTGTTTAGTTCTGTTTGGGGTTTGTTGCAAGGGGAGGTAATTGTTAGTTAGTATTGGGACGGGGGTCTATTTAGGGGTTGAGGGGAGGTTAGTTCCCATTTGTCCTGTGTTTGATTGTTGATTGTTGAATAAAAGGGTGTGTTTGTATTCTGGCATTTTTGTGTTAGTTTATTTTGTTTGAGTTTTATTCCTTTCACTCGCTTTATGAGCTGACGTCACTGAACCCGCTCGGGGGACGTGACATTTTTGGTGTCAGAAGTGGGATAAACTCATTTTTTTTTGTTAGGGTATTGCCAGATGTGTATGTTGTGTGTTTGAGTTGTTGTGTGAAAGGGTACGCAGCGGGCGGTTGGCGGGAGTGGGGGTGTATTGCACTAGGGAACACACTCGGAGTGCAGCATTAACGGGGAATTGGGTTGCAGGGTTCACTTGCTCGCCTTCAGGGGTACGACGGTGAACGATTCCTCGGCTCCTGTGACTGTTGGGTTGCGTATTCATTCTGTTAGGTGTTTGTATCAGTTAAGTGTTATTTGTTTTGTGTATACTAACATCTGTTCTTCCCTTCTTTTCCGACATGGCTACGCGGGATGCTCGAGCCGCGATGCGCCGCGACGCTAGGACTCGTAAGGAGGAGGCCGAGCAGGAGGAGCAGGACTTCGATGATGACGGCTCAGTGACAGGGTTGTTGGAGGAACCTTACGCAGTGAGTACTCAGACCACTATGCCTAAGATGTATGCCAAGTCGCCCGGTGCACAGAGCAAAGTCGAGGTCGCGCTCAGCGATAGCGAGAGATTTAGACAGATTGGGGAAAGTCTGGGTTTCCGAGATGGAGCGTTGGCACACTATGTAGTTAGTGAGTTGAGAAGGGAACGGGAGGAAGAGAGAAGGGAAGAAGAGCGGAGGGAGAGGGAGGAAGAAAAGAGGGAGGAGAGGGAAGCGAGGGCAGATGAGAGGAGGCTTCTGGAGCTTAGGCTAGAGACGGAGCGGGTAGCTAGAGAGGCGGAAAGAAGAGTGCTAGAAATGAAGCTAGAGGAGGAGCGAAGAACCAGAGATGACGACAGAGCAGCTCAGAGAGAGAGGGATAGAGGGGCAGCATACTCAGTCAAACTGAAACCCTTGGAGGAGAGGGAGGATGTGGAGGCCTACCTCCAGATGTTCGAACGGGTGGCAGAGATTCAGGGTTGGAGGAGGGAGGTATGGGCGGTTAGGCTAGCGCCTTTGTTACAAGGGGAAGCCCGAGATACGTACCTTCGTCTGACGCCTGAGCAAGCCCAGGATTTCGACATTGTGAGGAATGCGCTGTTGAAACGCTTCAGGAAGGACGCCGACTACTATCGTAGGCAGTTTCGAGAGGCCAAGAAGGAAGCTGCAGAGACGTTTCCTCAGCTTGTAGTGAGACTAGGGTCGTTAGTGAAGAAATGGTTTTCGCTCGCCGGCAAAGACATCACCGACGTAGGGCAGGTACTAGACACTTTCATTGGTGAGCAACTTTTCTCCATTATGACTACCGAGCTAGAGATTTACGTGAGGGAGAATTTACCTGAGACTAGCCATGCCGCAGCAGAGTTAGCACAGCGTGTGGTAGATGCCAAGCGGGCGGCATCAGCACCGGCACCCGTACTACCCAGTCAGAGACGCAGTTTTCCCAGACGACCGGAGACTCCTCAGCAACCTAGCAACAGGGGAAGTCAGGGTCAGAAGGTAGGGAGGACGGAAGGGGGTAGTGGGGTACGTCGTTGCTACCGATGTGGGTCGGAGAAGCATGTGGTCAGGGACTGCAAGGTCAAACCTCAGACAGTAGGCCAGGTTACAGTGGGACGGACTATTTCCACGGAGACCGCACCTCGGGCTAGCGTGTGTGCAATCAAACCTTATGATCCATGGGGCCAAGGTAGGGCGAACGGGCAGGACGTTCGGGTATTGAGAGATACGGGGGCGGAGATAGGGGCAGTCGCGAGCAGGTTAGTCAAACCAGTTGATTTGACGGGTCGGACTGTCGAGATTTGCTTGGCGAATCGATCGAACGTGGGTCTGCTACCTACAGCTTGGGTGGAGTTGGATTGTGCGCTGGTCAGGGGAAGAGTAGAGCTGGTGGTTTTCGAGGACGGGCCCGATATCATCCTGGGTAACTGGGTAACGTTTGATAGCGGGGAAAAGAGTCCTGTTTCCTTGTTCGGAGGTGAGTGCGCGATGGCTGCAGCAGTGCAGACTCGGGCGCAGGTGAAGGCCGAAAAGAGGAGGGAGGTACCCTTAGCAGTGGTCGAACCATCCCAGATCTCTGTTAGCACCCCAGAGTTGATCAGGATGCAAGAGACCGACGAGACGCTCGCGAAGGCGAGAACGTTGGCACAGAGTGGTGGGGCGATAGCGTCAGGTAGGGCGTCAGCTGAGTTTCGCAAGAAGAAGGGGGTGTTGTACCGGGTACACACGAAGAGAGGTAGCCAGGTCACGCAACTGGTAGTCCCGAAACAGTTGAGAGGGGGGATCCTTCAGTTGGCTCATGATCCACCCATGGCTGGGCATTTGGGAGGGAAACGTACCAGGGAGCGGATCTGGGGAACATTCTATTGGCCGGGAATGTGTGCCGAAGTACGGAGGTATTGCGCCAGTTGTCCAGAATGTCAGAAGGTAGTACCGAGGGGACGGGTGAGGAAGGTACCACTACAGCAACTTCCGCTGGTGGACGAGCCATTTCAGAGGGTGGCGGTAGACATTGTGGGGACCCATCAAACCCAAGTCAGATCGGGGGTAACATGTACATCCTAGTGGTAGTAGACTATGCCACACGCTATCCCGAGGCTGTACCGCTCAAGGGCATAGAGGCAGAGAGGGTGGCAGAAGCGCTGTGGGAGATTTGGTCGAGGGTGGGCGTTCCTAGGGAAATTTTGACAGATCAAGGGACGCAATTCATGTCTGAAGTCATGCGGGAGATGAACAGACTACTGTCGATCCACGGGAAAGCCACCACACCGTATCATCCACAGTGCAACGGACTGGTTGAGCGATTCAACGGGACGCTAGTGTCCATGCTCAAGAAGTTAGCCACAGAACAACCTACAGCGTGGGACCGCTACATTCCAGCGCTACTATTTGCATACCGAGAAGTAGCACAGGAGTCTACAGGGTTCTCTCCCTTCGAGCTCCTATATGGAAAGACCGTGCGGGGACCGATGGCTGTATTGCGAGACCTCTGGACCAAGGAGATACAAGAGGAGGAGGGTGAAATTGAGTAGCCAGTACGTGGTGGATTTGCGTAATCGCATCGAGGAAACATGTAAGTTGGCACAAGGAAACCTCAGGACCGCGTCAGCCAAGCAGAAGCGGCACTTCGATAAGAAGGCGAAACGGCGTTTGTTCAACGCGGGGGATCAAGTGTTGCTGCTGTTACCTGAAAAACACAACAAGCTGCAGCTAGCATGGCGAGGACCGTACGAGGTGATCGAACGTGTGGGAGGGTGCGACTACCGGATCAGGATGCGTGGGAAAAGTAAACTATACCACGCCAATCTCCTGAAGAAATTTCATACCAGAGCGACGGTGGCCACGATCGTTGTAGACGACGAGGGGGTAGAGGAGGAGGAAACTATGCCGGTGTTTGGGGATATTCCCGTAATCACCTTGACAGCATCAGAGACGCCCCGCGACGTGAAGATGGACGACAACTGCCCAGAAATACGGGAAGAATTGCAGGAGCTGGTGTGGCAGTTTGAGGATGTCCTAACCGACTTGCCGCTACGCACTACACTGGACGTGTGCGAAATACGTGTGGACAGCGACATTCCAGTGAGGACGCGGCAGTACCCACTTCCCCATTCGCATCACGAGACCATCAAGAAGGAAGTGGAAGCGATGCTAGCGATGGGCGTCATTGAGAGGGCCAGTTCGCCATACAGCTCGCCCATCGTATTAGTAAAGAAGAAGGAGGGCACGATGCGTTTCTGCGTGGATTTCCGGAAGTTAAACAAGCACGTCGTATTCGATGCGGAACCATTGCCGAACATCGACTACTTGTTTTCCAAACTGTCAGGGGCCAAGTATCTCACCAAGATCGACTTGACCAAAGGTTACTGGCAAGTGCCTATGAACAAGGGAGATAAAGCGAAGACGGCATTTACAACGCCAGAGGGACAATTTCAGTGGACCGTAATGCCATTTGGGCTGAAGACGGCGGGAGCAGTCTTTTCTCGCATGATGCGGAAGTTATTAGCACCCCTGGGAATGTCGGAGATCGACAATTTCGTCGACGACTTGTTGGTAGCCACCATTACCAAGCACAGACACCTGGAATGCTTGGCACGTCTTTTCCTTAGGTTGCGTGAGGTGCAGCTATCCGCCAAACCATCAAAGTGTTACCTGGGTTTCCGAAGAGTAGAGTATCTTGGGCACGTGGTTGGACAGGGAGAAATTCGTCCTGAGGTGTCAAAGATGGAGAGAATCCGAGATGCACCACGACCAACGACCAAGCGGCAAGTGCGCTCGTTTTTGGGTTTAGCCGGATACTACAGGCGGTTCGTACCCAACTTTTCAGCGATTGCTTCACCACTACACGATCTGACCAAGGGAGGCAAGCCAGGGGCGGTACAATGGACCGAAGCATGCGAAGCTGCATTTTGCACTCTGAAGGAGAAGCTGTGCTCTGACCCTGTGTGCTGTCTGCCGGACTTCACCCTACCGTTTGTGCTACAGACAGATGCGTCGGAGGATGGAGTAGGGGCCATTTTGAGCCAGGACAGGGGACAGGGGCTACAGCCTATTGCGTGTGCAAGCAAGAAACTGTCGAAACCCGAGAGGAACTATTCGACCATTGAGAGGGAGTGTCTAGCGTTGGTGTGGGGTGTGCAGAAGTTCAGTCAATACCTGTACGGACGTACTTTCGTCGTGCAGACTGACCATATGCCACTGCAGTACTTACAGCAAGTGAAGAACACCAACAGCCGACTGATGAGATGGGCACTTCAGCTGCAACCTTTCTCAATGTCTGTGGAGCACATTTCTGGGAAGGACAACGTTCCAGCAGATTTCCTCAGCAGAAACGCTCAGTAGGTAGCATAGGGGGTATTGAAAATTCGCGTCGTAGTTAAGGTTCTTCAAGGTGTTAAGAACTGGGGGGGGGTTGTGTGACGACACGAGTTTTCAGATGGTAGGGAGAGATACACTTTTTACGGAGTTACACTTCTCCGTATATCTGCTGTACATAGAATAGCGTGACCGGTTTACACTTTTGCGTATGAAAGTGCAGTTTCGTAGAGTCCGTGCGATTCGTAGAAGACAGGGAGTCGGCCAATTTCGAATAGGGGTACGCGTAATAAAGAACGTGCATACTGACGAGAGCTCGACTGTTTTGCTTGTGGCCGGCGCAGATTTTGAAGGGCAGAGTGGTTTGAGATGCTATTGCGTGAGGAAGGAATTCTAACGAGGCAGCAACCCTGTGACAGAGGTCATCGTAGTGTAGGGTACTGTTGGAAGGGTGTGTGTATTGTTTTATAGCCACCCAAGGTCTTATGCCCTCGTCGGGATAAGGATGTTTAGAATTCCAAGGAAGATGGTAACTGCCATTCGCCAGTGAGTGTAGAGTTCCATACTTAAGGTGCGTGTGGTTCTCGATTGAACACCCACCAAGACTTAGTGTCTGTAGCAGAGCTAAGGTGTCCTCATCCTCAGAATAAATGTTATTTGGACAGTGAAATAACGTGCAAGAGCAAGAGAAAGAGACTCTCAAAAGACTAATCCATTGTGTTGTGACAGTGTTGTGACAGTGTTGTCGTGTTGTGGTGTTGGGGTAAGGGCGTCACAAGCCGAGGCCTGTAAGGTAAGCAAACCCTGTCATTCGATTCTCTAGTGGCGCGCTCCGAGAACTGCGTACGTGTATGAGTGGTAATGAGTGTGGGGAAGGGGATGTATTTTAGGATGTATAATGAATTTTGTTGATTTTATATGATTTTCCTATGATTTTCTTATTGTATATGTGATGGGGGAAATGTCGTTGCTGTTGTTGTTGTTATGGAAGTGGGTCAAAGGCGACGATGGGGAATATAGAGAGGGAGAGAGAGAGTGAGGGTGTATGTAGGGAGAGAGCGATAGAATGTAGTATACTGGAGAAAGATGAGGTGATGATTATGAAGGAAGCATGTTTACAGTATGGATGAAGGGAGGTAATCGTGATGTGCTATAATTGTTGGGGGTGACGGTGGTGATGAAGGGGGGCGGAATGAATCAGGACTGTAAGATGGTAGTGTGGTTGCGATAATTATGTATATTTATATAAACATTGGTGTGTAAAGAAGATGCGAATTATTTAGCATCAAAGGGTGATTTATATTATTGAAATGTGTGTATAGTATCTTGTATTATTATTATGATATTCATAACTATACAGGTCAAGATGGCGGACGGAGGACGGCGTGTTATGTTATATTATATAGTATTTATTGTTTGGTGGGCATATTGTTAAGACTATGTATATGTCAACAGGTGTGGGCTGATGATGATTATTTCTTCTACGTGTTTATTTCTACGCATTATTTTCCACGCTGTTGCCTTTGATGTTGCCTGTTGTGCTGCACTGATGTTGATGTTGTTGCCGCTGACTGGGTCCTAGCCAGCCTGGGATGTACCTTTGCTTCTACAACAGAGTAGTGTTGTGGTGATTTCTTACACTGCTGCAGGTTTTGCCTATGTATCGAGGCAACACATTTCCAGGAGGTTTTCATACCTAATTCATGCACACACAGACTCACATTACACGCACCTAAAACATATCCATTTAGTTAGAAGAATCATCCACTTATTGTGCAAGAGACTGTTAGCTCTCTGAGCTACTTAACAAGAACATTGAGACACTACTTCTGTGCCACAGCTTTGCCTAGCTAATAGTTTCTGATTCAACGCCATTGCCTATTATTTGAAGACTTGCATTTTGAATTGATTTGTTGATTTTGATTTTGCTGTATACACTTTGTAAAGAAACTGTTGTTGTTTAGTTCTGTTTGGGGTTTGTTGCAAGGGGAGGTAATTGTTAGTTAGTATTGGGACGGGGGTCTATTTAGGGGTTGAGGGGAGGTTAGTTCCCATTTGTCCTGTGTTTGATTGTTGATTGTTGAATAAAAGGGTGTGTTTGTATTCTGGCATTTTTGTGTTAGTTTATTTTGTTTGAGTTTTATTCCTTTCACTCGCTTTATGAGCTGACGTCACTGAACCCGCTCGGGGGACGTGACAGTGTGTGTGTGTGTGCGTGAGTGTGTTTGTGAGCCTGTCTTTCTGGAATGTGTGTGATTGTGTGTGGGTGTGTGGGTGTGTGTGTGTGTGTGTGTGTGTGTGTGTGTGTGTGTGTGTGTGTGTGTGTAGCATTGACTATTGACAATAACACAATTATTTTAAAATACATTTTAGTATTCATCTGAAAGGACCGAGACACATACATTCTACTGATTATTTTAGATACTGTGCAATTATGTTTTGGTCAATGCTGATGAAACCTCACACAACTGTTGATAGCGGTTCTTATTCCTTTTAAAGTTGGCGAATACAGATAAAATAAAAGCAGCCGAGTTGCACTGTCCTTTCACGCGATAAATACACTTGAGGTAGGGCTATTCTTTACATAGAGCAACATGAAGAAGAAGAGGAAGATGGGGTTAAGGATGGAAATAAAGAGTCGGGAAGAAGAACAAGAACAAGTAGAAACAAGAGGTTGACAAGATGAAGAAGAAGAATGAGATGTGTAAGGGATCTGGGAGGGAAGAATACTTAACAGAGCATGTACATTTGCAAGAATAAAATTGATCAAGTCGAATAAAAGGCGATTATACAACTACACGATCTTTGTATGAGTAAAACATCAGACACAATACTCTTGATAGACTCGATGGAATTTTCTTAGCTAGTAGGCCTACTGTCTTTCTCATTTTCAGATTTTAGTTTTTACCTCCTTATCCTTGAATGTTTTATATTAACACCTCATATTCCATTACCCACCTCCACATCCACCTCGCAGACAATCTTTTCCGCTTTCCGTCATTCTATTTTTTAAAATTTATTATTTTTGTTTTCTTTGTTCCACTCGTCCCTGGGGGAAAAAAGAGAGAAAACAGGTTAAACCTCAAAGTGACATGAGGAGTGACGCTGGTGATCGAATGTGGTGCATCAGAGGCGAACACACAGTCACGTACTGAATGAGAATGGATATTGACCTGCCACTCTCCATCTTGACGGGAAAAGGAGAGAGCTTTGATATGGGAGGTTCACCCTGATGTTCTTTCAGTTCTAGGAGTATTCACCCTGGTGTTCTCTCCCCACCCCCTCCCTAAGGCTTATGTTCTCTCAGTTCTAGTAGAATATATTCATTTAGGTCTGTATATTCCTCCAAGTCTATGTTCATTCAGGGCTGTATATTCCTCAAAGACTGTGTTTGCCCATGTCTATGTTCCCCCAGGGTCTGCCCAGATAAAATGTAGGCTTATTTTGGAACGGTGTCCTTTTATTAACAAAGCCACACATAATTTCAAGATGAAACTGAGGCACATTTACCCCATGGGGAATTTTATCCAAAATGGGCGTGTGGAGGAACACTGACATGACTCAAGAAGGAAACAGACCTAAGCAACTTAGACCAGAGGGAACATAGACATGACGGAATATCAATCTGAGGAAACTTAGACCTGAGGGAACATAGACATCCTCTCCTTCCCTCCCGCCTCCTTCTACCTTCCCCCAAATCCCCTCTCCCCGTTTAACACGTACACCCACTTTTCATTGGTGGTGGTCGTTGTCTCCCTTGTTTTCTCTAGCAAAGTCGTTTCCCTTCTATAATAGGTTTGTTTTCGAGATTCTAAGAGGACTTCATTTATCGACAGAGACTATGCTTGGGGTGAGAAATGAAGAGCTTGGCGGGAGAATGTGGCGGCGGCGGTGGTGGTGGTGTTTGAGAGGAGGGTGAATTGGGGTAACTACGTTAATTGTTTTTGTTTTCAGTGAAAGCAAGCGGGAGGTTATTTATTTGGTAAAAATCAAGGATTGTAAATTATATACTGTTTTCTGTACAAACAATCTGTTGTATTTATTTATTTATTTATTTATTTATTTATTTATTTATTTATTTTTAATAAGCTATGCATTATTTTTTTTTCAACCTGCGCTTAATTGGGGACAAAGACGCCTGGGTAGACTGTCGTTGAAATTCATTAAGTACAAAAGTAACAAGATCCTTCTACACGTAGCCTACTAACCTCTAACTCAACCCGCCTTCTTTCGCCTCGCATACTCCCCATCCCCTACCCTACACACACACACACACACACACACACACACACACACACACACACACAGGCGTGTACGAGGTATAAATGGGGTAAATTGACCTACTTCGCGCTCCTTAGGCGGCGAATTAGGTCAAGTTTGTTCAAAAACACGGCTAGGATAAGGAATTTTTCTCGACGATTAGGGTAAGGCACCCGCCTCGACGATTAGGGTAAGGCACCCCTTCAAGAAAAGGGTTAGGGTCAGGGCTAGTTGCAGCGCTGCAACTAGCCCTGACCCTAACCCTTTTCTGAAACAGGTGCCTTAACCTACCCGTCGAGGCGGGTGCCTTACCCTAATCGTCGAGGAACGTTCCTTATCCTACCCGTCTGGAACGATGCACTACAACTACACTTGGTCAAGTGTACTTTAAGTGCACATGCACTACAACTACACCTTGTGAAGTGTAGTTGTAGTGCACATGCACTTAAAGTACTCTTCGTGAAGTGTAGTTGTAGTGCACATGCACTACAACTACACTGCCATGTACTTAGAACAAATGAGGAACGACAGACAAACGGGGAACGACAAAATTACCTCATTTTGTACTAAAAAAGGCAAATTCCGTTCCTCATTCGTGCCGTTTTACAGGTACACCCACCCACACACACACACACACACATCTTCACCCCACCTCCTCACCACATATCCTCCTATACCACCAGCACTACTGCACAAATCACATTTGTTTGCAAATCTTCACATCCAAAAGTTTACATTTTGTGTCTAGAGAAGAAAAAAAATAATTATTTTGTTTTTCAACTTTTGTCAGTGAAAAGTGCGACATGATGAAAGGGACAACAGAGGAACTAAATGTGTTAATAACGTGTCCTCCGTCTTCCACCTCCGCGAATGACGTAACAGGAATTGCGGGGTATTTTTTTCCTTTTATGTGTTTCCTGAGGGATAATATACATGCCCTTCTGTTGGCATAGTTTTGACGAAGAGTGCCTTTCCTGTATCATACCATTTGTCACCTACTTCCAACGAACTTCAAGTTGTGGTGAACCACTCAGGGACAAGGCAACGCGATGTCGTTCACTTTACCGTAATTTGCGAGTGTAGAGTAGGTTGCCTCAAAATATTATTTCTGTGTTATTTATTTTTCCTATTGAGATTTGAATATTGACCTACATTTGGATATTTGAATGTTTTAAACATTTTTTTTTTAAATTTTAGAGCTCAAGCTCTCGGTCTCATTCATTTTTGGAGAGAAAAATTGTAATGTGCTCTCTCTCTCTCTCTCTCTCTCTCTCTCTCTCTATCTCTCCCTCTCTCTCTCCCTCTCTCTCTCCCCCACAAAGCACACATATTTGTCATAATTCCAGAATATCTTCTTCTTCTACTTCTTCTTTTCCTCTTCCCCCACCCCTCCCCCTCCTTCTCAATTTAGATGCAAGACAGAAGTTTGCTTTGGAGTTTCTTTACAGATATTGTGAAATTATTATTTGCCTTGTCCGGGCTGTGCCACAGGAATATGAAGAAGAAAGCTTTGGAAAGCATCACAGAAACCATTTCCTAGATCCACCAATAAGCCTTCTGTACTTCTTAGTCATTGAAGTGATAGCCTCAAAAGGCGGTGGTCTTTGGTTATTGTATCCTTCATGCACCACCATTCAGTCCTCTGCGGCTCTACGTACGTTTGACCAACGAAATTGGTTATTTCTTCTATGTGCACGGTCAATAGAATCCCGAGGACGAGATGAAAGAAAGACATGTTGACATAACTGGGTTATTGTTTGGGGAAAAGCGATACCGCCCGTGTGTGGTCATTGCATTAATTAATGGGATAAGGGTTAGAGGTCTGTCTCAATCAAACATGACGAATTTGACCCAAAGAACTATTATGTACACATACTTTTAAGCACCATGTATACTCTGTGGAATGAAGTGGAAAATCAAGATCATCTTCTTCAGCGTCTTCCCTGTCGTTGTCATCGTCGTCGTAATCCATCATCATCATCATCATCATCATCATCATCATCATCATCATCATCATCATCATCATCATCATCATCATCATCATCATCATAACCATCATTATCTTCATCTTCTTCTTCAAGTTTATCACAGCAGCATCGCACTATTGCTAACACATTGGTCATAAAAAACAAGTCATACACCCTGTTGTGTATGTGTTGGTGTGTGTGTGCGTGTGTGTGTGCGCGCGCGCGTGTGTGTGTATGAGTGTATAAGTGTGTGGGTGCGTGAGTGACTTCAGACTTCAGAACTTTATTTTAAAAGTTTAAGATCTTCGGCATAAACCTATTCTTACTATCAGACCTTTTGTAATAACATAACATCAAAATTTATTATATCATTAACTGAAATAAAATAAAATGAAATAAAAACTGTATTACAATAAAAACATTTCTACTACTACCGCAGTCACCACTATTGCTACTACTACTACTACTACTACTACTACTACTACTACTACTACTACTACTACTACCTACTACTACTAGAAACATTAAAGTAAAAGCTCATTTGTAGACAATAACAATGAAATAACTTTGAGAGGATCAATTAGTTAAAATCAAATTACAAAACAACAAAAGAATTACACATCTAGAAAATAAATTTTATCCTTATTGAGCAACCAATGTGATTTTCACATATACCGTTATGATATACATTATGTCATAAATGTTACATTCACAGTTATGATACAGTTAGTAAAAAATAGCAACGTAATTTGAACAGTATGAAACATTAAAACTAAGACATAATTACAAACTTAGCATTAATAATATTAGTTTTATTTGATGTTGTAGAATAAATGGCAGCGTAATTTTCTTTTGAAACCGCCAACTGTTGTCTGTTGTTGGATTTGTGTTGTAAGAAGGCTCCAAATTGATGGTCCAGAAAAAGAAAAACTGGATTTAAATTTATGAATGGTAAGGGCAATAAATACTTTTTAGATCTAACGGATCGACTGTTTGGGGATGCAGAGAGAAGGACCTTTAGGTATTCAGGTGACTGATTTGTGTGAACTTTGTAAATAAGCATTGCTTTGTTGTAAGTAAATTGCTTATTCAAAGGTAATATTTCCAGAGTTTTCATTTTTTGTTCAGTAGTCAAAGTTGGGTCAGTGTAAATACATGTAAGCTTAACTCTTCGGTGAAGAGAGTTCAAACTTGTTAAAGAGTTTTCATTCGCCAAACGCCATCGATGAGGCATAATTTATATGTGACAAACAATGTGGGTAAAAAAATAATTTTCTGGCTTATATTCCAATGTATTGCTTTAGTTGCTTAAGTAGAAACACATTTATCGATAGAGTTTTGCTCACCTTATTTAAATGGCAGTGCCAGTTTAATTTATCATCAATAGCTACTCCAAGTATTTTATGTTTCCGGACTTGAGTAATTGGCTAGGAATCAATTTCAAAGTTTAAGTTAAGAGGCTGTTTCTACAGTAATGCTTCTGTCTTGTTATTACCATTGATTTTATTTTTATGGGATTGAGCAACATTTAGTTTTCTTTTCTCCAGTTTTGCACATCAACTAGACCTTGCTGAAGTGAAAGCTGGACTTAGACAGATCTTTGTCATAAGTATTTAGAGTATTGTCATCGGCAAATAATTCACATACTATGTTTTTGTTTTCGAGAGCTAAGGGTAAATCATTGATAAATAAACAAAAGAGAAGTGGACCCATAACTGAGCCTCGAGACACGCCACATGTTAAAGTTTTATAACTCAATGATTTACCATTTAAATGGACACATTGTGTTCTGTCAGAGAGGTACGATTTGAGAAACGAAGTGGTGTTGTTGCTGTTAGCATAAAGGCTTATTTTTGTTAATAATATGCTAAGGTCGACTAAGTCGAAAGCCTTCTTGAAATCAAGAAAAACCGCTCCAGTAACTTTGATCGATTGATAGCTGATAAACATGTATATTTTCCTACTTTATTTATGGCCAGTGGGGGAAATGCGAAAGAGTTTGACGATCTTCTCTGATGACAGAAATCTTCTAAATTACGCAAGGAATGCGTATTCATAATTACCTATGGGACTAATGTTTGCTATGTTTAAAACGTGGCTGTTGAATTATTCTTCAAGTTTCAAAAAAATAATCAAACCCATGTGAGTAAAGATGAAGTGTATCTTTACTCACATGGGTTTGATTATTTTTTTGAAACTAGTTCTTGGACATTTTAACAAGAGTATTGACTTTGTTTCTTAGAATTTTAGATTGATTAAACTGCTTATTGTTTTTGTATTTGTCTCGCTGATTCATAGCTTCCATTATTTCTGGAGTTAACCCGTTTGGAAGTGTTAGACTTTTTACTCTCTTCTAACATATCGGTGCGTGTTTACCTATGACATGAAGGAAGAGTGTGTAGATTTCTTCAAGAGCTTCATTTGAGCGAGAGAGACAGACAGAGACAGACAGAGACAGACAGAGAGACAGAGACAGAGAAGAGTAGGGGAAGGGGGTGAGGGAGATAGAAATATTAGGGCGAGCGCGCCCACGCGTGTGTGTATTCTGAGGAACTGAATACGTAATAGGACATTTTCTCTCTCTCTCTCTCTCTCTCTCTCTCTCTCTCTCTCTCTCTCTCTCTCTCTCTCTCTCTCTCTCTCTGTCTCTCTCTCTCTCTCTCTCTCTCTCTCTCTCTCTCTCTCTCTCTCTCTCTCTCTCTGTGTGTGTGTGTGCGTGGCTAGGTAGAAACGAAGTTACTCTGACATACACTTGAAACTCTACGTACTTTCTTTTGACGGCCCCGTTATTTTGACGTCAAAACAGTGTTCCGTTAGGGTTAGTGCTGTGTTAGGCTTAGGATTAGGTTAAGGGTTAGGGTTAGGGTTAGGATTAGGGATAGCTTTAAAAAATGGAAAATGTCAAAATAATGTCAAAATAATGTGAAGTGTGTCAAAATAATGCATGTAGAGTTTCACGACAGTCATCACAACGTCGTTTCTACAAAATGTGTGTGTGTGTGTATGGGTGTGGGTGTTGTTGTATAACGACAGAAATGAGAAACGGAATTTACTTTTTCAGTCAAAAATGGGGTAATTTGCTCGTTCCTCATTTGTCTCGCGTTCCCCATTTGTTTCGAAGTACGCGGGAGTGCTTTTTTAGTGCATGGGAGTGCTGTTGTAGTGCATGAGAGTGTTTTAAGTACAGAAGAGTGCACTATCCGGGAAGGAGAGAACGCAGTCCGTTTCGGAAGAAATTTGGAAGAAATTTGGACCTATTTCGTCCCCTATAGGAGACGAACTAGGTCAACTTTCTTGAAAAGGGGTAGGGTAAGGGCTAGTTGCAGCGATGCAGCTAGCCCTTACCCTAACCCTTTTCTCTTCAAAAATGCGTTCTTTCCGTCAAAAATTTGCTATCCGATTCCTACATTCTAAAATTACCTCGTTTGTCACCGCGCACAAGAATGTGTGTGTGTGTAGGGGGGAGGGAAGGGGAAAGGAAGTGAGAGAGGGAGGATGGAGGAGGGGGTGGATGGGTGGGGGTGGGAGGGCAAGCGTAGTCCTTAGTATTTTATCACAATTGCCTATCACCATTTAATTATATTTTATTGTGTGACTTCAGGTGGCTCGCTTGACCCGAATATGTCACGTTCATCATTGCATTTGACAGCGAGAAGTACTAAAGAAGGTAGAACGACTTAGACCATGGGGCCTATTGGGGCCTTGCTTGTCACTGGAAATTGTGCTTAGTGTTCACTTTAGAATGACAAAGGGTCTCGAACAAAAAGGAGAAGAAATTTTCTAGCTGCTTGCATCTACCATGGAGAACGAAAGGAGCGCAAGATTCCTCGTTTTCTAGAACGGGAGATAGCACAGTTCTCTGGGCCTTGAAGAGTTTTGTTTATTTTATTTTATTTATTTGTGTAAGCGTGCGTGTATGTGTGTGTGTGACAATGAGTGTAAATACATGTACTTGGCGGGTCGCATTGTTTTCACATTAAAAGATAATTTATACCGTGGCCACTCGTTGTTTGAACCGACGGCTAAGCTTTGAATTTTTGGGCTCCTATCCTTGCTATGTAATCGAACATATGTGCCTACTATTATACATTTCCCTCCGGTGTTTATATGTACAATCAACCTTGAGGTTATTAATAGGCGCATGAACAGATTAATTTATCGATTTATATCAGAATTCTACTTGTGAAAGAGATAATGTTTTGCTTTCATCTTATTTTTCCCAGTGATGCAGCTCTCACTATGAATTTGGAAAAGAATCTGCGACGGTGAAATGTGTGAAAGTTTTGTTCCTTTCGTTGAAGAACGCGAACTCTGAAGCACGTTTGACGTTTGAAGTTTGAATTCGGTCATTTTAGGTTATAGGTAAGCTTCTGTTCTCCAAATGAGTAGTGTTTCGTTTTTATTATGGATGACTGTGTGAAATGTAGGTGTTAATGCTGACCATGTTGATGTTATAGTCCTGTTACTAAGTTGTTATTATTTACAGTTTTACCACAGACACCCAAACTGCTTTTACAAACAAAAAGCCAACATTGCTTTTCGTATAATTTTTTTTTAAAAATGAATATGAAAGAAGAAAACGATGGGATTGATTTCCCAATAAAGGTGATAATAATTAAATAAAATGATGACCAACCAAACCAATGGCATCAACATCGACCTCAAAGTCCAAGGCCAATCCCTCAACGCAGTGCATAGCTTCAAATATTTAGGAGCCATTGTATCAGACAATGGGTCCCGACAGGAAATCCTCTCCAGGATCGCACAAACAACTGCTGCTCTGACAATGTTGAAGCCCATTTGGAAAGACAGGACCATCAGTCTACATTCCAAGGTAAGGCTACTGCGCTCCCTTGTCACCTCCATCTTCCTATACGTCCGAAACATGGACCCTCACAGCAGATCTACAACGAAGAATACAAAGCATGGAGATGAGGTGCTACAGAAGACTTCTGGAAATTTCCTATACCGAGCAAATCACCAACAACGAAGTTCGACAGACCATCACACAAACCATTAGAAAACACGACGACAAGCTCACAGTGGTGAAGAAAGGGAAACTCCAATGGTTTGGCCAGGTCGCCAGAGCATCAGGCCTTGCAAATACCATCCTGCAAGGCAAGGTGCAAGGATGCAGAAGAAGAGGGAGACAGAAAAAGAGAATGGACTAGCTTGACACTGAGTGAAGCCATAATTGCTGAGGACAGAGAAAGATGGAGTACGCTGGTTAAACAATCTGTGGTGCCCCAACGACTTTCGAGTTACGGAATAGGATAGGATACATACTAGGATTGAAAAAGTTGGAGTTGCTAAGCGACATTCTGATCAGGCATGAAAAATTTGGATACATTTTATATATTAATTACAATTATTATAATAGATAGTTCCACTGTTTCAAAAAACTCGGGAAAGCTATCGAGAGAAACACTCACACACACACAGACACACACATGTCTTCATTCTGCGCTGTTAGCGATTCCACGAGGCATCAAAACTTTGACGTCACTTCTGCAATCTTACGCATGCTAACGTCATTTCATTCACACTCAGTCCATTATTGGGGGCGACTTAGACCTATGCCGTCACATAGAGTGACGGTAAAATTTTTTTTTTTTTTAAATATAATTTTTTTTAAAAAAATTAAGAATATTGCCTTTGAAATGGATGTTGTAAAGCGCTTGTAAATTGTTTCCTTGATTCACTTACTCACTTATTTATTCAATCATAGAATTGTTTTGGTCACGAAAATCTACCGTGAATGCGTGGAACGACTTGATTTTATTCTGCCGGTGTGAAATATGGTCGGTACTCCCCACTTGCTCTGTGAGATATACTGCTACCCCGACCATAATTCACACCAGCGGACTAAAATTAAGTCTGAGCCGCAAAATTGCAAATGGAACTTCTACCAAGAATAGTCTCAGATTGACGGACTGAGATTGACTGACTGAGATGAGAAGAGGCTTGCTGGTTGACTGAAACGAGACTGCCTGCCTAAATGACTCCGGGACTCTTTATTATCTATGAGGATTCCAGAACTGTTATTGTGCTATTTTTGCTTCTACATATCTTCAGAGTTCACCTGTTCCACTCACCTTTCTACACTAGCTTCAACATTTTCCTTCGTTGATTGTGCGCTTATATGTTTAAGGAAAAGTGCATCTTATAAACAATAGTAGTAGTAGTAGTAGTAGTAGTAGTAGTAGTAGTAGTAGTAGTAGTAGTAGTAGTAGTAGTAGTAGTAGTAGTATTGACTGTAGTTTCTGAATTTTGATCAATAGCTCGGCCTGTGTTTAAGACGGCGCTATTTTAATTAACAGCTCTATCTTGTTCGCCCTCTCGTTGTTGATGTTTTTTCTTGGCGTGATGGTTTTCTCTTTTCTCTTGCTCGTTTTATTCTTAAAGGATTAATTACAAAGCACTTTTATTTTATTGTTGGGAGTATTCGGATGGCAATGGGTTTCCGTTTTTTTCTTTTGAGAGGTAATAAAAAGCAATTTTGTTGGATTTCGCGGATTATTAAGCTATTTAAAGTCCTATCTGTGACATTATTTGACATTTTCTTTAGAAATTTCAACAATCCTTCAAAGGAACATTTTGAAAGGCCGTAGTTTTTTTTTGTAATGCTGCATCCATTTCCTCTAAAAATGTTCATTGAAGAAATAATCGTCTTCGTTGTTCATCAACGCATTTCTTCAATGAACATTTTTAGAGGAAATGGATGCAGCATTGTTATCGCTGTGTTAAAAGCTCCAATTACATTACATGATTATTGCTTTAGGTCCAGCGGACTCTTCCGAGCCAAATCAGGACCGGACCATCCCCGATCCGCATAAAAGATCTGCTGAAACAACCCTAGTGGTAAAACCGAAAGCTCTCCACCAGCCAGTCACTTTACAATAAAGACATCCCACGCAGGGGACGGCTGAGGCTTCACCCCAACTTATCGAACCCCCGTTTACAAAAACAAAATAGAATACAAACATCATTATAAATTATCAACAAAACACATACATATAAAATGCTTACATTGCTAAATAATAACATCATAGGAAGCCCTAGTGACCACCTGGCAGAAAGCGTCCAATATTCCCAAGCTGATCCAACAGACCTCATACACAAACAAGGAGTCTGGTCCCGGAAGAGTTTTCAAGAAAAAAAGGTAGGAGACTGGTCTAGCGAAGAAGACGATAGTATAGCAGATTGATAGAAAAGAGCAGGAATGAGAAAGAGCAACTGAGAAAGACAGCGACAGTGGGAATTTAAAGCACTAAATTTCCAGAAAGTGGGGATACTATTTATACTGAAACCCCCGGCACCCCAACGGGGGAAAGGCTCCAATTCGAAGGCTCTGTTTACTTTTGGCAAAAACGAATTTACCCTAAAGTCAGCGTTGTTATTACATTAAATAATGATAAAGTGGGCTTACCGCCTTTAGTAGGTGCTATTTTTAGGTCAAGAATGTTGTCTAGCCTTTCCTGGTAATGGAATTTAGGCTTATTCTTTCAACAAAAAAAAAGGTAAACTTTCAAACCAGTGAGCTTAATTTTTCAGTAGGGCAAATTTCACTGTGAATGTTAGTGTCGAGAGAGTGTGGTCAATGTGGGTCCATTTAAATTAATAATACTAGCTTTCATTAATAATTTAAAAAAAAAACACATTTATTAAAAAAAAAAAAACAAAAAAAAAAACAGGCTCTGCGTCAGAGATTATAAATTAAGAATTACGTCGTTCCTTGACGATGAGTTGTTTATTGTATAGTCGTGCATTTAAGTATTTTCTCATTATCCCTACATCAATTGCTCTCTCTCTCTCTCTCTCTCTCTCTCTCTCTCTCTCTCTCTCTCTCTCTCTCTCTGTTACATGCGCACACCTACACTCACACACCACACACACACATACCCCCACACAAGCGCGCACCCACACAACAACAAACACACGCATAGATTTACATTTACGGAGCAAGCACCTAAAACCTATGATGTAGAAAACGACGACGTATTTCAGACACCTTAGTAAGTTTACCTCGTAACTAGGAAGCTAGCCTTACAAAAGTAAAAAATAAACTCAAAGTGGTGTAGATCGTTATTTGAAAGAAAAGCATTTAACAGCGGGTATGTGTAATTATGATATCTGTTATACGTGCTGTTATATATAGAAACCTATTTATACAGTCTGCGATATTAGTTCTGACGCGTATCCCAGAAAACTCTACGCTTTGTTCATCAACTTAATTTTTTTTAAAGTCCCCCCCCCCTTCCCCTCTCTCTATGTCTCTCTGTCTCTGTCTCTCTGTCTCTGTCTCTCTCTGTCTCCCTCTCTGTCTCTCTCTGTCTCTCTCTGTCTCTCTGTCTCTCTCTCTCTCTCTCTCTCTCTCTCTCTCTCTCTCTCTCTCTCGCTCTCCAAGCCTCCGTATATTCCTTCACCGATTCGTTTTTCCAGATCCCTCTTCTCCTCTTAGGCGGCGAATTAGGTCAAGTTTGTTGAAAAAACACGGCTAGGATAAGCAATTTTACTCGACGATTAGGGGTAAGGCACACGTCTCGACGATTAGGGTAAGGCACCCCTTCAAGAAAAGGGTTAGGGTCAGGGCTAGTTGCAGCGCTGCAACTAGCCCTGACCCTAACCCTTTTGTGGAACGGGTGCCTTACCCTAATCGTCGAGGCACTGCCTTACCCTAATCGTCGAGGAAAGTTCAAAACTTGACCTAGTTCCTCTCTTATAGGCGCGGAATTAGGTCAAACTTTTTTGAGAAAACGGTGCTCTAAAACCTAATTTTTTTTAGCAAAACTTGACCTACTTCGCGCTCTATAGCAGAGGAAAAATTCGAAAACGGGATGGAAGTTCTCCGTCCCGGATAGAGCACTCCCTTGCACTAAAAACACTCCCATGCACTACAACTGCACTCCCATGCACTAAAAGAGCACTCCCGTGTACTTAGAACAAATGAGGAACGGCAGACAAACGGGGAACGACAAAATTACCTCATTTTGTACTAAAAAAGGCAAATTTCGTTCCTCATTCGAGCCGTTTTACAGGTACACACACACACACACACACCCACACACACACACACACACACACTCTCTCTCTCTCTCTCTCCCTCTCTCTCTACCCCCTCCAATCCTCTTGCTTGTTCCCTCCTTTTCCCTTTCATCATGGACCTATAATATTATATTACGTTATTAAAATGTTGTGTGGCTAACAGATTCCTTGCCGCCGGCTGCCACCTCCCTGCCCGTCACACTCTCCCCAACTCCCATCCCCACCCTCCATCTCCCCACCCCCATTAATTTCTATCAAAGTGCTCATTCATCCCCACCCAACTCTCCCATCTCTCTTTCTCTGTTTTTGTAGTTTTCGCCAAATCTTTTGACGTAATTGCCCACACGCTGCTTCTTTAAAAAAAAAAAAAAAAAAAAAACTCTCTCTATGGACTTGGGATTGATTTACGCATCTACCTTATGGGACTCAGCCAGTGATAATACAAATGAAACTACTTATTAAATTACACAATGGTGCTATTAAATTTTTTTTTAATGTTTTAATTTAAAGTAGTCCTATTAAAGAAAGCAATCCTTTCTGCGTTAGACTTCATAAACTTAGGGATTCTCCCTCTAAAAGCAAGGTTGGCTTATAATAAGGGTTCATTTATGCATAAAATTATCACTGGATATGTACTAGCAACCATATGCTCAAACTTCACTTTGAGAACTTTACACCAAGTCATGGTATCGAACACTCCTCTTTCTCGGATTGATCTGTTTACGTCTAGTCTAATTTATTCAGGTAGCAATCTCTGGACTTCTCTCCCAAACTTCCTGAGACAGAAAAGAAGAAAAGAAGAAAATTTCTTTCTACAAACTCACTTATGTTCTTTGCTACTGATGATTTTATGCAATGTATGTTGTTCCGTTTAACCGATTTTTGGAAAGTAATGCATATGTGCTAGTTAATGTGCACAATGTCCTCTAAGATTTATTGCTTACAAACCAATTTATCTTTAGAATGCTATAAATGTTAAATAAAAAATACATAACTGATGTGCAACTCCACCCCTGTTCTTTGCAATGCATGTCATGCACATACATGTGTTCTTACTCAAGTTCCCCCGTAAGGGTGCCGGGGGTTTCTGTATAAATAGTATCCCCAATTTCTGGAAATTTAGTACTTTAAATTCCCACTGTCGCTGTCTTTCTCCTTTGTTCTTTCTCATTCCTACTCTGTTCTATCAATCTACTACCTGTCTCTTCTTTGCTAGACCAGCCATCTACCTTTTTCTTGAAATGTATTAATATTGTATGTCTATGTTTTTAATAGTTTTGATGTTGTAATCTCCTTCCTTCTTGCACTGCTTAACAAATATCCATGCCATGTGTTTGGACAATAAAGAATCTTGAATCTTGAATCAAATTCCTCATTTGTGTGTGGGGCCTGTTGGTTCAGCTTGGGGATATTGGACGCTTTCTGCCAAATGGTCACTAGGGTTTTCTATGGTATTATTATTTAGCAATGTGGGCAATTTATATGTATGTGTTTCGTTAATAATATTTTATAATGATATTTATATTCTATTTTGCTTTTTGTAAACGGGGTTCGTTAAATTAGAGTAAAGCCTCGGCGTCTTCTTCTTAGGTAGATTAACGTCCCCAGACACCTGAGCGTAAAGTGGAGACCTCAGCGTCCCCTGCATGGGATGCCTTTATTGTAAAGTGACCGGCTGGTGAACTGCATTGTTACCGTTAGAGTTGTTTCAGCAGATCTGTTATATGAATCAGGGGTGAGTCCTCTTTCAACCAAGTTAAGCCCTGATTTTGTGGTCCTGATTCGGGTCTTCGCAATCCGCTGGACCCTATAAACAATGACAAACTAACTATCTTACGGGTTGTTTTTACTGTAAACATTCAATCGTTTTAATGTTGTTTTGTAGTTTCAGTAGACTAGTCCCGCTTTATAGCGAGGGCCAGATGTAAAACAAAAAAAAAGTAGACTACTGCTTTATCTACTGCCTTCGTTAAATAAAAATTATTTTATCTATTTTATCTTATCTCTGGCTCGGGCTCCGGCTCTGTCTCTCTGTCTCTCTCTCTCTGTCTCTCTCTCTGTCTCTCTCTCTGTCTCTCTCTGTCTCTCTCTCTCTCTCTCTCTCTCTCTCTCTCTCTCTCTCTCTCTCTCTCTCTCTCTGAAGTGCTAATCCTTTGTCCAGTCCTTCCTTGTCGTTTTTGCCACCGCTCGCCAGTCTGTAGTCACGGACAGTATGGTGGGGGGTGTTTAGCCTCTGGTCACTTCCAGTTTCAGGTCACTCATAATTACCTCCTGCCCTGCGTATCACTCGCTTACAATTTTACAGGCTCTACAGTCAGATAATCATGCACAGCGACGGAACAAGTAACAAAGGAAGGAGATAATGAGAGATAGTAGAATTAGATATACCGGTATGATAACTTCATAAGGATGAGGAGGCGGTTAATAGAGAGAGAAACTGGAGCGTAAGAAAAAGAATGAGGTACAGAAAGAAGAAGTTAGAGGATGAGAGAAAGAAGAAAATGAGAGAAAGAAGAAACAAGAGAATGAGAGAAAGCGGAAGAGAATCAGAGAAAGAAGAAGCAAGAGAATGAGAGATAGAGGAAGAGAATGAGAGAAAGAAGAAGCAAGAGAATTAAAGAAAGAGGACGAGAATGAGAGAAAGAAATTAGAGAATGCGATAAAGAAGTAAGAGAATGAGAGAAAGAAAAAAATTAGAAAATGAGAGAAAGAAGTTATTAAGAGAATTAAAAAAGAAGAAATAAGAAGTAAGAGATTGAGAGAAAGAAGAAGTAAGAAGCAAAAAAATGAGAGAAAGAAGAAGTAAGAAGCACGAAAATGAGGGAAATAAGAAATAAGAAGTAAGAGATTGAGAGAAAGAAGAAGCAAGAAAATGAGGGAAAGAAGAAGTGAGAAGCAAAAAAATGAGAGAAAGAAGAAGTAAGAGAATGATAGAAAGAAGAAGCAAGAGGTAGAGAACGGTGCGGAGGAGGCGGCAAGGCAAGAGAGAGAGAGAGAGAGAGAGAGAGAGAGAGAGAGAGAGAGAGAGAGAGAGAGAGAGAGAGAGAGAGAGAGAGAGAGAAATATGGAGAGGAAAGCGAGGACAATGTAATGAAAAAGGAGGACGATAACGAACGGAGATGAATAGGACGTAGAAGGATGCAGAGAAGAAGGAGATGTCATGGGCGGATACGGGCATGATGGATTATATATAGGTGTGACGGTGGGTCTATTGTTGCTGGGCTCTGCACAATGAAATGCTATTACCCACTCGTCTTGAGTCTATGGGGATCGCTAGTAATCGCCCTGTGACTTAACTTAATACATTTATTTGTTTAGCTCGGTCTGTGTTTAGGCTGGGGGTACAGAGATAGAAAGAAAAATGGTAAAAGATCACTGTCACACTAGCTCTCACACGGCTATGAAACATGTGTAGTCCAGCCACTTGATAACAGTAAATATCAAACATTTATTTTCTCTACTCTATACACGATCTTCGAAGTACGAAACTAACTTAAAAGTTCAAATGTCAATGCGAATGGTTCGCTCTAGATAGTTCTAGGCAGCTACTTTATCATCATCGGGCACTGGATGATTTCTGCCTTAAGGTCAGAGTTCTGGAAGAGTGGACTACTGTGGTCCTGTGATACAGATTTTGGTGCACTTAGTGAATGTGCACTTAGCTGTGGGTTTGAAGCGCTGGGTTGTGGTTGCTTCCTTGACAAGCTGTGTTGTTGTGGAGTCTTCTCCTTGTGACTAGACTGGTGGGCTCTCTTAGCTCAGTACTTTAGAGGCCTCTGCAGACCAACGTTCAGCGATGACTGGTTCTTGTCTTTCGCCTTGTTGGGCTCACGATACAATGCCTGCTCGTCTGTAACATATGAGAAGAAATTCTGCACAACCCTGTATACTAGGTGTGTGCGAGCGTCTCACTGAAGGCCGAAGTAGCCCTCAGTGATTAGCTCCACATCTCTATATATAAGCGACGAACATTCTGCTAAGTCCGTGGTCCACTGGAATCTCCACTCTACATGTAATTTCCTATACATATATAACTATAAATCATGGCTAACTATACACATAGAAAAGGAATTAATATTATACACATTCTCTGGTACAGCCACTGGTCTGCAAGAATACATATAGGTTAAACAACAGTAGGTCCGTCAGGTATACAACATGGCGTCGACCGGTCGTGTTCGCCACGTGGTCACGCAACGTTGGACTAACAATTTCAATTCTTTGCATAGCAAATTTCACAAACATAATTCAACAATAATATAAATACATCATGATGAAACAAAAGTATGTTCATTTAGGCTACCTTTTTGACAATGTCAGGCCGTAGCTAACTTGATTGAATTCGAATATTCAACAAGTCCTGCTTTAGTCTATGGAGAGATTCTGTTAGAGTGTACCTGTGTACTGCTCCTAGTTTGAATGCAGAATGACCACCTGGCCTCTGCCTAACCAGGCAGAAATGGTTCTACATAGTCTCTCCCTGTTCTCATTGGCTGTAAATTCTGATTGGATGTAAAATCGAAGCGCTCTAACGTAAGCTGTGATGATGTCAGCTATCTGGGCTATCGTCAGCATAAGAAATGTGTACCATAGCGCCACTTTTGTCGTCTGCTTCAGACTAACAGTAATCTTCTAAGTTTACACTGACTAAATAAGGCAAAAGCTAGCGGGCTGTGCTGTGTAAAACGGCCTCTTTTTACAATAGGATATCCAGAAGAACAAGGTAGAAAGGGTAAGTAGGAAGAAGAACAAAAATAACAAGGAGGAGGTGGAAAAGATGAAGGAGGATCAGAAAGAAAAAAACCGGTATTGCGGTAAAGTAAGTTTTGAAAAAAAAATAAAGAAGAAGGAAAAATAAGAAAATAAGTAGAAGAATATGGAAGCGACGAATAAGAAGAAGCAAGAGGAGGTAGATTAGATATAGATTAAAAAAAAGAAACGCACCTCACTCCCCCACTCTCCCCCTCCACACAAACACACACACACACACGCGCGCACTCACAAACATCTATATGACGATGGTTATGTGTGTTGGTTGTGCTGGTGTTTGTGGTTTCATAGTGCACACTAGTTCTTGGGAATGTGGATGAGCATGAAGAAGAGTTCAACTTGAAAAATTAATAAATAATAAAGATTGAATAATTCTAAAATTCCAAATGTTTGCTCTAGTTCTCTAGATTCTGTACCCTTTACATTTAGGCTGAATTAATTACCAAGAACAACACTTTATTTTATTTTATTTTATTCCTTTGTTTTCTTCAGTAAAATGTTGTTTTTGATTAAGCGAATATTGCTTTTTGTTTAAATTTCCGTTTCTAATTATTTTTTTACAAATAAAATTAAAACATTATACCACACACTGTCCCATCAATGGAGAAAAATGGAGAAAGGACAATCGGGAAAAAAATCGGCAGGAGAAAAATTTCAAGGTATCGAAAGCAGGTCAAAGCAGGGATAGGGGGGCCAGAGCGGCTCAGTAGATGGCAGAAAAAGCGGGAAATGGAATGCCGCATCCGATCAGTTTTGGATACGGCCTGTATCCATTCATCGAAGTGCCATCGCATAAAGCGATCAGCCGTGAGACAGGATTTACGGTTATATGGCCAGGCCAGTTAGCTCTGTCCATCTCATTTTGGCGGAGTCATGATATAGTGGGCCTTTTTAAAAACCTCGTCAGGACATTATTTGTGTCCACATCCGGCCAAAACATCCTCTTGGGAATAAAGAGTGTCAAGGTTAATTCAATTTCGGCCTACTGTCATCTATAGCCGACAGTTCACAGCTGCATTCATGAAGGTCGATAATGCCTTGTCTTGCATTGCCTAGCATTCTTGGAAGTCAGTTCAGCTTTTCACTTGAAGTGATTTGGAACATATTGCTTCACATAGGAACGCTTTCTGACATTTTCTCCTAAAATGTCTCAAATATTTGTTTAAAATAAATAAAACTCTTCATCCATCGTTTTGAAAGATGAAGTCTTGAAAGCGTAGTATTCGGAAAATCTTTTTAGCTTCCAAAGCCAATCTCAATAGTTGTTTTTTTCTTTCTCTCTCTCATTCTAGGTTATATTTTCACTTTTAATGGTTAATGGTACATTAAAAGCTATGTGAAGTCTAGTTAAGCTACATGTAAGCTAGTTATGTTATCATCTAATCAGACGCAGCAACTGCAAAGGTCGCATTTTTTTTCACTGCAAAGAGAAGCAAGCGCATGCTAAATCTTTCTCACAGTCAGAAGATCCGCTCTTCCCAATGCGGACAGTTAATGATCTTGGAGTCAACAACTGGCAGCTTGCTGACACGTTTCGGGCCACTCTATGAATGGGAAACTATACACAAATTCTAGGTTATAGAGATAAGAGGTGGGTGTAGACAGCGGGAGGGTGGTTCAAAGAGAGTCTCTTCCATTTCCCACTACCACAAAAAATGTGGAAACCTAAATCGTTCGGACGACTGTTTTTTAGCTTTTTCCTGGACTCATAGTTAACCGTTTATGGGATACGTAATGGCAATGGACAATTTTCACTCCGTGAGCGCGTGAAGGGAAAGAGAAAAGCTGAATTGTCGTTCGGGTGCAGTCTCTAAAACACATGCACAAAAAGCATGGATGATCTTTAAAGTGTTTCTGGTCGTTAGTTCTGCTGTTTATCTCTGACACTTACTTACAGAGTGCGACAACCAATTTAGTTTAGGTGAAGTTCTAAATGCCAGCCTCTCTTTTGCAACAAAAGTTGTTCGACATCCTTCAGCGTTCTGTAAATGTCTTCTTCTTCTTCTTCTTCTTCTTCTTCTTCTTCTTCTTCTTCTTCTTCTTCTTCTTATCTTACTCCAGACTTCCTCCTTATTCTCCTAGTCCTTCTTCTTTTTCTTTTTCTTTCAGTCTTTCTCCTCTTTGAAAAGAATGGCGAAAGGGGCCAGAAGTAATGCTATTATCCTGTATTAAGTGTCCGGGTTCTCACCTCTGCTTCCCCAGCTAGTTCATCATTCTACTCCTAATTATCGTTTAGCTTTTCTTACCATTTCTCTTCCTCTTCCTCCTCCTCCTCCTCTCATTCACCTTCCCTCCCTCTCTCTGCCTGGCTCTCACTCTCCCTCCCTCTCTCACTCTCTTCCTCATCCTCCTCCTCTCTCTCTCTCTCTCTACTGCTCTATATCTCTCTATCCCCCTCTCTCTCTCTTTCTTTTTCTTTTTGTTCTTGTTCTTTTTATTCTTGCTCTTCTTGATCTTCTTCGGTTTTTGTCAGCCCAAAAGTTGCTCACGGCGCTGGTCATCTGCAAACCGCCCGAGGCACCCATCTGCAACCTTTGGGTGCATAATCTGACGCCCAGATGACTGAGCGCGTGACAATCCTGGGCGACCGAGAATGGGGGGAAAGGATTTAGTACGTGCTGGGTGCATTTGTGTAGCCGTCACCCACCCGTCTTGGACATGAGCGTCATGATCTTTAAAGCCATGCGATGGAATGCGCTCGTAAACAGACTAGACCTCGGTATAAATTCTCATCCGAAGGAGTAGGAGTTGTTGTTGTTATTTTTGTTGCTGCTGCTGCTGTTGTTGCTGCTCTTCTTCTTCTTCTTCTTCTTCTTCTTCTTCTTCTTCTTCTTCTTCTTCTTCTTCTTCTTCTTCTTCTTCTTCTTCTTCTTCTTCTTCTTCTTCTTCTTCTTCCCTATCTCATCTGCCGACTTTTCCATTCTCGTCTTCTTCTATAACTCATTTTCCCCCTTCTTTTCGTCTTCTTCATACATCCCCCTACCTTTGACTTCAATCTTCTCCTCTTCCTCGTGTCTGTTTAATTGTCTTCGTCTTCTTTATGTGTCTGTCTGTCTGTCTGTCTGTCTCTCTCTCTCTCCCTCTCTCTCTCTCCCTCTCTCTCTCCCTCTCTTTCTCCCCATTGCCTTAGTTCAGTGGCAGAGTTGTCGCCTGGCACACCGATGACCCAGGATCGAAACCTATGATGGGCAATATAAAAGTGACAATTTCTCACTACCTTAGCAGAATGATTGCTCTGGTGGTTCAATGTTGATTTAGGTCTCTAGCCCCTCGTTCCTGGTATGGTTATTCCCGTCTGCCATCTTGCCAATGGAGGGTGTTGACGTTAAACATCAATTAATTATCTCTCTTTCTCTCTTTCTTTCTTTCTCTCTCTCTCTCTCTCTCTCTCTCTCTCTCTCTCTCTCTCTCTCTCTCTCTCTCTCTCTCTCTCTCTCTCTCTCTCTCTCTCTCTTTCTTTCTCTCTGCATGTTGTTTTGGAAGTTAGAGCGAGGAAAACGTTGCAGGCTATTGAATAACAAAGCCTAATATTTAAACAAATCTGACTGCAAACCTTTAAACCGCAAGGAACTTCTCGCTCCTCGCCCGTCCTCACCCATGACTGTGCTTAGTTGTACTTGTCTGGGGCATCAGACCATACTCCTAAAACAGTAAATGAGCGCCTCGGGCGGTTTGAGTTCGATCTGTATCGGCCAGCGCCTTGGGCCGCCTTAAGCTGGAAAATCGCTAAAAAAGAAAAACAAATGAAATACTAATATATAATTATAAACGTATCAGCAGTTCCGCTTTGACCCATTGTATTCAGTGCAGCTGAATCTTTGAGGCATATTCCCTCTTGAGTTTAAACCACGGACCAAGAAGACCATCACACAAGCCATTGGACAACATGATGACATGCTCACTGTGGTGAAGAAACGGAAACTCCGATGGTATGGCCACGTCACCAGAGCATCAGGCCTTGCAAAGACCATCCTGCAAGGCACGATGCAAGGATGCAGAAGAAGAGGGAGCCAGAAAAAGAAGTGGGAGGACAACATTCGAAAATGGACTGGCTTGACACTGAGCGAAGACATGAGGGTTGCTGAGGACAGAGAAAGATGGAGTACGCTGGTTAAACGTTCATCTGGGTGCCCCAACGACCTTCGAGTTACGGGATAGGATAGGATAGGATAGCTCAGAATCCACGGTTCGTTGAAACCTGACCTCGGTACTTCCCTCATTACACTTGCTATGGTTGTGATGGCCGTTACGGCGTTACTGGTAAACCTTTCGGACCATGGTACTGCCGTAAAGTTGCTATGGTTATGGCATTACAGGGACACTCTTTCGGGCTAGCTTCAATGAAGCATGGGAAATGGTCTTTGGCGGCGTGCACTGAGGGCTGACCAGCTCATCATAGTAGGTCCATTTCCCGAGATCGTTCGGTATAAGCCGGTTGTCTTGTATGGCAAGTTAATTGCCTGGACCCGTTCGCCAACGTTGCTTAAGAAATCTTGGAGGAAGAAAATTTAACTATGAAATCAGCTAGTGTTGATCAGACAGACAATAACAGCAGTGATAATAATTGACATCATAAAATTATTTTATATTTTATTCTACATCGCTGATGCTCATCGCAAAAGGAATATTCTTGTGTACATGAGGAGGACACTAAAGTGATTCGTAACAAAAAAGGCGTTAACGAATGTATTTTATTTTTAGAAAGTATAATGCATAAATGAAACACTTACGTAAAAACTAGTATATACATACATCGTATGGTCCGAAATATTTCTTAGCCCCTTATTTTACATCCGAGCCCTGCGCGTTATATTCCAGTGCGCATTATACCCGGGAGGTACGGGAAACTTACTTGTCATCTGAAATGTTTTAAAGAAGCTTCTGTAACATCCGATCATCCTCGAGAACAACACCTTAACCTCTAGAATACAAACATCACCACTATCACAACCAACCAACCAACAAACCAACAACAACAACAACAACAACAACATGTTCTAGGTAATTCTGCGTAACAAACTAACTAGAACCGTTGTCGCAT
Organism: Oncomelania hupensis; assembly: GCA_036898135.1. Classification (NCBI taxonomy): domain Eukaryota; kingdom Metazoa; phylum Mollusca; class Gastropoda; order Littorinimorpha; family Pomatiopsidae; genus Oncomelania; species Oncomelania hupensis. The sequence goes on along the minus strand of CM072511.1, from coordinate 84,397,163 downwards.
TTATAGTAGTCTTCGTCGTCGGTGTTTCGCTGACACTATTATCGTCTCTCAATCGATTTTATTTTCCCCACTCAGAATATGGATTTTGCCAGATGCAAAAACATCGATTTCAAGTGACGAACTTTAGCCACAAAATCACTATGACAAGGGTATACAGTCATGATCAGATAAAATAATAAATTAACCCGGATTGCATCCTCAAGTCAAAACAGATCAAAGTATCTTGACTGGAATATTCTGTATAGGCCTACACAACCGTACAAGTTAAAGTATTACCCTCCAGCTTATTAATCTTTCACATCCTATTCTGCGTTAAAAATGTTTTTAAAATATTTTAAGTTATGATAATTAACCTAAAAGGAAGCAACATTTTCAAGGCACCCTCGCGGGTTTAACATATTTAAAAACTTTACTACTTCAGTGCAATTGTGTACTTTTGTAGTGACTCTCAATCTTCAGACATGAGATCCTTTAAGACACCATGTTGGCTAGCTGAGAGCTTCTGTGACATATGTCCTACTCCACACCCAATTACTCTCTTCAATGATTAAATAATATAAAAAAATATAAATAAAAGTATTATTACGCTGTGTCTGCGAGCCTGGAGATATGTGCCAGAAACACACATACTGCGAAGTGGACTGGTTAGTAGGGCGACAGACGGAAGAAGCATGTAGTGAGACTACCAGTATATAAGGAAAATCTGTTTATGAAGACAAAAGAAAGTTCTGACGTCAGCTCTACGTAGTATTACGACTACAGTCTCATGTTGTAAAGTCCACAAATATGTCTTAGTCTTCTGTAGTAGTAGTAGTAGAACTGACCTACCCACTTATTTGATTTTTCATTATAGTTATATATTGTTTTACTATTTTTATGCTTGCTTGTGTGTTGTTGTTTTTTCTTCCAATGATTGTGTTATAATTCGATTTTGTTTTGCGTACCATTGATTCCATACAATGATAAAAGTTTTAACAATTTTAAACAGGCTCAGAGTGAGAGAGAGAGAGACAGACAGACAGACAGACAGAGACAGAAAGAGGGAGAGTGTGTATGTGTGTGTGTGTGTAAGAGGGAGGGAGAGAGAGAGAGAGAGAGAGAGAGAGAGAGAGAGAGAGAGAGAGTCATGCGTACGAAGTAACGAGTGGGGAGTTGGCGGGGTGGTTGACGAAGTGAGGTTAGGGACATGCCTAAGTCGCCTTTGTAAAAATATTTGGGACACTCTAATCCAAGGAAACATTATATTCTGCGTTCTACAACAAAGTTGAGCCCCTCTTTCTCTTTCTGGTTTGTTTGTTTCAATTGCTTTCGTTGTGCTTCTTTGTCTGAAAATTTACATGCACATGTTTTGTTCTGAACCTTTCAAATTCGAGAGGAATAGTCAGAGCTAAAATAAAAAGACAAAACGTGGGCATTTGCAAATGTGTACGTTTCAGCCAACATTTCTCTGCCTCTGTCTCTTTCTGTCTCTGTCTCTTACTCTCTTATTCTCTTACTCTCTCCAGCGCTTACTCTTTTACCCTTGCAAAATAAAATTGTTATCTTATCTTCTCTCTCTCTCTCTCTCTCTCTCTCTCTCTCTCTCTCTCTCTCTCTCTCTCTCAGAAGTTATAATATTTATACATTTAACTTGCACAAGGTGTTAATTCACAAGCTTTTAATTAATAAAGGTAGTTTGTTTTATAATTCCACAAAGTGTGGGCTGTGTCAGAAAACTGAAAAAGAAAAAGAAAATGAAGCTTTGTTTGCAAACAATAAGACGCTTAGGAAACTCTCTTTCCCTCTTCCCGCCCCCCCCCCCTCACCCCTCCTTCTCCTTCTCTCTCTCTTCCTCTCTCACAATACAATCAATGAGTCAACCAGTAAATCTATCAAAGAACCTGGCAATACAAAGTAAAGATGTAAGTAGGCAGCGAAAGGAAGCCGTTATTTTTAAAATGGGGAACAACAAAGAAATGACGAATACAAAAATCTCAGAACGCCACCAGCTAGAAGATTTACCAGTCTGTTTACACATAACTGTGCGAGGCGTGGAAGATGAAGTACTAATACTTCTTCTGTTTTCCGCACCTCACACTCAATCCTTGACGCATACATACATACACACACACGCGCGCGCGCACACACACGCAAACACACACCCACACGCACACACACGCACACACGCACACACACACACGCACACACACATACACACACCCACAAACCGACACATACACCAACAGACATTCTCTCTGTGTCACTCTCTGTCTTTCTCTTCCTCTCTCTCTCTTTCTTCTTCTCTCCCACCTTCCCCCTCTCTCAATTGAATTATTTGAATGTTGTTTGTTTTTTTAAAGGTTAAAGTACGAAAAAATGTCACAGGCTATTGAATAGCGAGGCCATACTATTTGAAGATCTGTCTGAGCAAACCTGTAAGCCGCAAAGCACTTCTTGTTCCCATCACACACCCACCTATCACACACCCTCTGTGTCTCTCTCTGTAACACACACACACACACACACACACTCTCTCTCTCTCTCTCTCTCTCTCTCTCTCTCTCTCTCTCTCTCTCTTTCTCTCTCTCTCAAGAATCTGATATGCAGGGCTAGATTTTATGTACAACTGTTTTAAAAAAAAACACGAGGTTAAATCTAACGGGCCATTGAAAAGCAAGGCCAGCAGATTTAAGGGTCTTTCTGTGCAAAACTTGTAAAGCTGTAGCAAATTCCTAAGGTTATGTTGTCCAAACTTTGCCAGTTGTCACCGGAAAATACGCAAAGAGCGGTGTGGCGTCACTTTTCTTGCACAAGATGTTCTAGAATGCGACGAAGTCAAGTATTTCCTTCATCGTTAAAACGTCTTGTCCAAAATTTGTTTCAGTGTGCTTCTCAAGGAAGGAAGGAAGGAAGGAAGGAATAACGAACCTTAACGTCCTATGGCGTTAGCGTTAAGGACACATCACCACGTCGCCACCTTAACAACAATGATCATCATCATCATATCTTGTGCTTCTCAAAGCCACGCTTCAATACCTTTATACTACGCAATTTTGTATCCTCTGCAATCTTAGGACGTCGTCCAAGATTTTAATAATATAATTATATGGTGCTATAGTATTTTCATAGGCGTAATCACTTAGTTTGCGGATAGAAAGTAATCCAAAGAATGTGTGCATATTATCACAAAAGTCGATGAAACATTAAAAAAAGTGTTTTGTTGGTTGTTCTAATTGGTCTTACTGTTTAGTTTTAATTACATGAAACCCACTACCAGCACCAGCTTATGCTTCCATCTATTGGCAAAAGCAGGAGTCTGTCTACACAGGAGACAGGCCAAAAAAGTACATCCAATATTATAGTTAACGCAGCGTTCGCGGTATGTCTCGCCAGTGCGTTGTTACAAAAGAAAATGGGCCTCACGGGTAGTGAACCGAAATGTTATCGACACTGAAGTTTGGATAAGTTAGGAAATATGATACACACCTACTGTAGCATTCGTGAAAATAATTTTCCCCCATGTCTTGAAAGTGGAGCCCGATATACACGAGTTTAGGCTTAATGCCTACAAGAAAAAGTGGTCATGGTCATAGGAAGCAGACCAACGGATAGCCATTACGACAGTCCATATATCAGACATAAAACAGAAGAAATTTTATTCGTCCAAAGAGTTTCATGAAAACATTATTTTCGGTTATGCAAAGCAGAAAAAATAACAACAAAAAAGAATAAACAATTGACCAGTACTTTGAATAGTAACACATTGCGATGTAAAATAAATATAAGGCTGCATATAAAGGAAAAACGCGCTTTATCAATGTATACCTTAGACGGCGAGTGTTACATAGTATTACGTACTGAAAATTGTTCAATGTCTCTCTACATGGGAAGCGGACCACATAATCACCAATACTAATCTAAGATGCAAAATGTAGCCTATATAGGAAAAAAAAGTAAATAATTTTACATGGGTCTACCTCGCCAGGGAACTATTATCAAAACAAAGTGCCCAAGACGCAGAATGGCCAAACTCGCTGAGGTATAAAATTGGTGATGCTCTTTTGGGACCGGGGCAGAGCGGCCATCTTTAGTGCTGTCCCTTGCCTTTATTGCAAGCTTTACTGGCGCTGTAAACTTTCCTCTCAATAACTCGCCACCGTTTCTCAAACAACATGATGACAGCTTTGTGCGGCTTTACTACGATCACGACCCTGAGCCCTACTTCTGCATTACCCAACAGAGCGAACCTTCTTTTTGCCGAAGAGAGTAAAGCCCATTTTCTTCATTGTCAGAAAGAATAAGGTATAAACATCCTCCACCTTCACCGCTGAACATTATATAGAATAAAATTAGGCAATTCGGGAGAAATGTGTGGAAGCGGTTAGGTTACCTTGCCTGCGGTACAAGGTAATTTTCCATGCAAGATATATGGCATTTCACGTTAAAAGACGTTACTGACACCATAGTGTTAATGTTATCCCGAAAGAATTGCAGCATATGTTTTTCCTTGTTTTATGCATGTCTGGCGTCATCGTTACATCTATTTTAAGAGCAAATCGCTGACGTTGTTCCAAATCTATCGCACAGTGGTTTTGAAAAAAAGTTTTAAAGACATACAGCTAGAGACGCAGATGGCCTCTTGTGATAGATATAAATTTTATTTTACGGAAAAATATTATAAGTGCTTCGTGGTCTTTGTAGCTATGTTTTTTAAAGAACAGAATGCGGTGATAATCATGTAATATCTAATATTACAGAATTATTGAATGTTTGTTTGTGCTTTCCTTATAGTTCGTTTTAATCTTGAACAAACATTGCCGATATACTTTATGCAAAGACTACAAATCTAAATTTTATACACAAGACATTGTATAAGTTTCCTTCCAAGTTTGATCTAGACCTCCAACACTCGCTTTAATGGCATCTGCATCTTTTAGGTTTACATAAGTTACTCAAAATACATCTTTTCAGTACAGTAACAGTTTCTAGCACCCTAAGCACGTTTTCTGGCTTTTCTGGCATGGAGAGTTGTGCTATGACAAATGGCAAAGGATTGGATCGGAACGACTCTAAGTATCCTTAGTTTAAATGAAAAAAAAATCTTCCCAACAACTAGCTCTGCGATTTTTTAAAAAGTGCTGTAACTTCTTAAGTGAAGTGTACCGGACTTGGGAAGGTGTATGATCAGGTCAACGTCCGTGTATGAAGATCGGAACGTAAAGAAAGTAAGCATAGGGAATGCAGATGACATTAAGATATATCGCAAAGTATGAGGCGCCATTTGTAAATTAAATGGTTATTGTCATTATATCTATAGAACATACATTTTACCTGTATAAAAGATATGGTATAATTATAAAATGAATTATATACCTATAAAATACATTCTATAGCAATACAACATTTTTTATAGCTATAAAGCAACATTTTTATAGCTACAGACTACATTTTACGATATACAAGAGATCATACACGAATCGTCACGCCGTTTGTAAATATTATACACACAAAAACTATTTTATTTATAAACAAAACATTTTATAAGTAACCAATTCATTTTATCTATAAACAAAACATTTTATAAGTAACCAATTCATTTTACCTATAAACAAGTCATTGTATCTATAAACAAGTCATTGTATAGCAAAAACGATCTATAAAACTTCCTTTTATCTGTAAACACTTCATTTTATAGCAACAACGAGCACTTATATCTATAGAATACATTTTATAACATGTACAATGAATTGTACCTGTAGAATGATTCGCGACAATTATTTTCCAGTCGGCGCCTTACAATAATTTTATACTAACTTTCTCATTGTATAACTGCTTCTCTCCCTTCGATTATTGCTGATCCCAGGGAAGCAACTCCATCCTCGTGTAGACTACTTGTAAACTTCTAAGCGACTCAACATGGTAAAGACCATTAAAGTCTACTACAAAAGATGGCAAGGACCATACCAGTGTATTATATAAATTGGCGAGGACCATACTAGTGAAATGCTGATAAAACATCAGCGACATCATTGTCAGTCTCGACTGTTCCAATTATTTTTTGGTCGTCTTGAAAAACTATCGATAAGCACGAAGGCAAACCAGCTTCCATCGTAACTGTTACCTTGGAGATTGTTGACATCGCGGGAAGTCGATATAGGCCTAGCGGGAATTCCCTACACGCGCCGTAGCTATCTAAACTTAGCTTATGCAACGTCACTTCCACATGAAAATGCGAGAGCCCAGCGCAGAGGGGAGGGGGGGGGGGGGGGGGGCCTTTTTTCGTTGAATTGGTTGAATGTACCTATTAACCAATCGTCCCCTATAAGCTTAATGAGTCCGGGGACGTAAATTTTAATTTAAAAAAAAAAAAAACGAAAAAAAAACACGTTAGCCATCTTTGCGCACCGCATAGCAACTTTGGGTCGCTTAGAACGTTACAAAATAAAAATAATCGAAGGGAGAGAAGCAGTTATACAATGAGAAAGTTAGTATAAAATTATTGTAAGGCGCCGACTGGAAAATAATTGTCGCGAATTCATTCTACAGGTACAATTCATTGTACGTGTTATAAAATGTATTCTATAGATATAAGTGCTCGTTGTTGCTATAAAATGAAGTGTTTACAGATAAAAGGAAGTTTTATAGATCGTTTTTGCTATACAATGACTTGTTTATAGATACAATGACTTGTTTATAGGTAAAATGAATTGGTTACTTATAAAATGTTTTGTTTATAGATAAAATGAATTGGTTACTTATAAAATGTTTTGTTTATAAATAAAATAGTTTTTTTGTGTTTAATATTTACAAACGGCGTGACAATTCGTGTATGATCTCTTGTATATCGTAAAATGTAGTCTGTAGCTATAAAAATGTTGCTTTATAGCTATAAAAAGTGTTGTATTGCTATAGAATGTATTTTATAGGTATATAATTCATTTTATAATTATACCATATCTTTTATAAGGTAAAATGTATGTTCTATAGATATAATGACAATAACCATTTAATTTACAAATGGCGCCTCATAGCAAAGTGCGTCTAGTTTTTGAATGGAGCACGATGATGTCATCAGGATGAATAGGAAATTGCGTCTCTTTTTCTGAATGGAGTCGGTTGGTTATCCTTGCTGCTGAATATGTCCAAAAAAGAGAACATTTTTGAATGGACCAAAGAGCTTCCGGTGCTCAAACGGTTGAGAGAGAGAGAGAGAGAGAGAGAGAGAGAGAGAGAGAGAGAGAGAGAGAGAGAGAGAGAGAGAGAGAGAGAGAGAGAGAGAGAGAGAGAGAGAGAGAGACAGAGACAGACAGAGGCAGAGAGAGTGAGAGACAGACAGACAAACAGAGAAGACAGACAAAATGAGAGGGAGGGTGTAGGGTGGAGTGGGGAGGTACAGTGCTTGTTTTCTCTCTGTTTTGCAAGTATATAATCCAATGCACTTTTGAGGTCCTCTTTCAAGAATGAAAGCTGCGTTATTTATAAATTGTATTATTACTTTTTCGGATTGTTTTGTATAGTCACAGCGTGTATGCGCGCGCGTGCTTGCGTGTGTGCGTGTGTGTACGTGTGTGTTAATTTTTAACAAGCCTGATCTGTGATTGGCTACGCATGTGATAATCATGACTGTCACTGTGATAGTGTTATGTACAGTATTGTGCATGGGTTGCGTGTGTTGTAAGCCTGTGGTTGGTGTTTGTGCGTTATGGCGTTTGTTATGGTGGTGGTGTGTAGGGGTGCATGCGGGAGTGTACAGATGGAACGTGTTATTTGTTGGGTGTTTATGTGCCTGTGGATGGTTGTTGTTTTATTATTTTACGTGTAATTCTTTTAAACAATATTCTACATTTTATATTTACTATGGTTGTGCAAAGATCATCCTGCAAGGCACAGTGCAAGGAGGTAGAAGAAGATGGAGACCGAAAAAGAGGTGGGAGAACAACATTCGAGAATGGACTGGTTTGACACTGAGCGAAACAATCAGGGTTGCTGAGGACTGGGAAAGATGGAGTATGCTGGTTAAACGATCATCTGTGGTACCCCTACGACCTCAGAGTTATGGGACAGGATAGGATAGGATAGGTTGGTTGTGCAGCTCATTTCTATGTACAATTTATTGACGAATAGAGTCTCAGTATCAGTGTGTAAAATAAAACTTTTCTTAGTAACTTCGTGTCTTATAACACCGCACAGCATTTTTCTTGTTTATGAAAATAAGAATAAAGCATTAGAGGTTCCAACGTATGCACTTACCAAATCAAAGCAGGTCAAACCATTGCTATAATTAATAACTGGGTCTTTTGAGCGTCACATACGACAAAACTATAACGCACAAGGCATCGTAGGAGATCTTGGATTGATGTTGTTTTTAATCCTCGCTTTCTATACCTGGATTACGTCGTACAAAAGCAATGTCCGTCTTACGAAAGAAACAACATCACCGCTTAATGACTATTACAGACAGTCCCACGCAAGAAGAATGGGCTCTATGCACAAGTCGGCGGCATGGTCACGTGGCGCGGGAATAACAAAGGCTTCTTTTAGCTCGCTCGCGTGTACTCCAGAAGAAGAGGGAGACCGAAAAAGAGGTGGGAGGACAACAGTCGAGAATGGACTGGTTTGACACTGAGCGAAGCCATCAGGGCTGCTGAGGACAGAGAAAGATGGAGTATGCTGGTTAAACGATCATCTGTGGTGCCCCTACGACCTCCGGGTCACGGGACAGGATAGGATAGGATAGGCGTGTACTCCAATGCTGCTTAAAAATTCTAAATTTACCGACATTTTGGGATATTGTGATGTTTTGAACATGGCACATTCGTGCAATAATGATTACAGACAAATTATTATCAGGGTACAGGCTTTTTTAAAAGAGCGATTTGTCACTAACATTCAGTTTAGAGTTCATCAATATTTCATCTTTCAGTGGAAATCGATGAAAGGAAATGTTCTTTTCATTGCATAAAAGTTTACGTCGGAGTTAGAGCCTCCAAACGCAGCACAGTACTTCACCATTTTCAAACTCGAGCACGCTGTGTTATTCCCGCAGCACGTGACCGCCACGCCTTTTTGCACAGAGCCCATTGCGCATTGCAAAATGTAATTACTTTCAAATCAAGGTAAACTATGAACACTCAATTGAGAAACATTTGGTCAGCAGCACCATCCTGAAAATGTTCTACCAGTCTGTGGTAGAAAGCACACTGCTCTACAACCAGCTGTGCTACTACAATGGGGCCAACGAAACCGACACAGAGAGGCTGGACCGCATCATCTCCACCGCTGAGCGGCTGCTTGGCAACGAGGTACGACCCCTGCGCCAGACCTACGACACCGCGGCTGTGAAGAAGATCCGCCGGATCCTGCAGGACGAGACCCATCCGCTCCATGCAGTGGTCTCAGCTGCTGAGTCCAAGCGCCGCCCTGGCCGCTTCCTGTCCATGCGCTGCCGCACCAGCCGCTACCTGAACTCCTTCCTACCGTCCGCCATCCGCCTCGTCACCAAAGCCAGCCCCGAATGCTGACCAGAAGACTTTGGAGAGAGAGAGAGAGAGAGAGAGAGAGAGAGAGAGAGAGAGAGAGAGAGAGAGAGAGAGAGAGAGAGAGTGTGTGCACTAAGTCATGTGCCACAGAAAAACAGTATTATGACTTTGTGGTGTGGTGTGGTGTGGTGTGTGTGTGTGTGTGTGTGTGTGTGTGTGTGTGTGCGCGCAGTGTAGCAGAGATATGCAGACTGACCCGCAAACCTATAGTCATAGAGCCATGGATACTACATCAGTGCATAGAGCAGTTGACTGACTACGTATTCCTGTGACATTGTGCGTGCATGTGTGTGTGTGTGTGCGTGTTTGGGTGTGTGAGTGTGTGTATGCGAATGTGATGCACACATAGTAAGGTGTATGTGAGTGGCTGTTTCTTAATTAAGTGGTTCATAATCATACGTGACCCTGATCCGTGATGCCTACGTAGTACCATGATTTTATTAGCAATGTTAAATTTAAGTTATATGTTTTTGAAGTAACAACAGTTTACTGATGTATTCGTTGCGTAATGTCTCTAGTTGTAACTAGTCATGTGTATACACCATTTAATTTGCTCAGCAGCCTATTGTTGTTACCTATTTTCTTATAATGTATGTAAAACCCCCACTCCCCTGTAGTTAGTGAAGGGAAACAACAATGTTGACATAGCGTTGACAGTGGAAGTGTGTAATGTGTAACCCTAGAACGACTAGCGTAACTACAGTGAGCCCCTTAAATGTATTAAGGGTGTGTGTGGGATGAGTCGGTGCGTGGATAAGAATGAATGTGCAAGGATTAGCATGGTCATGAGAAAGCGTGAATGATTGAGAAAATGGCAGTAATAGTCTTGAGATTTTTTTAGTATTGTTATGCATTAAGGTGTTCTAATATCCGCTACCGTTTCTTTATTGTATACATGTACGCTAACCTTTGTGTTGTCTTCTTAATATGCCAACAGTTACTGTGCATCACACACAAATATCCTTGTGCAAATGGGGACAATAAAGATTCGTTATTCGTTATTCGTTATTCGTTATTCGTTAGACTGAGGCAGTTATTATCATACTAGGTTTTTCATGTTCTCCACGCACAAAGCTGCATCTTCAACAAGGCAAGCTTTTACAGTTTCAAAGCACTTTGCGAGATTAGTTTACGGAATTTGAAATATATACTGTGCATTAGGTAATCTGTATAATTTAGTCTAATGCACAGTACGTACATTTAAACAAAAAAAGTATTGTTCTTATCTAGCGCAGCTTCAAGCTCAAGGGTCCACTCGAGGCATAAGGTAAATCAGGATAGAACCCACCTTGGTCACTGAGCATGATTACGACGCAGAGATGGCTCTGTGTATACAAGACTGCATCATCCAGGGCCGGACCTGCCCTAGAGGCCCGAAGGGCCCGGGCCCCTACCCTTTTTTGAAAAAAAAAAAAAGAAAAAAAAAGAAAAAAAGAAAGAAAAAAAATGTGGGGGAAAAATATTTAAAAAAAGAAAAAGAAAACCACACACACACACGATACCCGAGTATCACTATATTTTGTTCCCCAAAGACCTAAGTCATATTTTTGTTATGACTTTATTCCTACCACACACACACACACACACACACACACACACACACACACACACACACACACACACACACACACTTTTTTTAAAAGGTAATTTCTCCCCAAAATCAGTGGCAAACTATAGCACCAAAATTTTGCAATTTACATGCTCAGATTACACCATTTTTTCTACCTTTTCAAAAAATTTTCCGGGGGAGCATGCCCCTGGACCCCCTTAGCAAACTAGGCGCTTCGCGCCTTCACTACTACCCTAAAATAAATTTGGGCCCCTACCCCTGAAAAACTTAGGTCCGGCCCTGTCATCATCATCATCATCATCATCATCATCATCATCATCATCATCATCATCGTCATCATCATCATCATCATCCATTCAAAATGCACATCTGCTGCAAGTTTGCGCACAGCTGAAATCAACGTATCACATGCAACTGAGACGAAAGCACGCTACTTTGTGAGCTTCAGCAGATACGACGGGATCTTACTACTTATACAACAGAGGCAAGGTAAAAGGGGTCGGAGGTGACACACCGCTCATGGTTATGAGGGGCCGGTTAGCTCAGTTGGCAGAGCGCCTTACTAGTAACCGAAAGGTACCTGGTTCGAATCCCGGATTGGCCAATGTGTGACCATATTATTTTCCCCTTACCATCAACTGGTTCGCTGGTGTCAGAATAATGTGACCAGTAGTCGCCTATACGCTTCGGTGTCGTGTGACTATAATCTACAGTTACACTTACACACCGTTCATACGCAGCAGTCACTATCGACGGTTTGAATGTGGTACATCGTCTACCAGCTCTCACTGAAAATGTTACAGATTTCATTACCGAAATGTCGATTCCTGGCCAATTTCCCTTCCCGACTTTCGCAAAGCAACAGATGTTGGGCGAATAAAAGGATGATCAGATTTTTCGGTCAAGTACAGCAATTATTTTCTACGCAGAAAAGTGCCTGGTTCACTTAAGGAAAGGAGTCTGGCTACTTAATATCGAAATATGGAAATAAGCTGTATCATTATTTCGAGGGCTGAAAGTCTTGGAGCAAGTGCACTAGGCTTCTTCAATCCAAAAATGAGGTTACTGGTAAGTGAAGAATGTTAATATGAGAAGCCATGTCACAGACTATACCCAGAAGGAAACCTCCCGTCGTTTTACGTTGCCTTTTAGAAGAGTTGCGTCCCTTAAAAATGGGTTTGATTAGGGGTCATAACGGGGGCTATAAAAGTGAAACGCAGAGCAGGTTCGAATCCCGGATTGGTCAACGTGTGATCATATTATTTTCCCCTTTACCAACAACTGGCCCGCTGGTGTCAGTATAAATCGGTCCAGTAGTCACCTATATGCGAAAGTGTCGTGTGACTATAATCTACAAACAAACAAACAAACAGGAGAGAATGTTGTCCCCTATATGCTTTTGTGTCTGGGGACGTTAATCTAACCAATGAATGAATGAGGAGAGAATGATAGTCTCCTATATGCTCATGTGTTGGGGACCTCAAATTTATCTAACGTAAACGTAAACGGAGAGAATCACTGTGTGGCACCCTAACAATGTGTACACTTTTAGTTGCAAAGAAAACTCTTTAGTTCGTTATCCGCCCGACGAGTTAAGTTATGTGTGATAATTACGTATAATTGCATGTTATTTGCAAAATATTGTATCTGTGCAAAAAGCCTACGCACACAAGAAAAAATGTGGATTAACTCCTTTGACAGTTTTAAAAACTCCTTTTTGCAGTAATTTGTTAAAACAGAAATGGCTAGATTTGTTTAATAAATAAATAACTAAAAATTGAGGCGTTGCTACTTCATGCAGCTTTTCCCCAAAACACGAAAGGACGGTGTTTGTGATCCAAAGTGTAGCAAAGCACAAACTCATACAAAGGTATCTTGAAAAATGTAAATTCCATGTTTACTCACAAAGCTATAACAGTTTACTTTGAGGGCACTTTAATGAAACTTTATGTTATATAATGCATAATTATGAAGTACTTTTGTTTCTTGTTAATAATTATATTAAAATTCACCTTGCTACATTCATTCCATAGTTGGACGAACTCTGTTGTGAACATTTATATTGAACATGATGCTAAGAACCTTACTCTCCAACATTCTCTCCTTTTATCCCACCTCTTCCTTTCTTTCTCATCACATCCTCTACCATCATTTTAACATCATGATTTTTATATTGTTTAAATATTTATTATTATGAATGTGCGTGTGTGTGTGTGTGTGTGTGTGTGTGGGGCTGTATTCATGGCGTTTTGGGTTTATAAACCTTGCACACTTAGTATACAATGGGTTCACAAAAAAAATGGGGTACCAATTTGTAAACCCATTTTGTTTTCCATTGAAATGCGCTGAAGTGCTCTTTAAGTGCATGCAAGTGCAGTTGTAGTGCATGGAAGTGCAGTTGTAGTGCATGTGCACTTAAAGTTCACTTCGCGAAGTGCAGTTGTAGTGCATGTGCACTTAAAGTTCACTTGGCCAAGTGTAGTTGTAGTGCAGGTGCACTACAACTACACCAGGTCAAGTGTAGTTGTAGTGCACATGCACTACAAGTACACTTGACCTGGTGTAGTTGTAGTGCATCTTCCAGACGGGTAGGATAAGGAACTTTCCTCGACGATTAGGGTAAGGCAGTGCCTCGACGATTAGGGTAAGGCAGTGCCTCGACGATTAGGGTAAGGCAGTGCCTCGAAAAGGGTTAGGGTCAGGGCTAGTTGCAGCGCTGCAACTAGCCCTGACCCTAACCCTTTTCGAGGCACTGCCTTACCCTAATCGTCGAGGCACTGCCTTACCCTAATCGTCGAGGAAAGTTCCTTATCCTAGCTGTGTTTTTGAACAAACTTGACCTACTTCGTCTATAAGAGGCGAGGAAAATTGCTAAAAGTAGCCGTTTTTCGAAGAAAGTTGACCTAATTCGCCGCCTAAGAGGCGCGAAGTACGTCAAAGGACCCCATTTTGACATGAATACAAGTATGTGTGTGTGTGTGTGTGTGTGCGTCTGAGCGCTTAAAGACTTTAGTTTGGTTTTGCGTTTTATAAAATAATATTTTGTCTTCTAATTCTCCTTTTTTTTTTTCCACCTTTCCCCCTCTTTCTCTCTTTATACGTTTCTATTGGCGTGGTTTCTTGTTGTTTTTTTGAATGAATGTTCCCAATCACATACATACCAAAATTTTAAAAAACGTAGCTTTTAAAAAAAAATCAATAGATCTAATTAAAAGGCAAGAATATAATAATAATTAGAAATAAATTCAGTCATTAAGTGTCACTTAGTTTGTGTGTATGTATGTGTGTGTTTGTGTGTTTATGCGTGGTAGTGACCGTGTGCGCCTGTTTGTGTTTTTACTTCAACTATGTCGTCCAGTCGGCGTGTACATATTAAAGTACACATTCATTATTCTTATTCTACATTATTATATGTTATGTATGGTTTTGAATTCTAGTTGTTATTTTACTACCGAAATATATTTATACCATTTTGGATCACTGCGTAGTGCTTTTTTCTTTTAAGTGTTTCTATCGTTGCTTTGTTATTTATTATTACCGTTGATGTCTTTGTTATGTGTGTGTGTGCGTGCGTGCGTGCGCGTGTGTGTGTGTGGATTTGGATTTTATACATAGTTTTTTTTAATATGTCTTATGATGTTCAACGTGCTTTTATCTCATGTTTTAATATTGTTTAAATATTTATTATTGTATGTGTGTGCGTGTAAATGCTTATGGCAGACTTTAGTTTTGTTTTGCGCTTTAAAAATGAATTATTATTATTATTATTATTATTATTATTATTATTATTATTATTATTATTATTATTATTATTATTATTATTATTATTATTATTATTATTATTATTGCCTAGAAAGTATAAACTACACATCTACAAAAACCACTAGTAATCATTGAACATAACTAGGCTTATTATCAATCATCGTTCCATAGGCCTACAGCGCAGCAGCGTTACAACAGTGCAGACATATGAGTTCATTCACATGCATAGACTGGGTCTTGCACAGCCATTAAACAAATTACAAGAATTAATAATAGCAATACAATTCTTGCTAATTAACAACAGCATAAACAGTTAATTAAGTAATACATAAATGCTAACTCTCTCTCTCTCTCTCTCTTTATATATATATATATATATATATATATATATATATATATATATATATATATATATATATATATATATATATATATATATATATATATATATATATATATATATATATATATATATATATATATATGTGATGAATGTAGCTCAGTGGTCTTGTTTGTTTGTTTATTGAGAATTCAGACAATTAAATTAAGGGGAAGGTGGGGGTTTATAACAGCTCTTAGTGCTTAAACAATTTGCAACACTTGTCCGCCAATGTGAAGTTGATATTGACGTCAGAAAATGTTTTGCACAAGTGCCCAAACTTGAATTGAGCTCCTAGTGCAATATGTATGGTAAACAAATGAATACAGAGTGTATTGTATTCGTGTCATACTCTTAGTGCTACACGAATTTGATTATCACTTCAGCAATATAATTTCTTTTAATAACGCCTAATACAAAATAAAGCAAAACAACAAAATTTGAGTTGAGCTTGAAAGTACTCATAAGAAAAGCCCGTTTATCAAACATTAAGATTACAAATGTTTTACAGTGGGTCCATTTTAAAAATTCCACTTAGCTTACTTCAATTTCTGCAGAGGACATCCAACGATCCAATTCTTGCTGCCAACGTATACAACAGCTTATTTCAACAAAATGAGTTTCGATTGGGGTAGCTCTTTAAATTTCAAACATGTCATTTAGTAGTAGTAGTAGTAGTAGTAGTAGTAGTAGTAGTAGTAGTAGTAGTAGTAGTAGTAGTAGTAGTATCATTATTAATATTATTATTATTAGTAGTAGTAGTAGTAGTAGTAGTAGTAGTAGTAGTAGTAGTAGTAGTAGTAGTAACATCATCATCATCATCATCATCATCATCATCATCATCATCATCATCATCACCATAATTATAGTATTTATATAGCACTTTTTCCTAATGACTTCAGTTCAAAGCGCAGTTCTCACACATTTATAGTTAACGTTAACATCGAAACACCTACGAAAAACAGTGAAACAAAATTACACCAATAAATTGTGCCACGACATAATACAACACATGACGAAAAAGAATATTTTCAAGTAAACTATAAAAGACGAGGGAGAGAGGGGGAAGAGGAGAGCAGCTAAGGAGTGAGAGGGCTGGTGGCATGCGGTGTGACGGCGGTGGTCTGAATAATAATAAAAATAATAATAATAAAATTAATAATAATAATAATAATAATAATAATAATAATAATAATAATAATAATAATAATAATAATGTTAATACTACTACTACTAATAATAATAATAATGGATGCTATACGCGGATTATATTATTCCTAACTCGGACACAAAGCGCGACGATCTGTAACAGCACACAATCATGCTAACATGATTGTTACAGACAGACCATCAAGCAAGCCATTGGGCAACACGATGACCTGCTCCCAGTGGTGAAGAAACAGAAATTCCGATTATATGGCCACGTCACCAGAACATCAGGCCTTGCAAAGACCATCCTGCAAGGCACAGTGCAAGGAGGTAGAAGAAGAGGGAGACCGAAAAGAGGTAAGAAGACAACATTCGAGAATGGACTGGTTTGAAACTGAGCGAAGCCATCAGGGTTGCTGAGGAAGATGGAGTACGCTGGTTAAACGATCATCTGGGGTGCCCCTACGACCTCAGAGTTACGGGATAGGATAGGATAGGATAGGATCTCAGTAGTATCGTACCCAAGTCACACAAGTTTGCCCCTTGCGGGAATCGAACCCTCGACCTTTGGTATAGGAAACCGGCGACTCTCAAAAGAAGGAATGATGGGAGGCGAGATCAGACATTTTTAAGGAAGAGACGAGTTTTTAAGTTGGAAACAATGAGAAGAAGGATGTGGGGAGAGAGAGAAAGAGAGAGAGAGAGAAAGAGAGTGAAGAGGGCAGACCTTCTTGTCCGGTGTCCATTCCAATCACCCACCGCCTCCTTTAAAAAAAATGTTAAAAAACTAGTATTTATCCGCGGAAACAAAAGTCATAACAGTAGTTTAAGAGCCCTTTTCTTAAGTTGCGTCCTTTTGTCCTGATTATGTATATTCCTATTAAATGGAGATAACTTTTAAAGAAATATCATCATCATCATCATCATCATCATCATCATCATCATCATCATCATCATCATCATCATCATCATCATCATCACTGTTACTATTGTGACGGTGGGTCTATTGTTGCTGGACTCTGCACAATTGAATGCTATTACCCACTCGTCTATTGTCGATGGGGATCGCTAGTAATCTCCCTGTGACTTCACTTAATGCATTTATTTGTTTAGCTCGGTCTGTTTTTAGGCTGGGGTACAGAGATAGATAGAAAAATGGTAAAAGATCACTGTCACACTAGCTCTCACACGGCTATGAAACATAGGTAGTCCAGCCACTTGATAACAGTAAATATCACACATTTATTTCCTCTACTCTATACTCGATCTGCGAAGTACGATACTAACTTAAAAGTTCATATGTCACTAAGAATGTTTCGCTCTTGATAGTGCTAGGCAGCTACTTTATCATCATCAAGCACTGGATACTTTCTGCCCTAATGGTCAGAGTTCTGGAAGAGTGGACTACTGTGGTCCGTTTATACAGTTTTGGTGCATGGTTTCGATCTGCACTTATCTGATACTTTGATGAGCTGTGTTGTAGTTGCTTCCTTGATAAGCTGTGTTGTGGTGGATTCTGCTCCTTGTGGCTAGACTCGTGGGCTCTTGTGGCTCAGTGCGTGAGATACCTCTGCAGACCAACGTTCAGCGACGACTTGTTCTTGTCTTTTGCCTTGTTGGGCTCACGATACAATGCCTGCTCGCTTGTAACATATGAGACGAAATTCTGCACAGCCCTGTATACTAGGTGTGTTCAGAGCGTATCACTAAAGGCCGAAGTAGCCCTCAGTGATTAGCTCCACATCTATAGATATAAGCGACGAACATTCTGCTAAGTCTGTGGTCCACTGGAATCTCCACTCTAATTTCCTATACATATATAAATATAAATCATGGCTAACTATACACATAGAGAAAGAATTAATATTATACACATTCTCTGGTACAGCCACTGGTTTGCAAGCATACATATAGGTTAAACAACAGTGGGTCCGTACGTAATACAACATGGCGCATACCTGTCAAGTGCTACGGATTTTTGCGTAGCGCTACGCATTTTAAACATTTTCCCATTGCTACAGCGTATCACAAAGCTGCTACGCAATTTTTGAAAAGTGACGATAATATTTTTTAACCAAGGGGGTTTTCGCGCGAAAGTAGTCTCTTCCGGTCGAGTCCGGTTTAAAGACACTTAGTAAAAGCACCGCACTTCCGCAACACGTGTTCGTTCAGAACTTCAGTCTACGATCATTTCTCTTTGATTACTTTCATATTATATCAGCTGCCATTTAGTTACATTTTTTATTAAATTAATTGGTATAAGCTTTTGTGCAATGCTAATAGTTCTTTTCTTGGCATGTAAACCATGTTTTGTGAATAAGCAAATTTGTTTAGGGGAAAAAAGTTCATCTGCTTTTTCTGTGTCAGTGATTGTCTCCCTTGTTTTTTATTATTTTTTTATGATTGCCTATAGCTTATTTTCTGTCTGTATGTTTTATATATATATATATTTTTGTTTTGGCATTTTCACTTTTATTTTGAAAAACGTACATGAAAATGTTTATAATGATAATGGTAATAGCTAAAGTGTTGTGCATTAACAAGATTTTACAATCACATTGGATGTGTGTGTTTATATTGGATGCAGAAGTTTCCAGTTTTGTTGCGAATCGCGTGATTCACATTAGTGCTACACCAAACCTCCATTTGCTATGGTTTTTCTGTTAAATTGCTACACCACAACCCGAAAACCCCTTGACAGGTATGATGGCATCGGCCGGTCGTGTTCGCCACGTGGTCACGCAACGGTGGACTAACAATTCAATTCTAAGCATAGCAAATTTCACAAACATAATTCAACAATAATATAAATACATCACAATGAAACAAAAGTATGTTCATTTACCTTTTGACAATGTCAGGCCGTGGCTAACTTAGTTGAATCGAAGATTTTCAACAAGCCCTGCTTCCCTAGTCTGTCAGTGGAGAGATTTTCTAGAGTGTAACTGTGTACTGCTCGGCGTTTGAATGCAAAATGACCCTCTACCTGGCCTCTGTCTAACCAGGCAGAACTGGTTCTACCTAAGCTAGCTGTGTTCTGATTGGATGTAAAATCGTTGAGCTCTAACGTAAGCTGCGATGATGCCATTGCCTACTGGACTATCGTCAGCATAAGAAATATGTACACTAGAGCCACTTCTGTCGTCTGCTTCAGACTAACAGTAACCTTCTAACAATAGCTCCAAAGAGAAAATTGGGAGGGTAAGGGGGAGAGAGTGGAGAAGGATCTCACGGTCAGGTTGGCTTCTGTTAGACGGTGAAACAACGTGGTATACCTTGGAATGCTGACCGACCTTCATCTTGTAGTTGTTAACCCCCACCACGGCCTTAACTTCGAACGGACATTTCCATTGCATCAGCAACTTACTGTGATCGGCAGGTAGCAGCACCAGCACTTTGTTTCCAGTTTGAACTTCCTGTTCACAGCTTTAGGGTCGTAGTAGTACTTTCACAGTCCTTGGACCTTTTCAGTTTTTTTTCTGGCTATCTCGAGAGTCTGATCCAGCATCTTTCAGTAGCTCAAACACGTACTGGAAGCTGTGCTTCACCTATGGGTATCTACATCTTTTGTCCAGTTCTTTTATGATGTGCATCGGCTCTTGGATGGTTCTTCGTACACAAGCTTGAACGGAGAAAACCGGTGGACTCCTGCGGTACTTCTTTGTAGGCGAACAGTAAGGCGTTGATGTGGCGATGCCACTGTCTGGGGTGCTCGCTGCACAGTTTTTTCATGGTGGACTTGTGCGACGAACCCGTTGCACATTGGATAATAGGGTGTTGTAATCAAATACCGGATGCTCAGCGGCCTATTGACCTCCTTTATACACTCAGAGACGAACTGCGTCCCGGGGTTTGTCAGGATTTCTTCGGGCACTCCAAGTCCGCTAAATATGTCCACAAGCGCCTCTGCCACAGTTTCAGTGTCAATTTTCTTCAAAGGCATTGCTTCTGGGTACCGAGTCTCATAGTACGGACAGTACCCACCTGTGACCTTTTTCACTCAGAGGTTTTGTTTCGCCGATTAAATATCCAAGGCCACCCTCTTGAAAGGTCGGTCGATTAAGGATATCCTCTGCATAGCATCCTGGTTACTCTTCCTCGAATTATAGTCTTCCGGCTAACGTCAGCATGAAGTCCTGGTCAGTAGAACGCTGTTTGGATTAGGTCCGACGTCTTCTTGATGCCCAGGTGAACTCCCATGATGGACTCAGGGACTATTTCCATCATTTGGAGCCTTAGAGGTAACGGTAGTGGTTTCCCTCCGTTGACCCTCGGGTGCTGGAAGATTCTGTAAAAGATCTTGGTCTTCACCTCGACACGGACCGTGCCTACTGCCCTTGGTCACGTGGTCTTGGCGGTTCCTGTTTTTTTTAAAGTACGATCAGCTTCCTGGAGCTAGATTAGCTTATCTCTGTCCACGATGGCGGCTTTGGAGCTGTCGGCGACCTTTAATGGCGTAGTTGTCTTGTCTCTCTTGGTCTGGACCCTGGTAGTGACAGCACCGACGATCTCAGTTCGGCAGGGCTAAGCCGGAGTGGCCACATTATCCCACAGCAGCTCTGTAAGGTCTCCATTGGAAAATGGAAGTGGATCCTCCTCCGCAACCTCGATGTGTTGAGTTGAGGCAGGACTCCACTCAGGATAGAGGTCATCGGGTCCTCTCGCGCCGTCGATATTCCTGATCATCTAATCGTACAACGGCTTCCTCAGGGAAATCCTCTTCTACTTCGCCAATGTAGAAAGGGGTGCTGACTTGAATCGTCGCAACTGGTGCTTTCACACATGTACCGTTGGTCATAAGTGTCCATTTAGAGTCGCCAGTGTTCTTTAGCGATTAGATCTTTTCGGATGATAATCCCACTGCAGCTAGAGTCTCTTAGTTACTTTATGATTTTCGACATGTCCCTTGGAAACAGGCATATTCTGGACGTCACAGCTGCGCTGGCGACGACGGGGATGGATTTTCTGTTGTCCGTATTGCTCTGCTGTCCACTACCGTTGTTTTGAGGACAGTTAGCAGCTCTGTGGTCTGTGGCGTTGCGGGTGAAGCAGCCTCTTGATTACCTTTCCCTAAAAGGTGGCGTGGAGTCCCTCTGTCCCTGGCTCGTCTGGTGCCCCTGGTTCTGGTTCCCATGGTTTCCAATCTTCTGAAAGTGTTTCGTCTCCTTGTGCTACACCAGGGTCGATAATTTAACTCCCTCACCATTATCTGTAACAAGACTGGCAGAGTGGGGAGTGGCCTACACCATGGACCCAGTCGCTTGTCATCACTCTTCCCAGAAAAGGAGTATTAAAATCACCGCACCATCAGCTTCGTCAGCCATCCCAAAAAAGTCCTGAAAATAATTCTCAGCAGGTTGAAACCCCAAGCTGAACACATCATAGTTTAAGAACAAGCAGGAAGAAGTTTAAAAGTATCGTTTTCAAATAAATCAATACATTCATTTTGTTTATTTGTCCATTAATAACATTAGGATTGATTCTATAAACAACATCACGGGAAAAGGGTGCATAGTAGGCACATTTGTTTCGTTTACAATACTAGAAAGAGACGGCTACATTTCAAACTAGCTCAGCGGTCGGTAATTGAGCAACGATTGATCGCGATCTTTT
>CM072511.1:84250172-84365172 GCA_036898135.1 Oncomelania hupensis | reverse complement strand
TGCGTATGAATGTATGTGTGGCTATATGCGTGTGTGTCTACGTCCGCTCGTGCAAACGCGGGTGAGCTTGTTAAGAACTGTTGGATTTTACACAACTGCAACAACAACCTAGAAATGCAATTCTAATGAATTATCAACCAACGAGAAGCCGTTGGCCAAGCATACGAATGTGTTTAACCGACTTTGTCGAACATAACCCTGTTGCTTGCTCCTTATGCGTGACAATAACAATGTCGGATCTTCGACTGCAGAGTACAACACGGATGAAGCAAGAACTTCAAACTTAAAGGCATAACAAGTACTTATTACGGTCATGCAGTGTTATAACGAATGTTTGACAAAGGGAACAAAAAATGTTTTGCAAAACATCTACATGCCCCTTTGCCGTTTAACATCTCTCGGCGGGTTTTGGGGGTTGGATGCATAGCCTCATGCTTCCGTTTCCTCGGAGTCATTTAGGACACATGTTCCAAATGGACACTGTATAATTGATAGCCTGGGGAAGAAAACAAAAGAGGGATGGGGGTGGGAGGGTGGGGATTGGGGGTTGGGGAAGTGCCACATACCGGAAGCCTTTTTGTTGTTCTTATTGTTGTTGTTGTTGTTTGTCTCGAATAAATGTATTCTTCAATGCACTACGTTTCTGTTATTCGCATGACACCAAATTATCTGCATTTTTTAAATAGGAAAGAACCCCTAGAAACGCGGGGCACAAGTTGTACAATCGTATCACTATCGTACTGTACTACACAACCGTAAAACGATATTAGGTTTACAACGCAACGAGGAGAGTGCCAGAACCGATACATGCAAGAGCGAAATTGCTGGATGACTGAGTTAGTTGTCATTTGATCGCACTGGCCAAAGGAAATCTTATTACTGTTATCATACAACCTACAACGATGTCAACCTCTTTAGGCAATCAGTTTTTTTTTTCCACGGACCAAAAGATGGTAAACAGGCTTTTGTTGTTGATGTTAGTTCAAACAGAACTTTTTTTTATTCACGAGACAAGCAAACAAAGCATGGAGAACATAAAGGGCACACAAAGCAAAGTTTAAAGAAGTGCTGCCCTTTGACAAATGATAACAATGAAATGTCTGGCGAACAGGAACAAGTACAAAGTAAGAAAAACCGAAATATGTTAATTAATCTTCTCAACAATAAAGAAAAAGAAAACAAACATACTACTATAATAGAAAAGACAAGAAATACAATAAAATCGAAAAGAAATTTTAAAAAGTAATACAGAAATAAATGAATAAACTAACTAACGAGAAACAGATAGCCTACATGCACCCAAGAGTAAACTTTACACGATATAGTAGCTGTCTATTAAAAAGGTAACTAAATGCATGAAGCAATGAAAAACAATTTTTACAAAATCAGTTTGGAGGAGGGGTAATGAAAAACAAAAAGTCACGTGCAAGTAAAAAAAATTAAGTAAAATAAGTGCAACACGCGCGCGCTCACACACACACACACACACACACACACACAAATAGAAATATTTGTTGTTGTTGTCGTTGTTGTTGTTTGTTGGTGGGTGGGTGGGGATTTCAATTTACTTAGTTAAAAGGTCAATGATTATTAGTGGTCGATTTGCGCTATTAGTCAATATGCATTTTTCATGCATTGCTATCTCTCTGTGTTAATACAGTTACAAAACAAATGGGTGGAAATTACTTTTGGTCTATACGGGTAGTAGGTATCCCTAAATGCGGACAGTTTGGTTGACCTCATGGTTTCAGTCTACTGTACTGATTTACTTGGTTGTAACTGCCCACTCGACTGCTATTGTGTTTCTTAGTCAACCATCGCAAATAACTGTCTACATGTCTAGATTGATCCCAGTTAGTGTCTGTCAGTTTTCATTTTAAAAACAACAAAAACAACATGGGTCTTGTTGAACAAAGGATGAATGTCGGCCATTCCGTACCGGGTGTTTGTTTTTTGCGGACTAAATCTCTAAAGTTCAGTGAGAAATGTGTCAGATTACACTCACAATTCTAAAGTAAAACAAGAGAGAGAGAGACCGAGAAATTAAAACAATTAAAAATTTAAAAATATATATAAACTCCAAACACGGCGAATGTTTTTGGTCGCTTTTCCTCCTCTTCCATTTGCTCTCCCATCCCTTTCTCCCTCCACAAGCTCACTTACTATCCCATGTCCCTACGTTTCACGGAGAGTACGTCCAAGACGGGTTAATCTAGACTACATGTATATTCATCTTTCTTTTTTCGTTCATTGTGTGACCAAGAGCCAACGAGACTTTGTTTGTTTGATTGTTTGTCTGCATGAACAGAGAGGAGGAGAGGTTTGGAAGGGGTAAGGAATGAAAGTGGGTCTTCGTTCACATTCACCAGACATTTCGAGCCAAACGATGGCGAAGATGGCGATCGATAATGATGATGACTTCGTCGTCGATGATGATCATCACAATGATAATGCTGCTGCTGTTACTGATGATGATGATGATGATGATGATGATGATGATGATGATGATGATGATGATGATGATGATGATGATGATGATGATGATGATGATAATAAGGAAAAGGTGGAGAAGGATATCTTTTGAGGAAGGGCAAAGGGAAGAGAATACAAGCTTTGAATAGGGAGGACTTACATTCTTTTCCTTCTTTGTGTTTTAACGTTGGCTTTCTTTTCCTGTGAACATTGTGGTGTTTTTATTTCTTCCTTCTCTGTCGCAGGGTCGAGTACAGCCAAACAATAATATTGTTTAGTTTTTCTTTAAAGCGATTGATGCTTGGAGTTCAAACATTTTTAAGCCATTGTGTTTTCCTTCGGACTATGTTAGGGATAAAGTGACCAAAACAAACCACAAATGCCATGCAAACAAAATGAAAGTACACACACATCGAAGAAATACACACGTACGCATATTTACACATCCGCACGCGCATGCACACACACATGCACACACAATCACACACACACATCCATACACACACAACCTTGAATATGATAAGACTTTTTTTTTAAACAGTAAAGTCTGAACAAGTCAACATATCGGATCGTTCTGGGTCGATTCAGAGAAAATCGTGCGTTTGCCGGACAATTTTCACTGCCAGTCTACTGCACACTTTAGAGTTTAAATCATTGGCCTTCGTCTGCATATGCTTTCTGTGGTTAGTTGTTGATAATCACATCATTATACACCAGAGTTAAAATATTAGTATAAAATATAAAATAAATAAAGTGTAAAATATTTATTTGCGATTTTTTTCGGTATTTTAAACAACCTTTTTCAGCTAAATAATCTTTATTTAGAATCACGTGGAATTCCATAATAAGGCACTGATATTGTAGGCCTTTTTATGGCGGTTCTCATTCCCCGACACACATCTTGTAATTTCGTCATAGACTGTGAGAATTTGCAATGAAAGAAATCAAACAAGTCATCTCGTCATTGCTATATTTTTTACTATTTATGAAATCATTATTTTTTTCGTTTTTTTAAAGGGGGTTAACTTGTCAGGGTCATAAATTTAATCTTCTCCCCACTTCCGTATAATCAGGAGTCTTTTTTCTGACCGACATGTTCGAGAATATTTTGAAACTTTTGTTTTTTTAGTAAGTTCAGTTCATTTCAATTTAGTTGAAGAGGGCCTCTCAGCACTCAAGACGGCAAACAAAACAAAACCAACAGAAAACAAAAGCAACACCAACAGCAACTATTAAAATAAATGTAGGCTAAATGCGGCAGATGAATGTTGACGCATAATAAATGAAGTTCGCTCCTGTTAAAAACAACAACACCACAATCGCACAAACAAGTTACATTTAAATAATTCGGCAGTGGACGAAACATGAACAAATTGAATAAATTATCATTCACGTCTGGTCGGACTTGTTTGATTTCTGAATTCTATTTAATCGTTTAGCGTTTTGTTTGCTATTGTGTTTGTTTGTTATTTGCTTGCTTTTTCTTCTATGTGTGTTCTTTTTATATTTTATTCCGTATTTCTTTTGTAAGTTTTTCGTCTTTTTGTTTCACTTAAAAGAAAATTAAAATGAATAGATAAATTTAAAACAATATGTATTTTGAATCAGGCTTTGTGTTTTGTGGCTTTGCATCCTTTAGTCCAAAGAGCAAACGATTGGTAAAACATATGAAGGTTAAGCGAATATACATGTAGTTGGTAAAACAGCCAGACGTACATGCAACTTTTCGAATTTCACCATAAATTGTAAGTAGTTTACCCTTTCACATCATTGAATACTTCAACCGCTGTTTTATCTCTGTAAATTTATGTGTATTACTGATATCTTTTTCCCACGTAATTTACCTTTTGTCTGTTTTGCTGTATAATTATATTTATTTTATACACGATTCTTATTTTTTTTCTTCTTTTCGTATTTTGTACTTCCAGAATTTTCTGAAAATTCTTTCAAACAGGTGGGATGTGGCATGTTACCTGTGTTTGTGGGTGTTTTGTTTTAAACTTTAACATGTAGGCTTTGTGGCCCTCTCACTGTCTAAATAGCAATTGTACATTGTGTAAGGCTCTGGAAGTATAATTATGGATACAAATCATCATCATCACCAACCGCTTTAAAAACGTGTGGACTGATTGATTTTTTAATATAAATTCCACTATGCTTGGCATTGCAATTAGCGATTTAAGCAATGCTTTATTTACTGCAGCTTCAACACACAACTTATGGAAAAATGGTACATGAAATAAATACAAAACAAAACATTTTTCATAAAGAAAAAAAAGAAAGTGTGCTCCATCTTTATTCTGTTTATTTGAAATCTGCGCTTAACAGGACGAATGGGTGTTGTTGCTAAAGAGGTATGACGGTCTACTAGCGCCAAAACCTGATAATTCCAAATATCATGAGATAATTACAAATATCAGTCAGTATAGGGGGGAGAGCAATCTCTAACCTCCATTTTGCGTATGACATTGATGGATTGGCTGGAGAGGAACAAGAACTAGAACAGCTATTACAGAGGCTTGACACCACCTCCAGAGCCTATGGAATGGAAATAAATGCAGAGAAGACCAAAATGATGACCAACAACCCCAATGGCATCAACACAGACATCAAAATCCAAGGCCAATATCCCTCAACACAGTGCATAGCTTCAAATATTTAGGAGCCCTTGCATCAGACAATAGGTCCCGACAGGAAGTCCTTTCCAGGATCGCACAAACAACTGCTGCCCTGGCGAGGTTGAAGCCAATTTGGAAAGACTGGACCATCAGTCTACATTCCAAGGTAAGGCTGCTGCGCTCCCTTGTCATCTCCGTCTTCCGAAGACAGGGACCCTCACGCAGATCTCCAACGAAGAATACAAAGCATGGAGATGAGGTGCTACAGAAGACTTCTGGGCATTTCCTATACCCAGCACATCACCAACGACGAAGTCCGAATGACCATCACACAAGCCATTGGACAACACGATGACCTGCTCACAGTGGTGAAAAAACGGAAACTCCGATGGTATGGCCACCTCACCGGATCATCAGGTCTTGCAAAGACCATCCTGCAAGGCACAGTGCAAGGAGGTAGAAGAAGACCGAAAAAGAGGTGGGAGGGGACAACATTCGAGAATGGACTGGTTTGACGCTGAGCGAAACAATCAGGGTTGCTGAGGACAGGGAAAGATGGAGTACGCTGGTTAAACGAAAATCTGTGGTGCCCCTACGACCTCCGAGTTACGGGATAGGATGGGATAAGATAGGAATTACAAGTATGATGGAATAATTACAATTATGAAGAGATAATAAAATTATCATTGAAAAATTACAAATATCTTCTCCAATCCTGTTTAATTTTTAGTTTGGGCTCTAGAAATCCGCCTGGAATTGCGCTAAAACCGAAAATTGTAATTATCACATAACAATTACAATGTTCACTTGATTATTTCAATTTTTACGTGATCATGCTTAACTCTAACTGAGACGGTTTACTAGGACCAAACCTTGCATCCGGGATGATGGTACTTAACACGTGTTCTGTGTAATTCATATATACATGTATGACGGCCTACTAGCGCCGAAACCTGATATTTACAAATATCATGGGATAATTACAAATATCAACGACATATATTTACAATTAACTCGTAAAAATTGTAATTATCAAGTAAAAATGACAAATTTCGGGTTTGGCACATTTTCACATGGATTGCTGGAGCCAAAACTGAAAATTAAATATGATCACGAACAGGTATTTGTAATCATCCCTTGATAATTGTAATTATCCCTTGATAATTGTAATTATCCCATGCTATTTGTATTTATCTCATGATGCTTGTAATTATCAGGTTTTGGCTCTAAGAAAGCGTGGCAAATACTGATAATTATTAATTAACACAGTGGATTACCGGTATCTCTGTAAATTAAACAGAACACGTGTTAATTTCAATTATCTCGTGATACTAGTAACTCGCGGTTTTGGCCCTAGTAGGCCCAACATAAGAACCCACCATTGCGGTCCAATTTATCGCCAGCTGTGATACTCATCAGCCTTGCTGCGCTGGTTCAAATTAATTCCCTAGATGCCGAAGCAAGTTTAACTAAATTCTTGCTACAGGTGGGTTTGGTTATGCTGAGGACCTGGATTTTTTTTTATTTTATTGAGAGTTGTTTGAATCTGTCCACACAAATGCCTTGGTGTAATTAATAAGACCTGATGAACGTTCCTGTGATTGTGCAGGACCTGTGTGGGCGAGTGACTGAGTGGTAGACAGCTCAGCTGGCCTGCGTGGAAAACCTAGGTTCCAATCTCAATGGTGATCTTAATTTTCACACCGGAGTCGATTTTTTTGTGATGACTCAATGCGATGTTTCATCTCCTCCCTCTGTGTCGCTACAGTTGACCGTTACGGAACTCGGTTATTTTAACAGTATAAATAGCATATCATCTTTAGAATACAGGCGTTAGTATATAAAAAAAATAGTGAAGAATTTGACGTCCGACTCACTTTTTAAAATTAGAGGCATTGCGCCAGTAATATTATTGGTGACAGTAGCATGTTGCTGTCGAAAGTCAGGCGTAGAAGTCTTAAAAATATTTTTTCATCGCACTGGTCAAGCTATGAAAGCATAGCGGTTAGCAGTACATGTGCCCCAATCATCAGGAACTATTGCAGTATTTAAGTCCTAGTCACTGAAAACTACTGTATATGACTCGGGATTTAACTGATAAGTAACTTGGAAGAACGATGTTAAAGACAACTGACTCTCCTAAACGATGGGGATTTGGAGGTTGATTAAGAGATGCAAAAAGCAGGCAACCAATAGAAAAGAGAAAGTTACTGTTCCCAAAATATGGGATTTGCACGTTGACATTGTCAAACTAAACCTAATGTGGTCATTCAAAGGCCTATAGCTTGAATGACTTGATCGAAAGTGTGATTTTCCGCACTCGGAAGCATGAATGAGGCGAGAAAGGACGGATACAAGCAGACCTTTAATTGGTTTCTATTGAGTGCACTTGCCCGTCAGAAATAAAAATGCGCGTGCCGTTTGTGTTGACAAATGCGATTGGTTGATTGCTTTCTCCATCCGTGTTTGCGATTGGAGAAGAAGATTGGGCTCTGTAAATTGCTACAGCCGACAGACCTATTCCACGTGTCGAACCCATTAATTTGAAAGTTGCATGTTTATTTCCCTTCTCCCCAATGCCTGCAATAGCTTTCTGCAAATTAATACTGCAAACCAGACAATTAAAACTTGCCAGATGTTCTTAAATTATGCATCCAATCTAACTACTTTTGTTAGATTTATGCCAAGTTTGAATTACTATCTTTTTAATGTATTTATTTATTTAGTTATTTATTAAGTTCTTTGATTATTCGTTTATGAATTTATCTGTTTTATTAGCCAGCAGTATTATTTCATGCCCTACGTGTAACATATAGTTCTTAATAATTATGTTAGACAGTGAACTTTTCAGCTCAAAGAGCTTTTCTGTGTAAACTGCAGGTAATGGCTACTAAAAGCGTGCACAAGTACCCAACAGCGACACACCCAACTGTATACTTGTTCTGTTGATGATGATGTTGCTAGCAGTAGTGTGATGTTTGTGGGGATTGTGGCCATGCAGTGTTGGTGGAGGTGGTAGTCGTCGTCTTCCTAATAGTTATATTAGAGGTGGAGTCGTGAAATTAAGTCCCAAAGTATAATTTTTCGTGAAATCATACTGTGGGTACAAATTGTTTTTACGGTTCCAGCGATTAAGTGGGGACAATGTTTCACACAAGGTATGGCTCCAAGACAGTTTTCCACAAAATGTGCCCATGACATTGTGCCTTTATTTTCAAGCTAGGAAATAAAATGGCTACGTGTGAATTTCATAGGAGATTGTGCAGTTTTACGATCACATTTTGTGCGAATTATGTCCCAGATTTATTTTAATCCTGAAATGTTATGAGTTATTAAGTTGTCTGGATAATTTATCGTTTGAAAATGTGTGGCAGTAGCCCTTATTTCACAATGTAGTTTAATTTTATGCTTGTGTTCGTAAGAAAATATGTTAATATGGTGTTTAACTAAATTTTATTGACTCGTCAATCTGTCAACATCAGTTTTAACATGAGATTTAATGATGGAAACAGCTGCTGTACAAACACATACATCTAAATGCATCCACACATACAAAGGTACATACACACGCGCACATTCACACATACATAGGTACATAGTCTACATAAACAAACGCAAAAATAGGTGTACACTACATGCATAAGTACACACTCTAGCGCGCCCACATACATACCAATAAAATAATAAATCTCGTTATTTCAACAGTGAAAGTCGGCGAGAAAAGTGGACAGAACCTTATCTCCAAGCTTCAATGTTTCATTGCACCCATGCCCCTTTGGTCCTGGTTGGCGCTGCACAAAAGGGAACACGCCTTCCAAACGTTTACAGTCTATATTTGCTGATTGGTCCTGAAAAGAAACATATAACCTCGCTTCATCTTTTGCATGACAAGTGAAACAACCCTTTTGTATCATTTCACATTCAACCAAACCACATATAAATTATTTTATCGTAGGTCAATACAGTTTTCTTGCAATCTGTGTTTCTTCTTCAACTTGTGTCTTTTCTTCTTCTTCTTCCTATTTTTTTTATAAATTTGTATTTTATTTTATTATGTTTATAGTAGTAGTAGTAGTAGTAGTGGTAGTGGTGGTGGTGGTGGTAGTAGTAGTAGTAGTAGTAGTAGTAGTATTAACAGTAGTAGTAGTAGTAGTAGTAGTAGTAGTAGTAGTAGTATAGTAGTAGTAGTAGTAGTAGTAGTAGTAGTAGTAGTATAAACCCACATATACACACATGCAACATAAAACATATATATAAACGCAAGCTGCGCTTTACCTTAGCCCTGCCTAGGCCAGTTTTGTGGTCCCATCGAGAAAAGCTGCAATTGCTGACTTCGTCTTTCCTGACTTGGAATGTGGACATGACATCCCTTGGGGCATACAGCTGGAACGAGTGGAAGGGGCGAAGATGCAAGGGAACTATCTAGAACAAACAAATTTACGGATATTTGTTAGTTTAGTTTGTTTCTTTTAGGTTATTTCTGGATCTGGATATGTTGACATACGTTAATTTGCTACATCCATATACTGGAATAGGCGCAAAGATATGGATTTGCGATGCTGCTAATGAGCGATTCATAGCAGATGCTACGGCAGTTAAATTTGCAGGTCTCGATGGATGTCCAGTCAACAACTGCATGAATCGTCCAGGTGGTTCCAGGCGACAATGGTGCATCGAAGGACGATTGTTTGTATTGCTCGATGTTGATCTGGGAGCACGGTGAAGCATCTACTGTTGTTACGAATTTGGGGGTAAACGATAGCGCCGTTAATTCGACCTCTATTTTTCAAACCAGAAGATTGTGGGATTCGATCGCAAGGCAAAGTATTTAATTCGTGTATGAGAGTTATCAATTATCCAGGTATTCTGGTTTCATTCCGCCATAATAATGTTACTGGACGCAGTCAATCCAAATTCTACACACTCCCAAACCCACCCACCCACCCCCAAAAAAGGAAAGAAAAAAAGTAACAAGAAGTCGGGAAGTCGACTAAACCTAGAATAAAATCATCGCCTACAGCCGCCTCGAGCTAGGACGACTACTGTTGTCTAGGGCAATTCGTTTAAGACCATTCCGCGCATCAGATCCCAGAAACCCTAAACAAGGGGAATGCAAACGATTCCAGTTCTATTATATCAATAATCTGGTAATAAAGGAATGTTACCATGTTCTTAAGAAACTCGTTCCCGCAAAAGAATATGTGTGTGGCGTTCTCCTCGAAGAAGAACAGATCCACATAGGGCCAGGACAGAGTTTTCTCTTCCTTGGAATGCAAAGAAAATAAAACAATAATTTGGATCATTAACATTGACACTAAAATTGCGATAGCAACAAAAACAACAACAAAATCAAAGCAACATATCCCAATGCATTTCTTAAACAGAATGTGAATTCAGCACGTTAAAGAGATTTTAACATTACAAAAACAAGAACAACGAAAATTTACAAGTTACCTCTGAAACAGCTTGTCGACGAAGTATGCTAAAAAATAATTTTCTGATTCTGCAGCCGCAGCAGTAGCAGGAGCAGCAAGAGTTCACTCTACCTATCCTATCCTATTCTATCCTATCCCGTAACTCGAAAGTCGTTGAGGAACCACAGATGATCGTTTAACCAGAATACTCCATCTTTCTCTGTCCTCAGAAACCCTCATGGCTCCGCTCAGTGTCAAGCCAGTCTATTCTCGAATGTTGTCCTCCCACATCTTTTTCTGTTTCCCTCTTCTTCTGCCTCCTTGCACCGTGCCTTGCAGGATGGTTTTTGCGATGCCTGATGCTCTGGTGACGTGGCCATACCATCGGAGATTTCGTTTCTACACCACTGTGAGCAAGTCATCGTGTTGTCCAAAGGCTTGTGTGATGGTCTGTCGGACTTCGTTGTTGGGGATGTGTTGGGTATAGGAAATGCCCAGAAGTCTTCTGTAGCACCTTATCTCCATGCTTTGTATTCTTCGTTGTAGATCTGCAGTGAGGGTCCATGTTTCGCAAGCGTATAGCAAGATGGAGATGTCAAGGGAGGGCAGCAGCCTTACCTTGGAGTATAGATTGATGGTCCTGTCTTTCCAAATGGGTTTCAACCTTGTTAAGGCAGCAGTTGTTTGTGCGAGCCTGGAGAAGATTTCCTTTGGGGAACCATTGTCTGATACAATGGCTCCTAAATATTTGAAGATATGCACTGTGATGTGGCCTTGGACTTTGATATGATGTCCGTGTTGATGCCATTGGTGTTGTTGGTCATCATTTTGGTCTTATCTGCACTTATTTCCATTTCAAAGACTCTAGAGGTGATGTCAAGCCTCTATACCAGCTGTTCAAGTTCATGTTCCTCTCCAGCCAATCAATCAACGTCATCCGCAAAATGGAGGTTGGAGATTGGCTACCCCCTATGCTGACCGTGCCTTCGTGATCTGCAAGGACATCTGACATGATGCGCTCCATGAAGATGTTGAAGAGTTTTGGAGTGAGTAGGCATCCTTGACGTCCGCTGTGTGGTTCTGAACCAGCTCCCGAAGGCGCTGTTGTGGAGGACTGCACTGGTAGCCTTATCGTACAGGCTTTTGATGAGTTAATGTTAGACTGGTATTGTACACTCTCATGATTGCCCACCGAGCTGCATGCTAGACTCGGTCAAACGCTTTCTTGAAGTCTACAAACACATAATATAGATGTTGTTGGTGCTGTAGGTATTTCTCGGAGATTATTCTGAGGTTGAAAATCTTTTTAGTGGTACTTCACCCTGCCCTGACTCCTGCTTGTTCTTCAGCTATGAATTGTTCAGCTTGGGGTTTAACTCAAAAACAACATCTATTCTATAATAACATGAGAGGGTAAAAAACTGCTGTTTCATTAAAACAAATAATTAATAATATTATATTATATTTTATATGTATATGTATATACATATTCGACTCACAATTAGCATACATTTATATACTTTATATCTCCACAATTAATTATGAATATTAAAACAGTAAGTGGCTTCGGCATGACAATGAATAATACATAAGCTGATGAAAATGATGACAACGAAGATAAAGACGCTATTTTTTCCCATACCAGCCGTTGTGTTTCTTTCTGCATGTTGTTCACAAAAACCTTGTGATTGTTCCCTTTCTTGGTTACTGCAAAAGTAGGAGCAAGGCTTCTTATAGCGGCGATGGCGTCAGTTTTCTGAGAGGCATTGAGGAAGAGATCTGCGTCATCATCCCAGGGTATGATGCCATGATGACGCCATGATCCCAGCAGCGTCCCAGCGTGCATGAAGTATGTGATATTGGCTTGTGTTAGAGTCTTGTGGATTGCCTGAAAAGAATAAATCTATACGACACCCCAAACAACAACAACAACAACAACAACAACAACAAATTTGACCTGACGACGCCGTGTTGATTTGGTGGATAGTGGTGGTTTTGTGGTTGAGGGGATCTATTAAGTTGGTAATAGTGGTGGTGAATATGAAATTGATAATTAAAAAGAAAAAGACGATTAAGAATAAAAATGATGATGATGATGATGATGATGATGATGATGATGATGATGATGATGATGATACTACTACTACTACTACTACTACTACTACTACTACTACTACTACTACTACTACTACTACTACTACTACTACTACTACTACTACTACTATTTCTACTACTACTACTAGTGCAGACTACCATACACTAACTTGTTCATCTATTCGAACTCGAATCTTACTCACATCTATCTTTTTTTTTTACAAAAAACTGCAAAACCCAATTTTTATTTTGACTATGGTTCGACTACTGTAATGAGGACACCAATAACCAAGGCGATAATTTCAAAGAAAAAAAATGAAGTAGGAAAAGGAAAAAAGAAGTTAATTAATTAATTAATTAAAACGTATCCTTGGTTGGGCACTATATCGTAGTTGTGTCGGGTTGGATGCTAGACATTCTTTTCGTTGCTGTTCCTTCCTGGAGCATTTTAGTATGTGGAACATTTTGATATTGTTTAATACCAAGCTGCTAAAACCAGGTAGAAATTTGTTCAGGAACATTCTCCTTCTCTCTCCTCCCCCCCCCCCACTCCTC
Organism: Oncomelania hupensis; assembly: GCA_036898135.1. NCBI lineage: Eukaryota > Metazoa > Mollusca > Gastropoda > Littorinimorpha > Pomatiopsidae > Oncomelania > Oncomelania hupensis. Next base: position 84,352,019 of record CM072511.1, on the reverse strand, counting down.
CTCCATCGTCCAACTTCTCACCTCCACCCATTTCTACTCCCCTTCCGACGACACACTGCACTTAAAACACTTTAAGTGTCCCTTCGCATAACATTTAATGTAAGCCTCCGGTTGAGATTTTTCCCTTCTGTCATCTTCATTCCCTCCCTCCAATATTATCGTGTAGAATGCAGCGTAACAAATAAAATCAAAAGAATAAAATTCACCTTCAAAGCTGCCAGAATTCGACACAGATTGTGGTCTTCCATGACTGGGATAAATCGCTGAAGAGTTTGGTCTTGTAGTATTTCCACATGGTTGGGAAACTTGTCTTGTTCCGATAAGACACATGCGAACGGCAACGGACTTTTCCTCGTGAAATCCTCTGTTTGGCCTGTGGAATTTAAACTCCGCTATGTTCTTTTTTGATTTATGTATTTATTTTGTTACGGTGTTCTTCACTTGTTTATTTATTAATTATATTTTTTATTGTATTTATGTGTTGTATGATTTTGTATTTTTTAAAATATTAATTTATTTGAGTTCTTTTTGTGTGTTGTTGTAATTTTTTTTTTGACGAGGCTTTTCCGGCTAAGACTATATTAGTAAAACGCGCTGCACACGAGTACTATCACTAATGGATGCTTCTTATATTTATATAGCATGCTTACCAGCCCAAAGAGCTACTTAACACTTTGTTTTGACCTGTTGCACCTAAGTGGAATTAATAATCGATTGTTCGTATAATTTTAGCGTGTTTATTTATTTATTTATTTATTTATTTATTTATTTAAACACATTTATATAGTGCTTACTATATATATAGAAGTCGTCCACATTGCACCATGTAAGGTTTAATTTTTATGGCAATTCAATTCTTATTCAATTCTTTGTAATTCAATTCAATTTAGTATTCAATTCTTATGGCATTAAATAAAATCTTGAGTCAACAAAAGACATTTTTTAATATATTATTATGTGTAGACTCCAAATCTGTTCTTCAGAGTCTGGACTCTAATATTTATAAAAACAGAGGTGATATTATATATGAAATAAAATATCTTATACATTGCTTAATTATCAATGGCACAAATGTTCATTTTTGTTGGATACTATCTCATTGTGGTTTAAATAATAATGATTGGGCAGACAGGAAAGCAAAAGAAGGGGCGAACAATCAACACAACGTTAGACATATTGACATCCAATATCAACAAAAGAAATTTATAGTATAATCGAAAATCAAATTCCTTTAAAAATAATATATAGTGATAATTCACAGTATCCTCGAGCAATAACCTCTTTAGCACATCGTCTTGCTTTAAATTCTTGGAGGACAAAATATTGCCAGGATATTGTTTGCATTTGCAATGACAATTTAACTATAAATCATATCATTCATGATTGCAGGGTAATAACACAATATATTCCACAGAACATTCATAATGTTCAAAATAAAAATAGTAAATATTGGATAACCATCGCTAAATCTATAATTTATAGTCCTGTAGGACATTTGTTATAAAAATTGCAAGTTTATTCTGATTACTTCGTATATGACAATCTCACAAAATGACTTTTCTGTACATGAGCATTTCACAAGTTTGACATGTTCCATAGTAATTTTTTATTTGTTTTAAAGAGTTTTAAAATATTGTTTGAATACTTAAATTTTATTTAATTTTATTTCATGTTATGTTACTGTACTATTTTGTTTAAATGTTATTTCCTTTCCCACATCCATGTAGCGCATATCCTTTTCCCCCACCTTCCTTTTATTTTCTTGTCTAAAATCACTCCGGTGAATAGACGTTAAATGAAATAAACAAACAAACAAACAAGGTTTAATTCGTCTAGTGCATTACATAATGGTGCTTGGCAATTTTAATGTAGTCTACATGTATATATGTTAAACTGTGACCTGTTGAGTGATGAACCACTGATCCACCCCTGTCGACTCCTTACCGTTCTTTTGTTTGTCCGAATCGGGGAACAACTGTCGGAAAGATTTTGGATCGCCGTGCGCTGTTCTGTCATTAGAGGTGTGAAGATAATAGACGACCAGCTGGCTGGTAGCAATGACAACCCCAACACACAGCAGTAACGTGCATCGCCTTCGACATTTCATGTTTCTTTACAGCATGTCTCTTTTTACGATGGCTAAACACAAATTTACAATAAAAAGGAAGAATGAAAAAAAAAAGACTGTAAGCCATCCAAATATATTTCCAGACACTCACACACATAGCCAAAAAATAAGCATTTTCAAAAGTTTTGTGTGTGTTGTTGGTGGTGCTGTTGTTATTGCTGTTGTTGTTGTTGTTGTTGCGATGTCGTGGCTTGGCTTTATTATAATAAAGCAAACGGAAAACATGTCTCGTTCTAATTCGTGACTATTTTACAGTATTTCAAGATAAGTCTCGAAGTATAATCACGACTATTTACATAAAATGGCTCCACGACTATTAAATAGTTGTTGCTTGTCACAGGTAGGCTTTCGCAAGAGTTGAGACGAGTCAAAAAAAAATATCCCTCCTTTCACGCCTTTAAATTTACAGTAGCATTGAAGCAAGGATGGGCTTATTTTTGGTCTACCTTTCGTGACAGTACGTTTATCTGGGAATTTGAGAAAAGATTACCCCGATAAATCTTGCTTGTGTTTATTATGCGTGCGTGTGAATTAAGATGTGTATGCAGTGGCCTATAGCACAGTTCATTCAACCGCTAACGTCCAATGCAGAAGGTTGTAAGTTCGGTCCCCTTCTGGGACAATCGTTTTTCATTATGTACAAGACTTTTGCGATCATCGACGGATTTCTCCGGATACCCCGGTTCTCACTTTCCTTTTAAAAAAATAAAGTCTTTCGAACCACTTCAGTATTTAGGGAAAGAACTATTCCCTCACAGTGTTGAAGAAACGGGAACTCCGATGGTATGGCCACGTCACCAGACCATCGGGCCTTGCAAAGATAATCTTGCAAGGTCACGGTGCAAGGAGGTAGAAGAAGAGGGAGACAGAAAAAGAGGTGGGAGGACAACATTCGAGAATGGACTAATTTGACATTGAGCGAAGCCCAGAGGGTTGCTGAGGGCAGAGAAAGATGGAGTACGCTGGCTAAACGATCATCTATGGTGCCCCAATGACTTTCGAGTTATGGGATATTAAAGGAAATGAAATGCACAGTACACTTTGGTTTCGAAAACAAGGACCTACATGTAGCTTGGCTGAATATAATGGTGTGTGTTTGTGTGTGTTTGTGTGTGTGGTGTGTGTGCGTGCGTGTGTTTATGCGAATGTATGTGTGCGTGTCTCTAACCCTAAAGATGTTTACTTCCAAGAAGTATTTTTATCAGTTAATGACCCAAACCACGAAAATCCAACTCCGGCCCTTGGTCCAGTAAGCTAATCGCAAAAACCGTTTTAAAATTACCCAGATAGGTGCAACATCGTAAAAAAATTATTGTTGACTTGTTACAGTAGCTGCCTTGTTAAATAAAGTGTGTGATGCCGAGATCAAAATTGACCGCGCGTGCGTCAGAGAGAGAGAGAGAGACAGAGAGACAGAGAGAGAGACAGAGAGAGAAAGAAAGAGAGAGAGAAAGGTGGGCAGGGGAGAGGATGTGAGAGGGAAAGAAAGGGCAGGGGGAGAGGGATAGAAAGAGAGAGAGTATTGTTCACGCTTACAGGTATGTGTTTATTTGTATTCTTTATTTATTATTTTATGTATTTATTTAATTTTTTTTATTATAATTTAAAAAAAATATTTCTTTAATTTCTTTAGTATAGTTTGTATTTTATATTTTTACTTATTTGTTTATTTTATGATTTATTGATTGAGTGAATTTTTTTCACCAGATCATCAAGTCTTGCAAAGACCATCCTGCAAGGCACAGTGCAAGGAGGTAGAAGAAAAGGGAGACCGAAAAAGAGGTGGGAGGACAACATTCGAGAATGGACTGGTTTGACACTGAGCGAAACAATCAGGGCTGCTGAGGACAGGGAAAGATGGAGTATGCTGGTTAAATGATCATCTGTGGTGTCCCTACGACCTCCGAGTTACGGGATAGGATAGGATAGGATAGGAATTTTTTGGGGAGGTAGGTGCAGGGGAGGGGGGGGGGTACGGTATGGTGCTAGAGGAAGAGGGAGACGGTCTGATATTTGCGAAATTTGAATCTAAACACCGTGTCACCAGCGTTCAAATGATCGCCTGCTAAGGCAGTAAATGGCACGTGTCACTTAGTTATAAATGTTCTACCGTACATAAAACAACGCAGCGAATAACGAACGAGTTCATGTTTCTGTTGGCTGTGGGTAAAAAGTATTTTAAAAAAAAATACATTAAGCGAAAATCTACTTAGCAAATGTGCAAATAATACAAAAATGTAAGTAAATGAATTATTGGATTCATTAATTATGTTATAATTAATATAATGTAATTCTGGAAGCTCATAAATGTATAATTAATTAGTTAATTAAACTTTTGTTTATGAACTTCCAGAGTTATCTTTACAAAATTATGATTATTGATAGGTTATGCGTCCTGTTTTACGTAACTTATAACTTTAAGTATAATTAGCCAAACTTTCACTGTTAATGATAGACCAGTAACTGGTATTTAATATAAATCGTTTGGGAGCAACAAAAAATGTTCACGGATCAACATAGACTGAAAGCTACTTTCTTCCATAATGCCGGCATTGGATCGCTTGCCGTGAGACACCCAATTTGGTTGTAACTCTGTATTGTATGCTCTTTTCGTCCCTGTACATCTCTGGCAATTTGCTTCTAAACCTGGCTGCTTTATTTCCCGACCATCATCTTGGCCCAGATGCTATGACGCAAAGCCTTCCGCGCAGGAGGCAAGAGCTTCAGTACTCGAAAGCTCAACAATATCAAGACGTTGAGGTTGAGCTAATGCGATGCCACGGGAAGCTGGCCATTAATCTTTAGCAAAATTCGTATGAAACTTGAACAAAATTTGTGCAGTAGTTTTTGAGATTTGATGTGCGACGGACCGACTGAAGTTGCAGACAGACGGAAAGAGAGACACACAGACAGACAGATAGTCAGACAGACAGAAGAATATTTGGATCGGTTCGGATTCCCCACTTTAAAAAAAAAGTATTTTCAAGTATGTTTGGAAATACAAAATGTAAGTCAAGCCTTCATTTTTGACTTGCTGATAATTAAAAGAAAGCGCATCCATCCGCACGGTGATCTCTGGGGAACAAGCCCATGTAATTGTGAAACTAGGTCAAACAGTGATAAGACGTGGTGCTTCCACCCGGGAACGCGTCTGATGAGTAGACAGATACTAGGTAGGTTTTTTTCTGCATCTTATAACTTCTCATTTATGTGGGAGTAACTGAACTTGGCCCCCGGATCCAGCCTTTTGCTCACACACACACACACACACACACACCCACACACACACACACACACACACACACACACACACACACACACGCACCCACACACACACACCTTACTTTACTCCGTCGTTCACAACCCATCCCTATCACGGCAACAACAAGGATGCTGTTCCTCTATAATTGTCATTCCCTATACTCTTCCGATTTATTTACAATCACATTAACCTAAATACATAAGTGAAATCCAGATTGCACATATACAACTTGTATTGCGCCCTATTCCTTTAACAAAAAAACCCAACTTGACCGACTGCTGTTTTTGGTCACAGCCACAGGCCAAAATGACAGTTTGCATTAAATACTGTACTGGTAACTCATCTAATTTCTGGTGTGTGTGTGTGGTGTGTGTGGGTGTGCGTGGGTGTGTGTGTGTATGTGTGTAATTATAGTCACCGGTTACTTTATAGCTTCACCCCCGGTGGGGTGCCGGGGGTTTCAGTATAAATAGTATCCCCACTTTCTGGAAATTTAGTGCTTTAAATTCCCACTGTCGCTGTCTTCCTCATTTGCTCTTTCCCATTCTTGCTCTGTCCTATCACTCTGCTATACTATCTTCTTCTTCGCTAGATCAATGACCTACCTTTTTTCTTGAAAACTCTTCCTGGACAAGACTCCTTGTTTGTGTATGAGGTCTGTTGGATCAGCTTGGGAGTGTTGGACGCTTTCTGCCGGGTGGTCACTGGGGCTTCCTATGATGTTATTATTTAGCAATATATGCATTTTATATTTATATGTTTTGTTGATAATTTATAATGATGTTTGTATTCTATTTTGTTTTTGTAACCGGGGGTTCGAGTAGTTGGGGTAAAGCCTCAGCCGTCCCCTGCGTGGGATGTCTTTATTGTGACTGGCTGGTGGAGGGCATTCAATTTTCCCACTAGGGTTGTTTCAGCAGATCTTTTATGCGGATCGGGGGTTGTCCGGTCCTGATTTGGCTCGGAAGAGTCCGCTGGACCTAAAGCAACAATCAATCAATCAATCAATCAATCAATCAACTTTATAGCTTGTTCTGCGACAACCGTGTGCGGTTTCAGGACTTCACAAGCGACAGTCTAGCTAGCAGCAAACCTTAAAATTTTTTATTGTAGATCATGCTAAGGGCCAATCATTTATTGTGGAAGTGGCCACACTGTCTGATTCTTTTATAAACACCTGCTATAGACAGAAATGTCAGAAATACGTGCCTTTGTGTAATACTCTAAACGAGGCAGGGTTCGGAACCCAAATCCTAGTTTTGGTGACTGGCTCTTTGGGGCTAGTGCACATGAAGCTTGTGTCTTGACTGCATCTCACTGGACTATTACGGCAACAGAGTAAAAGTCTCGCTCGGTGTATCAGCCAGTTTCATGATCGGCTTTAGAAGGATCTACCGTGTGGTAGAGCGGTTGGGGTGGCGTACTTGGCGAACTGTGCTGAGTTTATTACAACGTTGTTAAAGTTTACGTTTGGGGTTGAACTAAAGTTATCGAAATGTGTGTGTGTGTGTGTGTGTGTGTGTGTGTGTGTGGGTGTGTGTGGGTGCGCGCGCGTGTGTGTGCACGTAACTCACTGCATATTAACTCCCAGGAAGAGTTAGAACAGTTGACACGAACTAGTGAAAAACAGAATTGGAAGAGAGAGAGGGGGAAAGAGAGAGAGAGAGGCGGTGACAGAAAGAGAGAGCAAGAGAGAGAGAGACAGAGACCTACACAGACTGACAGACAGACAGAAACAGAGACAGAAAGAGAGAAAGAAAGAAAGAAAGAGAGAGAGAGAGAGAGAGAGAGAGAGAGAGAGAGAGGCGGTGACAGAAAGAGAGAGCAAGAGAGAGAGATAGAGACCGACACAGACAGACAGACAGAAACAGAGACAGAAAGAGAGAAAGAAAGAGTGCAAGCGAGCGAGCAAGAGAGAGAGAGAGAGAGAGAGAGAGTGTGTGTGTGTGTGTGTGTGTGTGTGTGTGTGTGTGGGTGTGTAGGTGTGTGTGTGTGTGTGTGTGTGTGTGTGTGTGTGTGTATGTTAGTGTCTGCGTCTGTGCTATGGAACGCGGAAAGCGTCAAACGCGCGCGTGCATTTAGTATCTGATTGGTCGAAAACATACACGCCAAACTGCGCAAGCGCAAATGCACGCGCACCTACACACGAGTCACGTTAAAACTAGGAATGGGAAATGTCCGGAAATACGTTCTATGTACCAAAATAATTTAATATAAATTGACAAATAATTTAAAACGAAACCCTTAGCCACCCACACCCTTCCCTGCTTCCAACCCACCAAATTAAATGGTATAATAATTTCGTTATATATTTTTGGGAACCGAAAAAGCATCGGTATTGTAGCCTTCATCTCGTTAGATCTTAGATGTTCTGACAATATTAATTTGAGTAGCGGAGTAGCTTTAGTTATCATTTTAGACAACGTTTTAATTTTTACTAACGAGAATATAGTCCAGACTGTGTGTTTAGTTATCTGGAATTCTGGATCTATTTTTCTAAGATTTAGTTTACATCACTGCACAATAAGTCATGTCTGACTTTCGTCATCTAGAACTCTTTAGGCCTTCACTGCAGCTTTGTATTGTTTATTTTCAAGTTTTTTCATCGCTGATGTTTTTCATCGCTACGCTACGCTAAGTTTTCACAGCTGCCAAAAGTTTTCATAACTGTGATTGAAAACTTTTGGTGCCACTATCTGTACAGTTGTTGTTGTTCTATTGGACACCTAAGTAAAGAGAGGATAGTAAATATAAATTATTATACATTTCATTTGGAGGTTGGAGAGGTATGGCGATTGCTTACTTGCTTAATTCCTTGAATTCCGCGTGGAACAAAGGGCCTCCACAACAGTTCTCCAGCGCTCTCGGTTCTGGGCAGCCTTTTTCAGTTCACCCCACGACAGGTTGCAGCTCTTCATCTCCTCCTCACAGGAACGCCTCCAGGTCGTCTTGTGACGACCAACCTTCCTCTTCTCCTGAGGATTCCACTGTAAGGCCTGCCGTGAGATGTCCCGTTGGGGTTTCCGCAAAGTGTGTCCCACCCAGCGCCACTTCCGCCTGGCAATCTTGATTCGTCCGCTGCCACAGGTCCGTGTTCTTTACTTTGTCCGTCCATCTGATCTTCAGGATGCTCCGAAGACAACCATTGATGAACACTTGGAGCTTCTTTGTCAAGGTGTTGGTTACTCTCCAGGACTCTGAGCCGTAGAGGAGAACGGACTTCACATTGGTGTTGAAGATCCGCAGTTTGGTCCGGAGAGAGAAAGATGTAGATCTCCAAAGTGGTTTCAAGGTGACAAATACGAATCTTGCTTTCCCAATTCTGGCTTTGATGTCCTCGTCAGAACCGCCTGTTGCTGTTACAATGCTACCCATGTAGGTGAAGGAGGTAACTTCTGTTAGGTTGCTTTTTCCAAGGGTGATTGGTTGCTGCTGTCTTTTAAAAAGGGCCATGGTTTCAGTTTTCTCCAGGTTGATCTGAAGTCCAGTTTTCAGGGCTTCTTGAGCAAGGTTGTCCGTTTTTGCTGCATGTGCTGGCGTGTCTGGGACATCAGGCACAAGTCATCGGCAAAGTCTAGGTCCTCAAGGAACTGGGTCAAGGACCACTGGATTCCGGTTCTTCCTTGCCTGGTTGTCTGTCGCATCACCCAGTCGACCACTAGCAAGAAGATCATTGGGGATAGCGTGCATCCTTGACGAACGCCTGTGGTCACTTCGAAGTCCGCTATCAGTTTGCCGTTATGGATGAGTTGGCAGGTGGCATCTTCATACAGATCCTGGATTAGGGTTATGAAGGTTTGGGGGATTCCGTAGTGACGGAGCAGCCGCCAGATGGTTTCTCTGTCTATACTATCAAACGCCTGTCGGAAGTCGATGAAGTTGAGGTACAACGTTGACTGCCATTCCACGGATTGGTCTATGATAATACGGAGTGTTGCTATCTGGTCCGTACAGGACTTGTCTTTCCTGAACCCAGCCTGTTCTGGTCGGAGTTTCTCGTCCACTGCATCTTTCAGTCGATCGAGGATGATGCAAGTCAGTACTTTGCTGGGTACTGACAGAAGCATAATGCCGCGCCAGTTTTTGCAGGCGCCTAGATCTCCTTTCTGGGGGAGTTTTACCAAGTGTCCCTTTTTCCAGTCGGCTGGCACATTTCCTTCCTTCCAGATCCTCTGCAGTAATGGCAGCAGCATGTTAGCTGTAGTTGAAGGGTCCACTTTTAGGGCCTCTGGGAGTATTCCATCTGGTCCTGCTTCTTTTCCGTTTTTTAAGGTTTTCAGGGCTTTAATTACTTCTGTTTTGGTAGGGTGGTTGGTGTTGACTTTAAGTGGTGAGTCTGCCGGAGGGATGTCTGTTCTCACGGACTGCGGGGATCTGTTCAAGAGTTCTTTGAAATGTTCAGCCTAACGCTGTCTCTGGTCTTGTTCCTTGCTGACAGGGTTACCTGTACTGTCTTTAACTGGCCTATCTGTGTTTGTTTTCTTACTTGAGAGAGTCCTCGTGACCTTGTACAGAGTGCTAAGGTCTCTCTTTTCTGCCGCCTGCTCTGCCTTCATTGCCAGCTCATCGTAAAAGAGTCTCTTATCTGTCCTGGTACTTTTCTTGACTTCCTTGTTCACCATAGTGTACTCCTTTCGCAGAGTTTTCTTTTCCTCTGTATTTTGACTGCAGTTGATTTTCTGCTTGATTCCTTTCCGGTTTTCTATCAGTGTCCATGTGTTGCCAGAGATCAATTCCGTTGTTGTTCTTTCTCTTTTTCCCAATACCTCTTGACATGTGCCTGCGAGTGTATCTCGTATGGACCTCCAGTGTTCTTCTAGGGGGGTTTCTTCAGTCAGCAGTTTTAGGGCTTTTAATTTGTTTTTCAAAGAGATAGAGAAAGTGTTTTTGTGCTCTTTCTCCTTCAGTCGCTGGGTGTTAAACTTGACATGCGGGCGGTCTGCTGTGTCTCTGAAGGCCCTCAGCTTGACCTTGACAGACCCGGTCACCAAGTGGTGGTCCGAGGCCACGTCAGGAGATTCGTCGGCTGGCTAGCTTCCGTGAGGCTTTCACCATCCTGCGTCATCTGTCCTCCTGAAGAGGCATCTCCCTGAATCAGGCGCTGGTGGTTGTTTTCTTCTGTTGTTTCGGTTTCTGTAGCAAGAGTGGTTTTACGGGGCAGGGTCGCAAGCCCCACGCCCAACCCTCCTCCTTTCTCATACGGGCTTGGGAACGGCAATGGCGAAGTTGGTATGGCGATTGTTTAATTGTAAATTATTTGTCAATTTGTATTAAATTGTTTTGGTACGTAGAACATATTTCCGGACATTTCCCATTCCTAGTTTTAATGTGATTCGTGTGTAAATGCGCGGGCAATTGCGTGTGCAATTGCGCGTGCATTTGTGCTTGCGCAGTTTGGCGTGTAAGTTTTCGACCGATTTGATGCTAAATGCACGTGCAATTGCAGGCGCATTTGACGCTTTCCGAGTTCCATATTGTCTTGATCAAATTCGGTGCGTTCGTGCATGATGAATACGAGCACTCTCATTTTGTTTGTTTGTCTACGGGTTTGTCTTCTCCCCTTGGCATTAACGAATTCGATGATCGAGCTGCCAAAAACACTGAAGCACACTTTGGAATAATTATTCTAGTGCGTTGTTCCTGGCTGCAAACATAATAAACCAATAAACATTCGGTCATCATTGTGGAAATTCACATTCAAAATTCTAAGAAGCTTTCGAAGCTTCGCGGTTTAAATTGTAATCATCGATGTCGTCTTTTAAATTTAAAAAAATGTTTTAGGTAAAAAATAAAATTGAGAAATTAAATGTGCTACGTATGGACGAATTAATGGTGTGCTTGATTAAATAAACAGATTTAAAAATTACATATAAATAAATAAATAAATAAATACTATATAAGATATGGGAATGCCAAAACGAAACCCTAAATTGAAAGTAAAGCTTGTAAGTAATACGACCTAACTTGGGTATCTTTGTACAGAGCAGCCTCAGGTGAACCTTCAAAACGTTTCGACACTTTGATTTAATCCCTTGTTCTCTGACAATATTCTCTGACAATATTCAGTCGTCCTATAGTTCCTATCTAAATTTGATTAGTTTTGCGTTCCCTCAATAGCTCATTGTAGGAGGATTAGTCCTCGCTTCCTATTCTAATAATTTTCTTATTAGTATAAAAACATTTCCTTGAACGTTTAACTTTTATAAAATGCGATATTTTATTAATTTCTATCCTATCTTATCCTATCCTATCCTAAGGTCGTTGGGTACCACAGATGATCGCTTAATCAGCGTACTCCATCTTTCTCTGTTCTCAGCAACCCTCATGGCTTCGTTCAGTATCAAACGAGTCCATTCTCGAATGTTGTCTTCCCATCTCTTTTTCGGCCTCCCTCATCTTCTGCCTTCTTGCACCGTGCCTTGCAGGATGGTTTTTGCAAGGCCTGATGCTCTGGTGACGTGGCCATACCATCGGAGTTTCCGTTTCTTAACCACTGTGTACATGTCATCATGTTGTCCAATGGCTTGTGTGATGGTCTGTCCCATTTCGTTGTTGGTGATTTGCTGGGTATTAGAAAATGCTGAGAAGTTTTCCGTAGCAGCTGATCTCCATGCTTTGTATTCTTTGTTGTAGATCTGTTGTGAGTGTCCATGTTTCGCAAGCGTATAGGAAGATGGAGATGACAAGGGAGCGCAGTAGCCTTACCATGGAATGTAGACTGGTGGCATTGTCTTTCCAAATGGGTTTCAACCTTGTCAGGGCGGCAGTTGTTTGTTTGACCCTAGAGAGGACTTCCTGTCGGGACCCATTGTCTTATACAAGGGCTCCTAAATATTTGAAGCTCTGCACTCCCTTTTCCATGTTGATGCCTTTGGTATTGTTGGTCATAATTTTGGTCTTCTCTGCACTTATTTTGATTCCATAGGCTCTGGAGGTGATGTCAAACCTATGTACCAGCTGTTATTAATTGCAGTACCGATATTATTATTAGCTGTAGCGATATTATTAGAAGTAATAGGTCTAGTAGTACTCTTACTAGTCTCAAACCTTCGTTTTCTCCGTTTGTTGGGACCGAACCCGTAAGCTTCGGTATTGGAAACTGGCGTTTTATTCAACTGCGCTACGCGTCTCCCTATCTTGTCTTCACACAATATTGACCACGTAGATTAAAGCAGACCTTTTATGGGGCGGGGGTTTAGGAAGTGGGGTGGGCAGGTGAGGGGGGTGGGTGGGAACTGCTGTTATAGTAAGGAGATGCATCTAATTGAAATTCGTGACATGGATTCTATAAAAGCTTCTCGACGACTTGACGTTTCAACGCGTTTGTGTACTAGGTTTGGGTTAAACGTTTTGGGAAGAGACGACTAGGGGGGGGGGGGAGGGGGATGAGGAGAAAGAGAGGGGTGGGGAGAGTTGTGTGAACGAATAGAAGACTTGTCCCTCTTATAACTCTATAAAACTTGGAGGCGTAAATCTACTTTTCGTTCTTTATAACCGTTCACAAAGCTGCCTCCAGGTAAATGGCACTTAAAAAAACGTTGTATCAATTATTGGTTTATTTTTGTTTGGTTTTTTGTGTGTTAAACTTGGAGACGTAAATCTACTTTTCGTTTTTTATTACCATTCACAAAGCTGCCTCCAGGTAAATGGCATTTAAGAAACGTTGTATCAATTATCGGTTTATTTTTGTTTATATTTCGTGACAACGAGTTTAGCCTACCTGTTAGTTTTCATTGTTATTACTTTAAATATGACATAATTGGCGCCTGTTGATCAAATCGACCAACTGAACTTTAGGTTGTTGTTATCTTTCGCTTTGCATTCCGTGGTAAATAAAAACTGTTTACCACTCAGGCAAGAGAAGGGAGGTGACTCAGGGCTGCAAAAACATTTTAGATTCCTCTAGCTCGTTGAATTTTATTTCTTTATTTATCGAAACAGAAGTACTTTTTGGACATAAGTTATTGTTTGATTGCAACGTATTTTTGTTTGTTTGTTTTTTAAAATTAAAGTATTGTGAATGTTTAAAGTGTTTAAAAGACATGTGACACTAACAACTTTAAAATAAACCGGTCCCCCATCCTCACCCACACCTCCACCCCTAAAAAGGGGCACTTCTCTATTACATTATACACACGCAGTCTAAAACAAATGTGGGGGTGAATGTTCTGAGAATGGACAAAGTATTATAGGAATAGTCTTTTTATTTTTTTAATCATTATTATCTTTCAAATAGGATTGGGGATCTTCTATTTATATTTAAAAAATAAAAATAAAATTTAAAAAAAACTAATTAGCCGTCTCGCCGCTTTTTACATCAAACATGCAGATACCAAGCAAAGTCTAAAATCACTACGGTGTGAAAAGACTTTAAAATGAAAAGATTCATTCATAATAAATACTGCTGGGAACTACATATACCGTTATTTAGGTATTATAGTTGTTTACGTGGAAATTACTCAATATTTTGGGGAGTGGGTTTCTATTGGCCTCTAAGCATTCAAATAAAATGCGTCATCCAACGACAAAGACCTCCAAACTTCTTTTTTATGCTGTTAATTGAATCTATGCGAGAATTTGCTGGAATTTTTCCAAACATCCAGATATTAATTTAAGCTCAGTTGAGATAAGAGATCTATCGCAGTGGCGCCGCCGGACGACCTCTAAGAAATCTTTATTTTTCCGATTTCTTTTCGTCCCATCCATCCTTTGAATAAAGATCTCATCAGTTTGTCTACTCGTTTGCGTCTGGTCGTCCCAAATGTATATTTAGACTATTTCTTTAACTTAGGGAAAGCACACTTGTCAAATTTTTCCTCCCTGACTTATGTAAAAATACTTTGAAATAAGGGAAATCAGAACGAGCGGTCGGTCGATCGGTCGATCTGTCAATCCGTTGGAAGTGGCCTGCCTCCAGCGGCATCATTTGTGCTCTACCGCAAAGGTCAAGGTTTACTGGAGTAATTTTTTTGCTAAACACGTTTTGCTCAATATCTCTAAAACAAAATTAAAAAATTGAGAAAAAAAACGGCCAAAGGGATTTTGTTTAAGTTTTGGTATACGGGTACTTCAAACATTGACCATCCTTCAGTAGCAGTCCGGTTGTCGGACAATCCGTCAGTCACACTGCGTTGCAGAGACTGGCTCGGACAGCATCTGCTGCACAGGGTGTCTGTCAGTTGGTCGGTCCGTAGCTCGGAATTTCACTTTTTTGTTTACACTTTTTGCATAAGATTAACATCAATTTCACTGTGTGCATACCCTAACTACTTCTAAGCATCATGTATGTGAGTGTCTGGAAATACATTTGATTAGCTTGCCATCTTCTTCTTTTATCTTTATTTTGAAGAGAGTCTGAAGTCACGTTTTTAAACTTTTACGGTATATTTTATATAGCACAGTATATTAGTTCGCATTAGTACTTTTTCAATGAAATGAAATGTTGTAATGATCATGAACTAGACTCGAACTTCCTGACGAACAGTTGCAATCCGTTACAGGTTGTCATTGATGCTGCTAGGATCTCATACATTACGCCTCATCTCTGTCTAACGTCTATCTGTCTATCCGCCTGCCTCTCTTTCTCTCTTTTTCTTTCGCTTCATTTACCGAACTCGTCCCCATCCTCTTCTCTCTTTGTCTCTATCTGTCTGTATGTCTGTCTCTCTCCCTCCTTCCATCCCCCCCCCTCTTTCTCCTATTACCCGGTTTCTCATGAATAATATATTTTCACGAAGAGCTCTAGTTATAGAACTAGGTCTATTTTATAAAACAGCAACGATGCGAATAAAAGCAGGGCAAGGTCGACGGTATCAATCACAGAGATTTCATGCTCATTTTGTACTCGTTGCTGATTTCCTAACTTTGTTGTGCTTTAGTTTGCATACATCTAGATGACAGTTTGCAATTTCCTGTCCTGGCGCGTTTAGAAAACATGCATGACCTGTTCAGGTTAACGATTTTATATATGTCCTTGGTGATGGGGCGTGTGTCTATGTTCCCAAACCGTCCCATCCGATTCCAGAAAGCACGCATATATGTTCCCATAGCTCTATGTTACAAAGGCCCTATGTTCCAACAACTCTAAAGTTCCCAGAGCTTTCTTGTTTACACTGTTCTATGTGTGAATATGTAATGGAGCGGGAAGACGAATGGCCATGCATTGGAGGGATTGCCACTGCCAGATGGAGCTTATTCCCTTGTTATCAGTCTGGCTTGTGTGGTTTCTGCTATGGACGATCCTGGGCTGTGTGCGTGGGCCTCAGGATTGTGCGGGACAGGATGACACGACGTGTGTTCTCCCAGCCTGACTCTTCGTCTTCTGCTTTTAGGGGCGCGCAGGGCAGGTCGTAGGCTAGCGTTCTATGCGGGTACGTGGCTGTGGCCTGCGGAATGGGTCGTGGCGGAGTTGGCCGGCGGCACACTTGCAAGGAATAAATATTTGAAATCTCTCTTTTGAGGGATAAAATCAATATATAAATGTCTTCATGGAAAGTGACAGAGAGTGTGGACGCCCAGTGCTCCTCTCGATAACAAGGGAAATATCTGATGGAAACTATAGCGTTGTGGAATCGTAAGAGTCGTGAGAACGTAGAACTACATTTGTTGTAGCTAGCAGAGCTACAACTGTGCGAACATAGTTACATTTATTGAAACATTCAGTGAATTGTGGGAAAATAAAACTAGTTATGGAAACTTGGAGACGTGGAACATAAAGTTAGGGAAAACTTAGAGGTGACCCGAGCCCTGGATGCTATTTCATGATGAGCATTCAGCAAATATGTTGGAAACATTTTTATTCAGCTCTTATTCAAGGTAGTAGTTAGTTAATAGATGCTTTACTTAGTTAGTCATTGTTTATATGATCCAGCGTAATGCAAAGAAGGTGCTTTATTGCGACATGCGCTTTCTCATGCGCTTTCCAAAACAAAATAAAACCATTTCACATGCAAATTATGTATAATATTGCGCAGTCTTTTTCTTTTTCAAGTTCCTTTTAAGTTGTTCTCTACAAATAGTTTCAGGTTTGCTTAACCAACGTCCCACCGCCGTAGCTCAAGCTGTAGAGCTTTCGCCTGGCACACCGATGAACCAGGTTCGAATCCCGTGTTGAGCGAAGTAAAAAGTGGCCATTTTTCACTGTCCACTTTACCAGTATGATTGCTATGGTGGTTCAGTGTTGATTCAGGTCCCTACCCCTTGTTTCCTGGGATGGTTATCCCCGTCTGCCATATCGCCAATGGTGGGTGTAGACGTTAAACCTCATTTTTCTTCACCAACAAAATGTAACATTTAAAATGAGAATTTGTATAGAATATTTGTTCCACGTTTACCTTTTTTGTCAAGGTTGTCAACGTGCCTTACAGGTGCTTCCACGTTAAAATAGAACGCGTAAGAATGCATAATCATGCATATTTTCCCCTGTCAGCACGCCTGTCTCTGTCACGTGTGGAAGATGTTATGCGCGGAACAAGTTTTCATCAATTCATTCATACTAATTTATTAATTTATTTTAATATTGGGGAAAAAAACGCTAATTTTTCTAGTCTAATAATCGAAAAGTACGTACGGTCGCCCTCACCCTTACTCCTTCCCACTCCACCCCATCTCTCCCCCCTCCACCCACCCACCCCAAAAATGGGGGAAGAAAAAGGACAGAATACGAAACATCTTCATTGGCCATTACCAGAATTACAAAAGGATAAAATTTAAATTTGGAGAACAAATAACTTTCAATTCAAACTAAATGTAAAGAATAGTCTTTCAAATATCTTCACTGGCAAACAGACAGATGCAGACAGACACAGACAGACAGGGAAAGATATACAGACAGAAAGACAGAAAGAGAGAGAGAAACAAAGAGATAGACAGACAGATGGACAAACAGATAAACAGAGAAAGATAGAAAAAAAGAGAGACAGAGAGAGATGACAAGGTAAAGCTAGTCCATTTTTTTAATTAAAACCGGAATTTTTAAATTTTCACAGAGAACGCCATAAAACACATCGTAGCAGTATACATTTGGACTGCTGTATAACCAGGCAAGCAACCATCTAAACACACAAACACACAGACTGCAAGGTCTCTGTTTTCGAAAACTAGCTTCATTGGACCAAAGAGGGTACAATACATTAAAAATCTTTGATTGGACTTAGCTTTAGTGCATCATCTTTGTTGCATCAATTTTTATTCATCAGATTAACATAAGTTGTACTGCATCATCACACGGCAGCGCTTCTCATAATTTTTCTGCGAAAGTCGAATCTTCGAGTTTTGTTTTTTTCATATCGTCTTTCAGGGTTTTCTCGCAATTTCACCGCTACACAGTAAACTGTGTTTCATCGAATATTTTTTCCCCAGGTTTTCTTGTAAGACGTGTCTCCCGCGCAATCACAACCCTTCCCCTATATGTACAACAGTCGGTGAACCAAAAAAAGACCTCGGGATCCTATTACATCAATGTGTCTCCCAGGTTCAGTAAAACATATTATCCGATAAATAAGTGATCACGTTGACATGATCGGTTTAGCTGAGGAAGTCGATAACCTACTATCTGTCTGTCTGTCACCTCCGCTAGATCACATAAATGTTGACCCTTTAAAAAAAAAAAAAAACTAGATTCCCAGTGGAATGGGGTCATACCGCTTTTTGGAAAGGTGTCAGCGATTCTGTGGGGTCAGTGGACCAGGATCGAACAAGAGGCAAAGTAGGGTAGGCTGGCGTTTATTTGGCGAGAAGTTAGGGGTAACAGGGACAAGATTGAGTGATGTATGTGTTTTTAACTTGATTGAACTTGAGGCTAGGCACAAATGTATTTGTCAAACACATCAGTTCTCTCTCTCTCTCAGCAAATATTAATCACATACCATCCTTTTCATAAATAGTTTTAACACTAACAGGCTGACGGTGGAAGGGGGGCATGCTGGAGGGGTGGGGGTGGGGTGAAGACTAAGCTACATTGCTGGAGACGAAGATAACGAAGCAGAGGAAAGATATAGCATTAATTTTAAACTGAAGAACAGCTGCACTTTATTTCAGTAGACCAAACACATTTTCTCTCTCTGTCTCTCTCTGTCTTTCTGTCGGTCTCTCTGCCTTTGTCTCTGCCTCTCTTCTCTGTCTGATTGTTAGTCTCTCTGTATGTCTGTCTCTCTCTGTCACTGTCACGTGGGTTTATGGGTTTTAGGGCTCTGCACAATGGAATGATGTAAACCTCATGCTTTATCCTATGGGAACTGCTAGTTAGTCACCCTGTGGATTACTATAATCAATTTATTTATTTAGCTCGGTCTGTGTAAAGGCTGGGTTACAGAGATAGATAGAAAAATGGTAAAAGATTACTGTCACACTAGCTTTCACACGGCTATGAATCATATGTAGTCCAGCCACTTGATAACAGTTAAACATCACACATTTATTTCTTCTACTCTATACAAGATTTTCTCAGTACTAATCTACCTTAAACGTTATATAGTCACTGTGAATAATTCGATCGCTGATAGTCTATGCAGCTAATAGTTCATCCTTGGGCACTGGATGTTATAGTTCATGAGAAGTGGACTACTGTGGTCCTGTAGCTCTCAGTTTTTTGTGCACACACGTGTATAGACTTAGCTGTGAGTCTGGCGTGCTGTGCTGTGGTCGGTTTGTTGACAACTTGTGTTGTCTTCTTCTGGTTCTTCCCTGTGGGTAGACTGGTTGGCTTTCCTCGCGCAATACTGGGGATACCGTTGCAGCCAACGAATGCGTCGACGAGGTTTCGTCTGAGGCTGTGTTGGGCACACTACAGAACGCCTGTTCGTCTGTAACATATGAGACGAAATTCTGCACAACCTTGAATGATAGGTGTGTGCAGAGCGTCTCACTGAAGGTCGTAATAGCCCTCAGTGATTAGCTCCACATCTACATATATAAGCGACGAACATTCTGCTAAGTCCGTGGTCCACTGGAATCTCCACTCTAATTTCCTATACATTCATAAATGTAAAACATGGCTACATATACACATCAAGAATTAATAATAATATACACATTCAGTTGTACAGCCACTGGTTTGCAAGCATACATATAAGTTAAACAACAGTGGTTCCGTACATAATTCAAGATGGCGTCTGCCGGTCGTCTTTTGCCTCGTGGTCAGCTTCTCCACGTGTCAGGCAAAGTCAGGCTAACAAGTCAATTCTATGCATATCAAATTCCACAAACATAATTCAACAATAATATAATACATCACGATGAAACAGAAATATGTTCATTTACCTTCGTGACAATATCAGGCCAGTGGCTACTGGAGTGAATTCGGAGTTTCACCAGTACTGCGTCCTAGTCTTTTCTGAAGAGATCTACTACCAGCTGAGGAGCGGTGTAGATGTGTACTCTTCCTCGGTTTAAACTCGACTGAAGTAAGCTATGCTAGGTTTTGACATAGTCAGAACTGGCTCTAACCGCTCTGCCTGCGTCTCATTGGTTACAACTTTCTCGCCTATCGTAATTACGATGATGTCATTGCCTTCGCTTACCGTCAGCTACCACTGTGTGTAGTCGGCAGTAGGCTACTGCTACGCTTGGTTACTTCTGTCGTCTGCTGCTGGCTAACAATGAAATTCTAATATTACATAGACTAACCAAGCTAAATATTACAATAAGCAGAGTGAAACTAGTCCTCTTACGACAGTCACTGTCTCTCTCTAGTCTATTTTCAGTCTCTGCTCTCTGAGTGTGTATGTATCTCTGTCTGTCTCTCTCTGTGTGTGTCTCTCTCTTTCTTTCACATTAAAATTTTGTAATAAAGAAGAAGACGAAATCCTCCCAATTCTACGGGAAGAAGTTGAGGCAGCAGTGCAATCGCTGAAGAAAGGTAAGTCAGCGGGAGTGGACAACATACCCGCGGAATTGCTACAAGCAGGAGGAGAAGCGATGATTGATGCCCTCACCATTATCTGTAACAAAATCTGGCAGAGTGGGGAGTGGCCTACACCATGGACCCAGTCGCTTGTCATCATTCTTCCCAAAAAAGGTAACCTTAAGGAGTGTGAAAATTACCGCACCATCAGCCTCATCAGCCATCCCAGCAAGGTCCTCCTGAAAATAATACTCAACAGGTTGAAACCCCAAGCTGAACAAATCATAGCTGAAGAACAAGCAGGATTCAGGGCAGGGCGAAGTACCACTGAACAGATTTTCAACCTCAGAATAATCTGTGAGAAATACCTACAGCACCAACAACATCTATATCATGTGTTCATAAACTTCAAGAAGGCGTTTGACCGAGTCTGGCATGCAGCTCTATGGGCAACAATGAAAGTGTACAACATCAGCCCTAAAATTATTGAAGTCATCACCTGTATGACAAGGCTACCAGTGCAGTCCTCCATAACAGCGTCATCGGGAAATGGTTCAGAACAACACTCGGTGTGCGTCAAGGATGCCTACTCTCTCCAACACCAGTGTTTCCCACAGCTTTTTTTTCAGAGAGTCCTTGGGACTATCTGGTGCAAAATTTCAAGAGTCCCCTTACAAAATTTGAGAGTCCCCTTACAATTCCTACCTTGATTTTTATTACCAACATCACGGACACACAAATACGCCTCAAAGTCAAACAAAGCTTAGTTTTCAATGCAACTTTATTGAAAATTATGAATAGCCATAAAACAAGCAACACAACAAAAGGAATACTGTTCTGATAAATGTTACAAGGAATCCATCATTGACTAGAGGAACCTTAAAATCACATAAAATGACCATAGAACAAACGTGAAATAGTCATACGACAATTTACACACATCAATCTGGACAATCTGCATGTACTGACAAATTGTCTCTGTAAAAGCAGTTAGTGTTAGAGGTGACTAAGTCGATGACCAGAAGAAAGAAAAAAAAAGAGACAAAAAAATCTGTTCAACTGCGTATTACAGACAAGATCATCATTGCCAAGTCTAGGGAGAACTGAAAACGATGATTCAACATTTAACGATTGCATCGTCTTCCGCATTTCTGCGGGTTATCGTTTTCCGTAGCCATGTGTCGAGCGACATGTTTCAGCTTTTCGGAAGCAAACAAAAAGGCTGCGCATGCGTGTCAGCGCGGACAGTCGGTAGGGGAGATCACCGCGCTTACTCGGCTCGGGCCGGTCCTGATTTGGCTCGGATGAGTCCGCTGGACCTAAAGCAACAATCAATCAACCAATCACTCGGCTCGGGCGCACGATAGCGCAGAGGTGCCGGGATACATAACGGCAGTAAAAAAAAAAAAAAAAACGTTGCGTCCGTTGTGACGCACCTTTTTTTTCATGCGTCCTTTTTCAGTTTTTGTGCGTCCCTGACGCACACATGTGCGTTTTGGGAAACACTGAACACTCTTCAACATCTTCCTAGAGCGCATCATGTCAGATGCTCTTGCAGATCACGAAGGCAAAGTCAGAATAGGGGGTAGAGCAATCTCCAATCTTCGTTTTGCGGATGACATTGATGGATTGGCTGGAGAGGAACAAGAACTTGAACAGCTGGTACAGAGGCTTGACACCACCTCCAGAGTTTATGGAATGGAAATAAGTGCAGATAAGACCAAAATGATGACCAACAACACCAATGGCATCAACACGGACATTAAAATCCAAGGCCAATCCCTCAACACAGTGCATAGCTTCAAATATCTAGGAGCCATTGTATCAGACAATGGGTCCCGGCATGAAGTCATCTCCAGGATCGCACAAACAACTGCTGCCCTGACAAGGTTGAAGCCCATTTGGAAAGACAGGACCATCAGTCTACATTCCAAAGTAAGGCTGCTGCGCTCCCATGTCATCTCCATCTTCCTATATGCTTGCGAAGCTTGGACCCTCACAGCAGATCTACAACGAAGAATACAAAGCATGGAGATGAGGTGCTACAGAAGACTTCTGGGCATTTCCTATACCCAACACATCACCAATGACGAAGTCCGACAGACCATCACACAAGCCTTTGGACAACACGATGACCTGCTCACAGTGGTGAAGAAACGGAAACTCCGATGGTATGGCCACGTCACCAGATCGTAAGGCCTTGCAAAGACCATTCTGCAAGGCACAGTGCAAGGAGATAGAAGAAGAGGGAGACCGAAAAAGATGTGGGAGGACAACATTCGAGAATGGACTGGTTTGACACTGAGCGAAGCCACCAGGGCTGCTGAGGACAGAGAAAGATGGAGTATGATGGTTAAACGATCATCTGTGGTGCCCCTACGACCTCCGGGTTACGGGACAGGATAGGATAGGATAGGACATAAATAAGCGAGCACTGCTGGAGGTGTTCGATGGAATGTAGAAGGAAAGGAAAGTACATAACGTTTAGACTAAAGAACGATGACAGAAAAAAGGATGTAGCTATGCCAAACCCTTCAGCGAGTCAAATCCTTTCATTATAATAGTATTTCTTTATACACAGTAACTACAGTATTACATTATTTTTTGTTTTATTCTCGACATACAGTATTTTTCTCAGCAACTACTAATGCACATTGTACATAAGAGTTCCGTTATTGTGTAACTCAATCGCAGTCACAGGTACGAACTGGTAACATATAAACCCAATTTATCGTCATCATCATCATCATCATCATCATCATCATCATCATCATCATCATCATCATCATCATCATCATCATCATCATCAGTCCCGCAGCCGGTCAGACCATTTGGGGACATAATGAGAGTTTTTGCCACTTCGATATGTACGCAGCTGTCGTCAGGAAGCGTGGGATGTCTAATGACCTTCTACCCCCCCCCCCCCCCTTCCCATGTTTCCTGTTCTTTCTTTGTCGTCCTATGCGCTCCCTGCCTCCTTCCGATGTTCCTTACAGGATAGGTTTTGCAATGGTGTCGCACCGCATGACATGGCCTAACAACGCCAGCTTCCTCCTCTTCACAATGAAGGGTTCTTGATGGTCTGCAAGTGATGTGACCAGATTTTTAACGTCGTCATTCGTCTTGCGTTCATGCCAGGAGATTTAAAGCAGTCTGCGATAGCATTTAATTTCAAATGTCTGGATGAGTTTTTCAATTCTGCTGTCAATTTCCAGCTTTCGCAGCTGTACAGCAGACCGACCAGGACCAGAGACCTGAAGAGTTTCACCTTGGTGCAGAAATTAATATTTCTACTCTTCCAGATGTTGTTTAGGCCTGCCATAGTTGACATGACCACTGCCAGTCTGGTCTTGACCTCTGTGGAGGATTTGCCGTTCTTCCTTATGATAGAGCCAAGATACGTAAATGATTCCAACTCATCAATCTTATCCCCGTTTATGGTGATATTGGTGCTGATGTGCTGTGACTGCTCACCAGCATCTTGCTCTTTTCTGAGCTGACCTCCATACCATAAGCACCTGCCAACAAGCCTGTCTGTCAGGTCTTGGAGTTCCTGTTCGCTGCCTCCCATTAGGTCAGTGTACTCGAGATGGTAGTTTTGAAGTTCAGGAGGGTTTTTCCCATGATGGTTTCAAGGAATAGGTTGAGGAGGTGAGGAGACAGTATACAGTCTTGGCGAAGACCCACTGTGGTCCGGAAGGTTTCTACAGTCTGTCTATTAAACAAGACTGCACTGCTGGCATTGTCCTAAAGTGCTTCCAAATCTTCTTCAGTATTGAAGCGCCGCAGGAGGCGCCACAAACCTTTGTGCCAGATTGTGTCAAAGGCCTGTTTTTTTTTTTAAATCAATGAAATTGTGGTATATGTCCTTTTGGTGATAGAGGTGTTTTTCGATCATCAAACGGCAGTTGCAGATTTGTCTGAATGTGCTCCTTCCTGGTCTCAAACCTGCCTGCTCTTCTGCGAGTATCTTTTCTGCCTGCTTCTTCAGTCTGATCCGTATGACTTTCAGCATGGTTTTACTGAGATGGATAATAAGGCTGATTTCCCTGTAATTCTTGCACTGTTTCTAATTGCCTTTCTTGGGGAGTGGAATATCAGTGATCGAGGCCACTCAAGTGAGCATTTTCTTTCCCCATGTTTTCTGGCACATGGCCCATATGACTCACGTCATCACATGCCCGCCATGCTTCAGCAGTTCCTCTGCAATGTTGTCAGGAGTTCCGCTGTAATGATATCAGGACCTGGAGCATTGCCAATCTTCATACTGTAGACTACCTGCTCTTCTTGTTTCAGTAGTGGTAACGGCTCTGGAGCTGTTGACGTACATCCAACGGTCAACATGTTAATATCAGGCATTATGGGGTGGTTTTTGAGCTCCTGGTAGTTTTCAGTCTATCGTTTCAGAACGGCTGTGCTCTGTGTCATGAGTTTCTCATCGTGGCTCTCAACCACAGGAGTCCTGTTCTGTTGGGTGTTTGTCAGCTTTTCGAAGCCAATTTAACAGTATGGAAATAAAATACCGTCTAGACAATCTTAATGCTATCCTATTATTATCATCGTCACTTTAATGTGTACTTACCGACAACAAAATATATTTATATTAGTGTAGGGTGTTAGTGCGGGAGGAGGAGGGGTGGTGAAGAGAAGGGGATGGAGGAAGGGTGGTTGAGGAGGAGGGTACACGTAACATTGTTGCTTTAATATTGCGCAGACACAATTTCAAAAACAAACTTATGAAAGTCACTACTAGCAATGCAAGCATTCAATACTTCCATTGGACTATCAACGAAGAAGAAGAAGAAAAAGAAGAAGAAGAAGAAGAAGAAGAAGAAGAAGAAGAAGAAGAAGAAGAAGAAGAAGAAGAAGAAGAAGAAAAAGGATGATGATGATGATGATGACGATGATGCTGCTGCTGATAATGATGATGATGATGATGATGATGATGATGATGATGATGATGATGATGATGATGATGATGATGATGATGATGATGATGATAATGATGATGATGATGATATACATGTTCTAGTGACGTAATTTTTTTTCACGTACTTTTTTTTCTTAATAGCGTTTGATTGCTGGAGTGTCTGAGAATGAACGACGACGACGACATGATGATGATGATGATGATGATGATGATGATGATGATGATGATGATGATGATGATGATGATGATGATGATGACAATAATAATAAATAATGATGATGATGACGACGATGATGACTACGACGATGATGATAGCCGCGATGTTGACGATGTCGATGACAATTATGATGATGAAGGAAAATGAGAATGGAAGGAATGTGTCTGCCAGTCTTTCAAGGTATGGAGGAACAAAGAAAGTATCCCCTTGCAATGTTTTTCTATAGCCTTCTGAGCTCAAAGTCCAGAAATGTCGAGAATTATGCGAACTACAGTAAAAACCGCATTACAGTCGGTCAAAGTCAATTTGAAGCTGAAGATGATGCATCTCTCTCATTCATTCAATCAAACATTGGCCAACCGGGAGATGACTGGGCTGTGTACCCTCATAGAAATATGTTTCCTTTACTTTCTCTGTGGATGTCAGCGATGCCCCAAAAGGACACTGTCGGTCTGTCAACGTTTAGGGAGAAGAAAGGTTTTTAAGAAAACATGTTGTAATTTAAAGAGCAAATAGCAGCAGTTCTTTTTAAGATGGTAGGTTTTACGCATCAGATATAATTATATCTTTCTGTTCAAAAACTTGCTTTTCTATAAAAGTAAGCCTGTGTGGAAAAAGAAATAAAATTTGAATATCCTTGTATATTTTTGTTGTTGTTCATGCTAAGTTGTTGTGTTTATTCATTACGTTTATGGCTCTCGTTTTGTGACCGCGGTTCGCTGCAATAAAGCGTGACTGTTTAGGATTTTTGAATTTTTGTGACCGGCTTCTTTTAATTTTTAATTTTACAATTTTAAGGGGTAAGGTAGGTGTAGATGTGTGTGTGTGTGCGCGCGTGTGTGTGTGTGTGGGGGGGGGGGGGGGGTTAAAACTCCTATGCAGATATGGAAAATAAAATTGGAATGTGCTTGTTCTCTTAAAGTTGCCATAAATGGAATGAAACAGAGGACTGCTAACATTCAAAAGTTACACTAATATTAATAAGAATAAAATATGTACATGAGCCAAATGAAATTAGCATTCCTTTGGCTTTCGTACATATTTGTTTCTGATGTCGGATTGGTTTATTGCGGTCGTACTGCTTAGCATACGTATCCATGTGGGGTGAAACGACAGCGAAAGGAGGCCCACACAAGGGCCCATTTGTATTAAACTCGCGTTTTCTGTTACTTGTAAGTCATACAATAGAATAATCCGTATCTTAACGATGCCACGCATCGCTGTCGTTCCGCTGTGGTTTCCGCCATTTGGAAACACGCCGTTAGCTCTCTACAGCTCAATACGTAGAGGAGGTAACACTTTAAACGTCACATAACAAAAATTAAATGCTGTACTTTGGAGACTGGAACCCTGTGCATGAAAAATACTCTTTTTTTTCAAAGTCCTCAAAGACAGAAGGTAACTGAAAAGTAACACCAGCAAAGGAACTCTGCCGCCGAGCATTCTGAATGGGGAACATGCTACACCAATATGCATAATATTGATTGTCTTCCTTTAACAAAATTGACGACCCAAGAGACCAGCGCTGCTTGCATGTAATGTCCATGCGGTCATTGACCATGCAGTGCATGTGACAAGGTTATTCTGTCTTTATCATAGATATCCCTGTGCCTTGTTGTCATTGTACTTTCCAGCATAGAGACGCAGCGCTGCATTCCACTGTTTTCTGAACACCTTAGTCAGTAGCGCCGGTGTCTTCGGACACGGTTATAAAGACCTTGAATAAGGCTGACTCTAACCCTTTACTTGGTTTAGCTGTACATCTAGCTGCAAGTTGTGCGCGTGTGTTTGTGTGTTTGTGTGTGTGTGTGCGCGCGCGCGCGTTTGTGCGTGTGTTTAGCTATCATATATTCTATGCGGCACGCCAACATTTCACTGTCTTTGTGTGAATATAGATTTCTTGATTTGACCGGACTCAGTATACTACTTATACTAATACTCAATATGACACTAATACTCAATATGATACTAATAGGTACTAATACTAATACTATTACTAATTGTAATCTTACTAGACTAGGCTTAAGTAAAGAGGTTGTATTAGCTTACAAGGCTTGTGTGAAACTGTGATCTTTTGTAGATACGTTTTTTTTTTAAAAAAAATAAATAAATAATCCTATCCTATCATATCCCGTAACTCGAAGGTCGTAAGGGCACCACAGATGATCGTTTAACCAGCGTACTCCATCTTTCTCATGCAGTCCTCTGCAACCCTCATGGCTTCGCTCAGTGTCAAGCCAGTCCTTTCTCGAATGCTGTCCTCCCATCTCTTTTATGTCTCCCTCTTCTTCCGCCTCCTTGCACCGTGCCTTGCAAAATGGTCTTTGCAAGGCCTGATGCTCTGTGACGTGGCCATCCCATCGGAGTTTCCGGTTCTTCACCACTGTGAGCATGTCATCGTGTTGTCCAATGGCTTTTGTGATGGTCTGTCGGATTTCGTTGTTGGTGATGTGCTGGGTATAGGAAATGCCCAGAAGTCTTCTGTAGCACCTCATCTCCATGCTTTGTATTCTTCGTTGTAGATCTGCTGTGAGTGTCCATGTTTCGCAAGCGTATAGGAAGATAAAGATGACAAGGTAGCGCAGCAGCCTTACCTTGGAATGCAGATTGATGATCATGTCTTTCCAAACGGGCACTAATATCCAATGACCTTGTCAGGGCAGCAGTTGTTTGTGCAATCCTGGAGAGAACTTCCTGTCGGAACCCATTGCCTGATGCAATGGCTCCTAAATATTTGAAGCTATGCACTGTGTTGAGGAATTGGCCCTGGACTTTGATGTCCATGTTGATGCCATTGTTGTTGTGGGTCATCATTTTGGTCTTCTCTGCACTTATTTGCATTTCATAGGCGCTGGAGGTGGTACCAGATGTTCAAGTTCTTGTTCATCTTCAGCCAACCCATCAACGTCATCCGCAAAACGGAAGTTAGAGATTGCTCTTACCCCTATGCTGACTGTGCCTTCGTGATTTCCCCCGTTGGGGTGCCGGGGTTTTCAGTATAAATAGTATCCCCACTTTCTGGAAATTTAGTGCTTTAAATTCCCACTGTCGCTGTCTTTCTCATTTGTTCTTTCGAATTTCTGCTGTTCTATCAATCTGCTATACTATCTTCTTCTTCGCTAGACCAGTCACCTACCTATTTTCTTGACAACTCTCCCTGGACAAGACTCCTTATTTGTATCTGAGGTCTTTTGGATCAGCTTGGTAATATATTGGACGCTTTCTGCCAGGTGGTCACTAGGGCTTCCTTTGATGTTATTATTTAGCAATGTAGGCATTTTATATGTATATGTTTTGTTGATAATTTATAATGATGTTTGTATTCTATTTTGTTTTTGTAAACGGGGGTTCGATAAATTAGAGTATAGCCTCAGCGTCCCCTGCGTGGGATGTCTTTATTGTAAAGTGACTGGCTGGTGGAGAGCATTCACTTTTACCACCAGGGTTGTTTCAGCAGATCTTTTATGCGGATTGGGGGTTGTCCGGTCCTGATTTGGCTCGGAAGAGTCCACTGGACATAAAGCAATAATTATGTAATGCAATGATCTGCAAGGGCATCTGAAATGATGCGCTCTATGAAGATGTTAAAGAGTGCTGGAGAGAGTAGCCAAAGATGTTGTTGATGCTGTAGGTATTTCTTGCAGATTATTCTGAGGTTGAAAATCTGTTCAGTGGTACTTCGCCCTGCCCTGAATCCTGCTTGTTCTTCAGCTATGATTTGTTCAGCTTGGGGTTTCAACCTGTTGAGTATTATTTTCAGGAGGACCTTGTTGGGATGGCAGATGAGGCTGATGGTGCGGTAATTTTCACACTCCTGAAGGTTACCCTTTTTGGGAAGAGTGATGACAGGCGACTGGGTCCGTGGTTATAAGACACTCCCCACTCTGCCAGATCTTGTTACAAATAATGGTGAGGGCGTCAGTCATCGATTCTCCTCCTGCTTGAAGCAATTCCGCGGGTATGTTGTCCACTCCCTCTGACTTCCATTTCTTCAGTGATAAATAAATAAATGACCTTGTACCGTTGCCAACAACAAGAACCCCTTAAAGATATAATGTCAGAGCTATTTTGACACAGGATTATTACAGATAGCAAGATTGATTAATTGATTTTTTTCTTCTCAGTATTTGTGGTACTCAATTATGTTTGACGTACATTTTTGTGTATTTTCCACACCCCCAAAAGAGTCAAACGGATAAGATCTTGACTTTTGAAACTAGAACCTTTAATGTTATTAGGCATAGCTGGCATCCTTATTATTATAAGATGAACTATTGACGGACTAACCGGCATTCTTGCGAACCACTCTGGTTTAACAGTCCTTGGGTGTATGTCTACAGGCAGTGTCAAAACGGGTTTATGGCAAACGCACGGAGATACATATAATGTATGGTGGGTGGATGTGGATGTGTGTGTGTGTGTGTGTGTGTGTGTGTGTGTGTGTGTGTGTGTGTGTGTGTGTGTGTGTGTGTGTGGGTATGAGGGTGTGTGTGTGTGTGCGTGTGTGTGTGTGTGTGTGTAGGGAAAATCCGATGGGATGGGATAAAGAATTTAAGGCTTAAATGCCAGTTGAGGAGAATAGAGGGGAAGATGATAACGGGAAACAGAGGGGGGGGGGTAGGGGTAGATAGAGAAAGCGTGAAAGAGAGAGAGAGAGAGAGAGAGAGAGAGAGAGAGAGAGAGAGAGAGAGAGAGAGAAAGCGTGAGAGAAAGAGACAGAAAGAAAGAAAGAAAGAAAGAAAGAAAGAAAGAAAGAAAGAGAGAAAAAGCGTGAGAGAGAGAGAGAGAGAGAGAGAGAGAGAGAGAGAGAGAGAGAGAGAGAGAGAGAGAGAGAGAGAGAGAGAGAGAGAGAGAGAGAGAGAAGAATGCAATGCATATAATATTTAATTGAAATTTGCGTGCTTGTGCGCGTGAGAACTGCGAACGAGACTTGGGGTGTGTGAAGTGCCGGAAGCAGAAAAGGTGGGAAGCAAAGAGGTAAAGAGAGGAGGGACGTGACAAAACACACTATCCGGGCTACTTATGGGGGGAAACATTGCCTACCGAAGCCGCGGATGCGAGATATTGACAGGGTTGTGATGAGACTTGGGAGTCATTCTAGTAATTGGGTATAGTATTGGAAACCACAGGCACTGACTCTTGCTTAGACGTGTACGTATCCAGTTTCATTGTTTATTTATATTTGTCGACGGCAGCATGAATTAATGTTGATAACGTCGTCTTCATCATCATCATCATCATCATCATCATCATCATCATCATCATCATCATCATCATCATCATCATCATCATTATCATCATCATCATCATCTTCTTCTTCTTCTTCTTCTTCTTCTTCTTCTTCTTCTTCTTCTTCTTCTTCTTCTTCTTCTTCTTCTTTTGTCCTTCTTCTTCTTCTTCTTCTTTTGTCATTCTTCTTCTTCTTCTTCTTCTTCTTCTTCTTCTTCTTCTTCTTCTTCTTCTTCTTCTTCTTCTTCTATTCTCCTCCTCCTCCTACTCCGCATGTTCTTATTCCTCATCCCCCTCTATATTATCTCCTCCTCGTCTTCTTTTTCTAAACATAATCTTCATTCTCTACTGTATTTTTCTTATTATTATTTGTCTTTTCTTGCTTCATCTATCATCGCCTTCTTCGTTTCCTTCTTCTCCTTCTCCTTCGCTGCCTTTCTTCTCTTTTTACTTGTCAATTTACTACTAATTTACCCCCTACTTCCTTACTTTACGAGTTGAATTTGTCTTGCCCTCTCACAGACAGACGTACACAAATTCATAATAATCAAACTTCCACCACATTCGTTTCCATCCAAAGATTATTTGTACTGCCAAACCTATCTGAAAATATTTTGAAATAGAGGGGGGGGGGGGGAAATCAGATAGCACCACATGTCGGTCGGTCGGTCGATACGTCTGTCAGTCGTTTGGAATCATATCTCAAGAGAAACTGAAAAGACCCAACTTCAGATGAACATCACTTAGGTTACTGTCCTGCCTCCTGTGCCATCATCTGTGCTCTGCCTCAAGGACCATGGTCGCTGCAGTCATTTTGTTGCCAAAATCATTGTGCTCAATATCTCAAAACTGGCTGAAGCGCCGTTATTGGGTTTTGGTATTCAGATGCTTTAAATCATGGGCCATCTTTCAGTAGCAGTCCGATTGTCGGTTAGTCGGTCGGTCGGCCGGCCGGATCGTCGCTCCGAATTTTACTTTTTTGTTCAAAACACAATTTTGCCCCAATCTCAACAATAACGGAACCAAAATTACTCAATTTTACTTTGTGGATTAACCACTGTTACGCATGTCAGATCATTAGTATTTGTGCTTTCTCAAAGGTCAATGTCATTCACCATTTTTGGGTAAACGTTTTGGGCTGTATCTAAAAATCAGCTGATCCGATTTTACTACATTTTTTGTTTGCCGATAGTTCAGATAGTGGTCTATTATTCCACGTTTTCCGTTTGTTTTGTTAGAATAAAGCCGAGCCACAACACCGCCCAAAAAAAGTAACACTTTTGAAAATGCTTATTTTTCGGATATGTGTGTGAATGTCTGGAAATACATTTACATGGCTTGCAATCTTGTGTTTATTTATTTATTTATTTATTTTGGAAATTTTGCGACGGAAATGTAGTAAACGGATGTATGAATATTGGATCTTATTTTTTAGAACATGGTATTATGTAGGCTATGTACAGTTTACAGGTTGCTAGAGTAAAGGTCTGGTTACATGAAAACAACAGCTTAGACTGGAATCTGCTGTAAACCCTCCGGGCTGTAGTGTAATTCTAAGAAGTGTTTTTGTTTACCCCCCGACTCATTCTCCTCCCCCTTTTCTCCTCCTCCGCTCATCTTCCTCCTCTCCGTCTTGTTCTTTATCTGTTTTTCTTGTTCTTCTTCATCTTCTTTGAACCCCATTATTGACATCTCTCTCTCTCTCCCTCCCTCTCTCTCTCTCTCTCTCTCTCTCTCTCTCTTTCTTTCTCCCTCGCCAGCTTTCAGCAACAGTAAACATTTTCCAAACAGATTCCTCCACAACATCGTGCTCACTTTGACTCCACTTTTGTTAACCATTATTTGATCTCCATCTTCCTATATGCTTGCGAAACATGGACCCTCACAGCATATCTCCAACGAAGAATACAAAGCATGGAGATAAGGTGCTACAGAATACTTCTAGTTTTTCCTATACCCAGCACATCACCAACGTCGAAGTCCGACAGACCATCACACAAGCCATTGGACAATACTATGACCAGCTCACAGTGGTGAAAAAACGGAAACATCGATGGTATGGCCACGTCACCAGATCATCAGGTCTTGCAAAGACCATCCTGCAAGGCACAGTGCAAGGAGGTAGAAGAAGAGGGAGACCGAAAAAGAGGTGGGAGGACAACATTCGAGAATGGACTGGTTTGACACTGAGCGAAACAATCAGGGTTGCTGAGGACAGGGAAAGATGGAGTACGCTGGTTAAACGATCATCTGTGGTGCCCCTACGACCTCCGAGTTATGGGATAGGATAGGATAGGATAGGATATTAGATTGTTTATTTTAAAAAATGTATTAGAAATAATGTAAAATAATGTAGTAGAACAAACAGTAGATAAAACAGTAATTATCCAAGGAGTGAAAATTCGAACTCGTCCTCCCGCAACCTCAACCTTCAATGTAGACTCGCACAATCCTTCTATTATTAAAAAGATCGGATTCCTTCGTTCAGAACCGGGGACAATAAAACCAGCAAGATAGGGATAGGAGATGGACACCACCCTCACATTGCTGACTCTGTGAAAAAAGATATATCTAACGCCTTTCCACGAAGACGGCAAAGGTACAAAGTAACCCTTAGACATTTTAAGTCTTATCCTACCACACACAGTGAAGAAAACAAACTAATTAAAGATTAAACGTTGATGCGCGCGGCCAGAGTTTTGCCACGAATGTGCGTACTTAAATTACGTTGCTGTGATTTATAAGTATGAGTAAGCAAACGTTCCCAACAGTGACAACCTGAAACGCGCAGCCTCGTAGCGTATCTCATGTTCCAGTCTTTGCCAGAATATACCCGAGGAAGAAAACAGAAGTAAGTTAGCAATGCCTGTGTCTGTAACCTAGCCGCAGCTATTGCCATATTGAGGAAGGAAGGATGCCACATCAACGCTAGTTAACTGGATTTACATATATCGGTGCTCGCATTAGATGTTGCACTAACGGCAATGACCTGCTAAAAAGCGCTCCCTGTTAGCTATGATAGGAGCGCGAAGTAGGTTCTAACTCTCAACTTCGTATTTTTTAATATTTTATTTATTTTTATTTAATTTTGCAATGATAACAACAAAATTTTACTAACTTGTTTTGTAAAACACTGTCGAACGACCTTAGTTTGATGGGGATGAGGGAGGGGAGAGAGGGCGAGAGAGAGTGAAAGAGAGAGAAACGCGGGAGAGGGTGATGAAGACTACAGAATCCTTTATTTTAATGTACGCCCTAATGGACTTCGGTTGTCGAAACCGCAATGGCTATGAGCAATTCATCAGTCGCAAAGGAAAATTTCATTAAAAATTATTACCTCAACGTCTCCGTTTTTCACAAGAGACATTTTCTCATATATAGAGAGCATCCTCAGCCATTAGCATCAGCGGCACAGTTTTCCTTTTCCTTGGAGACCATGGTGACAAAGGAGGCCCGTTAAGGGTCTGCTTGGCCCTCTGGCTCTAGCTATCCGTGCAGACTTGGCTAATTTATAACAACGGAAAAGAAGAATTTTTTTGTGTGGCTATAGGGGTGTGCGGGCAGAGGATGGGGGAGGGAGGTATATGTGGGCGGGGAGATAAGGGCGTGTGGAGTTGAGCGGGGGTGGGGAGGTAGCGGGGGAAGAGTGATATTCATTTGAAATTGCTGGAACGTAGCCTACTTCACTTACGTTACCGCATCACGAAAAGCAGCGAGTTTGAACACAGGTGCACAGCTGCATAGGTAATCTTTCTTCTGTTTTCTTTGTTCTTAGTCGCTGTGTTCGCAAGATGCCAAGGTTTCAGGCTTATTTAAGAAACCGCTGGCACATTTGCGACAGAAACAGAAATTTGTGTGTGGGTGAGAGAAAGAAAACAGGAGGAGGCGGGAGAGAGGGAGAGGGAGAGGAAGAGAGAGATGGGAGTTAGCTATTCATTGCTTACAGGGTCCAGCTGACTGCAAAGAGCCGAATCAGGACCACAAAATCAGAGCCATAACGTGGTTGCAAGAGGACTCGGCCCTGATCCGTATAAAAGATCTGTTGAAACAACCCTAATGGTAACACTGAAGGAACTCCACCAGCCGGTCACTTTACATTAAAGGCATCCCACGCAGAGGACGCTTAGGCTATACTCTAATTTATCGGCTCCCCCCACCCCTCCTCCGTGTACGGAAACCAAATAGAATATAAATATCATTATAACATTATATAAACAAAACGTATACATATAAAATGCATACATTGCTAAATAATAATATCATAGGAATAGTGACCATTTAGCAGAAAGCGTCCAATATTCCCAAGCTGACCCAACAGACCTCGTACGCAAATTAGAATTTTTTGAAGAATTTTTCAAAAAAAGGTGGGTGGCTGGTCTAGCGAAGAAGATAGTATAGTAGATTTATAAAATAGAGTAGGAATGAGAAAGAACAAAGGATAAAGACAGCGACATTGGGAATTTAAAGCACTAAATTCCCAGAAAGTGGGAATACTATTTATACAGAAAGCCCCGGCACCCTATGGAAAGGGTTGATGGGGGGGGGGGGGGGGGGGGGAAATTGGAAAGGAATTGAGAGCAGAAGATGACGAGCTACCAGAACGTCATCCTCGTCGATTTGGCATGTGTTGCGCGCGAACCTTCGAGTTTTATATAGCCTCTGTCTCGCCCGAGGTATAATATTGAAAGTAGGTTAAATGTCTATACATTCTTTACGCTCAAGACTAATTGATGTCATGTATGTCGCAGGTTTCTTTGAATAAAGTCCATGCTCGATCGGCATTTTTTGGAAGGACTGACATCATTGCTGAATAACGCCAACCCACTCTCAATTCTCTTCATTAAGCTATTCTTCTCACCACCTCCTCTTTACCTTCCCTTCAATTCCTCGTTGTATGAAGAAAAAAGATAATGTTCGACCGTAGTTTCTTGCTACGAAAAGAAATGTAATTGCGATAATAAATGTATGACCTATTCATGCACGGAACGCTTGCCTACGTCAAAACCAAGAATGCAATCTACGAGTAGTTTTTTTTTTCTTATAGTTACATCAAATTTCTTCATCTGGTACTGTTTCGCTGAGCTGTCATGGGGTCATTATGGCAATTAGTACGTTACGTTGTATGATGAAGCACATTTTTTAAATTTCTGTTGGCCTACCATATTCCAAGGCAACCGTCTTGTAATATTCGGTTCACACTTCGTAATAAAGTGGCTTGTGTTCGCATGCAATGCAAAGTTTTGTTCTCTCTAGCTCTCCTTCCTCAGTCACATTTTTGTCCTTCATCTTCTTCTCCTACTGTTCTGACTTCATGTCCCTCGCCATTCTTCTTCTTTTGATCATCAACCTCCTCAAAATTGTATTTCTCCTCAACGTCTTCTTCTTCTTCTTCGTATTATTCTTATAATTGTAGATCACAGCCTCGGCAAATTGCTGACTGCGTGAAATTCCTTGACATTATAAATGGAAGTTTGAATACTCATGGGGATGAAAATTAAACTTGAGTTTCAATGAAAGCACGGCCACTGCACACTGTACCGCAGCGCTGCACAAAAACCGGAAACAAATAGACCTGTCGCAGTAGCTAGAGAAGTTTGTTCCAGGGTCTGGATCCATGACCGAAGAGAATAAATAGATTGATGATTCAGAAAATAAGTAAAGTTCTGACTTATCAACCTATGTTTTTTAAAATTACCTGGGGTTTCCTGGCGAATTTGAAAGGACTAATTGTTTTGGTATGTTATAAACTAGATTTTAAATGATATTATCTAGTTCATTTTGTTTTTCTAGGTAATTATGTTTGTTTGTTTATTTTCCTATTTCCTATGATCCTCTGTTTTGGGCTATGGAGTCTCTCTCCACACCTCTCCCTATCGTCATTACTACGAGCCATTTTGAAAGTGTGCTAGTTTTTGTCAATTAAAAGAACAGGATTGTAAAGTTCCAAATTTTGGTCGAATACCAAACTGTTTGCACTGGCATCATCATCAAAATGACTGATGCAATAAGAACGGCTGATAACGAGGTAGCTTTACCATTTGCTACTATACACTGTACTATATCTACGATTAAACTGACTGACAACAGCCCTCCGTAGCAAGAGCCTCGTGCTTTAGTAGCCAACCTATTCCTGCCAAAGGATATTGCTCCTGTTTTGCTCATACTGTTTTCATTTACCGTATATCAAAGCCAGTCTTCGCTGGGTCCTCGCTACATCGACCAACTTGGCACCAGCAATATGATGAATGGATCCCTACTTGTTCATAAAACCTTATGGGTTTGCCGGCTGTTCCTGGGCCCCAGTATTTCCCAATTTGTTCTTTAGAACTAAATCTAGAATGAGGGTTAAGGTTTAGGCATAGGCTATCGTTTATGGGTAGGATTAGCCTGGGACCTTCAAACGGAAGTGAATCACAAC
The DNA here is from genome assembly GCA_036898135.1 of Oncomelania hupensis. Classification (NCBI taxonomy): domain Eukaryota; kingdom Metazoa; phylum Mollusca; class Gastropoda; order Littorinimorpha; family Pomatiopsidae; genus Oncomelania; species Oncomelania hupensis. The sequence goes on along the minus strand of CM072511.1, from coordinate 84,314,993 downwards.
GAACGAAAGGCCAGGGGGAAACTTTTTTTTCTTTATTAAAATGCTCCTGAGGATTCACACTTAGAGTCGCGGATCCTGTTCAAACTCACAGTGTGTGTGTACGTGTGCGTGCGTGCGTGTGTGTGTCTGTGTGTGTGTTGGCGTATATTCATGGAGTTATGGAGTGCAATCTTGCCTTTTTTCCATAAAATTAGGCTTTTAGATAGCCCCCAACTTTTTTTTTAAGAGCCCCACTTTTTTTTCTATGTAAATAGGAGCGCTTAGTACAAGCGAGTGCTCTTGTGGTGCGTGGAACTGTTTTAGGTACATGGGAGTGCTCTATCCTGGACGAGCTAAGTTCTAGACAAATTTTATATTAAAGGGTTAGGGTAAGGGTTATGAGACGAAATAGGTCAACTTTTTGATGAAAAGAGCCAATTTTGGATGTAATTCTTACATTTTTAGATACATTTTGGGCTGTACGTAAAAAATGACAAATAAAATAGCGCTGTGCGTAAACAAAATAAAATAAAATAAAATAAAAACCTTTTTGATGACTACATTTGGTCTAAAACCCGAATTTGCCATAAATTCAGACTTGTTTGTGTGTGTGTGTGTGTGTATGGGTGTGTGTGTGTGTGCGTGTGTGTATGTGTGTGTGCTGCCCCTACGGAAAATATAAGATTATTAAAAAAAATTACCTTTTTTCAAAAGAACGGTATTGATATAAATGCTTTTTTTTAATGAGCCTATAATTAGCATCAAGGTTGGTGCAACAAAGAAGAGACGCCCACAATTCAAAGCTTAGTGATCGGTTTGAGCAGCGATGACACATTAATATAATTCTCTGTCATGTGACAGAAAAGCAATTTACCAACCAAACTAATTGTCACACACAAAAATATTCAAACATCCATTGATATCTTGTCCCTTTAAAGGCTGATGAGTCCTATTTCAAATCAAGGTGAACAGATGACCTAGGTGGAAGAGTCTAACAAAGGCCCCCTCGGTGTGGGGAGCACACAACGTACCCCCATGGCGACGAAACCTCAAAATATCTATAGACCATTGTAGAGTGTGGTGAAGGACTGTGTGTATTTCGTGTTATAGTAGACTCCGAAGGTCGATGGCGAGCTTGTCCTGATTCGGCTCTTGGCAGTCCGCTGGATCCTACAAGCACTGAATATATATATATATATATCTATCTTTCACTCAAAATAAACGTAGAGGTCTGTCTGAGAGTCGGAAATTCGATCTCTATTTTCTACAGCAGGGCCCAGTTCACCTTTCACTAGAAGATTGAGGTGTTTTGTTTTTTTCTTGTTGTTCTTGTTTTCTTCATACAACCAATTCTTGCCCAAAACGTATTCTCTCTCTCTCTCCTCCCCTCTCTCTCTCTCTCTCTCTCTCTCTCTCTCTCTCTCTCTTCTCTCTCTCTCTCTCTGCCCGTTTGGCGTGGTTTTTTTTTTTATCTCCCCACCCACTCTAGCATGTCTGTCTGTCTGTCTCTCTCTGTCTCTCTATGTCTGTCTCTCCATGTTGTAAATAAAATGTCTGATTCTGGAACTCTCACTTTTCTCTGTCACTCTCTAAATTAGTATTAGTAACGTAAATTCGGTTCCTGTTTCACCCAAAATACCCCCTCTGGAACATTTGCAAGCTCAGTTCGATATAATTTGCACAGATTTACATAAAAATGAAGAAATTAATATATTAGCTAACAGTGTTAAGGAACATTGAAATTCTATTTACTTCAGTCAATTACAAATTTAAACAGATGGTTCACTACTTAAAAATTTTAATGTCTGTGCTGCATATGTTATTCTAGATCTTAATTTTGAAAAGTTTCGGCAGAACTTTTATGCGGATCAGGGGTGAGTCCTCTTTCAGCGAAGTTGTGGTCTTGATTTTGTGGTCCTGATTCGGCTCTTTGCAGTCCGCTGGACCCTGTAAGCCTTAACTAACTAACTAACTAACCATGTCTGAACAAATTAGTTACAGAAAATAATAATAATACTGTAATCACACAGTATAATGATGTAAAACATATATTAGCTTATAATGCATCTATTATATCGTGTACACAGATAGAAAAAGTGTTATAATTATTTTATTCGATACATTTTAGATATTAAGATGATGGCGTTTCAATGTTAAGTTTCATTGTTTAATCAGTATAAGTTATTATGAGTTTGTGTTGCTGCTGAATTTATAATTTTTTTTAAAGTTTTCAGTTGTAAAATGTTTTTAGTTTTAAATTTTTTAAAACTATTTTTTTATTAAACCAATATTATTATTATTATTATTATTATTATTATTATTATTATTATTATTATTATTATTATTATTATTATTATTATTATTATTATTATTTATTTATTTATTTATTTATTTATTTATTTATTTATGTTTTCCACCTTATTTTTTATATTATTATTTTGGTTTTTTGTTCTAAAATCACATATTTTGTGAACAGACTTTAACTAAATTGATTGAATTGAATTGACACGCACACGCACACACACACACATACACACACAAGACAGAGTACATGTACATATTTAAAATCGAACAAATTAATCACACCTTCTAAGCGAACTATATTCGCTGTCTGCAAAAGTGCGACAAAATACAAAAACGACACTTATCTTAGTTAATAATGCACAAGACCCTTTGACAGATAAGACTTGCGCTCTCCAAGTCCGTCACGACGTTAGCTACTAAAGGCTCATGTGACGTATAATTCCAGACCCAGATCCAGATCCAGAAGATTCGCGGGTATGTTCAGAAAAACAGTTGCAATTGACAAGAAGATTTTTTTTCTTTTTTTTCTTTTTTTTGTAGGGGGGTGGGGGGCAAGGGTTGGCGTGTGGGTGGTTGTGGTGGAGAGGGCGTAAAAGGAAAGGGGAAGGGGAGAGGGTTGAATATAACGCAGTTCGAAACTAATGTGCACTCACATTAGTCTCCTTTCTGAAAATCCTTATCGGGAAGAGAGGGGACTATAAACTAATACATAACATAACATAAAGAGGACATTGATATATGATTGTATTCTAGCATCAAACTATAAAACACGTCAGCTGGGCTGTTAACCTCCACATACAGTGTCCCTGCACTTCCCTCTATTTTAGTTTGGTTGGAAACACTTTGTTTCACAGGCGCTTGTATCAGGACACGCGAGCGCCTATGCCTGTGACGCGTCTCCCTTGCGTATTATAGATAACCAAAGAGAGACGCGTCACAGGCCTAGGCGCTCGCGTGTCCTGATACAAGCGCCTGTTCTTTGTTTATAGGTTGGTTTCGCATCAAAAGATGAAAACTTCATGCACTGTCTTCGATTATGTTGTTACTGTCGTGAGATGACTAGTTTTACTCTGCTTATTTTAATATTTAGCTTGGTTAGTCTATGTAATATTAGAATTTCTAAGTTAGGCAGCAGACGATGGAAGTAATCAAGCGTAGCAGTAGCATACTGCCGATTACACACAGTGGTAGCTGACGGTAAGCAAAGGCAATGACATCATCGTAACGCCGTTAGGTAAGTCAGTTATCCGCCAATGAGAACACAGCTAGAGAGACCCAACCAGGTCTGACTACTTCGAATGGAGAGAAGAACCGGCAGTCGTGTTTAAACCGAGTAAGAGTAAAGAGCTACATAGCTACACAGGTGCAGTAGTTCTCTCCAGAAAAGACTAGGACGCAGTACTTGTGTAAATCCGAATTCACTCAAGTAGCCACTGGCCTGATATTGTCACGAAGGTAAATGAACATATTTCTGTTTCATCGTGATGTATTATATTATTGTTGAATTATGTTTGTGAAATTTGATATGCATAGAATTGAATTGTTAGCCCGAATTTGCCTGACACGTGGAGTAGCTGACCACGAGGCAAAAAGACGACCGGCCCGACGCCATCTTGAATTATGTACGGAACCACTGTTGTTTAACTTATATGTATGCTTGCAAACCAGTGGCTGTACAAATGAATGTGTATAATATTATTAATTCTTGATGTGTATAAGTAGCCATGTTTTATAGTTATGAATGTATAGGAAATTAGAGTGGAGATTCCAGTGGACCACGGACTTAGCAGAATGTTCGTCGCTTATATATGTAGATGTGGAGCTAATCACTGAGGGCTATTACGACCTTCAGTGAGACGCTCTGCACACACCTATCATTCAAGGTTGTGCAGAATTTCGTCTCATATGTTACAGACGAACAGGCGTTCTGTAGTGCGCCCAACACTGCCTCAGACGTAACCATGTCGACGCATTAGTTGGCTGCAACGGTATCCCCAGCATTGCGCGAGGAAAGCCAACCAGTCTATCCACAGGGAAGAACCAGGAGAAGACAACACAAGTTGTCAGGAAACCGACCAAAGCACAGCACGCCAGACACACAGTTAAGTCTATAGTCGTGTGTGCACACAAAACTGAGAGCTACAGGACCACAGTAGTCCACTTCTCATGAACTATAACATCCAGTGCCCAAGGATGAACTATTAGCTGCATAGACTATCAGCGATCGAATTATTCACAGTGACTATTTAACGTTTAAGGTAGATTAGTACTTAGAGAATCTTGTATAGAGTAGAAGAAATAAATGTGTGATGTTTAACTGTTATCAAGTGGCTGGACTACATATGATTCATAGCCGTGTGAAAGCTAGTGTGACAGTAATCTTTTACCATTTTTCTATCTATCTCTATAACCCAGCCTTTACACAGACCGAGCTAAATAAATAAATTTATTATAGTAATCCACAGGGTGACGAACTAGCAGTTCCCATAGGATAAAGCGTGAGGTTTACATCATTCCATTGTGCAGAGCCCTAAAACCCATAAACCCCACGTGACAGTTACAGGGCACTTTTTATTAAGTTTGTAGGCTACGTGTCAAAAGACGTAGACTTTCTTTGGTCGTTCAACTGTCGTCACTATAGTTTCACGTAATCCGGTACGAGTTTGTCTTCTTTTTGTACAAAGAAGAACATTAGTTTTGAACTGAGTCATACCTAATCCTCCCTCCCTCACCCACATCTCTCCCTCCATCCTCCCTCCTCTTCTCCCCGCCCGCCAACATCTACCTCCTCTCTCTCTCTCTCTCTCTCTCTCTCTCTCTCTCTCTCTCTCTCTCTCTCTCTCTTTCTATCTTTCTCACACTCTTTCTCTCGCCACTTCCAGTGTATTTGCTGAACAATAAGATACCATGAGAAGTCATGAGTACATTCACTTTACTTTAAAAAAAAATTCAAATCTTCATTAGTGCAGTTTTGTAAGTCACATTTTAAACGTTGGGGACTTCCTGCGCTGACTTAGAAGTTTCGTTTGGTCTTCAAAATGTTTTTCCTGGCTTTCTCAAATCTGTTATTAAAAATGTATCCTTTATGCATGAAATCTTAAGGCACTCATTTCATCATCATTTTTTAAATAGTTTAAATCTGGTAAGGAATCTGTCTCCTTTGACGCATCATCCGTTAACTCTAGGTCCACTCATTTGGCCTTATTTTATAGTATAGATCTAATGAGAGTCACTTATCTTTAAGGGGAATCGTCAAAGGCGGAGGCTTCCTGTGCTGCTGCAAATCTGCAATGCTTTTTTAGTTTTGGTCTTCAGATTATTATTTTTTCCTGGCTTCCTGTCATCTAATATCAGGTTGTCTCCTTTTATGTTTAAGCTCAGTGGGGTACATTGATTTCGTGTTATTTTAAATTAAATTGACAATGTACCTTTTTTAAAAGCTGTGCACGTCAAAGAATGAAAATAATAGTCTTCTTACAACTGACGTAAGGACTTCTTTGAGCTCTTCTTAATTGTTTTTTCTAGTGCCCTATGATGTGGTATAAATTTGGCTTGGGTATACATATGGACTCTTTGTATTCTTAAATCGTTTTAATCCTACTTAAATTTTTTAGAATGTGCTACAGGCCAATTTTGTTTTTAGCTTTTCAGGCTTTGCCTCAAAAGATGGAGATATTTTATTTACTGAAGTATGAACCTTTCTGGGTCTTCAAAGTCTCGTTTCTGATTTTCTGTGATCTGGTTAAGCATATTGGTAGTTTTCATTTGTTTAAATTGTTACATTGTTAGTAATTAATTGTTCATAGTGTGTTTGTATGTGTGTGTGTTTTTGAGTTTATGGTCAAAAATCATAATGTGTACAGATATTAAATTAACAAAATTAATGAATTAAGCTTATACTGATGTGGACATCTTTATTGAATCTAGTTTTATTTCCTGTATTTCAGTTTCTGTATACACCTCTGTGGATCCAGTTTGATTGTGCCTCCTTTACTGGGTGAACTCTGAGTAGCTGCCCGGGAGTTTCAGTACAAATAGTATCCCCACTTTCTGGAAATTTAGTGCTTTAAATTCCCACTGTCGCTGTCTTTCTCCTTTGTTCTTTCTCATTCCTACTGTGTTCTATCAATCTACTATACTATCTTCATTTCCGCTAGACTAGTCACCTACCTTTTTTTTCTTGAAAACTCTTCTGGGACAAAACTCCTGTGTTTGTGAGGTCTGTTGGATCAGCTTGGGAATATTGGACGCTTTCTGCCAGGTGGTCACCGGGGCTTCCTATGATGTTATTATTTGGCAATGTAGGCAATTTATATGTACGTGTTTTGTTGATATTTTATAATGATGTTTGTATTCTATTTTGGTTTTTGTAAACGGGGATCGATAAATTAAGAGTATAGCCACAGCGTCCCCTGCGTGGGATGTCTTTATTGTAAAGTGACTGGCTGGTGGAGTGCCTTCAGAATTACCACTAGGGTTGTTTCGGCAGATCTTTAATGCGGATCAGGGGTGAGTCCTCTTTCAGCGAAGTTGTGGTCTTGATTTTGTGGTCCTGATTCGGCTCTTTGCAGTCCGCTGGACCCTGTAAGCCATGAATAACTAACTAACTAACTAACTCTGAGTAGGAATTGAGGTCTCGATGTATTTCAGTTTTTATGTACATGTAAGCATATATATAAAGAACATGCAAGACTCGCTATTTTTACGCTCCAATCTTTGTTGACTCTAGCAGACGTGAGTGAAGGAGTAAGTGAGTGGGTGGGCGGTGTGTGGTTGGGTGTTTAGGAAGTGTATTCTAGTATGGTAGGTTAGTTGTTGCTTTTTTTCTTTTAGCTTGTCTGTAAATGCAATTTGTCATTTTGTTAACAAGTTAAGAAATTGCACATGTAGTTGGATTTATGTTTGTCGTAACGATCACACACACACACACACACCCACACACACACACACACGCACACAGTATTATCATGACTTTCCCGAAACGCCACCTACGTTGTGATGATAATGGGACATATTTCGTCCCCATTTTTAAGTACTTTGAAGTGTTCGAACCCTAACCCTAACCCAGCCCCAACCCTAACGGATCATTGTTCTGATGTCAAAACAAGTAGGCATGTCAATACAAGTTATGTAGATGTTCACTGATTTGGCCAGATAACACTGTGTAAACAAGGACACACACACACACACACACACCCACACACACACACACGCACACACACAGAGAGTATAACTACATGTAAGCTTACTATACAATTCAAATGCCAGAAACCAACACAACCCCAAACTCAGTTGTACGAAGTTGGAGTTGTTGTCTTTTCTTTAGAGCCCGAGCTGTAAAGCTCTGGAAACTAGTATTTTGGGCTTTGTCCGTCTGTCCAGTGCCCGGTGTCCAGGGTCCGGTGCCTGTCTGGGTGTGATATTTGCGCACTTTTCTCTGACACTAATAGACTATTTTCTTTGAAACTTGGTATGTAGTTAGGAAAGAGTGAACCCTACCAGATGACCCGCGCCTCTCCCCCCCACACCCTCTCCCACCCTACCCCCCAACAAAATGCATTTCGGGTGAGTCATCGTAGTAACATCGTACTTTTTTTTAAAAAATCTTATTCTCTACTAAACTACTGGAGAGATTTCCCATGAACAAAACTACGGTGTATTGAGTTACGTCATCGTGCTCATAATTTGGTGTTGTTGTTTTTTTTCTAATCCTAAGTTTTTCCAAACTACTTGAGGGATTTGGTTTAAGTTAGGTATATCCTTAGACTTTACCTATGCCTCCAAAGCAAAAGCAAACTTATGCAAATCAAGTGATGTAATTATTATGACTTTACCTTTAAATTATTGTTTTAATTTTTTTAAATATTTCTTTTAAACTTTGCAGTGAGAGAGTACAGATACGTTGTTCCTTAGTCAAAACTTATGTATATCGAGTGACGTCATCGTGGTGATGTAATATTTTAATTTTCATATAGTTATTTATTTTGGGAACTTTTGGGACTTTGAAACTAATGGACGTATTTGTTTGAAACTTGGTAATTAGAAAGTAGTGAATCACACCAGATGATCAAAACAATTTATGCATTTCGGGTGACGGCCTCATGGTGACGCCATAATTTGTTGTGTGTGTGTGTGTGTGTGAGAGAGAGAGAGAGAGAGAGAGAGAGAGAGAGCGTGTGTGTGTGTGTGTGTGTGTGTGTGTGTGTTTTAATCCTATTTTCTCTCAAACTACTGGAGGGGTTTTCAGGTCAAGAGCTGCTCTAGGCACTGGTCAATACGGAGTCTAACTCAAGCCGTCCAGGGCGCCAGCTTGAATTCCTAGGCGCTTCATCTAACGCCTCAAACGCCGTATTTTTGTAATTGACACTCACCCGCCTAAGTGGTTTTATTATTATTGTGGTCGTGCAGCTGGTGTGGTAGCTGTTTATGGATGGTGATTTTTACACAACAGGACACAACGTAAAAAGGGCGGGGAGGCTTAAATTTCAGGTCACTAGCACACCACACGGTACTAGCGTACATTTAAGTTATCGATGTGCAAAGGAAAAAGGCTGTGCTACAAATGCCAATAAACAATAATTCCAGAGGTCTTCGACAATCGAAACTACAAAACAAAAAAGTCATCCGAACATTTCTAAACAAAGTAATAATCCTAGACGAACAAACAAATCACAACCGACTAAACAAATGAACAGAACCAAAATAGGCATTTGGGAGAGCACAAACAGGTAATAACTGAATATCTTAAAATAATAAACAGCCTATTAAAGATGATGAAAACTAAGCCAGCAAATATTCCAGTATCTTAATCATCAATCAAACTATTAAAGTGGCTTTTAAATAAATGAACTATAAGATTTATAGAGCATACATACATATAGCATAATTATTCCTCAATAGATCATCATTATTCAGCCAAAGACTGTATAGGTGAGACATTATTGATTTATAGAGCATACATACATATAGCATAATTATTCCTCAATAGATCATCATTATTCAGCCAAAGACTGTATAGGTGAGACAATATATTATTTAGCAGGCCCGTACCTGGCGTGTACAAAGTGGTACGGCCATAGAGAGATCAGGGTGGAGAGGGGATGAGAAGGGATGGAGGGGATGGGGGAAGGGACTGAGAAGGGTGGGGGGGGGTGGGGAGGAAGGAAGTGCGGAGGATAAAGGGGGTAATTTCAAGAAGCGCGTTTAAGAAGTGTTTGGAAAAAGACATGATTTTAACTGACACACACTTTCTCTTAGCGTGTTCTTTCAAACTATCAAATCACTATAAATATCCAAAAATCGTACATTTCGATCACTTTGGGTTGCTGTGGGCCTAGCCGTTGCCGACCTATTGGACCATGCCGATATAATGGGCACCGATTCCGAATCGGTGAAGAAGAAGAAATTGCATCATTATTCTTACAGGTAATATCCAAATATTAGCCTACAGGTTCCAAAACGCGTTGTTCTAAAAGCAAAGACGGAAGTGTTCCCGACATTGATTCGTCAGACTGCCGTAACAGTTACGTACTTTACTTTGTAGTAGCGAGGTAGAGAATGAGAGAGAGAGAGAGAGAAATAGAGAGAGAGAGAGAGAGAGAGAGAGAGAGAGAGAGAGAGAGGGAGAAAGAGAGAGATAGAGAGAGAGAGAGAGAGAGAGGTGGAGGGGGGGGGGGCAAAGGTCGCAAAGGGGAGTTAAACATTTTTTTAAATTAATATTTTTAGTCAAAAAAGTGGTCCGGCCGTGGCCGGTATGGGCGGTATGCCCTGGGAGGAGGGGAGGTAAGAAAGAAGGGGTGAGGGGGAAAGGGGGAAGAAGGGAGAGGGAAAAATCGGGAAGAGAAGAAATTGTTTGTTGTTGTTGTGGCTTTTTTAAAGACACAACAGTGGTCCCGCCGTTGCTGTATGGGCGATACGGCCCTGTTTGTAAAAAATAAATCATTGACTAATCAAAGCAACACACAGAATATATTTAAATATAATAGAAGACTATCCTAATTATACAAATATAATATTAAAACTATAGCATCTATTATTACTATACAAACATTTGTTTTAAAAAATTATTTAAAGAAACAATTTTATAATACTAGATATTTAACATATTAATTAGGGAAAGAATAGAATAATGTAATTTTTAGATTTGAACATGAAAACCATAAAATCGAACGATTCCTGTTTACTATTTACATTAAAATCTTAAGAACGTTAAAAAAATACAGAAAACATCAGGCTACAAAGTAAATACCTAACCGAATATTTAACATGTTATGCAGATATCACGCTTTCCTAGGCATCATTTAAGACAGTGACAGAGAAGAAGAAGAAGAAGAAGAAGAAGAAGAAGAAGAAGAAGAAGAAGAAGAAGAAGAAGAAGAAGAAGAAGAAGAAGAAGAAGAGAGAATGGCATTTTCTAAAATAAAATATATATGTTCAGTACAGTATAATAATACTACATATCAAATTATTCTTAGCAATAAAACATACATATCAACATTTGAACATCCTACATTAAATCAGTACAAAATCAACACATAAAACATAGAACGAAGCAGGCTCTTCGGAGTGGAAACTTCTGAAGCCTCTGGCACAACAGAATCTAAATACTTTTTGGAGTGGTTACTGTCTTCTTCAGAAAACTTTAAATTCTTTACTGACTATACTGTTTCATATATATATGGCTACTTGAACTGAGTACTTCCTGGCTAGCTACTTCTTTCGCTGGTGTCGATACGGGAAAAAAAAGCAAGATGGTTTTGTAACCGCTATTTGTTCATATCCTTAGCGTGCTCCCAAAATCGAGATGCTAGTAATGTGTATAATATTTCACCGTTGGTTTATTAGGGGCTCTTTGAGTAGGATGGTACCCATTCTAGACCTCTGCGAAAAAGATAAGAGTGAAGAGTAACGGTCAGTCAGATAACTGAAGTGGGGCCAGTAGGCGCCACTGAGACTATGCAAAGGGGACTCTGGGAGATTCCGACTGTTCTGGGACGTGTGTCTCTGGAAAAAGGATAGTGAGATCAGGGTTGAGAGGCAGATATGTTGTACAACTAAACGATACAAGCCTACTTACGAATACTATTATTTTTCAAGTATTAGGATGTTTACAGAGCTGGGGTTGTTCAAATCAGTGAGCCTGATCACATTATTATTATTATTATTATTATTATTATTATTATTATTATTATTATTATTATTATTATTATTATTATTATTATTATTATTATTATTATCATTATCATTATCATTATCATTATCATTATTATTATTATTATTATTATTATTATTATTATTATTATTATTAATGTTCTTATATTGAACTTTTCCAGTTCAAGAATCACTGGTCATCTAGCTAAAGCCATCCGAGGCGCTAGCTTGCATTCTTAATAGGCACATCCTCTAAAACGCCTAAATCATCGTATTAATGTAACTGGCACACCCGTCTAGGACATGAACGTCAGTATCTTTAATATCCTGGAATAATATATTCATAATCCTCCTCTTCCTCCTCCAACTTCATCTCCCTTTTGGTGCTTTTGTATTGTCTAAACTACAGTGTGTGTGTGGGGGGGGGGGGTTGTGTGCGTGTGTGTGCGTATGTGAGTGTGAGACAGCAAGCTAGGGAACTCTGCACCCATTAGGGTCTAGCACTTTTTTTAAAAAAGGAGTTGTTTATTTGTCGTTGTTTTAAAATAAATATATTTATTGCTTACCTAATATATTTGTTTTCATTCATTTACGAGATTTTCATTATTAATTGACCCGATCCGATCATTTACACCACCTCGGCGTCTGGGAGTATTAATAATGGCCTCTACCTTTAGCCTATACCGTATACACTATTTTAGACAGCTTTTCCCAGCCACGGATACTTTAGTAATTATTGTGCAGATGCTGGCAAGCCCATACTGAAAGTGTCAGAGAACCAGTCTTGAAAACTATTGTCTGAGCCGATTTTGATCTCAGTAGTCTATAATACTCAGTGCAGTGTTGACCTAGTTGTAGTGATGATGTTTGCACTGATAGTCGAACGAACGTCATATCCAATCACGCTTAATGCAGGTGATAGTGACATCCGTTATCCCTTATACCAATTCTAGTACCTTGAGTCAGTTCCTGTTACTCTCGAACAATTCCGAAATTCTCGAGCAATTGTGTGTTTTCGTGCAGTTCCTACGGACATTCTTCGTTTTTTTTTAAAGGATTGTCTTCTAAGAATGGCTACATGTTAATCGCTTTCACCCCACAGCAAAGGAACTCTCGGTCCGTTTCATTTATTTATGACAGAGAGCATTCTCAAAAAAGCTTTCCAAATGCTGTGTGTTTAAAGCCCGCGGCACATGTTTCTTTGCTCAGGCGAGCATGTTTTCGGCTTCAAAGTACAGTAAGGCGTTTTGTGGAAACTCTTGTGAGCCTTCTCGTCAACACTACGGAATATTTTCATAAATGAATGCGGGGAGATGTGCTAATCCGGCCTAAAATGCATCATCATCATCATCATCACCATCATCTTCTTCTTCTCCTCCTCCTCCTGCTGCTACTACTACTACTACTGCTGCTACTACTCTTTCTACTACTGCTACTACTACTGATACATGAATGGATAACTTTTTATTCTGGTGTTTTTATCTCCTTTGGCTTGCAGCTCTGTATCGTCTTCTTGTCCTCTCCTACTATTATAACTACTACTCCCATTCATCCTTCTTCACAGTCATATTATCACAGTCGATCACTGCCTTTGATATCTGTGTTTAGTATAATGCCCCCGTGGTGGTGCCGCAGGTTTCTGTATAAATAGTATCCGCACTTTGTGGAACTTTAGTGCTTTAAATTCCCACTGTTGCTGTCTTTTAGCTTTGTTCTTTCTCGTTCCTACACTGTTCTATCAATCTACTACCTTCTTTGCTAGACAAGTCACCTACCTTTTTTCTTGAAAAATCTCGCCAAACTCCTCATTTTTGTATGGGTCAGCTTGGGGCTGTTGGATGCTTTATGCCAAATAGTCAATATCCTATCCTATCCTGTCCTATCCCGTAACTCGGAGGTCGTAGGGGCACCACAGATGACCGTTTAACCAGCGTACTCCATCTTTCCCTGTCCTCGGCAACCCTGATGGATTCGCTCAGTGTCAAACCAGTCCATTCTCGAATGTTGTCCTCCCACCTCTTTTTCGGTCTCCCTCTTCTTAAACCTCCTTGCACAGTACCTTGCGGATGGTCTTTGCAAGACCTGATAATCTAGTGACGTGGCCATACCATCGGAGTTTCCGTTTTTTCACCACTGTAAAATAGTCACTAGGGTTTTCTATATTATTATTATTATTATTATTATTATTATTATTATTATTATTATTATTATTATTATTATTATTATTATTATTATTATTATTATTATTATTATTATTATTATTATTATTATTATTATTATTTAGCAATGTTGGCATGTTATATGTATGTGTTGTGTTAATATTTTATAATGCTCTTTATGTTCTATTTTGTTTTTATAAACGGGGGTTCGATAATTTTAAAGTACAACCTCAGCGTCCCTTGCATGGTATGCCTTTATTGAAAAGTGAATGGCTGGTGGAGTGCCTTCAGTGTTACCATGTTGTTTCTGCAGTTCTTTTCTAAGGATCAGGGCTGAGTTCTCTTTCATCCAAGTTGTGGTCCTGATTCGGCTCTTTGCAGTCCGCTGGACATTATAAACAATGACTAACTAATCTCATTGTGGGAGTAGATGAAAGGCATTAACCCCTTCCTTCTCCCCCCACCCACAACTCTTCCACCCACCCATACCCTCCTCCCCCCCCAAAAAAAAAAAACCAACACACACACACACACACAAACACACACACACACACACACATATATATATATATATATATATATATATATATATATATATATATATATATATATATATATACAAACACACACATATATATATGTGTGTGTGGGTGTGTGTGTGTGGGTGTGTGTGTGGGTGTCATTTAAAAAAATGTTTTTAATCTGGAAAAGACAGGTAACGTAATATGGAGAGAATGTGGGCTTTGAACATCTCTTCGTCTAAACTTCCGACTCTACTTAAAAGGTGTTCGCGGTAAGTTCTGGTTGTTCTTGTGTTTGTGTGCGTGTGTGTGTGGGTGGGCATGTGTGTGTGTATGTGTGTGTATGTGTGTGTGTGGGGGCATGTAGAAACGACGTTACTCTGACATACACTTGAAACGCTACATACTTTTTTTTATACTTTTTTGACGGTCCCGTTATTTTGACGCCAAAATATTGCTCCGTAGAGTTACAGCTGTTTTAGGATTAGGGTTAGGTTAAGGTTTAGGGTTAGGGATAGCTTCAACAAATTGAAAATGTCAAAATAATGTCAAAGAAATGGAAAGTGTGTCAAAATAATGTATGTTTTTTCACAACAGTCATCACAACGTCGTTTCTACAAAAATGCATGTGTGTGTGTGTGTGTGCGCGTGTGTTTGTGTGTGTGTGCTTTCATGGACTGTGTGTGTGTGTGTGTTTGTGTGTGGGTGTGGGTGTGTAAGTGTGTGTGTGTGTGCTTTCATGGACAAACTTTCACTCCGATAAGTTCTTCTTAGGAAAGTATAGCCTATCTCATTTCCACTTCGTTTTGAAGTAGCCCTTAACGCTATTAGTTTGGTGATGTAAAATACAAATCGCAAACAAATGCTTTCCATTTGTTTTTCTACTGAAAACAACATAACCGCTCTCTTTTGGGTTTCCTTCAGAATTAACATGCTTCTTCTTGAAGTTGCTTGTTTTGTGTTATTACGTTTGAGGAGTGGCGCCTAACGTAAACAAGCACTTACCTGAGGTGAATGAACTCTTAATCCTCTCTGATCCCACATAAGACATCAGACAAGATTTGTTGAAACCGAATCTCCAATTAAGATTGCATTAGAAGAAAGCGAGGACATGCGAATTAGCAATTACGTGTTGTTACTTAGAAAATTAAACTTATTCTTTAAGATCCAAGTTTACAAGTTTATTTGGGTCCTAGCCTTGTGAGAGACTATCAGCCAAGTCGGGAAAACATAAGGTCATAGACAAAGAAAGATCAAAAAGCTGTGTTCACATCATTCCATGCATATGTCGATTTATTGATACATGTATTATTTTTTCACTGTTCAAACAGTATGTATATATGTTAGTCTCTCACTTTCATAATTATGAGGTATGTATTTGTGCCTGTCAGAATTGCTATATTATTCGTAATGTGTACATATTGCTTTGAATGCATGGAATGATGTGAACATGGAATGATGTGAACATGGAATGATGTGAACATGGAATGATGTGAACATGGAATGATGTGCCACCGACTTGCATAAAATGCCTGCCGACAATGTAGTCCCCCTCACCACCAAAAGCAGAAGACGATTGGTCAGCCGGGGAGAACAAATGTCGTATTCCGATTTTGCACAACAGGAACCACCCAAGGCAAGCCTAACCAAGAAGTGCAAAGTAGACAACAATATCTCTGTCTGTCTGTCTCTCTCTCTTTCTCTCTCTCTTCCCTTCTTCTTCTTCTTCTTCTTCTTCTTCTTCTTCTTCTTCTTCTTCTTCTTCTTCTTCTTCTTCTTCTTTTTTTTTTTTCTTCTTCTTCTTCTTCTTCTTCTTCTTCTTCTTCTTCTTCTTCTTCTTCTTCTTCTTCTTCTTCTTCTTCTTCTTCTTCTTATTATTATTATTATTATTATTAAGCTTCGATGGCATAAACATTTAGATTACGTTTGCAAACTTGTCTCCCAAAATCTGTACCTCTTCAGTAAATTAAAATGTATTGTCCGTTCTGATGCGAGAATAATTTGTTTCAAGTCACACCGCCTTTCTCATCTCAATTATGCGTCATCAGTATGTTGTGGTGCAGAAGAAGTGCAAATCAACAAACTAAACTCTTTGCACCGTAGTGCAGGGAAGATTATCATTGATGATCCCAGTCTTTCAACATCGGAAAAACTTAAAGCATGAAACCTATTGTCCTTATACCATCAGTTTTCATTCAACATTGTCAACCATTTGCTTAAAGTGCAACAGGGCCTGACTCCGCCTTATGTAAGCAATCTATTAACTGCTGCGACAGAACGTTACGGCTCTAACAAAATAATACATCCTGCCTCGACCAAGAATTGATGTGTTGAATACTAGTTTTGCATTCTCAGGACCGCTAATCTGGAACTCTCTTCCTTTAAACATTAGAACATGTACCACTCTTCCTTCACTTAAACATACATTAAGGCAAAATTAATAATAATAATAATAATAATAACGGATTTTTATATAGCGGATACTCCAGCCTATGACCAGACTCACCACGCTTTACATAGTCATTACATATAAGTACATGCACTCGATAAAACATCGCTTTCGCTACAATACACCAAAAGACAGAACAGTAAGGGTACAATTTATTTACACTTATGTACACAAATTACCTTAATATGACTTAACTACTGATTTTGTCAACTGTTTTCCGATGTGTTACTGGATTACTTGATCAACAATAGATAATTATGTCTTTGGGTGGCCTCGTGGCGCAGTGGATAAGTCGCCGGTTTCCTATGCCGAAGGTCGCGGGTTCGATTCCCGCAAGGCGCGAACGTATGTGACTTAGGTACGAGACTATTGAGGTCACCGAGGGTTTTCTCCGGGCACCCCGGTTTCCTCCCTCCTGTGACAAGGCGTACAATCTAGCCTGAGTCAGAGAGCACCCACTCATCCCTCCCAACCATCCAGTTAACCCCTCTACACTTCCAGTCGACCCTTGGACGCGCGCTGGCTCATTCACTTAAGCCCCGCCCCTCGGGCATCAAGTTAAAGCCTGACACAACCCCAGACTAGGTGTCAGTCGCAAACCCTCCAGTCTTCAAGCCACAACAACTTGTCCGAAGACACGTCTCCATCGACTGGCGACCTCTGAGCTTCGGCAGTACTCGTGTGCTTCACCCCGTCTTAGTCAAGGTAAGAGAGGAAACTTACTCTTTGTCATGTAGCAGACCCATCACCCGTCGTTCGCCCCCTCGTTCGTATGTCCTGTCGGTATGTACGTTCGTGTTTATAGTTTCGTCTTGATGTGTTGCTGACATGTATTATTGCCTTGTATATATTATCCGCCTTGTTTATATGACTCATGCCATGTTTGAATTTATACTTGTATGCTCCATGTTAGCCCCATGTGTAAATATCCCATGACATGCTGTCCCTCCATATAGATTAAAGTCCCCCAGTACAGCCCTTGCCTACAACCCCTTTGTCCTGTACCCACTCCATTTGCTTCCCCCTTGCTCCCAATGTATAAATATTTGCCCCTGTTGCCACTACCCCCCATCTCAATGCGCCGAAGGTATCATATATTAGCGGCTGCCAGTAAGCACCAAATTGGCCCCATAAACCTAGTTGCATTGTTTGACTGTTGGTATGCGCCGGACCAACCTTGACCGGCCAGCCAATTTGAAATCTGAATGGGCAAACTCGCGCAACAGGCGCTGAACCCAGGCTATACCTATCCCCCGCTGATTCAGAGTCTGTATTGCGTTACAGACGGCTCCTGTGCAGGGCTCATACCCCAGCCTTGTATCATCTCTCAGTCGCTGACCCGCTGCAGGCCCCTGACAACCCAGGGAGTCAACGAGAAGCGTTCCCCCGAATTTCATCATCCATAGACAGCTAGCAACGTAAGCTGAAATCTACGCCTGTACCTCAACCAAGACTGGCATCCCCGGTCATTGCGCAAGAAGCGTGACCGACTGACCTGCATTCCAAGTGACGCCACGCTAAAACCTGGTCATCAGTCCAACCAGACTATCTTGGAACAACCACCGCCCTCCATAGCCAGCTAAGTGATTGACCCACGAGCATCACCACTCGAAGATCATCTGGCCAGAAACCAGCCAGATACACTCTTGCCCTATGACGATATCAGTCCACAGTAGCACTAGTACCCCAGAAGTCAACCACCCAGAATATCTCCGAGCTACTCCCTACTGATATAGACGCTACCCCCGTGACTCACTATTAGCGTTACTCAATATAGACGACCCAATTCGATTTAATAAAACTTCACAGTTAGAAATTGCACTTACCCAGACTGGCCTTTGTATTCGAATTTCTCAACTAGTGTAGTATACCATCTTTCTCGTCTACCCTTTGACTGTCTCTCATTTAATTAGTAGCCCTAGCCTTAATTCTCTTGAATGTCATCGCATCATTAGCCTAACAAAGGAGGTAATACCGCGCTAGAGATTAAGAGCTTACCCTCCATTCCCCCCAACCCCTTTCTTTGTGACATTAACTTTGGCGACCCCGACGAGACTAAAGACTTAGGTTCCCATCCCAACCCGACGAGACTAAAGACTTAGGTTCCCATCCCAACTTGACGAGACTAAGGACTTAGCTTTAATTTCCACCCCAGCCCAGTAGAGATAGGACCCAGCCCCTAAGCCTAGGTAGTAGATAGCATAGCCCCATAGGTCCCTTACTGGCTTTTCCGAATGGTGGTGTCTCGAAAAGGTTTTTTTTTGCATTCATTTTTGTATTTTGATTGATTGCATTTTGTCTTTGTGGTTGTGTTGTGTTGTATTCGCCCCTGTGCAGTTTCATCGTAGCTCATCCAGCCCACCCCCTTGTTTCCCGTCAGTGTACCCCCTTGTGTGCGCCCCTCATTCCGGTTAGGACTTTTCAGGGTAAGTCACCTCCCTTACCATGGCCGACCGGGGAGAGCTTGCGCTCAAGTACAAGAGTATTGGCGAGAGCTTAGGGCTCGCCGGCACCGAACTCAAGGACTACGTCCTGGCCAACGTAGATGCGGACGTGGCCGAGGAAAAGTTGAAGAGGGAAGAGAGGGCTAAAGAGCGAGAGGCGAAGAAGGAGGAGGAGAAAGAGCGCCTCGCCGCGGAAGAACGGGCCGCCGCCCGGAGGAAGGAGGAGGAGAAAGAACGCATCGCTGCGGAGGAACGGGCCGCCGCCCGGAAGATAGCGGAGGAGGAGAAAGCCGCCGCTCGGAAAATAGCAGAGGAGGAGAGGGCCGCCGAACGGAGGAGAGAAGAGGAGAAGGAGAGGGTAGCCCAGGAGGAGAGAGCCGCCGAGCGGAGAAGAGAGGAGGCGAAGGAGAGGATAGCAGAGGAGGAGAGGGCCGCCGCACGGAGGAAGGAGGAGGACGAGAGGGTCGCGGCACTTGAGGAGAAGAGGAAGGACAAGGAACTGGAACGGCGCCAAGCACTCCTCCAGCTTGAGCGCGAACGCCGCGATCTAGGCATCGCATCGCCCGTGAGCGAAGACTTCTCGCTCATCGCCCCCAGCTTCGCCACCAGCGCCGGAATATCCGCAATCCCCCCGCCGATTCCGGGGATGAACTTCCCCCTGGACCCATTCGTCGAACGAGACGAATCGATCGAAGTTTATCTCGCCCGATTCGAGAGAGTCGCGGGAGAAAACAGCCTTGACCCCCAGTACTGGTATCGCAAGCTTAGTCATGGCCTTAAGGGGAAGGCCTATGAAATCCTGGCCAAGGCGCCAACTTCCGAGGAGGGCGACTACCCCGCCCTCAAGAAAGCTCTACTGCACGGATTTGAGCTCTCAGGTGAGCACTACCGCAAGAATTTCCGGAACTCCCGGAGAGAGAAAGGGGAGAAGTTTACGCAATTCGCCGACCGGCTAGCCACTCTACGGGACAAATGGATAGAGCAAACGGACGAGCCAAAAACGTACGACGGACTGCTCGAATTGATGCTAGCCGAGCAACTCCGAGGGACAATGCCAGCGGAACTTCGGACTTTCGCCGCCGAACAGGGAGCCGCCCGACTAGAAGACCTCATCATAGTCGCGGACCGCTACCTCACCGCGCACCCCGACGACAGACAGCCTCGCCGGGACCCGCCCGCACCCTCGTCACCAGATACCCGCCACCAGCCTCGCCGGCCCGTCCCGCCAGCGAATCACCGTCCACCCCCGCCTAAAGGACGCCCTAACCCCGGAGCAGAGCCTGGGAAGCGGAGCACAGAGCTCTACTGCGGCTACTGCCAGCGCCGAGGACACACCCGCGAGAAATGTTTTCGCCGCCTCAGCAACCAGCGTCGCAAACAAGGCACGGTATTGGCCCTACGCCAAGTTACCCCCGACGGGAACCCGGTAACCCCCGTCGTCACTCCCACCGATCGACCGGCCGTCACTGAGCAAGTGACTGTCAACGATCGCCCGGCCCACAGTCTATACGACACTGGACTCACCTTTGACGCCGTCGTCCGCCGCTCGCTCATCAGGGAACAGGACCTGACCGGCGAAACGATCACCCTGAAGTTGGCCGACGCGTCTCAACCCAGCACCACGCTCCCTATAGCCCGGATCCAAGTCACCAGCCGATACGTCACGGGGACCATTCAAGCGGCCGTGATGGACCAGCCCCTGTATGACTTGATCCTAGGATGCCGCTACGTATTCTTGGGTATGCCGCCCCAGCCTGTGGAGTCGATGGCCGCCGTCCAGACGCGCGCCCAGGCGAAAACAGCCGCGACACCACCCCCGATCCCCACCCAGATGCCGGAACAGATCCGGAAGGCCCAAGAAGACGACGTCACCCTCCGCAAGTGCTACGGAAAACTTCCCGCCGCACGCACTCCACCCAAGTCCGGAGACTTTTTCGTCGAAGACGGACTCCTCTTCCGTCAGAAGGACGACCATTCGCAACTCGTCGTACCTGCGACCCTTCGCCCCCAAGTCCTGGAACTTGGCCACAGCATGCCCCTAAGTGGACATATGGGCATAGGAGCCACTACTCTACGCATCAGCGCTCAGTACCACTGGCCCGGGATGACAGAAGACGTGAAGCGCTACGTCAAGTCCTGTCGCCAGTGCCAACGATACTCGCCCCGCCATCACACCGTACCGGTCACTATCAGCCCCACCGTTGTCGTCGGGACACCCTTCCAACGAGTGGCAGTCGACATAGTAGGACCCCTTCCGCGGACCAAGAAGCGGAACCAGTATCTGCTTACCCTTGTCGACGCTTGCTCTATGTGGTGTGAGGCCGTTCCACTACCAAAGATTGACGCCGCCCGAGTCGCCGACGCGCTCGTCACCATATTCACTCGAGTCGGATTCCCGGACAACATCTTGACCGACAACGGGTCCCAGTTCACCGGAAAACTCATGCAGGAAGTTTTCCAACTACTTCGCATTCGCCATATCCGAACTCCACCCTACCACCCCGCAAGCAACGGACAGGTCGAGCGCCTGAACGGGACGCTCATCTCAATCATCCGCAAGATCGCCGACGAACAGCCCGAAGCGTGGGACACCTACGTCCCGTCAGCACTCTTCGCGTATCGAGAGACCCCGCACACCTCCACCGGATACACGCCTTCCACGCTGCTTTTTGGGAGACCCCTTTCTGGACCTCTAGCCGCCCTACGACGTAGCTGGACCGACGCCAAACTGGACGAGGCACCGGTCGACGCCACGAAATACGTCACCAAGCTCCAGGAAACTCTCAAGGCCACATGGAAAGCCGCCTCCGCCAACCTGAAGAAGGCGAGAGAGAGACAAGCCCGCTACCATAATCGCCGCGCCCGGGACCGAGAACTGCAGGTAGGAGACCAGGTCCTACTACTTCTCCCCAGCGGCACGAACAAGCTAGACATAGCTTGGCAAGGACCCTACCCGGTGCTGGAGAAACTCTCACGTACCACTTATCGCATCGAGGTAGGCGGAAAGCCCAGGACCCACCACATCAACTTGCTCAAGCGGTACCTGGAGCAACCCGCTCCCGCCCCAGACACCCACGCGCTACTCACGGTCGCGCTGGCCGTCGAAGTGGACGGTACAGAGACCGGCGTCGCCGAATTTCCACTAAAAGGGAAGGAATCCTTCCGGGACGTATCTCTGGACCCCTCACTCCCCGCCGGCCAGCAACGCCAACTACGCGCCATCGTAGCAGAATACAGGGAAGTCCTCACCGACATTCCTGGGAGGACGGACCTAGAAGAAGTCCAACTAACCCTGACGGACCCCACTCCCGTCCGCCAGAAACCGTACCCCGTCCCGCTATCCCAGCAGCAGATAGTAAGGACAGAAGTAGAGGCTCTGCTACAAGCCGGAGTCATCGCTCCCTCCCGTTCCCCCTACAGCGCAGGTATAGTGCTATCACGGAAGCCCAGCGGAGAACATCGCCTCTGTATCGACTTCCGGCAGTTGAATCTCGTAACACAGTTCGTACCCGGACCCCTGTCCGACCCGACGGACTTGTTTGCGAAGCTACAGTCCGCCAGATATTACTCCAGAGTGGATCTGAGCAAGGGCTTTTACCAGATCCCCGTGCACCCTTCATCCCGCCAGTACCTGGCCTTCAGCACGATGGACGGCCACTATGAGTTTAACGTTCTGCCGTTTGGTCTACACAATGCCCCAGGTATATTCAGCACGATGATGCGGAAGCTGTTGGACCCCCTCCACTGTCCGTCCCTACACTCTTTTATGGACGACATACTCGTCGCCACGGAGACATGGGAGGAGCACCTGCGAGTGGTGCGCCAACTCTTACGCCGCCTCAAAGAAGCTGGCCTCACTGCCCGGCCGACCAAATGCCAGTTCGGATACCAAGAGCTGGAATTCCTTGGCCACACCATCAGCCATGGACAGCTCCGGCCTCTGGAAAAGACTGTCCAGCGCCTTCGAGACGCGCCCCGCCCCAAGACCAAGAAAGATGTCCAGTCCTTCCTGGGACTGAGTGGCTTCTATCAAAAGTTTGTACCCGGCTACAACGGGATTGCCGCGCCACTATCCAGCCTAACCCGGAAGACCGCACCAGATCGAGTCGTCTGGACCCCGCAATGTGAAGCTGCCTTCCAGGAGCTCAAGGAGAAACTGACGTCACAGCCAGTCCTGCGACTCCCCAACCACGGACTGCCCTTCGTCCTGCGCACGGACGCCAGCGACGTAGGCCTCGGAGCCGTTCTACTCCAACGGGACTCCTCGGACGCCCCGACGCTCTTCCCCGTCGCGTACGCCAGCCGGAAGCTAAAGCCGGCTGAACTGAACTACGCCACGTCGGAGAAGGAGTGTCTCGCCCTCGTCTGGGCAGTCCAGAAGTTCCAGTTGTACCTCTACGGCTCGCACTTTACCGTCCAAGTGGATCATCAGCCGCTCTCTTTCCTGGCGACATCTAAATCGCTCAACGCCCGGCTGATGAGGTGGGCTCTGCTGCTCCAAGCATACTCTTTCCAGCTGGAGCACATCCCAGGAAAAGACAACCACGGCGCAGACTTCCTCAGCCGCCACCCCGCAACAGACTCCATCGAGTCCCCACTGAGGGCCGACGCCCCAGCCTTCATACCCGCCGCCGCCCACTAACCGTAGCCGAGACCCGGCAGCTCCGCGGACCCCAGCCTTGGGCATCCGCCATCGACTACCAGGAACCCCGCATTGCCCCGCATCTCCCGGATCATCGCAACCATCCTCGCATCCCGCATCTGACCTCAGCTGATTGGCCGCGTCTCAGTCGAGGCCTAGGACCTCGCCTTTTTCCTTGGGGGGGCCTCTGTGACAAGGCGTACAATCTAGCCTGAGTCAGAGAGCACCCACTCATCCCTCCCAACCATCCAGTTAACCCCTCTACACTTCCAGTCGACCCTTGGACGCGCGCTGGCTCATTCACTTAAGCCCCGCCCCTCGGGCATCAAGTTAAAGCCTGACACAACCCCAGACTAGGTGTCAGTCGCAAACCCTCCAGTCTTCAAGCCACAACAACTTGTCCGAAGACACGTCTCCATCGACTGGCGACCTCTGAGCTTCGGCAGTACTCGTGTGCTTCACCCCGTCTTAGTCAAGGTAAGAGAGGAAACTTACTCTTTGTCATGTAGCAGACCCATCACCCGTCGTTCGCCCCCTCGTTCGTATGTCCTGTCGGTATGTACGTTCGTGTTTATAGTTTCGTCTTGATGTGTTGCTGACATGTATTATTGCCTTGTATATATTATCCGCCTTGTTTATATGACTCATGCCATGTTTGAATTTATACTTGTATGCTCCATGTTAGCCCCATGTGTAAATATCCCATGACATGCTGTCCCTCCATATAGATTAAAGTCCCCCAGTACAGCCCTTGCCTACAACCCCTTTGTCCTGTACCCACTCCATTTGCTTCCCCCTTGCTCCCAATGTATAAATATTTGCCCCTGTTGCCACTACCCCCATCTCAATGCGCCGAAGGTATCATATATTAGCGGCTGCCAGTAAGCACCAAATTGGCCCCATAAACCTAGTTGCATTGTTTGACTGTTGGTATGCGCCGGATCAACCTTGACCGGCCAGCCAATTTGAAATCTGAATGGGCAAACTCGCGCAACAGGCGCTGAACCCAGGCTATACCTATCCCCCGCTGATACAGAGTCTGTATTGCGTTACAGACGGCTCCTGTGCAGGGCTCATACCCCAGCCTTGTATCATCTCTCAGTCGCTGACCCGCTGCAGGCCCCTGACAACCCAGGGAGTCAACGAGAAGCGTTCCCCCGAATTTCATCATCCATAGACAGCTAGCAACGTAAGCTGAAATCTACGCCTGTACCTCAACCAAGACTGGCATCCCCGGTCATTGCGCAAGAAGCGTGACCGACTGACCTGCATTCCAAGTGACGCCACGCTAAAACCTGGTCATCAGTCCAACCAGACTATCTTGGAACAACCACCGCCCTCCATAGCCAGCTAAGTGATTGACCCACGAGCATCACCACTCGAAGATCATCTGGCCAGAAACCAGCCAGATACACTCTTGCCCTATGACGATATCAGTCCACAGTAGCACTAGTACCCCAGAAGTCAACCACCCAGAATATCTCCGAGCTACTCCCTACTGATATAGACGCTACCCCCGTGACTCACTATTAGCGTTACTCAATATAGACGACCCAATTCGATTTAATAAAACTTCACAGTTAGAAATTGCACTTACCCAGACTGGCCTTTGTATTCGAATTTCTCAACTAGTGTAGTATACCATCTTTCTCGTCTACCCTTTGACTGTCTCTCATTTAATTAGTAGCCCTAGCCTTAATTCTCTTGAATGTCATCGCATCATTAGCCTAACAAAGGAGGTAATACCGCGCTAGAGATTAAGAGCTTACCCTCCATTCCCCCCAACCCCTTTCTTTGTGACACCTCCCTTCAATAATGGTACCGGATGCAGTCAATATAAAAATTTCAAAATAAAAATTCGATTTTCTTCCGTCTTATAATAGCGATCTCCCTGCCTTTACACCATCTGATTGAGTGATGTATTTGCATTTGGTGTGTGTGAGGGTAAATGAGACAGGTGAGCGTGTATGTTGGTATAGATCGCCGCGCTTTGAGCCTTGGGAAAAGGCGCGTACATAGCATCCTGTATTATTATTATTATTATTATTATTATTATTATTATTATTATTATTATTATTATTATTATTATTATTATTATTATGTGTAATGGTGCCAACTGATTATTTATAATTCATTGGGTTGTTTTTTTATGTAAGCCTGCTGTGTAATTGTAACACCAATATTGATTGTCATATATCTTTTCTTGTATGCTGCATGATAGTGTATATAATGGTGCTTTATTTTTTTTTTGTCCTTTCATTATAGCTATTTGTTTTGTCTTTGACAAGTATGACTGAATATCTCATGCAGAATTTGAGTGTGAATGATACGAGGAACGGTTGTAAGATTAGATTCCCGCCTAAAATCTGTATCCTTGTGAATAAAATGTCTGAATCTGAGTCTGAGTCTCCCTCTTTCTCTCCCTCTCACCCACCCACCCCAAGTTTCTTCTGCTCCCTGATCTGAAAAAAGAGAGTGAAGCAGTATCTCCATATGAAGAGATTACGAGATCAGCGATGTTCAATAATCATATCCAGAGTATCGAAAACGTATAAAACTGACCACTCTAACCAAGATCGCACTTGAGCAAAAGGAAAGGTCTGTGCGGCTGGAACGCTTGGTCATCGGTTTTGTCCAAGACATTGCAGTACAAGAAGACTTGGAAATGTTCGTAGTATAGTTTTATGAATGTATAGTACCAATACATGTAAGCCTACATGAAGAAAGCTAAGAGTGTACAGGGGTATATTAGTTTACGACTGATGGACGTCTAAACAGGAGATAAGGTTGCATCAATTTAATGCAGCATTTTATTTTAACGTCTCAGCACGAACATGTGATTTAGACCGTATATTGTTGCATGTTTCTAGGTAAGCTCTGTTAATTGTACTTTTAAATTACAGAGAGAAAATTCAACATTAGAACACTGAAAACTGAATAAGATTTTTTGGGTAAATAGGAGTGTAGGATAAGGTAGACTATTTTAGAAGTTTTACTCTATGATGGACAAGTTATAAAGGAGGCTATCAAACTTGACTAACAAGATTTGTACTCCTTTAAGTCTTCCTATTAATTCATTATCGTGAACGCTGACGGCGGGACAATTTTTCTAGCAATGGCCATTTGACGTGAGAGCACGATATTAAAATGCCCCGCAAGTGAATGACCCTGCACCCTGAATGTTTTGGGTTTTAAATGCTTGTGTGCAGCAGCGCTTACTCTTGCTTAATTTCTTTTGCCTTCCTTCATTTGTGTTTGCTGATTGTGTGAGAGTGGGTGAAGCATGCGAGCGTTTATGTTGCTACAGATCGCTGCGCTTTGAGCCTGATTAGTAGTTTCGGGAAAAGCGCGCATATAGCTTACCTATTATTATTTGCCAATGACTAGTAAATGTTCTAGTTATCATAAGACAACAGAATTCCACAATTGCTGTTTTTCATGTTGTTTTATTTTCTATATTTTTTCAGCATAATATTAAATATTGGATCCAAACCATGCCGCTGCAAAATTCCCCATTTTCCTTCATCAACATTTTGCTAACTTATACTGCCGCTGCCTTTCAATACACTTTCAGGTCCACTTTAGTTCCGTATCTCTTATTTATAACTGCATCTCCAAATTCTCTTTAGGGTTGCAGGGTACGGAGCGTGTTGCAAGCACTACAGCAAAGTGGAGAAGACAAAAACCGATTTAGCATTGATCGCAATGTCACTTTGACTGTTCAGGAGGCCTTCTAGACCTTGTACCCGCGGCTTTGATCACAAGAATGACTCCAACTCCTAACCACTACTATCGCGTTTTTATATTACTTATTTATGACGTTAGAGAGTTCGAATGAATAGTTTTTAAAGAAATGTGTCGAGAGAATAAATGTGTACCCTTCTTATGGTGTCCAGATATCAGTAACAGAGAAAACAAGGTATAGAAATAGAGAATAAAGAATAAAAGAGATTATTCACTATTCACTCGTCTTATTTACTTTTTTACAACTATGACGGCCTAACAGCGACAAAACCTGATAATTAAAAAATTTCATATGATAGTTATTAATATCAACGACATATTTACAATTAACAGGTAAAAATTGTAATTATGAAATGAAAATTATAGTTTTCGGTTTTGGCCCATTCCCAAAACCCCATTTTGCTAGAGCCAAAACTGAAAATTAAAATCTGATCACGCAAAGATATTTGTAATTTTTCAATGAAAATTTTAATTATCCCTTGATGATTGTAATTTTCCTATGATATTTGTAATTATCTCATGATTTTGTAATAACAGGCTTTGGCGCTAAGAAGATGTTGCAAATACTAATAATTATTAATTAACACTGTGGATTACCGGTGTCTCTGTAAATTACACAGAACACGCGTTAATTTCAATTATCTCGTGATTACTGGAAACTCTCGGTTTTGGCGCTAGTAGGCCGCCGTCATACAGAGTACCACCGTAGCATGTAACATAGGCGCTTATACCGCGACATAGGCGCTTGTATCGCCACACGCACGCACACACACACACACACACGATACACAAACACACTCACAGACAAAAGCGCATGCACATGCACCCACTCGCTCTGAAAACGCCTGAACAGGTAAAAGGGCGTACACTCTCTCTCTCTCTCTCTCTCTCTCTCTCTCTCTCTCTCTCTCTCTCTCTCTCTCTCTCTCTCTATCTCTCACCTATTTACAAAGACGTTTATCTTTGGGATAGAGTAAATTTGATGGCCTGGGAGGCTGGCCTCTGACTAAATGAACGACTGATAGGCCGATATGTGGCTAGTCCTAATTTAGAAAGTATTTCCAGTTATCTCTCTTCTGGAAATACAACAATGGACTTTGCATTGATCAGAATGTCACTCTGACCAGTCATACACACGTCCAGTCTGGCGCCCTAGGCACTCATCAGTAAAGCTCCCATCAACAGGCACAGATAACAAACAATCTAAATGACTACAGATTCTCCAACAGTGGAGATGAAGAACTCGAGTTTGATGATGATGATGATGATGATGATGATGATGATGATGATGATGATGATGATGATGATGATGATGATCATGATGATCATGATGATGATCATGATGATCATGATGATCATGATCATGTTGGTGATCATTATCATGATCATCATGATGCAATGCAATGCAACCCATCTTTAATTTTTCAACTTTCACTCTGCAAATAATAAAACTTAAATATATATGTTTTCTGTAGCCCACTGCCTGTCTTCGCATGCTACACACGTGTGTGTGTCTGCGTGTGTATGGGTGTATGTGTGACTGCGTGTGTGTGTGCGTGCGTGATATCTCGATTCTGAGACATATTCCTTGTGTTTTATCTTGGCAATAAAATTATTTGACTTTGACTTTGACTTATTGCTGTTGTTTGTTGGTTGGTTTTTACAGACGAAGTCTTTACAAGTTTGCAGAAAAGAGAGAGGTCAGAGTGGCGCAGTTCCAGAGGACTGGAGAACAAACGGCGAAGGCTGTGTAGTTCCAAATTGTTCTTTCTCTGCTATTCTTCGTACTAGGAATTCTAATCCTTGACTGTGTTTCCGAGCAGCAGCTCTTTGAGTTGGTACGTGCTATATGAAATGTAATTTTTTTATTTGACTGTTCTTTACTTCTTATTTTTTTCTTTCTTTTTTTATTGTTTTAATTTTTAATTTTTATTTATTTATTTATTTATTTTGGACGTTTCGCAACAGTTGCTTTTTACAACTATGAATTGGGAATTGTTGACAAATGATTGAGTTATTATAAGAGTAAGGCCGGACAGTAATTGACATCCAAACATTGAGAGCGCAAAATTAACTGTCAAATAGATTTGTCTCTCCGAAGTATTTTAAGGTGAAGATAGCCTTATTTTATTTTTTGAAAGGCGTGAATGTCCCTTCAATTTTAATACCGAAAACGTGTGTGTGGAAAGACTTTAAAACAGAAACAAAAATAGATTATTTTGTTGCCCTTCTGGCTAATGTTACTTCTGTCATGGCTGCTGTGAATTGTTGGATTGCTTTAAGCAATAAACATTCTGTACAAGAATTTTACTGATAATTATTGAACAATGGCTTTGTTTCAGAAGTAAGCCTGAACCCTGGATCAAAATGCGAAAATATATTAAATGTCTAATTCATGCTCAGGAATGACGTTTTTGCTTGTTTGATACTAGATTTTGTTGTGTTTGGTATGTGCTAAAATTGAATCTGAACGTCCTATCCGAGCGTTCTAAAAGATCGTTCGCTATAATAAATGCATGAGTTAGCTGCCCTTGCAAAACGTAATGGGGGACGCTAGAGGCACCTACAATTAGACACGGGTCGAACTAGTCGGCTACAGAATTAACCATTGATGACACACAGAACGCTCATTAGGTCAAATACGAGGCTAACCGGCTGGTGTGCTCCCTAATCAGTTCGTCACAACCTTCGGTTTGGGTTGTACTTTTCAACAACGGAATACAAGCTGCTCTCTCTCTCTCTCTCTCTCTCTCTCTCTCTCTCTCTCTCTCTCTCTCTCTCTCTCTCTCTCTCTCTCTCTCTCTGGCTAGGTAGAAACGACGTTTCTGTGACATACACTTGAAACTCTACGTACTTTCTTTTGACGGCCCCGTTATTTTGACGTCAAAATAGTGTTCCGTTAAGGTTAGGGTTAGTGTTAGACTTAGGTTACGTTAAGGGTTAGAGTTTGGGTAAGGGTTAGGTTTGGGTTAAGGTTAGGGTTAGGGATAGCTTCAAAAAATGAAAAAATGTCAAAATAATGTTAAATGTGTCAAAATAATGTATGTAGAGTTTCACGACAGTCATCACAACGGCGTTTCTACACGGTTGTGTGTGTGTGTGTGTGTGTGTGTGTGTGTGTGTGTGTGTGTGTGTGTGTGTTTGTGGGCATATAGAAACGACGTTACAGTGACACACTCATGAAACTCCACATGGTTTCTTTTGACTTTTTTTCCGGTAAAGTTACAGCTGTTTTAGGCTTAGGGTTAGGTTAAGGGTTAGGGTTAGGGTTAGCTTCAAAAATTTGAAAATGTCAAAATAATGTCAAAAAATGAAAAGTGTGTCAAAATAATGTCTATTTTTTCACAACAGTCATCGCAACGTCGTTTCTATACAAATGAGTTGGTGTGTGTGTGTGTGGGTGTGTGGGTGTGTGTGTGTGGGTGTGCGTGTGTGTGTGTGTGTGTACGGTTATTAGAAAACGTTCACTACAATGATTATGATGTAGATTCATAATCTCTTCTTTGATCATTTTATCTAGCGTAACATTTTGAGGAGCCAAAACCATAGAACGTACTTTGAATATCTAAACCACCTCCTACACCAGAATTGTGAATTGCTGCCTTCGCGCACTAAACAAAAATAATAATAATACAAAGGGCTGCTGCTCATGTTAAATATAATTATATACAATTTTTTTTTTTTTCGATTTTTAAAAGCTTTGAGCTAAACAGACATTTCCGTAAGCTTACACGACAACACTATATTGTTGTATTAGATACAATGCAAACAGCTGCTGTCTTTAATGACCATTGTTTGTATGGTTTTTTTTTTTTCAATTCTGGGGTTGCTGTTTAATAATTTATGGCCGCCTACACAACAATCCTTAAGCGTTTTCTAGCTTATTAAATTCATTAAGAATTTTTTTTTAGCCATTTGGTATTAAATCCACCCCCTTAATGTCCACAATGTAAACTATATGAAAATGGAATTTATTTTTACACGAGCAATTTTATATGTAATTTATTTTGTTTTAAAGCACTAAGACCTTAAAACGTTGATTTCTTTTCTGGCGAGAAAAATGTATGACTGCATTTCTTGCAGTGTCTTTTTAAGAATTGTTTTAAACCTCTAACCGGGCTTTACTTAAAGAAAAACCCCAAATAATTGCTTGGAAATTAACATTGGAATAAAAGTGTGTGAATGGGTAAGAAAAATGAAAGAATCTCTAAAATTAATTTAAAAAAAAAAATAATTTCGATATAAGTGCAAGTTTTTAAGCATTATCCTCTCTCTCTCTCTCTCTCTCTCTCTCTCTCTCTCTCTCTCTCTCTCTCTCTCTCTCTCTCTCTCTCTCTCTCTCCCTCCCGCTTTCTCTTCCTCTCTCTATCTAATAATAATAATTATTATAATCATAATAATAATAATTATAATAATAATAATAATAATGGATGCTATACGCCTTATTTCTAAGTCAGACTCAAAGTGCGGCGATCTGTAACCAACATACTGTTAAAGACACTCACACACACACACAAACACACACACACACTCTCTCTCTCTCTCTCTCTCTCTCTCTCTTTCTGCGAGTTTGTTCATGCACCCGCGTGAGTGTTGAAAATACGTGTAATAGGAAAGTCAACGCTAATGGCACGTACCTCGTACAGCTATGAAACCATGGTTAGCAGAGGTTAATTTATGATCCACGTTAGCAGTTTGTACGCTTGTTGTATCTTAGTCTATCATCGGGCGTCCATTTCTCGCTAGATCTGACCGCCCGGCTAAGTGGCATACTCATTAGTGTCTTGTTGTAATTACCCGAGCATCCCTATGTGATTATTATCACAGCGATTTATGAAGGACACCCACCTGTTTCTTCTGCTTTCTTCTGCTTTCTTTTTCTTCTTCTTCTTCTTCTTCTTCTTCTTCGTTTTTGCTAAGATATAATGAGGATTGGATTAACAAAGAAAGGTGAGCATAGAAAATGTACACATTTACATTTTGTTTCTCATATGGGATCCACTTTAAGTGGCCATGTCCCATCGAAATATCTTTTAACATTCAAAATGAATGTTTTCCTATTGAAAAAAAAAATCTTACAACAAAAAATAACTTGGAAATTCAATTATTGTTTTTTTAATGAATACATTCCGTAGTTGGTGTGCCTATCAATAGCAACAGCCGTTGGCTAGCCAGCCCCTTTTTTAGAGCTAAATATAGCAGCTACCAAAGCCGGCAAGAGACGGAACCCGTGGAAATTGCTCGTAAGATTTTTTAGTTTTAGGTCGATACAATAGACCATACCCTACCCATGACACCAAAGACGCACACTTAGTTCACCAAAGACACCCACATCAAGCCGTGTAGTTCACTCATAAATAGGGTTCAATGGTCACACGGCTGTAGCGTTCAAAACAGGAGATGTAACTCCATTTGTCCGAACCGAATTGAAAATCCAAACATTAGCGATTGAGCTGAGCAACGAAACCCCACTTTATCTTCTTTTTTTTATTTTAAAAACAATGCGAATTTTAGAATAAACCCGTTTTGGCAAAAAGTAAACAAAGCCTTGGAATTGGGGGTCTTGTAAGATATAACGAAGAAGGTAAATTGCTTAAGTGCAAGCTATTATAACTCTCTGCATGTTGAAGCCTTGAGTGAAACTTGCTTGCATTCCTTCCATGCGGAGAGATAATTGCCTAGTACACCACCATGCAGCCAAACAAAACAGATTGTACAAGGTTGCGAGGTCTTGCTCTAAGTAGGAAATACCTCAGGCAGATAGGACATCGAGCTCGTTTTTACCAACGTCGCGAATTCAAGCTATTGTTGCCTCACGTCCACGCAATAATCAGCTGGATTTTTTGCTCAGTGCCTTCAATGTTGAATAATTTTCGTCCAGGGAACTTCTAATTGCCTTCTCAAAAAAGGGTGGCAGCCGCATAGTTGGGCCATCCATTACGAGGGGGGTGGGAGGATATTAATGAACACAAACTTGCTGGTTGCGTTTTTTGTATAAGGTCACTCCCCCGTCTATAACACTTTTTTCAACTTGATTTTTGACACTTTTATAGATAGTATAAAATTATGTGTTATGAAATAAAAGGACAAACTTCCAAAAGACGAAATACCCTATAACATGAGTCCGTGCCATGGAACACATGCGGGGCAGAAACTAAACCTCAGTTTATACTCTAATAAGAAGGAATATATATATATATATATATATATATATATATATATATATATATATATATATATATATATATATATATATATATATATATATATCCTATCCTATCCTATCCTGTCCCATAACCCGAAGGTCGTAGGGGCACCACAGATGATCGCTTAACCAGCATACTCCATCTTTCTCTGTCCTCAGCAGCCCTCATGGCTTCGCTCAGTGTCAAACCAGTCCATTCTCGAATGTTGTCCTCCCACCTCTTTTTCAGTCTCCCCCTTTTTCTACCTCCTTGCACTGTGCCTTGCAGAATGGTCTTTGCAAGGCCTGATGATCTGGTGACGTGGCCATACCATCGGAGTTTCCGTTTCTTCACCACTGTGAGCAGGTCATCGTGTTGTCCAATGGCTTGTGTGATGGTCTGTCGGACTTCAACGTTGGTGATGTGTTGGGTATAGGAAATGCACAGAAGTCTTCTGTAGCACCTCATCTCCATGCTTTGTATTCTTCGTTGGAGATCTGCTGTGAGGGTCCATGCTTCGCAAGCATATAGGAAGATGGAGATGACCAGAGAGCGCAGCAGTCTTACTTTGGAATGTAGACTGATGGTTCTGTCTTTCCAAATGGGCTTCAACCTTGTCAGGGCAGCAGTTGTTTGTGCGATCCTGGAGAGGACTTCCTGTCGAGACCCATTGTCTGACACAATGGCTCCTAAATATTTGAAGCTGTGCACTGTGTTGAGGGATTGGCCTTGTACTTTGATGTCCGTGTTGATGCCGTTGGTGTTGTTGGTCATCATTTTGGTCTTCTCTGCACTTATTTCCATTCCATAAGCTCTGGAGGTGGTGTCAAGCCTCTGTACAAGCTGTTCAAGTTCTTGTTCCTCTCCAGCCAATCCATCAATATCATCCGCAAAACGAAGATTGGAGATTGCTCTGCCCCCTATGCTGACTGTGCCTTCGTGATCTGCAAGAGCATCTGACATGATGCGCTCTAGGAAGATGTTGAAGAGTGTTGGAGAGAGTAGGCATCCTTGACGCACACCGATTGTTGTTCTGAACCAGTTCCCGATGACGCTGTTATGGAGGACTGCACTGGTAGCCTTGTCATACAGGCTTTTGATGACTTCTATAATTTTAGGGCTGATGTTGTACACTTTCATGGTTGCCCATAGAGCTGCATGCCAGACTCGGTCAAATGCCTTCTTGAAGTCTATGAACACATGATATAGATGTTGTTGGTGCTGTAGGTATTTCTCACAGATTATTCTGAGGTTGAAAATCTGTTCAGTGGTACTTCGCCCTGCCATGAATCCTGCTTGTTCTTCAGCTATGATTTGTTCAGCTTGTGGTTTCAACCTGTTGAGTATTATTTTCAGGAGGACCTTGCTGGGATGGCTGATGAGGCTGATGGTGCGGTAATTTTCACACTCCTGAAGGTTACCTTTTTTGGGAAGAGTGATGACAAGCGACTGGGTCCATGGTGTAGGCCATTCCCCACTCTGCCAGATCTTGTTACAGATAATGGTGAGAGCATCAGTCATCGCTTCTCCTCCTGCTTGTAGCAGTTCCGCTGGTATGTTGTCCACTCCCGCTGACTTCCCTTTCTTCAGCGATTGCACTGCTGCCTCAACTTCTTCCCGGAGAATTGGGAGGATTTCTTCTTCTTCTCTGCTCTCGGGACATGCTAGAACTGATGGGTCTCCATTTGGTGTATGGTTGTAAAGGTCAGAGCAGTACTCTGTCCATCTGTCCAAGACTTCTTGTTCTTCTGTAAGGCAAATGCCAGACTTGCTTTGGATAGTGGAGACTTTGGGCTGTTTAACACTTGTCAGCCGCTTCACAGTCTGGTAGGCCTTCTTGCTGTTGTTCTTGTTCAGATTGTTCTCTATTTCCTGGCATTGATCTTCTATCCAGTTCTCCTTTGCTGTGCGCATGCCTTTTCGGATGTCATTGTTGATTTTTCGGTAGACATCAGCTCCCTGTGAGGTGTTCTTTTTCTTTTTTAACTCTCTTCGTTTATCACACAGATCCAAAAGTTCAGGTGTGATCCACGGCTTCTTCTTTGGTCGGTGCTTGCCAAGGATCTCAGTGGCGGCATCTGTTACAGCTGAGTTGAAGGTATTGGTCATGGTGTTGACATCTACTTCGCCTGCCCCCAAAATAAGCAGTGGTGCAAATTTCCCTCCAATTGTGGCCTGAAATATTTTTGCCACCTCCGGGTCTTGCAGTTTGTCCAGGTCGAACTTCAGCCTAGTGCACTTTGCTGTATTTACTCTCTTCAAATGGAGCCGGAAAGACATCATCACGAGATCGTGGTCACTTCCAATGTCTGCTCCTGGAAAAGTGCGTGTCCTGCCAATGTTGATGCTTGATCTGAAGCGTTTCTTGACCATGATGTAGTCGATCTGGTTGTGATGTTCCCCGCCGGGACTGTGCCATGTCCATCGTCTGGATTTTTTGTGGAGACCAAGCGTGTTTGCCAGTACCAGATTGTTGTATCTGGCAAACTCCAATAGCCTCAGACCCCTGTCATTTGTCTCGTTGTTGCAGTGGGGTCCGCATGTGTCCCCCCAGTTGTGGTGCGCATCTTGGCCAACCTTGGCATTCCAGTCGCCTTGCACTATGACTATGTCCTTCTTCGGCACTTGGTCAAGGACCGCCTGTATATTTTCATAAAAATCCTCCACTTCGCTGTCTTCATAGTCTGATGTTGGGGCATAGGCCTGGATGATGGTAATGTTGAAAGGGGTTGCTCTCAGACGGATGGTAATGAGTCTACTGGAGACTGGGCGGCAACCCATGACAGTGGCTAGAATGTTCTTGTGGACCAAGAATCCAACGCCGTGTTCGTGCCTGTCATCTCTACCGCTGAAATAGAGCTTGTGGCCTTTGTCAGTCGTTGTTTCACCTAGGCCTTTCCAGCGCAGTTCGCTGATACCTAGAACGTTCCATCGATAGTGGTCCAACTCGTGGGCCAGTTCTTCTAATTTTCCTTCCGCAGTTAGGGTCCTGACATTCCAGGTTCCTATGACGATGTTGTTTCTCGTGCGGATCTTGCTAATTTGTCCATCAGTAGCATACTTTTCACCTCCGTCCTGGTGGCCAACGGAAGGCGCGGTCCTTGTGTAGCCGGGCGACGACCGATCCGGCATGGAATTAGTGGATAGCCTCATCATGTGTTGTGTCTTGGGCAAAAAAAGACCTGGCAGGGCCCAATCCTCTCCAGGCTGTTGGCCACAGCCGAAATCCACGAATACAGTGTGGCTCGCCTTGGCCCTGAGCACGTGGTCGTTGAACCTGTAGTAACGTGAGGTTCCTCCGCCCTGGCCGGTGACTTCTGTGTAGAAGACTTTCGCCCAGTGATGCCGTGCTAACATCACCCCTGTTAGTCGCCTCTTACGACACGCCGGGAAACGTTGGGTCTATTCTATTTGCCCGAACCCACAGAGCAATATATATATATATATATATATATATATATATATATAAAATACTACTTTTGATTGTTTTTTTCCAGCCGCCAGTCTGTAAATTTGTGTGTTACCCTTCTATAACTTTGCGCTGACTTCCAATACCGCTCTCGTCAAACTCGGATGAGACAAAGAATGGATCGGGAGCTAGGGCCTTCGATAAGACAGTTCCCATTGAGAGCACGCCTTCGGATGTACAAGTCTTTTTTTATGCGCCGTATAAGTTGTCAGTCATTCATTAATTCGTTCATTCATTCATCCCAAGCTATGGAATACATTACCTGAATCCTTCTAAATGTCCTGTTAAGTCTAAGTTCGTTCAAGAAACCAAAACTTCCGACTGATTTATTAACAATGAGGTAACTTTTAAGCTTAGACCTATATGTTAACCATATATCAAATTCTTGAAAGGCAAGGCATTTCTATACTCCTACTTCTACATTGGACTTTAGTTTGCTTCCTGCGGGTTGGGTACATGTTGTTATTGTTGTTGCTTCTGCTGCTTCTGTTGCTGTTGTTATTTTATTTTGTTTTTAAATGTCTTTTTTTTTTTAATTTTATAACTTACACTGATCACTCGACAATGCGTGCTCATCACAACTAACTTATTGCCTTCGTCATTATCATTACAGGCAAGGTAAACACCAATGTACGATGATTCGCTGACAAATCACACGTTTTACCCTAGTCTGTTGGTTTAAACAAATGTTGGTTGGTTGGTTGTTTTATTAAGGTCTTTTTTCATCAAGATGATAAAGACCATACATACAGATTCACGCATTTAAACAGACACGTATAAACACATACATACACCCAGGGACTATTAATATCTATCTAACAGAACAATAACAATTTCAGTTAAATAAAACGAGCGACTGGAGAATTGATTAAAGCTATTGCCAATCCCACACTTAATTCATTACTAATGTTTTTAACTGATGTTATAGTATTTACTTCAAGGGGCAAAAGAGGATGAATCTGAATACAATCAAGTAATATATGTTTTAGAGTTAGAGGTTCATCACAAATGCACTTTACATTTTTACAATATTTGGTTTTAATTGAATTTAATAATATTCTGTTTGCCGTAGATGAAACTGATCTGGGAAATCCACGAAGATTTGTATAGTTTGTATAGAACTGAAGTTTCTTTACAAGATCATTTTCAATTTTATTTTGAATTTCTTTGGAAGACAGATTTAATTTAATTGATAAGGAATTAATATTTAATGCACCTAATTTTGCAGCATGATCAGCCCAATCATTGTATAAAAATCCACAATGTGATGGAATCCAACAAAAGGTCACTTCAGTACCACTAATTATCAATCCATGAATAATGTTCTTAATCTCAAAAATAATTTCTTTTCGTTCACAGTTAATATTAGCTTTTAAAGCATCTAAAACAGATAGAGAATCTACGCATAGAACTATACTAAATAAATTCAGACATAAACTAGAAAGTTTATTTAGAGCCATTAATATAGCAATTAATTCCGCAGTAAAAATAGAATAACCTTTTCCTATATAAAACGATTCTGATATTTTCAAATCTGGGATAACAAAAGCAGCTCCTGTTTCCCCTGTTTCTAACACAGATCCGTCAGTGTATACTTTTAAAGTTTCTGAATATTTCTCACATAAATGATTCCGAACTTCAACTACAAGAAGGTTCTGATTTTGACTCTTTTTTTCATTACAATAATGTATATCATAATATGCTGTTTCAAGTTCCCATGGAGGAACTGGCGATATTATATCCTTACGTAAATTCTCAATATGTGTTATATCTAACTGGATAAGATCTTTAGTATATGTTGCTATTGTTTGAAAAGAGTGCACCTTTTGGGCATTAAAAATGTTTTATTCAAGGAAAAACACATCATTACAAACAATGATTTACAGGATAGGCAACAAGTGAGCTGATATAAGCCCACCCCCAGTCTGATCATTCTTATTTGAAAGCCATCAACCGCGAGAAAACGCAAAAATCTTTGTGTTATGTCTTTGCAAAATGGCTCTTTGGGAAGTTGATAAAGGGGTTTACCAGGATGCTTTCCAGTGGGAAAAACGTCGTGCAAGTAATTAATATTAAATGTTCTACAATTAATACAGGTATATATAAATGCTGGCAGCGTTCTTTGAAATTATATGGGATCCAAACCAAAAGAAACAGAAGACAGAAATTAGTTGGTACAGCGCTGATGGGTATATGTGTGTGTACCTGTGTGTGTGTCTGCGTGATAATGTGTATATGTGTTTGCATTGAGTTGTGTTGTGTGTGTAAAGCAAATTAATTTTACAGCGCACTTATCAGTTCAAATCGCCCGCTTACGTGCTTGCATGGGTATGTTTTTGTTTATTTGTATGTATGAGTTTGCGTATGTGCGTATATGTGTATGTGTGTGTATGTGCGTGTGTGTGTTTCGTTTGCGTGTTATATGTCTTGGGATAAGTGAAAACATGTGTGTGCCTAATCGCCTGTGTTTTTGTGTGCGTTCTTGCGTGTGTATATTTATGCGCATATTGCGTAGCGTATTGTGTAACACTTCCTCCCCCTAACCGTCCCGACAACAGCCACACCCACAACCCCGCGAGCGTGTACTATCTGTGAGAGACCAATTAGACATGCCTAACTCTCCAAAATATCTCCCGGACACGCGCACCAGAAGTTCTAGCCTATGTAAGAAGCGATTGGTCTTTATCAGTTTCAATTTACACCTATGCAAATGAAGTGGTGAAGTATAGATAGGTTTATAGATGTGTTTTTACTCAGTGTCCAGGTGCGGCGCATTTCAAGAGGTTCCATCCCATTTGCATCTGACGGCGCATAGGTTTGTAAATTTCATGCTACAACGACCCGAACGGGGTGAGACGCCAACCTGGCTTAACAACCTACTACTACTACTACTACTACTACTACTACTACTACTACTATTACTACTACTACTCCTACTTCTGCTGCTACTACTAATATTACTGCTACTTCTAATGGTCCTGTTACTAGTACTACTGCTACTGATGATGATGATGGTGATAATGATGAAGAAGATGATGCTAATGGTGGTGATGATTGGTGGTGGTGCTGCTGCTTATGATGATGATGATGATGATGATGATGATGATGATGATGATGATGATGATGATCTGTTTTGTGTTCACTTCCGCAGTTCTTCTTCTTCTTCTTCTTCTTCTTCTTCTTCTTCTTCTTCTTCTTCTTCTTCTTCTTCTTCTCCTCCTCCCCCTCCTCATCATTTTTCTCCCCCTGCTCTCTTCCACTCTTTCTCAATGCACATGCATGCACCACATACCCACCCCCACGCACCCACACACATACGAACACACACATACGCACACGCACACACGCATACATACACGCAATAGTAGGCTACTATTATTTATTAATATACTTATTGCATTTCAGTTTTATGTATTTGTTTATTAATAAATGTATGTATGTTAATAACTGTTTTAAGTCATTCATTTTATTTGCAAAAAAGTATGCGTGTGTGTGTATGTGTGTGTGCGAGTGCTAGAAAATTCTGCACCCTGACTTTACTGTAGCCTATTCGCAGCGTTGTTGTTGACAACAATGTTGTGTTTGCTCATAACTCATTCAATGAAGCAGAAACACGTCTGTTAGTAGTAGTCTGTAGTGCAAATAAAGCTGAACCATAGTCTACTGAATTTAATCCACGACGGCTTGGCTATGCGCGTTTTAATTTACGCTTTCATTCAAAGGACTAGTCCTACGCTGAAGTTATCTTTAGGATACGAAGTAGCCATTAAAAATAAGTGTCGAGTCTCGTTATTGTGATTACATTTTTATGATTTAAGCCTATGGTTGGTTGGTTCGTTGTTTTATTACCGTCTCTTTCATCCAGAGGATACTACGTAAGCCGAAAGTGTTGGGTTTATTTGTTGTTTTTTTTCAATTGGAAGAGGCATAATTTATATAAGGTAATGAGTTGATCGCTGACTGAAGTTTGGTTCCAGTCACGCTTCTCTGCAGAGAACTAACTCCGACGGTGCAGTCAGTCATCTGAGATAAATCTCTTCGTGTTCGGCAATCCAGCCGCGCCGACCACACAAGTGTCAGTGCTTCCTGCAATGTGCGCAGTAGACGGAGTGCTGAAAGACAAATCTGGCGTTTTCATTGAATATCATGGTCGCGTGAAATATGATCTTGTTTGCACCGAGGAATTACTATGTTGACGGAAAGTGGGTGAACAATCATCTATGATCGATCCAAAGAGTGTGACCATCGAAGAATGAACGGTTAGCATTGTGATATTGCGTTCTGTGTTTTCCTTGTGGTTAATTTGCTTTGAAAGGGGCAATGTTTAAATCGGTTCCTCAGCTAACATCCTTTATTAATGTAATTTGAAGCTTTCAATCTCTCACTCTCTCTCTCTCCCTCCCTACCATCCTTCACCTCCTCTCTCTCTCTCTCTCTCTCTCTCTCTCTCTCTCTCTCTCTCTCTCTCTCTCTCTCGCTCTTAATCTATCTCAATCGGTGTATCTATTAACTCAAAGGTTGAGGGTCCAAAACTTCTATATGTCTGTAGATTTATCATTTAAGCGGGTAAGGTACGAGTATATAGACTACTCTAGGCCGTGCTCGGAAATACCAGATGAAACAACTTTGGGATCTTGCCCGCATGTTGCGCCCGAGTTGTCTAACATTGGGGCGGACATTCTTAGCAAATGAACACAGTTTATCGCCTACAGTTTCTGCTCTGTCCTCCATAAAACCCTCCGGATCAACCGAAAGTTTAATTGAGGGGCCGGGTAGCTCAGCTGGTAAGAGCGTCTTGCTAGTAACCGAAAGGTCGCTGGTTCGAATCCCGGATTGGTCAACGTGTGATCATATTATTTTCCCCTTTACCAACAACTGGCCCGCTGGTGTCAGTATAAATCGGTCCAGTAGTCACCTATATGCGAAAGTGTCGTGTAACTATAATCTACAAACAACAACAACAACAACAACAACAACAACAACAACGAAAGTTTAATTTCAGTTGCAATTCTACATAGCTCCGCTAGTTCGGCCTTGCACTGCCAGGCCACCACCACCCTTCTTTCCCGAAGAAAAGATTGCAGCTCGGGATAGCGTCCATAGTGGTTCTGAGACGAGATGTCCGCCCGGTTAACTCTATGTAACTAAAAATAAAAACAAAAATACAAGTTACCTTCCATTTCCGAATAAGGCCTATTATCATGATCTGCGGAGCCAATGCTAGGAGGGAGGACGGAGCGCGGAGGTCAGAATCAAGCTGAAGCATCGCTTGAGCAGAACGTCAGTTGAGGGGCACGCGTACTGTCACTTCACAAGCTTTTGTTGCTTGTGGCACTATTCAACCTTTCAGGGACAGGCAGTCAGGTACGTACAGGTGAGCAGTGCCCTGTGTATTCAATGCCCAATCAAACTTGGACATGCTGATGTGTTGTTGTGACTCTGTCGCACTGGATAATCGGGAAGCCACTGAAGTGCAACCTTAGTTGGACTCTTGTAGCTAAGCGCAACGGTATATGTAGGGTTTACTTTTCAGTGCTGCGGTTATACTTAGACTGTAATTTAAACAAATGGAGTAAGCGCATGAAAGGGATGTAACACGGCAACACCTTGAACTAAAATCGCTTGCTTGAAGTTTTGAGCGTTCAATCGTGTCCGTCCGTGTACTCCTTATTCTTTATTCCACTTTTATACTTTTGTTTACCTTGCGTTTTGCTGCGAAAACGGGTCAAAGCGTTAAATATACTTTCTTACTTTCGTTTTTCTTTCATTCACACAGTCTGTATACGCGTGTGTAGATACCAGGTTGACTCTGAGCACGAGCAAATCACAAAACTAGCCATCTGTGATAAACCTAATATGGATAGGCCAATTCAGTAAATCTAACAATAATACAACGTATTATGCCGCCTCAAGTGTGCAAAGAAAGATAAAAAATTACCAATGTATATATATATATATATATACACCAGTAAGAAAATGGTATCAGCGGCTCTAAGAAACAAGTAACAAACAACTTAAAACCAATGTACAGAACCAGCACATCACCAACGACGAAGTCCGACAAACCATCACACAAGCCATTGGACAACACGATGACATGCTCACAGTGGTGAAGAAACGGAAACTCCGATGGTATGGCCACGTCACCTGAGCATCAAACCTTACAAAGACCATCCTCAAGGCACGGTGCATGGAGGCAGAGAAGAAGAGGGAGACAGGAAAACAGGTGGAAGGACAACATTCGAGAATGGGCTGACCTGAAACTGATCGAAGCCATGAGGGTTGCTGAGGGCAGAGAAAGGTGGAGTACTTTGGTTAAACGATCATCTGTGGTTCCCCAAAGTCTTTCGAGTTACGGGATAGGATAGGTATAGAACCATTGCAAATAATTTAGATTCCAAGGTTTAATCGTTTAATTCTATGTTGTATATCAGCAGAAATGGATGGAATATCTAAACAGGAAGTATAAGCTAGCAGAACAAGACAAGAACAATACAAAAAATCGGGATAGGGAGCGGCATTCTGATTGTCCGTGTATAAAGAAGCTTTATATCGATAATTGCCTGAACTGGATGGGCAGAGAAATGGAGAAAAAAACAAAGGAGTAAGAATGGACAGTTTTAGGAAAGAACTAGCCTATTTGAACTTTTTTTCGACCGTGGTCCAAAAAGCACCTGAATAACCTACGCTATATCTCCATATTATTATTTTAATTTTCCTGTCTGAGAATCACAAAGTTGTTGTGCTCATCATATTGACACAAATGTATGATTGTAGTCTGTGGTCGGGATATCCGCTAGAGACATTAATAATGACAGGTTCAGATACAAAAACACTCTTACATAGCAAAAGCTGTATCTTATATCGTATCCTATCCTATCCCTTACTCGGAAGTCGTTGGGGCACCACAGATGATCGTTTAACCAGCGTACTCCATCTTTCTCTGTCCTCAGCAACCCTCATGGCTTCGCTCAGTGTCAAGCCAGTCCATTCTCGAATGTTGTCCTCCTTATACAGCGCCCTGAAGTGGGCATGAAGAAATTTAAAGACGCAGGCTTTTCTATTACAGTGTGGATGCATATATAATTTGTCCACATAACTTTAGTGATTTGCAATGTCGCGTGTTCTTTCTTTGTTCTCAAAGGGGTGGGGGTGGGGGGACAATATCTGTTTTAAATTATTTACTGCCATTCTTTCCTTCATTCACTCCTCATTTCCTTGTTTTTTTTTTTTGTTTTATTATTCTTATTTGTGTGCTGTTGCTGTAGTTGATGGTAGTGGTAGTGGTGTAGTGGTGGTGGTGTTGCTGCTGTTGGTGGCGGTGGCGATGGTGATAGTAATCGCATTGATGGTGTCGCTGTTGATTTTAATTACTTCAGCTCTAAATAACTATCCTTTCTTTATATGGATCTCTCATGTCAGCTCTCGTTTATTTTGTAGTTAAGGAACGAACGTTTGCATGGATTCATTGCATTAATTACCCTCTTCTATTCTTTCTCTCTGTCTTAATTTTATGCCCATTCTTCTCCTTTGCATTTTGTTGTTGTAGTTGTTGTTGTTGTTGTTGTTGTCGTCGTCGTTGATACTCTCTTTTCTGTAATTATCTTTTTTGTGAGTTTTATTTTCGTTTATATTTATTTTTCTTCGTTTCTTTTATATTCAGTCTTGCCCTGTTTTTTTCTGTGTACATTCAACCCCTATCCCTCCCATTCTTTACTGGTTTTTACCCTCCTCCTTCTCTCTCTCTCTCTCTCTCTCTCTCTCTCTCTCTCTCTCTCTCTCTCTCTCTCTCTCTCTCTCTTTCTGGGTGTGCCCACGCGCGCGCCAAACTCC
This sequence comes from Oncomelania hupensis, assembly GCA_036898135.1. NCBI lineage: Eukaryota > Metazoa > Mollusca > Gastropoda > Littorinimorpha > Pomatiopsidae > Oncomelania > Oncomelania hupensis. Next base: position 84,270,114 of record CM072511.1, on the reverse strand, counting down.
CGCTGACTAAAGAACGCGCGCTGACCGGAGTCCGTATTCAGCATCCCTCTTTCCTGGAAATGTCTGCTTTCTTCGACGAGTGGTTCCATCGGACTGCTTACAACACTCTATAGTCTATCAATAGGCTATTGTCTGTCATTGGGTATCTTACTCAATAGCCTATTGTCTATCGCTGAGTATCTTTCTACGACGGTTTTATTGAGTATCTTACTCAATAGCCTATTGTCTGTTCGCTGAGTATCTTTTTACGACGGTTACCGAGAGTTATTATTGCTACTCAAACGTCACAGTGAACTTTGCGTGACCCTTTTGCTGACCTATCTTTTATAGATGCGTGTTTACTATGCCTTCAAAAATGTTTAATTGAAAACAAGTTGCTGAACTGTTGTATATGTATCATCTTTTATCAGTGTTGTTCGGTCGTTGAAGTTTCGAAAGTGACTTCGGACAATCCAAATGCTGGTGTTTAAAAATTGGCAGGATTGATTAAGATCTTCTGGCCCTTCTCTGTCAAAATGTGTTGGTGCTTGAAAGGGATTCGTTGAAAAAGAAGTTGCTGGACTTTTTGATCTCCGCTTGCAGAAGTTTTTTTTGTATGTCATTTTGTTTGAAAATGAAGTTATAAAATTATAAACAGGTGAAATTCCTGGACATCTTTAATTCGCTTTCAATAGCAGTGTCCACCCTGGTTTTTATATCGAAATGAAGTGACAGAACCTAACACTGTGTAAAGGAAACTTGCTGGACCTTTATCAGAATACAGATATAATGTGTGGTTTTTCCCCTCTCAACGTCCGGATGAATAGTTCCACAACATGTATTGTTACCAAGAGACGGAGAATGTTTTAGTTCCGATAATTAACAAGTGTCGATAGCATGCTTTGTTGACTTGCCTGGTTGTTGTTTAGTTGTGTGGACTGGTGCAATTCCGACACAGCTCATTTCTTCCTCAGTGACACTTTTCTATGTCATGTTTTTAAAGAAAGTGACATTCTTTGAAAGCAGTTTCTAATCTGACAAAACAAAAAGGTAAGGAACAAATTTTTCATATATATTATGTTGTGTATTGTGGTTGGAACGTATGAGTGAACAGGAGAGTTTGAGGATTTCCTGTCTATATACATGTATTTGTACATGGTTTGAATCATCATTTTCATTCAGAAAACGAAAGAATAAAGATTAAACTTTTTTTTTCTTGCGTTTTGCTGCGCAAACGGGTTAAAGTGATAAATGTACTTTTTTAAAAACTTTTTTTCTTTCTTTCTTTGTGTTGTTTCTTTTTGTGGTTTTTATTCATTCATTCTTTTTGTATTTCCAGACGTACATGAAAATACAGTCGTGAGGAATCAAAACGAGCAAATAGACGTCGGGTGATTGAAGCCATATATCTCAAGACCCACTGAATGGATTTTGACAAAATTTCATTCAAATATTACTAAGAGTAGTGGATTGCCTCCCGGCCAGTCCCTGGTCATCATATTATGTGCTCTGCCGTAAAGGTCAAGGTCACTGGATTCATTTTGTTGCTAAACTCGTTGTGCTCAATATTTAAAAAAGGGCTAAAGCGATTTCTTTGAGTTTTGGTATACATATACTTCAAATCATGAACCATCCTTCAGTAGCAGTCAAGTTGTCGGTCAGTTGATCGGTCCGTGGCTACGAATTTCAGGTTTTTTTTTTAAGACACTATTTTTGCCATATCTTAAGAATGACTGAACCGAAATTTCTCATTTTTACTTTGCGGATACTTTAACTACTGTGAAGCACGCTGAATGACTCTTCATACTCAATTCAATTCAATTCAATCAATTTATTTAAAGTTTGTTCACAATCTGTGTGATTTTAGACTATAAAACAAAGAAGCAAAATAATATAAATGATATGGTGAAAACAGAAAATATTAATAAATAAATCATAAATAATAATAATAAAAAGGAAACAAAATTGAAGAAAAAGAATAAATCAGCAACATCAAACTCATAAGAACTTATAATGATTAAACAATGGAACCTAACATTGAAGCAACATCATCTGAACATCTAAAATACATCGAATAACATAACTATAACACTTTTTCTATCTGTGTACACGATATAGGCCGAATAGATGCGATTGTCAGCATCAATTCATTATCAGCTTTTTTTTTTTACATCATTTTACTGTGTGGTAACAGTATTAATATTATTTTCTATAAATAATTTGTTCAGACATGGGCACTCTTCATATTGAACTTTCTCAAAGGGCAAGGTCATTGTGTTTCACCATTTGATAAATTCGTTTTTCATTTCATTTCAATATGGGCTGAGCCAAATGGGATAATTTTTTTCTTACAGATAGTTCAAATCGTGGCCTATAAATCCATGTTTTTGTTTTTGCTTTGTTAGGATGAACCCGAGTCAAAATACAGCCAAGAAAATTAACCCTTTTGAAAAGGCTTTATTTTTTTTATTTTATCTTTAGCTGTATGGGTGATTGTCTGGAAATACATTTAGATTGTTTGCCATCTTGTTTAATATTGTTTTCTTTCCTTTTCCTTTCTTTTTAAATATGTATTTTTTATCTTTTTTTTTGTTCTCTTTCGGTGTTCATTCTTCACATTTTGAACTAACTGTTTCCATGGTCCAAAGACCTTTTATCGGGTCATCTTATGACAAGATTTTATTTTTAATTTATATGTTTGTTAACCTCTTTGTTACTTCATATGTTCATTTCCATGCACATTTATTCATTCCATGAATATTAATTGCGCTGTCTTATTCTGCAATGCATTTATTAATTGATTTCCTAAATGTTTGAAATGTTTTGTACTTTTCGATTTGAACTGGTTTGAAGTGGGCATATAACTTACATAATGTATGTAGAGTTAAGTTTAGACTGGTTTAGAGTATACGATAGCTGTTAAACTTCCGTCGGAGGGACCCCAGTTATTTTGTCACAGTTGTTGGTTGTTATTGCAGTTGTTGTTGTTGTGTTTGTTGTTGTTGTATTTGTTGTTGTTGTTGTTGTTGTTGTTGTTGTTGTTGTTCTTCTTCTTCTTCTTCTTCTTCTTCTTCTTCTTCTTCTTCTTCTTCTTCTTCGTCTTGTAATCTTTCTTCTTTTCCTTCTCCCCCTCCTTTCACCGACATCGTTATTAGCTGGCCTCGTTCGCGTGAATATCGATGAAAAACAATCAATTGTTTATTTCAATGTTCAAATAAAGAAATTATATTTTTTAAAGGAAATTAAAAGACAATCAATCAATCAATCAATCATTTAAACTAAGAAGTAAAATAAATAAACCAATAAATAAGTAAACAGAGGGAAAACTGCATTAACACTTTGTTGCATTTGCAATTAGTAACTTACCCTCACCAGCAATCTGATTTATTCAGATTTATACTAAACTAGGAGCAATTATGAACAACTTAACTATTGGGATTTCAAAATCTCGTTTCAGTCCCCTTGAAGCATGATTTGCCGGAGGCAATAGGACCATATTAATTTTGCATTGAGGTAAAACAAAATGAAAACACTTTGCGTCTAATTTCTGCTGTCTGTTCGTCTGTCTAACTGTCTGCCTCTGTCTTTCTTTTTCTCTGTCTCAAGGTCTCTCGCTGTCTCTGTCATTGTCTCTCTCTGTGTCTCTGTCTCTATCTCTCTGTCTTTCTCTCACCCCCCACCCCTCCCCACACACACACAACCCCTCTTTTTAATCACCTCTTCATGTTAAAGATATGATGATCTCTGCTATAATAGTTTTTTTTTGCTTAGCTTGTTTGCCTCTGTCTCTATTTTCTGAATCTTATTAACCACCGGAGACGATTTAATTTCTAAAACTCATCTTTGTTTTGTCTTGGGGTGCCTACAGTAACATTGCTTATTTAATCGTTGTTATATAGCGCTGTTACAGCTCAAGAGCTGCTCAAGGCGTTGGTCGATAAATGATCTAAAGACGTCCAAGGCGCCCTCTGGTTTCAACACGGTCTGAAAATAGTAGCACTAATAAGCCGGTACACGCATAGACACACACACACATACATACACACAAACACACACACACGCACACACACAAACACACACACACACACAAACACAAACAAACAAACTACTGTTCGCTGAACTGCTATCTAGATTTTAAAAAATCCAGGGTCATAAGCAGCCAGTTTGGGCGCGCCCGCGCGCTCGCGTGTGTGTGTTTGTGTGTGTGTGGAGGTGTATATATGTGTGTGTGGAAGAGAGCGAGTGCGCGAGCGCGCAAGTGTGTTTGTGCACCAACATGTGTATGCGTGTTCGTGCGCGCGCCTTAGCTGAGCTCGCACAAGGAGATGTATAAATTGCCTAGCACACTGTTTACTTTGTGGACATAATTGATTGATTGATTGATTGATTGTTGCTTTAGGTCCAGCGGACTCTTCCGAGCCAAATCAGGACCGGACAACCCCCAATCCGCATAAAAGATCTGCCGAAACAACCCTAGTGGGAAAATTGAACGCCCTCCACCGGCCAGTCACTTTACAATAAAGACATCCCACGCAGGGGACGGCTGAGGCTTTACCCCAACTACTCGAACCCCCGGTTACAAAAACAAAATAGAATACAAACATCATTATAAATCATCAACAAAACACATACATAGAAAATGCCTATAGTGCTAAATAATACAATCATAGGAAGCCCTAGTGACCACCTGGCAGAAAGCGTCCAACACTCCCAAGCTGATCCAACAGACCTCATACACAAACAAGGAGTCTTGTCCAGGAAGAGTTTTCAAGAAAAAAGGTAGGTCATTGATCTAGCGAAGCAGAAGAATAGTATAGCAGAGTGATAGGACAGATCAGGAATGGGAAAGAGCAAATGAGGAAGACAGCGACAGTGGGAATTTAAAGCACTAAATTTCCAGAAAGTGGGGATACTATTTATACTGAAACCCCCGGCACTCCAACGTGGGGGGGGGGGGGGGGCGGGGAACTGTTGCCGCAGTGAGTCAGTCATGCCTACAAAGGCAAGACAGGTTTTTCCAACTGGGGCTTTCACTTTTCCCTTTATAGGTTAGAACAATCTACAGTGGCAAGATTGCTCATGACCCCAAGGGGTATGTGGACATAATTACGGAAGTAACTGGTAATTATAGCGTTTTAATCCTAAAAGTCAGATGAGTTTTGCATTAAACTGCTCGATGTTTGCAAGAATGCTTACAATGGGTTTAGTCCTGCTGATGCATGTATTGCACTAGACCGAGTTTTAGCCTGTGCATGAATGTGACGCTTGAGTCCCAGATACTTGGAACACCCAGCAAGCACTAGGTCTTACTTCCCCTCTGTCGTTCATGATTGCTCAGTTGTCAGGGGCGTTAGGAGATGCGCGTCAAGCAGCATGTTGGCACCTTGGATAATTTTTTTCGTCTTTTTTAAAGTTACATCCTTCCCTCACCTTGAGTGGCGCTGTATAAGAACAATTCATTTATATTGTTCTCTTTCTGTCTCTGTCTCTCTCTCTCTCTCCCTCTCTCTGTCTCTCTCTCTCTCTCTCTGTCTCTCTCTCTCTGTCTCTGTCTCTCTCACTCTCTCTGTCTCTCTCTGTCTCTCTCTCTCTCTGTCTCTCTCTCTCTCACTCACTCACTCTCTCTCTCTCTCTCTTCTGCATGCTTCTTCTTCTCCTCCTTCTTCTCTTTATCACTGTTTCATCCCATTATATCCCATCTCGTGGTCCGTCTGTCTTCTTTTTGTAAACTGTCCTTTTACATGTAAACAAAACTTAAAGATTTACGTGATCATTAGAGCAATGTTCAAAAGCTGAATCGTGAAGATCGGTAACAGTTTGCTATCCTTGTCTTTATCAAAATATTAATGTATTTTTGTCGTGGGAAAAGTAATAAAACGGTTCCTTACTAGTTGTCCTTGTAAAACTAAGCCAAAATCTACCTTACTTTCTTTTGAATAAATTGACTTATGTAAGAAGACCTAGATTTAGTATGTAATACCCTTTGTAAAATATTTATTTTTGCCACTTTCTGCTAAATAATCTTTATTTAGAAGCATATGTTTTTAATAATCATTTGTTTACGAACAAGGTAAGATTTCTCTGAATATATTTTTTTCCGTAAATAACTTATTATTTATCAAAATCATGATATATATGTAAATAAAGCATTGTTGCTAAATAAGGAAGTGTTTACCTAAATAATGCATTATTTAGCAGATTGTGTGAAATAATATATTATTTAGAAATGTTTCTAAATAGTGGTTTGTTTACCTATATAATGCATTATTTAGCAGAATTTGCTAAACAATGTATTACAAGCAAACACGCGTCCAACGAACACGCTTTCAGCGAACAACGCTTTTAGCGATCGAAAACAAAATTCCTTGCCAGGGTTGTTCTTATTTATTACTTCGAACTTTCTGGATATAACGAATACGGTTACAACGTAGCTTCGCTTACACCGAAAGTATATAGTCTTTTAATCCCAGACACCAAATTTCGACGGATAAAACGAAATGGAAGTACGGAAACATCGCAAATGACGTACATTCTCCGGAAAGATGTAAAATCTGCATCAAAATTTGATGTCATTAATGTGTGTGGAAGACCCTTCTTAACCCTTTAGAGACGACATCATTTTGCATAGTAAAAAAAAATCAAAGATGTCATTTTTAATTGAGCTCGGTACCGTGGGTCAAACTCGTACTTGTATTACCGCGGTATTTTTAAGTCGTATCGGTATTTCGTACCGGTATACCGCGATTTAAGTGTTACAATCAAATGGGATATGGCACTGACAGTAGTGACCGACGCAAAAGAAAGACAGTTTCAAAGAATCACATTTCCATAGAAACTGAAGCTTTATTTTTGCTTGAACGCCTTCAAAACAAATTATGATAAATCACTGTTTAGAACATCAGCAAACTTTAAACCACAAAATCAAAATAAAACAAAAACATTCAACGGGAAAGGTCTTTAAGAACTGTAAGAGTTCAGAAGGATTGGAGACTGGTTCCATGCTCAAATACGTGGATAACCTGCTGTTCTTATAAGTTCTTCTTCAAGAACAGCTGCCTATCCACGTGTTTGGGCTTCAGGCTCGCTCTCTGGGCGGACAAAATGGTAGGCTGGTAGATTAAAGTCCCAGGACACAGAGCGTATAGGGGACTAACAAAATGTCGCCCACTGTCGCGTTATGTGTTGTCGAGATTTCCCAGTAAACCGGACCTTGGACACCCGCACCGGTATACCGCAGCGTCGCGTTTTCGAACCTGAATACAGTTACGTTTCAGTAAAACCGTCCAGCCCTGATTTTTAAGATCTGGGAGAAAATGACAGGCCTAACTTCTTTTTTTTTTGTTCTTTGCACCCAGGAACGTTTTACATGTAAAAAAAAGTTTACATTTTCTGAAAGTAAAAAATACAGAATTTTCAACATGAATCAGAATAAGGTACATGAATGTGTATTTGTGAAATAAATATTGAAAATATACAAAGTTGTTAACATCTTTTCACTCCAATGCACTTAGAAGGAAGAAAATATATGGCTCATAATCCACATCATTATCACTATGTCTGCTCTTAGAAGGCTAACAGAAGCATTCACTTTCATTATTATTAAACAAATAAAATTAATACATTGTTATAGTGGACGATTGGTGGTCGTGCGTCTTTCACACTGTCACAATCAATCCACTTGAAAATAGTTCAGAACCCGTCAAAATGATCGCCGATAACGATCATTTTGCAAAACGTGAAGTTTGTTTTTATTCACAAAGTATCCGATTACCCGGTTTTGTTCTTTGAGAGGAAATCCGTGACTATTTTCGTCCGGAACCGATATATCTGCCCCTTTGTTTTTTTGGGACAGACAGGTTCGGCCCGATCGACTCCTAACGGTTAAAAACATGGCAGCAAAACGAAAATTAATTCAGCTCACTCTGATAGAGAACTTGAAATAATATCGCGTGTGAGAGCGCATACGCACAAGAACAAAAAAGGCGGATATAACCAAAGAATTTGAAATTTCCATTATCAACGCTAAGCACATTCACTCAGAATACAGAATACAGGTTATTCGGCGAAATCACAACAGTTTCATAGCATATTGAAAATTGCCCCAGTTATATTGCCTATGGAAAATTGCCCGGAATTGGCAATTATACACACACACACCACAGGTAAATATCATAATTCCTACAGTTATATATCTCTCACACGCAAAACACTTTATAATATTTAAATTTTTCAGAACAATTGACAAATGCCATAGCAACATTGGACACAGTCACACTTAGCATTTACAATTTCAAAAATGGACATGTTTATCACAGAATGCTAAAAGAAAGGAAGCACTCTTGCACACACACACACACACACACACACACACACACACAAAGAAAAAATATGCTTAAAAGAACACTATTGCATTAAAAAATAATACAGTGAAAAAAACACCAATAAAACATCTAAATAAATAAAATGCAACTTACAAACAAAAACAACTCTCTCTCTCTCTCTCTCTCTCTCTCTCTCTCTCTCTCTCTCTCTCTCTCTCTCTTTCTCTTTTGAGGTCTCTATTTCTTTCTCTATAACCCCGTTGGGGTGCCGGGGGTTTCAGTATAAATAGTATCCCCACTTTCTGGAAATTTAGTGCTTTAAATTCCCACTGTCGCTGTCTTTCTCATTTGCTCTTTCTCATTCCTGCTCTGTTCTATCACTCTGCAATACTATCGTCTTCCTCGCTAGCCCAGTATCCTACCTTTTTTCTTGAAAACTCTTCCGGGATAAGTCTCCTTATTTGTGTATGAGGTCTGTTGTGTCAGCTTGGGAATATTGGACGCTTTCTGCCAGGTGGTCACTAGGGCTTCCTTTGATGTTATTATTTAGCAATGTAGGCATTTTATATGTATGTGTTTTGTTGATAATTTATAATGATGTTTGTATTCTATTTTGTTTTTGTAAACGGGGGTTCGATAAGTTGGGGTGAAGCCTCAGCCGTCCCTTGCGTGGGATGTCTTTATTGTAAAGTGACTGGCTGGTGGAGAGCTTTCGGTTTTACCACTAGGGTTGTTTCAGCAGATCTTTTATGCGGATCGGGAGTTGTCCGGTCCTGATTTGGCTCGGAAGAGTCCGCTGGACCTAAAGCAATAATAATGTAATGTAATGTAATGTAATGTTCTCTCTCTCTCTCTCTCTCTCTCTCTCTCTCTCTCTCTCTCTCTCTCTCTCTCCCTCCCTCTCTCTCTCTCTCGTGCTTTGGCAGTCGAAGCGACAATATGTGTCTGCACGGAGCTCTTGCAGTATGCACTTGTCATACAGCCATTGTGAATTTTCCTATACTACAGTGATGCTTGCCAAGATTAATAAACGGACTTGAAATAATTTCTCGTTCTAATCTGAAGACTTTTCCTGCCAAGACAAAGAAGATGAAGAAGTAGACGGAGAAGAATATAAAAAGGAGTAGGAGTAAGAAAGGGAAGAAGGACAGAAAGAAAAAGCAGAAGAGAAGCAGTGGAAGCTGAAACAACAGCAGCAGTGGCAGCAACGCGGCAGAAACGTGCGGCAACAAAAGCAGCGGCAAAAAAACAACATGCAAGAGACAGAAGAAGATGGAAATGAAATACATTATGATGCTTCCAAAATAGATAGATAAATATTCAGTGTTTATAGGGTCCAGCGGACTGTCAAGTGCCGAATCAGGACCACACAAAATTAAGTAAAATCATATTAAACTGTTAACATTTAAATATGATTTAAAAATGTAACTAAAATCAGTCTTACCAATAAAATCCAACCAAGAATACAAAACAAGACGATATTATTTTATATGCGATAAAACAAACCAATATCATGTAAAAATGGAAACAGGTGTTGACTATTGCTTACTTTAAAAATCTCATTAAAAGGTATTGAACTAAAATAGCTTTCTCTTTCATCAACCAGATCAGCACATTCAGACATAAAATGGCGAACGGAAAAGGATTTGTCACATGCAAAGCACCATGGTGGTTCTTCTCCTTTTAAAAGGAAACTATGGGTGACATAAGTATTCCCAATATGAATGCGAGCCAAAACAGTTTCTTCTTTGCAGGTGGACGCAAAGTTAGGCAAAGGAGCAGACAAATCTGGAAGAATTTGAAATAATTTGTTTTTGATTTGATTAGACCATTCGGTCTGCCACTGCACTTTACAATAAGATCCAGTCATACAACGCAGGTCAGAGTATGGAACAAACTGAAAAATCTCTGAAGGGAAATCTAGATGCAGAGCTTCTTTAGTCGCTTTGTCCACTGCAATATTGCCGCGGATGCCCATGTGACTAGGTACCCACATAAAAACTATCTTTTAACCCTCAGAACCAAGTTGTGTGTGAAGGTCATGGATCTCTGCCAGAAAAGGGTGCGATATCTTTCTCGTGGAAAGAGCCTAAAGTGCTGACAGTGAATCAGACATTATTTAAAAAAAAGAGGTTCTGTTGGATTGATAAACCTGTTTAAGAGCTAGATGAATTGCCTTGAGCTTAGCTGTATAAACAGAACAAAAATCAGGTATTCGCTATTGCAAAGGCTGATCGAGGTGTCTCCCGGAGACCGATGCAGCGGCAACTGAGTCTCCTTTCTTCGACCCGTCTGTAAAACGTTTTTCATATCCTTTTGACATTGAACATTGTTCGAGATAAAGTTGCTTATAAACAGCTTCGGAAGTGTTGGTCTTTTTGAAGGATGTGAGAGTGAAGTTGATAATGGAGTTAATCGTTTAACCAAGCAGCCCATGGTGACGTCAATGAAGCAGGCAATTGTTACGTCAATGGTATCAATAATGAAGTCATTGGTAATGTCACTGTAGCAATCAGTCCTTAGTGACGCCTGCGATGTCAGTAACAATATCAGGCAGGTATCAGAAGCAGCGGAAGAACACTCTACCCTACGCAGACCAATGTTTAGCCACAAAGCCATCAGTCACACTGGGCCAACTCACCCAGGCAGCCAACCACCGGTAGCTGACGTTACCCGAAAACTGCGCACCAGGAAATCAGGCCGCCGAACCTCCGTCAAAGACAGTCCAGCTCCCCCTAAGAATTAACAATAATGGATGTTTAATGCAAACATGAAAAGACTTTTCGTAATAAGATAAAAACGTAAGACTCTTTGCTTGGTGTATTTTATATTTGGACTTTACTACTTGGACGAGCACACACAGGTAGACACACAAACACCTCATCGAGGCCAGGGGGCTATATCTCTCTCTGTCTCTTTTTCTCTCTCTCCATCTCTCTCTCTCTCTCTCTCTCTCTCTCTCTCTCTCTCTCTCTCTCTCTCTCTCTCTCTCTCTCTCTCTCTCTCTCTCTCTGTTTTCCCACAGCCCTTCATCTGGCAACAATCTTCAAAACTCAATCGCTTTTGCAATAACATGACGAGAATACAGCTTGACGTGTTCTGGGCTGTAAATCGTACATGAAAGACTCATTTTAGAGAGACGACTGATCTAACGAAAAACACGAATACATAATTCGGTCACTAACCGTTGACTACAGTACAACAAACTTCGGGTATAACGAATGGGAAAGATTTTACCCTGGAATTCGTTGTAAGCGTGTTCGATTGTATTTAGAAGGTGTTGCTAAATAATGCATTATTTACGTAAACAATTCATTGTTTAGGGACTGCAATTTTCATTTTTTAAGGGATTCGCAGATACATGTCGTGTTTCTCTGAGATTATGTAGTAGTGATAAAGAAAATGGTGATTTTGCGCTGTATTGCGATTTAAAATTCAATTCAATTCAACACAACTTTATTACCACAGGAATGGAAATATTGTACAAGTCTGATCACATTATATTATGGCTCCATAAAAAAGAAAATGTATCACACATCAAGACAAGTTATAATGAACAATAATAAGACACAGACTGATATAAAAGGTTCAGACAGCATAGGATCCGTACGCACATCATCCGTACAAAAATTAACTATGCATTGATTGAGCGAACGCCTCGTGCAGGTAAAAATATTACCGGTAAGAAGTAGGACTAAAAGAATAGGCACTATTATTTCAGTCATAAAAGCCTCGCGCAGTCACAACAGACAGCTTCTACTAAAATGAGAGAAGGAAGTCAATGAAAAATCGCAAAACTGGGAGAAAAGAGTTATTCCGCTTGATGGCTGTAAACAGGCAAAATGGAATCTAGCAGCAAAGTGAAAGTAACTGGTGACTGGATAAAGCCGGGAGGCGATTTCTGCAGCGCTGTTAATTGTACCAATGCTAGAAACAAGTTAAGCTGCAAGGGGAAATCCTTTTTCAGATTTCATAAAGATGAAGTAGTAATACATGTACTATATAAATAGTAATAGTAATACTAGTACCTTCTTAGTTACTACAAGTAGCACAGTAGAACTTCCATTCGATTCGTTATTTATTCAAATAAATCATTTGATTTAGGTCTATTATTTGCCATGTGGCAATTCGATCATTCACAATTCCATTGAATCATTAATTTTATCTTATGTCTGACCGTTAGTGTTGTGACTGTTGACGTGTTGACTAAATTTATCTTTGTTTTACATTTAAATTATAACAATTTTTGGTTTTCATAAACTAAGGCATAACTTTATTAGCCTAGGCATTTCATACCAGCTGATTTAGATTTAGTTTGTATTTAGGGCTGCTTCAGTGCTTGAAAAAAAAAGATAATTAACTTCTTTATCAGTTCATTAATGCCATATTGTATGCTAGAAAGGCTAGGCTAACAGCAGTTAGGCCTACACAATATATTGTTGACCAGTATTTTTAATACAGTCTATAATGATGGGGATCATTTTCGAGACTGGGAGCATTACCTTTTAATTTTAAACCACAATCCACAGCACAACAGCAATTGAATCATGATTGTGTATACATGTAAATGTAGACATACAAAACAAAAGTAGCATGAAATTTAAAACTAGTTACTAGAACATGAATAAATTCAGCATTCTCATGGTAACAGATGGCATTGTCAGTTGTAAACATTGTAGGCCAAATAAACAAGATGCTAATTGTATTTCAGTGTGAAATTGTAACCTTGTTTGAAAACAGATGAATATTATTATCAAAGGATATGTCTTTAGCTTACATAAAAATAGATACTGCATAAAAACATATTAGACTAGGCCATTCAAATCATTACTTCATTGTTGATGATAAGATAACTATGACTGGAACTTTATTATTATTAGTAGTAGTAGTAGTAGTAGTAGTAGTAGTAGTAGTAGTAGTAGTAGTAGTAGTAGTAGTAGTAGTACATTATTATATGAGACAAGCCCAGTCCGCTATGCCAAGTGATCTCAGGGCTATATCATGTTATTTTCCAAGTCTACAATCAGCTAATTATAATAGTCCTGATATAATAATAACATTACATAATAATAATAATAATAATAATAATAATAATAATAATAATAATAATAATAATAATAATAATAATAATAATAATAATAATAATGATAACATTACATTTATAGCGCACAGTTCATTGTGCAGACCGTCACTTGCATACATAAAAGCATAATGAGTAAAAAGTGGTTATAAAAAGAGTATATAAATGATAAGTATCACATTAGCATCACAAACAAACATAAGTTTAAAAGGCTAATAACAACAAATGTATGTACTTTACTCTTGTGATGTGTTTATCATTGTTTATGCAGCTATTGTTTTGAGGAACCATTCATTTTGTATTCACTGTACATTTTTGTCTGTGTTTTTTTTTCTTTTTTCGAAATCATTTTACAGGGAATAGCATTCCTTTGTTTGCATATATACAGTTACACTTTACCATAAGACGGTGCTTTTTTCTTGGAGATGTGTGCAAAAAAAAGGCAAAGCGTATGTGTATAAACACTTGCAATGCACATTGCACTTGCTGTACACAGTGTACAGTTATTCTAGTCTTTAGAAATGCTAAGATTAATTTTGTAAACAATTTTATCATTTGAATATATGAACTGCTATGCATGTCATACATGTACTCGGTGCATAATTGTACCTATAAATACAACTTGGAACAACAAGATCTGGAGACAACCTTTATATTCAGGATATATTATGCCTTCTTTGTTTTAAAACAATTGATAATTTATTCACTATGAAAATAGTGATGTTTGCCTCTTTTAATTGTTTGTGAGAGTTTGTGGGTACAAACCTAAATATATAGAATGTGTGACCATAAAAAGATAACAAATAAAAATTTTTGTATGAAGTTGTTATCACTCATCATCTTGTATTCCTGATTTTCTACTCTTGTGATAATTTTGTCCCCCAACACTTGTGCACTGAATATAGTGTTAAAAGCAAACATTCAGATACAGAAAACTTAGTTACCTTGCTTATGAAACATTCTGTATGTATCTGCTGTCATTATATTGGTTATAACAATATAACAAAACATTTTTTAAGACCAAGAAGCTCTCTGTTAAGACACAATTTAACATGTCCTGACACACACTTAATACATATTTAACATGAGCGTTTCAGACACACAACACAACTTCAATTTAAGCCACAGAAGGGAAGACACACCACCAGACCTAACATAATAATAAAAGCAAATAAACACACCCAAAGAAGCTAAACAATTGTTGTAGTGAATATTAGACCTACGAATAGTTAAATTTATTCAACTTTGAAGTGTAAAAAGAGGGAGTGGGGAGTGCGCTATTATCATGATTATTTTAACAATGCAATTATAGTTCTTATATTTATTCAATGGAATTTGTAAAGTAAAGAATTTCAAAAAATTGATTGAAATTGTGTTCCTGAGTGATAGAAATTGGGGGGTATATGAGAGAGCGAGAGGTAGAGTTTGTGCACACACACATTTTTCACCACTTGTTTTATTAAGCCTAGACATGGCATCACATATAATAATAATAATAATAATAATAATAATAATAATAATAATAATAATAATAATAATAACAACAATATCAATATTATTAAGGACAACTTACAATAAATAATAATAAGAATAATTAGTAGTAGGTGCAGATATTATTTTAACAATGCTTTGAAGTGCTAAAGACTATATTGCACAAAATAATATCACATGTAATATGCATTAAAAGTCACTATGCAAACGTTAGAATTCAAAGAAAGGTTTATAATGCTATTTTTTTTTTACTGACGAAAATCGAGAGGATTTTGGTTGTGTCAAAGAGCGCGTTCGATCCTGCATACTGCCAAGCCCAAGGGAAGCAACTCCTGCCTTGTCACTCGAGTTTACTATGAAGCACTTCCGTCTCTCATTATAGAAGCTGTCTGGTCACAACACACTCACGCACTACATTAGCCCACTCATCGCTACAGCCGTGCACTCACCCACACAGAACACATCATAAACAACTATAACAACAAGATAAAAAATACCAACAAGTCCATCGCACTCCGATGAACACCGCACATTTCCAAAGTAAAAACAAGACGACACCGGCCGTTGATAAAGGTAATACAATCACACTCACAAACACGATAATTATCAATGGACATGTGGGTAGTGAAGTAAAACATACAAGTTTGGGTGTAAAAGCAATTAATCAGATACAGATATATGATGGGGTTATTAATTTGAGGGTGGTGAGGTGTCCTGAGCAGAGCCATCAGCGTTTGTTGGTTGAATTGAAAAGGGTAATTGCAGTAGGGATGAAAGTGGAACTGAAGCGAACTGTTCGGCATTTCATTGTCCTGAGTCGAACCCCGGACGGAAGACACTGGAAGAGGGGGCACACGGGGTGGGTGGGGTCTTTAATGATGCTCATGGCCTTGCTCATGGCCCTTGTTTGGAACAAAAGGAGGCAACTGCTTTATTTCACTATATTTAAAAAAAATATTTTCGCAACATTATTAATATACGAAACTGCAACGGTATAGCGGCGCCGGAAAAGATGGATCCATCATTATTTCTGCATTGGCAGGACCGACCTGCAAATACCTGGAAGTTTAGAATAAGCTAAAACTAAAAAAAAAAACAAAAAAAAAACAACGCAAACCGAGTCTCAACACAGTTTTGGGGTAAATAAATACAAAACGAAAGCATACTTTTTTTGTATTCCGACGAAGATACTCAAAAACGGAAACTCCGATGGTATGGCCCCCTCACCAGAGCATCAAGCCTTGCAAAGACCAACCTTCAAGGCACGAAGCAAGGAGGCATAAGAAGAGGGAGACAGAAAAAGAGGTGGGAGGACAATATTCGAGAATGGACTGGCTTGACTCTGAGCGAAGCCATGAGGGTTGCTGAGGCCAGAGAAAGATGGAGTACGCTGGTTAAACGATCATCTGTGGTGCCTCAACGACTTTCAAGTTACGGGATAGGATAGGATATAATAGGATAGGTGTACTTTCAAGGTATTTTTCTGTGCAGTTTTAAAGTATAAAGTTTTTTGCTTCGTCTGAATTCTTGCGTGGGTTGACAGTTTATTTAGTGTTGGCAAATGAAATAATGTGCTTGGCTGGTTTTCGGTCTAGCAAGGATAGGATTTTCGCATAATTCTCGGAAAAGAACATGATTGTTTCGCATATGAGTGGAACATTGCTCCAAAAGAAGAGCGTGAATATTTCGCATATTGTTCCGATCAGTGGAAACCTGAATCTAGCATAACTTACAGCGGAAATTGTGGTCTGGAAAGTGCCTCTACCCCATCCGTCCGATGTATGCTTATCCCTTTTATGTAATGTACATTTGCTTAGCTCTTCAGAGACATATGCTTTAAGCGATGGGACCAATGACTCTCTGACACGTGTTTTTTATGATGATGATGATGATGATGATGATGATGATGATGATGATGATGATGATGATGATGATGATGATGATGATGATGATGATAGTGAGAAGGAGGAGGAGAAGAAGGGGAATTGTTTTTTGTTATTCGTCACCCGTACGAAACCGCGAGCAGCGCCACTCAAGAGGAGGATGAGGATGATAACGATGATGATGATGATGATGATGATGATGATGATGATGATGATGATGATGATGATGATGATGATGATGATGATGATGATGATGATGATGATGATGATTTAGATTACACTGTCAGTTTACACAATGCTTTTATTTAGCTCGTTTGAAAGGCAGAAGTTTGTTTATTGTAAGTTTCCCTCTCAGCGAGTCACAGCTAGTTAACTGTCTGCGCTGGAGTTAATGAAAGCATCACTAGGAAGTCCTTCATCACTAGAATTGAGAATGAAGTCGTGGTAGGAGTCCTTTTGTTGCTAAACACGTTTTGCTTATTATCTCAAAAATGGCTAAAACGAATTAGGTGAGTTTAAGTTTGGCATACAGGTACTTCAAATCATGGGCCGTCCTTCAGTAGCAGTTCGTTGTTGGTCATTCGATCGGTCGGTATCTCCGTCGTTACGAATTTCACTGTTTTGTTCAAAACAATTTTTAAAAAATCTTATCTCCAGAATAACTGAACCGAAATTCATCATTTTTACTTCGCGGATACTTTTATTTACTGCCAAGCATGTTAGATCTTTCGATTTTGTACTATCTCAAAGGTAAAGATCATTGTGTTTCCTTGTTTTCTAAACACGTTTTGCGCTGCATCTTTAAAAAACAAAAACAAAAAACAAAAACAAAAACAAAAAAACAAAACAACACCAAGAAAGCTGATCTGATTTTGATACTTTTTTGGCCTGAATATAGTTCAAATCGTGGTCTATTATTCCATGTTTTCATTTCGCTCCTTAAGCCGAGCCACAAAACCGCCAGCACTTTTGAAACTATGTTTGTCATTGTCTGGAAGAACATTTGAATGGTTTATCATCTTGTTTTGCATTCAACTGTTCAGCAACTTTTTACTTCTGGATGAAACAGAAGTATTTGTAGATTTTTTTTAAATCCTTTTTTTCCTACATATTTATGTTTTGTCATTCATTCAAGAATCATGGGCCATCTTCTCACTCGTGTCTGTTGAATTTGGGAGTATCTTGAAGAGCATGCCGCGGGGCTTGCCTGAATCCTGCTTTCCCAAACTTTAAACCATATGTTTAGGGTTGTTGTCGTGTGTTTTTTTAAATCACAATAGAGCATTTAAATGATAGCAAGAAATCAGAATATCTCATTAATGGGTTTTATTAATAATTACAAGAAGCCTGCCAGTTGGAAATCCAATCTGCTCATTTCTTTTCTTGCAATTATGGAGTAGTTTTATTTCTTTTTCTTTTTTAAAATTAAACGTTTAGAGTTTTAATTTTTCTGACAGACTGAATTTCGCTTGAAGCGCAAAATCCGACGCAATATTTGCTCGAAACAAACAAACAAAAAATCCAACCACACTAGACGTAATGTTTGCTGGAAGCTTTCAACAGTGACAAGCATCGTGTTATTGAGAATCTGCACTTTAATTTCATGCGTTGATTGAGACAACAAGCAGCCTATGACAAAACCCATAACTTCTAGCGCGCTGTTACACTGGAACACCTTTCCTTGTCTACGACAATTTGTCTTGGACTGTCCATGTGGCTGACCCCTGAAATCTACAAACGCTTTACTAATACGCATGCGCCATACATCCAGTCGTCTTCAATGCATAACGACGTTTGCTAGCTCTAGTAGACAGGCAAAAAGAAAAAGATTAAAGGAGATGAAACACTCTGGATGAAAAATTCGATATTATATGTATTTCGCTAAAACGCTTCGTCAGGAGTTACAAGCCAGCAAACAAGAAGTCCGATTTTGTCTCGCATGACAAACAGCGGAAAGAAAAAGACAGGGACGCGATGAAAGCAGTGCTAGGTAAAACGCTTCCTGACAGGGTTCATTGCATGTTAAATGTTACTTTATAATTAAATGAAGCCGTGCCTGTGCCCATGGATGCCTACAAGAGCGCGGCCCCTGTCTAGACAGTTAAACACTGACAACAGCTGTGAGCGTCCAGTGAACTTTAACCTTTGTTTTGCTTATACGCAACCTTGGATTTGAAACAGGAAGTGAAGTCTTGAAAACTCAAAAGTTCCTTCGTTTCTGCTTTGCTCCCAGCTGACGTGCCTCTCATTGCATAATGCTCACAGACGTTTGTATCAGGGCACTCGAGCGCCTATGCCAGTGACGCGACTCCCTTTGGTTATCTATAGATAACCAAAGGGAGACGCGTCACAGGCATAGGCGCTCGCGTGTCCTGATACAAGCGCCTGCGATAATGTTCAGTGCACGAGGTCTCTATCCTATAATTGAGAGAGAGGGAGTTAGAGAGAGAGAGAGAGGGAGGGAGGGGGAGAGAGAGAGAGACTGACTCAAGCTCAAGACTCAACCCCTAGCCCATGGTTTAAAGATTTCTAGAAGTTGAAGGAATTTTTTCACACCCAAAACAAACAAATTGTATGTTATTTCTGAAGTTGACCTGATGTCATTTCAACAAAGAAATAATTTGTATTCAAGTGTTGTTTTTTTAAAGTTCCGGTTCTATACATTACAATACAACACAACACAACTTTATTATCCCAAGAGGAATTCACGCAGGTGCAGAATCACAATTTTAAAATCATACACAGTAAGAATACACAATAATTTGCTCTAATTCACATCACACTCATCATAAACATTATTCCATCTCTCTCTCTCTCTCTCTCTCTCTCTCTCTCTCTCTCTCTCTCTCTCTCTCTCTCTCTCTCTCTCTCGGGTTAATTGCCACACTCGCAAGGGTCTCGCAACAAATAGCATAGGGTCTAAGCGTACTCTGGAGGACCTTTTACCCTCGAGGCTAGGCGACATTCGAAGCCAATTTGCACCCTCTCCACTCTGGTGAATTGCTAGCAGTATACCACGGACGTTAGTTTGTCTCATGTGTACGACGTGCACGTGTGGTTAAATTAGACGTATCTGCGTGCTGAACCACCACTGGAAGGCAAGCGGAGCCCAACCAAGTTCGATTAGCTACTTCCGGTCAGACTGGGTCGCGGATATTCGCGCGACTTTACCGGAATTTACCGAAATG